>CM057842.1:34159477-34759477 GCA_030068075.1 Paguma larvata
CCACCACCCCCTTGCACAGTACGAGTCAATAACCAACTTGAGTGGTTCTTTAATTCCATGCCTTCTAATGCTAAGTGACATGGTGATTTCATGGAGAATATTTATTCAACAGATCTTCTTGGAGACCTACAACATCCACAGAATTCTGACTGTGTCACTAATAACAGCCGTTTTTGGCCAACCACTTTAACAAATGGAAAGCGTTTATGGTTAACAATTTAAATGCTTAGTAGCACACAGGTGCTTTTCCTCTGTGCAAGGCTGTCTGCCTAGTTATGTCCGTAATATGTGACATGATCTACGTCATGGAGTCCCAGCGCCGTTGTTGGCCTAAGTAACTCAAGTTTTTCTCTCAGAGTAGGACGCTGACTCCACTTGTCACCCAACCACATTTACAAACAAAAGGGCCATGGCTGGGAGGAAAAGGGCAAAATTCAAGTTATTGGTTACTCAGTGACTACGTCACTTAGCGTAAATTTTTAAAATCACAACTGTTCTCTCAGTAGGCTGAAAATTTCAAATCACTATCACTAATATTGATGTAGTTAGTCATTTAAAATACTGTCTGTATACATAAGTATGACATATGCTACTATTTAAATTCACAGCTTGGCCTCATATGAAGACACAACAATGCTAAAATCACTGACTCATATGGAAATGCTTACATTTTGTGCTAAAACAGAAATCACTGTACTATACATTAACACGTTGATGACATATTGCAGCCATGAAATAGGCTTTACAGTACCCCAATGAAAACTAAAATTTATTAAAATCAGTTATTATTCATTGAACATTAGAGCTGGTGAGAGCCTTTTAAATCAGTAAGTTTAATGTTCACAAGAAACAATGTTTCTAGTATTTTCTGTTTTGATGATAAAAGTTTGGTACAATTTTATGCTAAAGAACTAATAAGGCGGGGTGCCTGAGTGGCTCAGTCAGTTAAGCGTCAGATTCCAGATTTTGGCTCAGGTCATGATCTCACCATCCTGCGATCGAGGCCTGGGTTGAGCTTCATGCTGGTGTGGAGCCTGCTTGAGATTCTCTCTCTCTCTTTCTCTCTGCCCCTGCCCGGCTCATACCCACTTGTGTGTGCTTTTGCTCTCTCAAAATAAATAAATACATATTTTAAAAAAGAGATAAGAAGGCAAAATACAATTTTGGTGAAAACTCATACGTAATTACTGATATCTGAAGAATGATCACACAGATTTATTCAGGTATTTGAATAACTGTAGACAGATAGTCCGTCTCCATTGGCTGCCTCTAGTAAGTGTTGAGCAAAAATAAACATTAAATTATAGCACAACAGTCTGGGTAAGACGTAAGAAAGCAAAAGAAAGAATCAATGTGTCTGAATATATACTACTTTGTAAGCTTTAGTGTTGGGTAATTTAACATATTATTTAATTTATTTGTAATGCAAAAAAAAAAAAGATGTGTTATTCCTTTTTACATGTGAAACTTGGTTTGCAAGAAAGTAACAAATTTCTCTGAGTTGCAGAGTTGGTGAGTGGCAGAGGTGGCTAAACCCAAAATCAATTTGGATGAAATATTATGAGGTAGATGGTATTGTCCTTACTTGATAGCTGAGAAGACCAATCCTCAGAGAATCTTAGTGACTTTTCTAAGGTCTCATAGCTAGTATCTAGAAGCATGGCCTACTTTTGACCTCTAAGCTGTATTGTCCTACCAAGAGAAGGCAAGGAAATCTTATGTCTTCCAAACATTTCCCAAGAAACAGTAATTTGAAGGAAAAATACACAAGAAAATAAATTTGTGATTTTAAAAATGCCTTCTGCCTGATTTCCTTTACAAGACGTATCCTCATTCTTATTCTGGTTCTTTTTAAAGCATTGGCTCATTTTCTTTCCTGGAATAACCAATGCAATTCCAATGCATCTCAAAAGAAAGGCAAGTTCTAGCTTTTTTCCATCTGGGTACCCAAACTAAGGCACAGGTGCCTCACTGTATTTTTCAAGGTCACAGTGATGCCAGCATAAGGTTTTTGCCTATTTCCTTCTACTCCACAGGCTTTTGGACATTGGATGGCTTCCATCCTGTTCAACATGCCATGAAAACTCTTTACAGTTTGTAGACTTGGGGTGCTCAAAAGCATGAGCTACCAGAAGATAGGAATCTTGGAAATGAAGACTGCACAGTGTGTTTGAAAAAAATCGTTCACAGGAATAAGCTGAGAAATATACTCACTGGGGCTGGGAGGAGTGACAACAGAAAGTACAGTAAGCGGTAACTGGAGACGTTGTTACTATGTGTCACCTCACCTCTGCTTTAAGTACGTCAGCCCTTAGACAGAGGGATCTAAGACAAACATATCCTGTAGTGTCTTTCTAAATACAGATTCCTGGGCTCCAACCCAGACCCGATGAGTTCAGACTTCCAGGGAGGGGCCAGGTGATCTGTGTATTTCACAAGCACTTTCAGTGTCTCCTAACACACAAACTTACAGAACAGTGATTCGTGGCAATTAATACCTATATCAGAGCCTAGACAACGTGTGTGATTCAAAAGGCCTATCTCTAAACTTTAAGAAATTAAGCTCCCAAATAAAGAGGAATTTGTAGCATAGATTTAAAGAAGGTAAGGGTACTAAAGCTAGGGATGCACTTCAAGGGAAACCTATTTCTAGGAAGATAAGATTTTGTATAAACTTATAGGCATGTAACTTTATAACCTCTAAACAAGTTTCCCTAGAAACCTAGATATGTACCTAAGAATATCATAGACTACACGCTCTTCAATTCTATTTTGCCATTGTGAATTTGGGTGAACTTAACTGAAATAATAAGAAAAAATAGTTAACAATGTCATACTGCTTACTCTGTGTAAGATACTAGTCCAGAGGCCTCCCACATGATAATTTTCATATTACCTTTTGAATCTTCATAACAACTTTTTTATCATCATTTCATAGATGAAGAATTTGAGGCACAGAGAATTTAAGGAACTTATCCAAGTTTGCACAGAAAGAGCCAGGCAGGGATTTGAACCCAGATGTCTATAAAGGAGTTTTTGCCCTTAATTTTGATCATAAAGTTGAAAGACTCTTTTATTAAGTAGTGGGGTGAGAGAGTAATGATTACTGTAGTTGTGTTTGCTGTAGCAATAACATACACTAAGCAAGCACTGTGCTTAGCTGTTCGTATACATTGACTTACAAATTGCCCAGTGAAGTAAGTATGCCTTGGTCCTTTTTGCAGATAGGGAAACTGAATTTCTCCTCTAAGATCCACATTAACTGCTGAAATGGCATAGATAGTGAATGATAGATTCAGATTTTGATTGTAGGTCTCTCGGACTGGAAAGCCCATTTTCTGGACACTGTATTGATTGCCACTTCTTTCGGAATTATATCAGCACTCAGAAGCGTTCAGACCCAGGACACGTGACTTCCAACACAAGAACCATGTCTACTAGTCATGCCTACACCTGAAAGTATTTGTCAAACTCACAACTAACAGAGGAAGGCGAGTTTGGATGCTCAAAAATGGAATGCAGGAGACATTTTGACCATGAGAGAGGTGCAGAGGGGGAAGAGGGAACACCAATGTAGAATAAATATCAAGGTTGTGAATTACTATGTAGGACATTTCTGACAAAGAGGTACCAACCCTTGTGTGAACACAGGAGCTCACAAACCCCCTGTAATATCCTTATGCTGAGACCCTGTTTTCAAACCATTACACCATATAGTGTTGATTGTTCTTAAGCAGAAACATTTAAAATGAAGACGGGACTTCAGTGGGTGGACATGTAATGACACAGGAAGCAATATAATGTAATGGATACAAATGTGTTTAATCCCTTCCTCAGAACAAGGCTGTGGTGGCAAAGTTTCAAAATACAAGTTTCAAGGCAAGACCCTGCAAACCCAACTTTGAGTTTTGGACAAGTTCCTTAACTTCTCTAAGCCTAGGTTTTCTCTTGTATAAATTGAGAAAAATAGTCCTTCTAGAATTGGGGGGATTATTGAAGAAATAAGTATTGATGAAATAATTAAGATGAGTTGCTTAGTGTAGTGTCTGACGAATAGTATGTGCTCAACAAATAGAACCCACTGTTATTATTAGAAGCAAGATTCAGAATGAAAACCTGGAACTGTATCTGTGCCTCTAAAGCCAGATCATATTCAAAGATGTTTAAGTTCTGGCCTCTCGTCAATTATCACACCCTGGACATTGACCATGACTCATTCAAAGCTTTGAGAACTCCTTGTTTATACTTTTAATTTCGTTTTTGTTCTTTTCAAATTTTTATTTAGATTCTGGTTGATTAACATACAGTGAAATATTGATTTCAGGAGTAGAAGTCAGTGATTTATCACTTTCATATCATACCCAGTGCTCATCACAACAAGTGTCCTCCTTAATACCCATCATCCATGTACCCATCCCCACCTACTTCCCTCCATCAACCCCCAGTTGGTTCTCTATCTTTAAGAGTCTCTTAGGACTTCTCTCCCTCTCTTTTTCCCCCTCCCATATGTTAATCTGTTTTTTTTCTTAAATTCCGCATATGAGTGAAATCATATGGTATTTGTCTTTTCTGACTGACTTCGCTTAATACACTCTAGCTCCATCCATGTCATGGCAAATGGCAAGATTACATTCTCTTTGATGGCTGAATAATATTCCACTGTGTGTGTGTGTGTGTGTGTGTGTGTGTGTGTGTGTGTGTACACATCTTCTTTATCCATTCATCAGACAATGGACATCTGGGCTCTCTCCATAATTTGGCTATAGTTGATAATTCTGCTGTAAAGTACCAAGCGAAGTTCTTTGTCAGAGCGCTTCAGGCATTGCCAGTACACAAATGGTCAGGTTGTCTAGTTTTTAAGTCCCAGCTGAACCTTTAAGGAAGGAGTTTCTGGCACAGAAATCTCCCAGAATCTAACGTCTTCTGGTTCCCCCTTCGGAAATCCCAATTTTTGTAAATAATCACTACCACTCTTGAGCACTTGCAATCCATTCAGCAGCCACTTGCTTGCCTTGATACGGTCGTCTTAGAAAGTGTGCGAGATCTCTTTAGGCTTCCACGATGTCGCCGTGGTGGAGTGAAGCAGAGCAAAAGGAAACAAAAGTTAGATCCAGTAACTGTCTAAGCCTCTGGTCTAGCAACGGTTTACAGGGGCCATCAAAAGGCATGTGCCATGATTTTTCTCCATCAAATGGCAAAGGATAAACAAGAACACCACAAGCCCCCTGTGAGGGAGGAGACAAAGATGGGAGAGCTGTGTTCATCCAGGTGAGGCTCCTAAAATCTGTAGAAAGTCAAGCTGGGATTCCTTGGTCCACCACCTCAGACACACATTAGAATCACGTGAGAAGCTTTTTAAAAATTACTATAGTCCAACCCTACCCGAGACAAAACAGAAGGTTCTTTGTGGTGGGAACCATAAATGTGTTTATTTTAAAGCTCTCCAAGTGGTTCGCTTGTTAAGCCAAGCTTAGGAAATGGTGCATAAAAATTCTAATATGGCAGATTGTAGGATAGTGACAGAAAAACAAAGGGCCACTGTCTGGGTGGAGGGAGTGGTTCTATTGTTTGCAAAACTAATGTTCAACATTAATGGCTCACTTAGCTGCTGGCTGTATCTGGCCGTGAAGCAAATTAACTCAAAAGCAAACAGTTTATTTATATGAACATAGTCCCATACATTTATTTGAATCCCAAGTGATGCTCTAAAAGCTAATTACAATGAAAAATAAGCCATCCTATGTATAAATATACATGCAATTCTGCCAGTTAGTTGCCTGGAATTTTCATTTCGTTCACTTTCCCAAGTGAAAAGCTAGGAATTCTCTCCCTCCACCCCGCCCTCTTCCAAATACTAGACTGCGTAGCCTTTGAAAATGTGCTCAACCTCACCGTTTTCTCTTCTAATCTCTTAATCTAACTAAATTTACTGGATGAAACAAACCTAATAGATAGACATTAGCTGTTAAGCTATTCGTTTTTTTTCTGGCAATCCAACCTTCTGAGAGTTTGTAAATCAGACCCGCACTGAACATTATAGAATTTGGTTAGGTAAAAATAGATATTTCCCACTTCCCACTGAGAGATAATTTGAGGAGCCTACCAATTACCTCATTAGTACACCATGAAATTGTTTCTCATGGGCCATAAGGTCCTGATATCTCTATTACCCATAAAGGTAACACAGTCAAAGAAAAGAAAGCCCCATTATACAGAATATTGACAGAAGTGCTTCATAAGACAGCTGGCATGTCAGTCTGACAAGTAACCCCAAACTGTCTTGAGACTTGTAGTGTTCTTCGTAATGAAAAATTGAGATTCTAAATGGTCTTCTCTATTCCTTCCTTCGGTTCCTCAGCATCTTTTTTAGATTCACTTATTTGAACAGGTAGAAGAGGGGAAAAGGATCCCAGTTTGTCCCATCTATGCCACACAGGGTCTCCCCCAACCAACCCTTCACCTAGACCCAAGGGAAATGGGGGACAACAAATCCTTGGAATTGTCTAGAATTTCGGAGCAGGACCTCATCACACATGAGTGTATTCTGAATTCATGGTTTATGCCTATCCTCTCTTATTCCTTCGTTCTTTTTCCTCTGTGAGTAACTTCATATTAGAACGAGAACATATGTGTGGTGGAGAGTTAAGAAATCATTTAGGGACAGCATTGAATGAAAATAAAATTTATTGTGTAGGAGATACCTATCTATCTATGGCTATTTTATTCCTTGATATAAACTTCTGTTATTATCAAAATATACAGCAGAGACTTCACGTCTCCAAAGCAGGTTTTGTGGCTCCAATAACTGCCTAGTCGGGAGGGAAGATTCTGGACCATCCATCTAGTGCTTTTGTATGCACTCGCATGCGCGCACACACAAACCAAATAAAAATAGAACCAAAGAGTCTAGTGCCTAAGTTGTTTTGTAATGGAAGGCCATGAAACCAGCAACCATCGTACCAGTTGAGATGAGCTTTTGAGAAATCCTTGGTTTGGAATATCTTTTATCGTGCATGCAAAGAAAGAGGGGATATGTTGGCTTGCATTACATGTCAATACATTAAGTATTGGTGAAGTTGAACCAAATTGCAAAAAAAAAAAATAAAGTGCATTTTAAAATATTTTGCAAAGAAATCATGCCTGCAGTGTTTAAATATATATATATATATATATATATTTAATTTTTTTAACGTTTATTTATTTTTGAGAGACAGTGAGCAGGGGAAGGACAGAGAGAGAGAGGGAGATACAGAATCTGAAGCAGGCTCCAAGCTCTCAGCTGTCAGCACAGAGCCCGACATGGGGCTCGAACTCACAGACCATGACATCATGACCTGAGCTGAAGTCGGCCACTTAACCAACTGAGCCACCCAGGCACCCCTAAATATATATATATATATATATATATATATATATATTTAAACAAAGAATTTAAATTAGCTGAATATGAATGAGACCCAGTTTTAAGAGTCAGTTCCATCAACTGCCAATTGGTTACCCAATTGGTTTTTAGGCATCTCCAGTCACAGTACAAAGACGATACTGTCCAATCTGGTTTCTGAGTGATCTTTCTCCCTTTGCCAATTCTATTTTTATAGCTCATGTTCCATTTAAATCCTCAATTTCTTAGGGATTTGCCATCACTCACTCTCACGTTGTTTTCAATCTCAATATAAATTGGCTCTGCCTCTTGCGTTGTTTCTACAAATATTCTTCTTGTTAAACAAGAGCTTCTCTTTCTAGGATTCTTATTAAGAACAAACCCATGTCCTTCTCAAAATATTTGCCAAGTGCTACACCTTCAAAACCAGGAGGAATCTCCCTTAAGGCAATAGAGAAGAAAATAAGACCACCCATACGCTTTTAAAACACACAAGAGATTTAATGGCTGAATAAATGTTTGTTTTCGATTGCACAACCTTCATAAAAAAGTTTTGTAACCTGAATTTAACCAAAGTGGAAGAAAGGGCTGAACTTTAATTGCAAAAAAAACCCATCAAAGTGAATTGTTTACTACGTAAGGAAATGTTACAAATGAGACAGTAGAGTTATTTTTTTTAAGCGTGTGGGAGAAGGAAAGCAATGTCAAAACCCTCAGAAGCATTAGAAGTTTTCTTCGTGAAAGCACATGTAAGAACCACAACAAAACTCAGAAAATTGGAGTATGGCTGATGTCTTTGCTAAACCTCCTTCCTTTGTATGTGTGCTTGTTTTTGTTTTTGTTTTTAATTGCCTGTACTGCAAAATCCCTGGATAAGTTGTGTGGTGTCAGGGAGAGGGTTGGGAGCAGTTAGAAGTGATGCTTACACAGTTCCCTTTGTTAAGGGTGTTAGGACACCTGCCACTCAGTTCCGGCTTCTAGCCAATGAGTGAACAAACTAGGCAGCCCTGGTCCAGTGAAGGTCAAAAAATAAAATCTCTGCCCTTAATTGGCTGTCACCATATGGTTGAATCTTCTGGTTTCAAGAAGGTGTTTGGGGGTATAATCTTACAGAACACTAATTTTCCTCCCCTCCCACCTTGTCCTTTTGTTACCTTTGGTTAGTTATTTTTTCCTTTAACTACAACAGTAAACTAGTATAATCTTTTAAAAATCAGTGAAGGAAAGGCATGAACAGGTCGAGCAAGCCGGAAACACTTTGTTTTTCTTACTGACTCTTCTGTTACGGGAAGATTGTAATTTTTTTTTTTCATCTCCCCATCAAGTACCTCTCTGAGCCTTTGTTTCTTCATTGGTAAAGTGCAGATAATGCTGATTGCTCAAGGTTTTTGTGAAGCTAAAATGTTTGTAATCACCTACTCCAGATGTGTAACTTCAGTTGCATACAGCATGTGGAAGATTTAAAAGTAACCAAAGTGGCCAATTTGGAGACAGAAGGGAGTGAGGGAAACAGATGAGCGCAGGCTACTTTTAATTGAAGTGGAGTAACTAGTCAGCCTAAGCACCAGGTCATTATTTCCACGAGGGCACGGAGATACCCCTCTCCCCCTCTCCGCACTTGTCAAACATTCTGATACTTTGCAGAGACACTAGAAACCTAGATTCTATTTTTTTAAGTTTATTTATTTATTTTGAAAGAAAAAGAGAGTGTGAGCAGGGGAGAGGCAGAGAGAAAATCCCAAGCAGGCTCCATGCTGTCAGCTCAGAGCCGGACACCGGGCTTGAACTCACAAACCCTGAGATCACAACCTGAGCCGAAAACGCAAGTTGGAGGCTTAACGGACTGAGTCACCCACGCACCCTTAGAAATCTAGGTTCTTATACGAAATTTGATTGTGCCTCATTCAAACATTTGAAAAAACTTGCAGCCGGCCAATTTTTAATGGGCGATGCTTTGTAGCAAGCTGGAGACCCACAGTCTAACACATAAAGTATTTAATAAAAATTTCTCTTTACGTCTCATATTTTGATCTAAATTATGGGATGAATACTTAAGTTATTTAAGATGTACCCAGAGGTTGAAAACAAGCCATCAGAGAAACCCAGAAATTTGGTGTTATTTGTTTGTTTTTAAAATACATTAGGAATCATGTTGATAGTTTTGCAGTCTGGCCAACCCCAGATGAACATGACTTTGCACTGTCTGGAGCTCTCGTCTAAGAGCCTGGTAGCAACACAATGGTTCGTTATCAGAAGATTTACATGCAAGTAAAGAGCAAGACTGTCATGGAGACTGATGCAGAGCCTAATGCAGAATAATCAGCCCCCAAAACCAACAGCATGAAAGCCCAAACTCCGAGTTAATGAGCACTTTGATGAAGAGAGCCAGGTGGGTTCGGACGTGGACTACCAATCTTTGGTGCTGCTTTGGGCATGTTCTCAAAATGCCATTTATACTAATTGCCACGCACGTGACAAATAGCCTAGTACGGAACCGGCAGGCGATGAGAAAATGCAGGGTAGAGAAATTTCAGGGCATTGTATAGTAGAGCCTCGTTTTCAGATAGAAGCAAATGAAAGCTGAACTGGAAAAATAGAATTTGGGGAATAAACTGCCAAGGTCTGATTCAACAAAGGTTGAATTTATAAAATGAAATAGCCCAACCAATCAGATGAGGAAAGAAAAATCCGGCACCGAAGAAATCAGTGATTAGAAAACAGAACTAAAAGACACAATAGGAATAGCCTCAAGAAGAAACTAAACCCAGGAATCTGTTGGAAAATACAAAAGTTATTTGAAAAGCTGTAGAGATTTATAAAGGAAGCCAGTCAGTGTGCAAGACCCCTAATCTGTCTGCAGGCAGATCTCACGCTGGAGATAATGATTTATTTGGCCTCAGCCTAAGTGGGGGACAAAATTGGTCCCTCGGTATGTAAAGTTCACAGTTAATAGATCCTTATAGTTAAGTTGCAAGTTTCCACTCCATTTATGGAGTCCCGGGGTGCTGCTGATGAGGAGGGTACAGATCCTAGCCTTGCACACTGTGCCCAAGAGAAAATTGCCCCAATGGCTAACCTCTCTTACAGGTGGTTGAAGAATGAGCACCTGAGGGTGAAGAACCACGTTCATGAACATTGCATTTAAAAGGATGGCAAACAGGGACCACTGTCTGCTCAGACCAGACCCGGTTAGGGTACATCTACCTTCATGGACTCTCCACATACCAAGAAGTTTCTTTAATGTCGCTAATGTCCCCTGAATTGCAAACCCCATAAAGATATGGCCGCCTCTTTTGTTCATGGATTGGTGCAATTGTAGCCCTTTAACACAGTGGCTGGGACACAGCAGTCACAGGAAAAATACTTGTGGAATAAATGAGTAAGTAAATGAAGTAAAAATTGACTTCAGGGCTCAATCTGGTAACTACTACGTGATGAATAACTCCTATGCACCTAGCTTTTACACTATTACTCTGATATTTTAAGGAAGGAAGAAAGTACGATTTTCATTTTCAGATGAGGAAGCTGAGGTTCAGAAAGAGAGAGGAACTGAATGAAAGTCATCTGACTATTGAGTTGCAGAAATGAAATTTGAACCTGAAGCTGGTTAATTCTCAAAGCAGACTCCTTTCTCTATTAGTCGTAGACAGATAGGCTGTGGGGAAGTGGCTTGAGCTATACAAAGAAATAGAAGGCTTAAATCCAGGGTATCTAACCTGACTGCTCTTTCTTTTATATCACAGTCCCCATACCTGCTTTGTTTTCCTCCATGAAACCCTGGCAAACAATACCTCTTGAGCATGTTTTTCTCAGCGGCCACCAGCATGCTCTGGCTGCGTAATAAATGTCGGTGTCAGAGCTACCATAAGAGACAGGAGTCTTTTCATTTTACATCAAGACACGAGTCACCATCTGGAAGACCAGATATGCCAATCTTAATTTGAGGCCGGATTTTTAAATCTAACTCCAGTGTGAGCGAAATGCTTATCAGCATTCAAACTGGAAACGTGGGTCATTCTGCCTAGCAAACATTCATTTTCTTAGGACCCTTTTTCATAAGTAAAAGCAAATGGATTCTGCAAACAGCTAGAGCCCATTTCTGCATTAGTTCAGACTCTTGTCTGACAGGAATAGAAACCCACTTGCGCAAGAATAAAACAGAGGGAAGGAAATTTATTATAAGGATATGCAATGTCTCTTCAGACCTGAGGGCGAGAATGCATCTAAGACTCAGAACCAGACCAAAGACAAGGTCACTCTCCGTTCTGCATCTCTCTTCCCTGCAAACTAGCTTTTTCTGCTTCTCAGCTCACATGGTGAAACCCAGCTATCCATGCACTTTGTGATTAAATCTAGTTATTCAGGAGGCCAACCACATGCGTGCAGGAATCCTAAATCCTCTTTGGCCCAGCTTGGATCAGTGGTCCACCCCCAGCCAATCCGCTTAAACCAGGAAGCCAGAGGTCATATTTTGCAAATATGACTGCTTGCACGGTAGACATATGGATGGAGCAGAGCAGTAAGGGACTGGTTCCTGTAAAGAAGAAAGGGGTGATGGGGAGTGGAGTCTTAGCAAGTCAGCTACGTTCGGTTGTCCTCCATACTGTTATCTATACATACATATAAAAGAAAAATGTCTCTACTGTGTGTCGTCTCACGGAGAGTAGAATTTGAACTGAGATGTTACCGATTGTAAAGGTTTTAATGGATTAATGTTTCTCACGATAAATAGGCTCTTTGAGCATTCTAGAATTCAGTATACCTTGATACATAAAATGACTGTTAAGAACCCCACAACCGTTCTGTATTCTTTCACCACACCCCGACACTTTCTAAAGATGACCACGACTCGCCAGCACCATGTTAGGCATTCACCTTACGATTTGTATTGAAGAAACTCATTTACTTCTAGGACTCCTAGTTGTTCCATTACTTATTATGCCTTCTTGTGAGATAAACGTCCCCGTCCCTGCTCGGGCCTCCAGCTCAGCCTTTTCGTGTTATCTCCGCGATCTCACGAGCTCTGTCTCTGTATATTCTTTATGGATCGCATTACTTTCACTGCCTCTTATCTCCCTGCCTGCAAAATCATGCTCCAGTGGAAAAGTAAAAGAAAAGCATTATCTCCAACCGCCTTTCTGTCTTGGTGATGGCATCATGGACTCTCCATAGGCTAATCACATTTCAAAATAATTGTATTTGGGGATACATTTATCCAGTGCCGATCTTATCAAACCTAAATCTTTGTAGAAGGAGGTCCTGTTTTGACATGACTGTGCCAGACATTTTTTTTTCAGGGTTCCCACCTGAACGCTAATCCTCTCACACATAAACAGCCCTCTGGCCTCCTGTTTTTCCCTCTGCCTGCTGATCAGCTATTGTCATCGAAAGCAAGAGCTTTTTTCCAGGCGGGTTTGGTTTCTATTGTGCATCCCACTCCAGACAGTGATCTTATCGCTTGACAATGTCTATCAGGACTTTTTCTTAAAAAGCAAATAACTTCTTAATGTTTATCAGTTAAAATATGGTTCATTAAAATCATAGGTGGTGGCTTACTTACCTAAACCACATTTGAAATCAACTCAGGGAGTGTATATTGCATTTGTTCCATACAAGTCACAAAGGAATGGGGATGAATCGCATGTAATCCTTGATCTTAAGTCATTCACGATCTGTACCTTCTGTGTATAAATAAGCCCTATCGACTCTCACATTGGGGAAAAGTCAACATCAGAGTAATGTATAGATGATTTCCAAGGACCACTGTGAATCTTTTTTCCGTTGTGTAACTCACTTCATTAAAAACAGACGTAGTATCTGCTCCTTCATATTTAACATTCTTGGCCAATAGAAATAATGAATTTTTTTAGTGTTCTTTGTATTCCATGTTCTGTACTAAGTTTGTATACACAAGTCATTCATATATGTGGCCACGTTTGAGACCTTTACTGTAGCCCACTCTTTATATATACACATGTAGGAGCACCTGGGTGACTCAGGCAGGTAAGCATCTAGCTCTTGATTCGGTTCAGGTCACAGTCTCACAGTTCATAGTTTTGAGCCCTACATCACTCCTCACTGACAGCATGGAGCCTGCTTGGGATTCTCTCTATCTGCCCTTCCCCTGTTTGTCCTCTTTCTCTCTCTCTCAAATAAATAAACTTTAAAAAAGTTAAAAAAAATATGTGTATACATTCATATGTAAAGGCTTGCCAGATTATCACAATGTAGACACGAGTATGAGCCCCTACATTTAGCGGCAAAATGAATGAGAATCTCTGAGCAAGCACCCTAGGCATCTATATATCTTTAAAGCCTCTTAGAGATACTCACCAGTGAGTATTTGAGTGCCAGTATCTTACTTAGGTGATGTTTTCCATTGATCTTTCATTCATTTCAGTTTTTATCTTTTGTTTTTCTTCTGGTGTTAAGCAGGATACGGACCTTTGAGCCCCATGTGCTCAGTCTCCATCAGTTATGTGCCATTCCTGAGCTGAAAAGGGACACTTCAATGCAGAGTTTAATTGCCTGAAGATTTTACCTCAGAGTCTAATATCTTGGGATTGTATCCTAGTGCTGGAATTTCCTAACTAGGTTCACTTGGGCAAGATAACCTCTCTCAACCTCAACTTTCTCATCTGTGATAATAATAGAGCCTACCTTACTGGACTAAATGAGATAATACATGCATCTAGCATGTTCCAAAGAACCGGGAAAGACCTGCCTTTCACACTGTCTCCTATAGAAGGGAAAACCTTTTGGTTGTTATTTCAAAATCATTTCCAATGATAACAAAATCACAGTGTTTTTTTAGGATAAATCCCGGTCAGAGTAAAGTTCTTGGTTAATCAAGTTATTACGTGTTTTTCAGTGAATTGTTGATTATGGTATATTGTTTTTATAAGTGAGTATACTCTATAATAAATCATTTATTTAATTTTTTTATTTATTCATTTTTATGAAAGAGAGTGTGTGAGTGAAGGAGGGGCAGAGAGAGAGGGAGACTGAAAATCCCAAGCAGGCTCTGCACTGTCAGCGCAGAGCCTAACATGGGACTCAACCCCACCAACCATGAGATCGTGACCTGAGCCAAAAGCAAGAGTCAGCATTTAAGCGACTGAGCCACCCAGGCACCCCACATAATAAATCATTCTTAAAGTTCTCTTTGACCTGAATAACTTAGATAAGCCTTATCCATCCTCATCAGTATCATCATTAGTTCGTTTTCCTTCACAGAAGTTTACAGCATTGAACAAACTTACACAGTGACTCAAAGGTAGGATACGTTTCCAAGAAAACTACGCAGTGATGGTAAAAATCAAAGATAAAGCTAATTGAAATTCCTCAAAACTTACCACTTGTCTGATCTACCTCACAATTATGGAGGATGTATTTCCTCAGAATTCGAATACCCTAGTGTTTTGTTTGAACTTTAGTTACAGACTGGCTTATACCTGGCATTCTAACAGGGGTCAGTAGGTAAGAGTCAGTGCCATAGTGAGTGGCTAAGAGTGCAGACTCAGAAGCCTGAGGACCTGGGTTCCAGTCCTAACTTTTCAGTTTATTAAGTGTGTAACTTTGATCAGGTTATTTAACATCTCTGGGCCTGTTTAATTGTATAAGAATAGACACAGTAATAGTTTCTATTTTATGAAAACTGAATAAGTCAATCCAGGTGAAACAGCACAGTATGTAGCATATTTGAAACAATTTCAAACATTTGATATCATCAGGTTTATTTATAATATTGCAATTAAGCATATCTATAAGCCATTGCAAATTACAGCCTCCAAGCCAAATTAGCTCCTCTCCCACTTTTGCCAATAAAGTTCTCTTGGAACACAGTCATGCTCATTAGTTGACCCATTGTCAGGCTGCTTTTGTTCTACAATGGCCGTCTTGATTGGTGGTGAGGAAAAACCACTTGGCCCCCAAAGCCTAAAATATTTACTCTCGGGCCCTTTACAGGAAAAGGTTGCTAATGTCCGCTCTAAGCGAAGCACTGTGCTAAATTTAATCATCATAGCATGAAAAATATTTTCTGCCAGTAACACTGGGTGGGTACTATTGTTAACCCTATTTTGCATAAGGGAAAGCAGAAATTCAGAGTTACTATGTAGAATGCCCAAAGTCACACAACTAGTAAATGGCAAAGATGTTGGAAGTTGAACCACTTTTTTTTTTTTTTTTTAATGACTCAATATCCACACTTCTGGCCATACTTCTCAGATTCACTTAGGTCATTCTTAGATGATAAATAGGGACCATGGTAGCTGCTACTCTTTTACTTTGTTCCTAATCTCAGATGTAGATGGTACGAAGAGTAGACGTGTCCAGGTTCAGTCAGTCACCGGCATTTCACCTGCACCGAGAATTCACACAGGGTGATACGCGCTTGATCTAACTTGACGAGCCTGAATAAAGCTAGGCTGGTGACAGGTGTGTTTTCTGCCTCCATCTTTGGAAAACCATCCTCCCCTTTCCAGGAGGGAACTCTTGGCCTTCACCAATGGTGTTGCCTCCACAAAGCCAGCTGTGTGGCTGATGAATTAACGCTACCGATTGTGGCTCCCTTTCCTATTGGCCTCTTGGATATCTGCTCTGTAACTAGTAGGTGTGGAGCCAGTTGAAATGCTGACAGTCTGAAGCTTTGCCTGCCAGAAGCGTATTTTGTTTAAAAAGGTGCCATTTTCCTTTGATTCATTTTTGAAATACGTTATATGCATAAGAATCAGGTCCAAGGAAAGGTTTCCCAGGAGATCAATTTGCAAGAACCTTTAGTTTAGAAGGAAAGATCATTCTCTAGTGTGTATGTTGGTTTGATATGAAAATACATACACTTGCCCTACATCTAGATTGCTAGTGTGCTCCGAATTTTCTTTGTAAAGTCAGAAATTAAATCCATACTCCCTGTGCCTCAATGATCCGTTTTTGGTGTCTGCATATAGACACTTTCTTAAGGATGAAGCCCTTAAGCACCAGAAGAATGTGATGGAATGAATCTGAAATCCGAACCTTCAAAACCCTGTCTTTGTTGTTGGGTCAAGGCGGGACTAAACATTCGGGTGGCTATAAATCCAGACATTGTATTTCCAGTGATAATTAGGTTTCTTACAGATTTCATATCCTCTGTGCTAGACTCCAGATGGCAGTCTGTAGTCCACTTTGCAATGGGGGCTCTCTTTCATAGCTTTAAGAAAGACATTGTTAGATTGTCAGGTGATTTTTGGAACTTGCCAGTTACATAAAAAACCTCTCCTTAGGATCGTTTATTAAAGAAAAATTAGGTTTAAAAAACCTAACGTGGACTTACTTATGCTTTCTTATCCTAAATAGCACCATCCACACGTTTAAGCATGGCAACTTGTGCCAGTGTACCACGGAAATTTTATGTCTCAGTGAAGAGTCTTGGTATGATTTTACCTTGTGTGCAACCTTCAACAAACATTTACTTAGAAATAGCTCTCTGCAAGGGCTTCTGTCTCCTTTCATGCAGGGCATCATTTCTCTGCCATAGTTAAGGATCCCTCTTCGGGGTCATCAGTAGTAAATGTTGCTTCCAACAGTGACATGAAAACTCTCTCTTTCTCGCTCATTCGCTCTCTTTGTTTTAGTGGAGAAGCTCACGGTAGCTTCCTGAGACCACAGCCTGGGGAGGTTATTTCTAATATGCACTCCATTCAGCTCTATATTTTCATCCAAAACAATGATCATATTATATATATTTTTATTTTTTTATTTTTATTTTTTTGGTATCTAAGTCCTTTCTGACTATATCATTAAAACTCACTCTTGGGATTCAAGGTAACATTTCCACCTTCCATCAAAGGCACTCATGTTATTTTATAAAAGAGCGTTAATTATTTAGCACATAACAAACATACTCCATATGGTTTGAAGAGGCATAGTCAGTATTTCAGTACATCGTTATTTTTAGAAATCAAATAAAATTCCCGTGTCTTAACTCACATTACCGAAAGTTAGGGCCAAAGGAATCTTGGCTGGAAGAGATATGCAAAAAACGCCCAAGAAATGAAAGAAAAAGAAGATTCTTAAAAGAGGTTTAGGGAAGGATATACCACTGAATAAATGCATATTAGAATCACTAGATTTAAATCTTACCTCTATAAAAAGGTAGTATGGATTTAAAGGAAAAAAATGGCCGACATCATTAAACTAGGTACTAAAGTTTTATTAATGAAACCCACAAGCACATTAGTGATTTTAGAAACCACATCACACAGAGGGCTCATTCAAAATTCACCATCAATTTAAACCTCTCTCTCGTTTTTAAACCACTGCTGTTGCTACGCCTCTTTTCCATCTATGCTTACAGACCTTTTTCTAATATGTCGGATCTAACATTTATCTCTATTACTTCCTTCTAGCTGTATTCAGCTCGTTATTCCACCTGCAAATTTCTTTTTGGATCTTCCCACCAGTATCTTAATTTGCTCCCCAGAATAAATCCCCATCACCTTCAGATTTAGATAGCGTGCCAACTTGACGTTGTGGTGCCCTTTGGCCCCATATTCTAAAACTGTAAAACTGACCAACAACAGCACTAGACCGAATAAATCTTAATGAAGACTTGCTGCTTTTTAAAAGTGTGTGGCCATTTGATTTTTTTAAATATAAACGTAGACAGCAAAAGAGGCCTTTTGAATGGTCATTCTAAAGCTTAATAATTAGCCCACAGTTCTGTCACAATGGGATATAGATCTTCAAGTGATTAGCCATTGATGCTTTAGCTTTACTTCAAAATCTGTTTTGTAGAAAATTAGGTTGTAATTGTTTGCATTGTTAAGTGATATTTATCTGAGAAACTAGCCCAAGAGAATTATTGTACATTGGTGATTTGGAAAAGGGGTTTTCATTGTGCAAGTTAATAAGCCATAATACAGAGCCCTTTATTTGTACTTTTTGCATGATTTTTTCTACAAGGAAAATAAGAAAACTATTCCTGACCATGGGCTGAAAGGTACAAATGACTTTTTAATTAAAAATAAAACTGTGGATTCTGCCAACTAGTGCATAGTCCGTGTTGATAAGGACAATTCTGTATTTTCACAGTTCAGGATTGTAGTTAGTACAAGGAAGGAAATAATTTCCCTTCTTCCCTTTCTAGATTTTTTTGGTTGGTCTATTAATTACATTGACGTAGTACAAATTAACAGAGAAAAACAAGTTGAATTTGGGGTATATAGGAGCCCGACAAAGACGGGAGAGGCTCAGAGACAGTCAGTTGAGGCTTACCTGCTCCCTGAGCTAAGGAGAGGGAGGTGGGGGTAAGGGGCCCCAAGGGGAGGAAGACACTTTACAGGAAGATGGGAAGAGCCGACATTGGTAAACAGATACTTGTCGTGCCGTGCAGAGACAGTGGGACACCGAGAGGAATTTGATCTCCAGGCCCTGACAAGCTTCCCCCAGTTTACCACACCTGGCCCCGTAATCTTTATAACTATCCTTGGTCGATGGCTTTCTCCCTGGCCCAGGCCCTTTATCTAAATTCTTAGAGGCAGTTAAGGAGGAAATAAAACCCTCTGAGTCTTTTGGGCCATGATTGTCTTTAGCTCAAAATAATCCACCTGCTAAAGTGGCACGTTTTGGTGAGGCTCACTATGAAGCCCTTCAGTAGCTACCCCGGAGAACGTATCTGGACAATCTCTACCTTGGATTAGGAGATCTGTATGTTGTTCAAAAGCTGTGGTGTGCTTTGCTTTGCTTTTTCAATTATTCTTTCTAAGCCTACACATAATAGGTATCTGACATTGCTTTTTAGCTCATGTTTGGTTGTTTTTTTTTTTTATTTGTTTGTTTGTTTTTGGTGTGTACTTGTTTGTTTTAACCAGCAGAAACACATAAAAGCTTTCATCAGCTTGACCTCTTGGTAATTAAAAATATTTTATTCACTTTTTATGTCACCTTCAATAACTATCATATTTTTTCCATCTATTATGAATAAGGTCACATTGAATATCTTCATGCATACACCTTTGTAAACCTTCACAAAGATATGGGTAGAGGAAACTTCTAGAATTCCTGTCACTGAGTCAAAAGCTATGTCCATTTAAATAGTGGTTAATACTGCCAAATTCTATTTTTTTAAAAAAAATCTGTTGATATTTCCTAATTGTGTTTGAGAACGACTGTTTCTGTCATTTTAACCAAACTGATTGGGGACAATTATTGCTAGATTAACTTCAGTTTTCTTGTTTTAAGTGAGGGTCTTTGTTTTTGTTCATTTATTTCTTTGTTTATTTTAGAGCAAAAAGCCTATTGAGATGCGGACCTTATAAAATAGGAAAGTCACAGTTTCCAGTGTTTGCTTCTTTTTAAATAATTTGTAAAATGGAAACACAGTATACATTGAGAAAAGCATACAAGTCCTGAGTGAACAGCTCAATGAATTTTCATTGCCTGAAGTCGTCCATATTACAATTCACATCAAGAAATAGAACATTACCAGCAATCCAGAAGTGTTTTAGCAACCCCAAGGTGACTTTTTCCTAATCTCTAACACCACAGGTTAGTCTTGCCTAAAACAACCAACAAACAAAAACTCTTTTATTTAAATTCATTAATATACTATATCCTCTTTGACGTCTGGCTGCTTTCATTGACTGTCGCATGTAGCAGTCGATGGCTTGTTCTCATGAGCGTGTAGTATTCCACCATGTAAACACACCATGATTTTTTTCCGACTCTTGATGAATGTCTGAGTTATTTCCAGTTTAGGGCTATTACGAATAAAGCTCTTATGAGCATTCTTGGCCAGTTGCTGCATAAATGCATTCGTTATCTTGGGTAGACACCTAGAAGAAGGATAACAATTTTCCATACAAGTATACACATTCTTTCATGTTTTTATTTTTCTTTAACGTTTATTTTTGAGAGAGAGAGAGTGGGGGGAGCGCGAGCAGGGGAGGAAGGGACGCAGAGGATCCAAAGCAGGCTCTGTGCTTACAGCAGAGAACCCTATGTGGGGCTCAAACTCATGAACCATGAGTTCATGACCTAAGCCAAAGTTGGATGCTTAACTGACTGTGCCACCCAGGTGCCCCTAAACATTCTTTTAAAACACTGCTTCAATCATATCGTTTTGCTTGGTGTCCTTAAAATACACTGAGGACTTTATCACATGGGTTTTAAGAATTTTACATCAGGTTATATTTTGACCACCTTCCTTGTCCTCATCTCTAAAGCACCTCCCTTCCTCCTTGTTACTCTGAGTGATCTTCAGCCATCCCAGTTCCTTGCCATTATGCTTACAACAAAACCTCTTTGAACACGACCATGCCTGGAAATTTCTCAGCTCTCTTTTGCCCTGTTGGCTGAGAAAAATCTTGCTCATCTTTGAGGGTTCAAGTCGTTGAGAAAATTTCCCCTTCCCACCAAATTGGAGTTAGGTCCCCTTTCGTGTGCCTCTCAAAATTATAGCATTTGCATCACTGAATTGGATGTTTTTAAATGCGTCTGTCTTTCCCACTGAACTGTAAATACCTCGAGGATATTTACTTCGTTGTATCCTTTTGCCTCACACAGCGATGACAAACAGTAGGCAGTCATCAAAATATTTGTTGAATGAATTAATGATTGTGCAAAGGAACAGATGAAAGTCAGTCATAAAAACTGGTGGCTAAAATAAGGACTTATGAAATCTTAATTCTTCTACTTGAATTTCTAGACACTCTTCCCTACAGTGTGTCTCTTTCTGTACACTCTCCTATCCCTTATTCTCCGCTCCGACACCGCATACTTGCCTACAGAAAACTACACGAAATAAGTGCTAACGGTTTTAGACCAACGTGAACAGTAACTTTGTATCCTGTCACTACCATGAATATATGTATATGGAAAACCTGGGTTGGAGTCCCAGTTCCAAACTTTTCTAACTGTGCCTGGGATAAGTCTTCCTGAGTTTCAGTGTTCCTGTTTGCACCACGGGTAATAACAGAAACTAAGCCTTAAGTTTGTGCAAGATTAAAACAAACTAAAGTCTGAAAGGTAAAGCCCTGTGATCTGCCAATGTTAGTGGTCACTATTGCTCTTACAGCTTTAGGCAATACCCTCTGAGATAAAGGAAGAGTGGGACACTCCTTTTTTTACTTAGCAGCAAACATATTAATTTCTGGCGCACCTGGGCGGCTTAGTTGGTTTAGCTTCTGACTCTTGATTTTGGCTCAGGTCATGATTTCACAGTCTTTGAGTTCAAGCCCCGTGTTGGATTGTGCCCTGACAGTGCAGAGCCTGCTTGGGATTTCTCTCTCTCTCTCTCTCTCTCTCTCTCTCTCTCTTTCTCTGCCCCTCCTCTGCCCTCTCTCTCTCTCACAATAGTTTTTTGTTTTTGTTTTCATGTTAATTGCTGTCTGTCACTCACTTAATGCCTAAAGGAAGCGTTGGAGTTTGAACTCGGTGACATCAGGGTCTGGAAAAGGTTTCCTGTTCTGGGAAAGATAGAAATAGTTCATGCTCTGTGGGCCAAAAGGCAACATTGAGGGTATTATGCAGGTACTTAAATAACATGTTTGAGAGAAAACAAAGCTCCACAAAATTCTTTATTGCTGGAATTTAAGATAAAATGATAATAGCGTAGAGTCATTTCCTCTGTAATCTTCCAAGACAAAGAGCAGGACCACCCCTCTGCCTGTGCTGAGCTTCATCAGTTCAGCCGCTGGTGCCTGGAAGGGGAGAGCCAGAGCCACCAGTGAACGAGTCACAGGGTACATGCTGCCAACCCTCACTGTTCTTAGGATTGCCGGAAGCGAGCAGGCAAGAGCTAGGGGTCCTGAGTCTCCTGTTCTCCACTTCCTCTTAAATCTTGTTGCCCCAGTTGCTATAGGCATCTCTCCAGTGTAATGGAGGAGGTAATGATTTTCTTAGGTAATTTCAACCCAGTGTTTTTTCTGCCTCTTGGTCTCCATGGTCTTTAAAATTAGCCCCATTGAGGGGCACCTGGGTGACTCAGTCCATTGAGCGTTGAACTCTTCATTTCTGCTCAGGTCATGATCTCATGGTTCATGGGATCAAGCCCCACATCAGGCTTCACCCTGACAGTGTGGAGACTGCTTAGGATTCTCTCTCTCTCTCTCTCTCTCTCTCTCTCTCTCCCTCTCCCTCTCTGCCCCTCTTCTGCTTGTGCTGTCTCTCTTTCTCTGTCTTTGTCTATGAAAAATAAAAAGTAAATAAACTTTAAAATTAACCCCATTGAAACAGGTAAGGAAACCGAGGGCGAGAGAAATTGATCCATGGTTCCAAGGTTAAATCAATATCAGAACTGGGAGTAAAACTGTACCCTTACTGGTCTGAATCTGTTTTCTTGGCTGCTGTTTTTTATTGCTTCCCTAATCTTTCAAAGTAAATGTGCTGAAAAGAAAAAGAAGTGATAGATTCAGGGGTGAGAGATTGGAAGGTGAAACGTGGTGGCACAGGAAGGAAACCATTCTAGGTGGACACAAAGGTCTAAGCAAAACTGTGGAGTAAAAAGGAGAAAGGCATTCCTTCTGTAAGGCTGTTCCCATGAAGACCTTACATGTTCACAAGTATCGTCAGGAAATAGCATTCTTCCAAATGTCTCTGTGCGTTATTGATGATAGCAGAACCAGCTAGGCCTTCTCAGAAGCTAAAATCCCCTTGTAGACCCGACTAACCTGAATGTAGTTTGCTATAAAGAAGAAAACTTTAGCCTTAGGTTGAAATTTATGTACTTTTTGGACATCTTTTTCCTAATGCTGTTCCATTACAATTATTAACTTACTTGACTGTTTCTTAAAGGAACTCAAAACTTCAGGAACCACACTGTGCTTTGCAAGTGATCACTCAGGTATTTGCTGACAACTGACATCTAACCAAGGAAGAATGGCCATTTCTTTTTACAGGCTTCTCGCTGTAAGGTCCACTCATTCTTTATGTATGACTTATCTAAAGTAATCGGTTTAATTTCTTAAGGATTGCATTCTTTTACATTAGGTGTATAAATGTCTCTGTCATTAGTATACATAGCTTAAAAGTCTAAATTGATCTATTTTGAGGTTTTGCTTCTGCATTGCTCAAATGACAGTGAATCAATACATTTGACCATAAAAATGTTAAGGTAACTTTGCGTTTCTTTAGATGGTTTATTCATATTAGTCAACGTAATTAAAACATCAGAAGTGCTGGGGAGTAGCGTGTTGTACACTTTGGGTTAGGCTGTACCGAGCAGTTCATACTTATTACTCCATTTATTCCTATGAAGTTACCCTATGAAGAAGGTGTTCTCATAACCCCATTATACACAGCTCAGAGAGATTAAGAGATGGATCTATTTTACGTGATGTATAAGCAGCAGAGTTAGGATTGAAACCCACATTTGGCAGATATTGAGCCCAGGAGACTTCAAAATCACATGAATGATTTTACCAGTCATTTCATGGCTCTGCTGTTTGGGATTGCTTAGCAAGAGAGCCTCAACCATCCAGTTGACTACGAGTCAATTCAACTGACCGTTGAATTTTCAATTGCTAGGGATCGATCTGGTGAGTTGTTTGGACTTCACCTGCAATAGAAGTCACAGAGAATCAGTATCACATTGATTGTTGATCAATTGCTCTCAGTTAATTTAGAGAGATTCAAAATACTGTAGACCCATATGCATGCAAGTCACTTCATAATAAAGTCAATTTCAGTCACTTCATAATAAAGAACAATAGTTATCATAATAAAGAACAATAGTTATCATAATAGTAATAATAGTAGTAGTAGTAACAAAAATGACTACTTTGAATACTTATTAGGTCCCAGGCACTGCACTTAATACTTCCTGTGCATTTTTAAATTTAGTCCTCACAATGACTCTATGAAGCAGAATGTTAGAATCCTAAAACTTAATTCCTGTGTATCCTAGTAAGATACTTGGTTTTTGCTTCCTGTTTCTGGCACATAGCTTCTGAAACCTTTGAAAACTGCCAAAAAAAAAATCTTTTGTATACTACAGAGATGACTGGTGGCTGAAGGTCCTTAGATAGCTTCAAGATGGGGGCTGGTTACCAGAAAGACTGAAACATGATTAGCGGGTTGGAACTTTCAACCTAGCTCCCCTACTTCTTGGAGGGAAGACGGCCTGGAGGTTGAGTTAATCATCAACGGCCAATGACTTATTCAATCTTGTGTATGTAATGAAAATTCCCTAAGAACCCCTAAATGTAAGGTTGGGAGTGCTGAGTTGGTGGGCACTTTGAGATGCTGGGCAGGTGGAAGCTCCACTCAAAACACTCCACCCATCCTCCATACCATATCCTATGCCTTTCTTCCATTTGGCTATTCCTGAGTTGTATCCTTTATAGTAAATCAGTAAATGTAAGTCAACTGCCTTCCTGAGTTCCATGAACCATTCTAGTTATTGAACCTGACAAGGATTCTTGGGAATCCCCAAATTTATCACCAAGCCAGACAAAAGTGCATGTGGTTTGGGCACCTCACTTGCAGCAGGTGTCTGAAGTGAGGTCATTCTTGTGGGACTGATCCCTTCAACCTGTGGGGTCTGTGCTAACTCCAGGTAGTTAATGGCATAATTGAATCGAATTGTTGGATACCAGTTTCCGTTGGAGAGTTGGAGATGTGGTATGAGAAAGATGCCACAGAATTTCCAATGGCTTACACACGTACAATAAGTGTATTAGCACACTGAAAGAGTTCAAAGTTAGAGCCAGCAGTATTGAATTTGGAAACTCAAATATGTCATGAGGGCTTAGTCCTTTGCTGTCACTCCTCTCCACTTTTCTTCATGTCCAGCTCGGTTCCACCCAGAATCTCCCTAGAAGCCAGCTCACAGGTTCAAGCCCAGTAGAAAGAAAGCTTCTTTTCACATACTACTTTCACATGTTTAAGCTCATTGAACCACCTTGGATCACAAACTTATCCTCAAACCAGTCTCTGTAACTGGGATGGGCCATGCTGTTGTGCCTATGCTAGGTCACAATTTCACCCTTGGAGACAATGTTCACCTGCACTACATGGACTGAAACTCAGGCGGAGTGGTCACTCCCCAAAGGAGTCACTGTTTTTAGTAGAAGTGGAGGAAATGAGTCAGACAAGCAAGAACAGTGGATTTCAACCACAGGAAGTGATAGTCGCCATTATCCCCACTTTATAGACAGCTAAATTAAGGCTCAGGAAATTTAGAGTGACATGTCGATATTTTCCAGTTACTAAGATACAAAGCCAGTATTCCAGCCAGGAATTCTCAGGGTAGTCACAAAACCGCAGTGCATTTCTAGGAACTAAGTCTGCAAGTGAAGATTTTCAAAAGGAGCTTGTTGCTTGTGCTTGTAAACTTAAAACAGAACTGAGAGTTATGTTTGGATTTAGTAAAGTAAAATTATTAACTCTGAACAATCAGACTCTTAAAGAGCCAAATATGTGTTTTCATATTTGTACAAATCTTATAGATGCTGTCGATTCTTGGAAGATGTCCTTAGTAACTGGAATTAAATACCAAATGTAGCTGACATTTTTACCTGAAATTGCCTAACTAATCCCGCATCCTTGGTGAGAATACGTACTAGGTAGGTATGAGATGACAGTCACATAGACACTCCTAAGAGGGTAAGAAGTAATAATCACTTCCAAGTTCCCTTAGGTTGTTGGCAGAACTCATCTCCTTGTGATTGTATGACACCCAGCCAGGGGTCACTCTCAGCTCATTGGGGCCACCTGCACTTCTTTGCCATGTAAACTTTTTCTAAGCTAGCAGTGGAGAGAGAGTCTCCCTAATGCATACTAACAAGATTTTACATAGAGACAAAGAAGAGATAACCATGATGTGACATCACATCATCCTTGCCACATAATGCAGCCTAGTTACAGGAATGCTGCATTCCATTCTATAGTCTGGGGGACATTCTAGAATCTGTCAGTGGCCCCATCCTTGGCCCTTGATTCAAATTGCCCTCACTACCTAAAATGACTGTTTTCCATCACTGCAAAAACAAGTCATCCTTGAAGGACCGAGGGCCTGAATCAAATACTTCTACTCCACCAAGACTTACTTAGTCCATTAGGTTGAAGGTAGTCTCTCCTGGTTACTTAGAAGCCTCCCGTACTGATCCCTACACTCTCATGACATTTAATACTTTCTGTTTTGAAATACTGATTCTTTTTATCTATGTCTAAGCTCTCTGACTACATCTCTGAAGCTCAAGGCCCTCCCTTCCTTTCATTATTCATACATTTGACAAATACTTATCCAAACCCTAATGTGTGACATTGTATCAAAACTACATTAGGTTTCAAGGAACAGAAAACCGCAACTGAATGGTGGGTAAAACAGATTGGCAGGTGGTTTATTTTTTCTCATGCAATTAAAAGTTCGAAAGTAAAGTTTTGGTGACATTAATTCATTGGTCCAAAAGTCTCAAGATTAAAGTCTCTGATTCTCTTGGCTTTTATTTATTTATTTATTTTTTAGCATTTCTTTTTCTCGTCGGCATACCACGGCTCCCCTAGTTCCAGCCATCAAGCCTGCATTTCAGGCAGGAAGAAGCAGAAAATGGCAAACAGGAAGTTAATATGTCAGGAAAGCAAATTTTCCTAGGTAGCCTCGCCAGACCTTAATATGTATCCCACTGGCAAGAACTGTATCATGTTTCCATCCATAGCTGAAAGGGAATGGAAAATTATTTTTGAATGGGTGGGCATTTACCCACTTGGATCAACATTCCTGTTCTAGCTCTATGAAAAAGAGGAGAAGTGTTGAGTTGGCAACAGCCATTTCCGCAGTTAGACGTTGTGCTGGGCATTCAGGATAACATGCTCAATGAAAATAGTTAGAGCCCCTGCTTCATATAGCTTTTTACTAATTAGAGGACACAGACAATAATGACAAGTATTTGTTGAACACTTGTAGAATTCGGTTGTAATTGTGCTGGTGGGAAAATGGTCACAGTGCTCTGAGCATTGGGACTGGGAGGGAGGGGATATGAATGACTTAATTAGGGAAGTCAGGAAGGCTTCCTTGGAGAAGTAACACTTAGGGTGGTATCTAGTTCAGTTTCAGCACCTAACATAGGATCCTTCATATAACAAAGTTCACAGAAGAGAAGAAAAGATAAGAAGAGAATCTTTTGATGCCTATTATAACTGTACTTCATGACTCTTTATTGTAAGTAGCAAAAAATCTAAGTCAAACTTAGTTTTTTAAAAAAGGCCTGTATTGGTTACAGTGCTTCTTCTACCTTCAGGCACAGCCACATCAAGTAACACTACCCATGGTGTCAGGTAGCACTGTGCTTTTCCACTTGGCTTCTGTCTGTGTTGACTCCATTCATTTGATGCTTTTCTATTATGATACTAAGGTAGTGGCAACTTACCATCTTTTTATCAGAAACCCATGGAGAAAAAAAATTATTTTCCCAAGAATAAATATTTGACCATCGGCTCCCATTGTGTATGGGTTAGGCCAGGCACCCACCCTTGTAGTAATCCCTTGGTCACCAGAAAATGCATGATCCACTTTGCAAGTCCTAAGTCTTGTGCCTTCTCCTGCACTGGGGATAGAAGCCACATCTTCAGAACTCCCTGATCTGGGAATGGGGATGAAGAACATTGGCTTCTCATGGAAAAGCAAGAAACATTCGACCGGTAGAAGTGGGAATGTAGGCTGGCCAGGCAGGAAGAACAGGGGACTACCCCAGAGTAGAAATGGCTAATGGCTCTATTGACTGCCACAGCTAACAAAAATAATAGTAATAACATTAAGAAAAATACTTACTTCCTAAGTGTTCCTGACTATACCTACCCATACAAATCCGTCCTCCACTCCCAGTGTTTTGAAAATGTATCCAGCCTGCTTTCACCAACTTGGAAGGCAAAACTTAGCTCTGAGGTTTGAGATGAGGAAGTATGAGATTCCCAGAGAGTGGGGTTTTTAGCGGGACTAAAACCCTTCCTCAGCCCTCAAGTCCACCCTGCATGCCCCAGTGCTCACACACTCATGCACACATACCTCCCTTAGGGCTGATTGTGTTCAGAGAAGCTCCATTAACTGAGGCTCATTTCAAGCACAGATGGTCCCAAGTAGCTTAACGTCCGCCTGGTGGCCAGACTAAGTGATTTTGGACGGCCTTAGACTTCTGATCACATCCATGCAGCCAGGGAGGAAATGAAACCTTGTTTATCATCTTGATAAACAGTCCCTTTCGATGCCCCTGGACGCTGTATGTAACTCGGTAGAGTCGAATACTATTAAATTGTCATCACTGTCAAAAAGAGAAGTAATAAGTTCTTCTACCTGAGTCATAGTTAATGACTTCTACAATGTGTAACACAAATCAGAGCTTCTGCTTGTCTTCTTTCCCCCTAAATGTGTGTTTTCTGGTATTTCTGGCTGTGAATGTGAGGCACAATCTCTTGATATAAATAAATATATACTTTTATTATTACCTCTCAGCCAAGCCAATAAAACATCACGATGACAAGGGCCAGATTCTTGGCTCGGATGAAGTATGTGCACAGAGGAAACTAAGAAGCTATATCTTGTTCTCCATGGAAAGCGTAGATTTGAGAGACTATATTTCACGGGTGAAAGCCTTGGAGATTCTGCCTCCCTAGTTACCATTAAACATATTTATAGAAGTTATTTAAACACTCTTAAGGGAGTAATATACTACTTGTACTTTTATCATCTTAAAGAATAATTTATTAGTCAGATTAGGCTGTGTTAAACCACACCAACAAACCACCCCCAAATCTGATTGACTTATGCAACAAAAGTGTATTTCTTCATCAGGCAACATGGCTGTTGTGGTTCAACAGTGGGGCTGTGTTGGTAGAAGTTACTCAGGGACTAGAATTGCTGGAGGAGCCACCATCTAAAACAAGGGATGGGCAAACTCTGACCTGGAAATCCTATCTGCCTTGTGCTGCCGGTGAGCTAAGAATGGCCTTTACCTGTTTAAATGGCTAGAAAACTCAAAAGGAAAATATTTTGTGGCACATAAATATTATCCAAAACCCAAGTTTCAGTTTCCGTAAATAATCCTGGCATACGGCCACTCTCGTTGATTTAAGTATTGTTCATGGCTACTTGCATGATAAAATTACAAAGTTTAGTAGGTGCCCCAGAGACCAGGTAGCCTACAAAATCAAAAATATTTACTATCTGGACCTTTAGAGAAAAAAGTGTGCCGACCCCTGATTTAAAACATTTCTGGTTGAGGACACCTGGATGGCCCAGTTGGTTAAGCATCCGCAACTCTTGGTTTCAGCTTAGGTCATGATCTCACAATTTGAGAGTTAAAGCCCCACGTTGGGCTCTCTGCTGACAGTGCAGAGCCTGTTTGGGAATCTTTCTCCCTCTCCCTCTGTCACTCCCCATCATATGCTGTTTCTGTCTCTCTCAAAATAAATAGATAAACTTTAAAAAAATGAAAAAATATATTTCTGGTTAGCACACCAACAAGAAGAGAGCTGGAGAGGCTTGCATAGGGAATTAAAAACTCATCATGGTAGTGATAAGTCACTTTCATTAATACAGAAACAGTCACATGGCCCCACCTCCCGCAAGGCGGCTAAGAAGTTGGCATAAGCCCAGGAGGAAGAGAGCCAGAGGTAGTCATTTAGCACTCCTGCTAGCTGCCACAGCTAAAACTAATAATAGCAAGAATATTAATAGGAGGAAATTGCATTTTTCTTATACTTCAGGCACTTGATCTAAGTGTTTTGCCAGTGTTTCCTCGCTGATCCTCAAAACAACTTCATCCTGAAAGTACTTCCCCATTTTGATGATAAAACTAAGAACGAAAGGTTCAGTGGTATTGCTGAGGTAAAGACAGTTAATAAAGGGGGAAGGCAGGGTGCCCGGGTGGCTTAGTCAGTTAAGCATCCAACTTCGACTCAGATCATGATCTCGTGGTCTGTGAGTTAGAACCCCAGGTCATGATCTTGCAGTCTGTGAGTTTGAGCCTCATGTCAGGCTTTATGCTGACAAGTTCAGAGTCTGGAGCCTGTTTCTGATTCTGTGTCTCCCTCTCTCTCTGCCCCTCCCCCACTGACACTCTGTCTCTCTCAGTCTCAAAAATGAATAAATGTTAAAAAACAATTTTTTTAAATAAAGAGGGAAGGCACTATTTCCACCCAATCAACAGAGTTCCAGAATCCAAACCAAACACTGTACTCTTTTTTTTTTTATGTTTATTTATTTTTGAGACAGAGAGAGACAGAGCATGAGAGGGGAAGGGACAGAGAGAGGGGAAGACACAGAATGTGAAGCAGGCTCCAGGCTCTGAGCTGTCAGCATGGAGCCCGATGCACGGCTGGAACTCACAGACCGTGAGATCATGACCTGAGCCGAAGTAGGACTCTCAACCGACTGAGCCACCCAGGTGCCCCCCAAACACTGTACTCTTAACCATTGTACCCCGCGCAGACCCTCTGGGACTTACAGAAGTCCCAGCCCTTGCTACTGTAGAGACCACTTCCTGACGAAACCCTTAATTATTAAATCTGGTAGATGAAAAATGCTACTTTCTATTTTTGTGGGACAAATTTCCGTAATGCCTAATAATTCAAGTAGGAGTTTGTTTTGGAGACCCATGTGGTTTTCCTACAGATACTAAAGGAGAAACTTGCAGTTTAACAAGTTTAACTTGTTAACTCTCTGACTCGGCTGGGGGACCCACTTGTGGGCATCAGACACTCAAGTAAGAATACTTTCAGAGGAGAGTATTTTATAACCACTTTCTTCTGGATTAACTCAAGGTGTGTCTTTCTTCTTGTCTTTATTTCTCAGTCTTAAACTCAGGAATGTCTTTAATGTCTTAAAACTCAGGAATGTTTTTCCATGAGCATTTTTGTTGTTATCATTTAACTTGAGGAAGACAGTTCAAAGAATACAGTCATGGTTTTGAGCTGATGGATTCGGAGTCATTGTATTCCTGCTTTATTTTGCTGTCTGTACTTTTATGTTTTCCTAATAGAATTTATGTATAATTACCACCCATGTTCCTATTAACATCCAGTACACTTACCTGTGAAGGATAATGGAAGAATCTCATTTTAAGAGAATAAAACAAGTTTATAATTGTTGGACTTCCATCTCAGAGAGTATTTCTACTTGTATGCCATTAAACAAATGCCAGGAAGAATCACAGATAGGAAAAATGAATTAAGACATAGAAGCAGATAAGATTCAATATAGAGAACATATCAGACCACCCACCATTGTCTGAATGGTTCTGATATTTGACAGAGTTTCTGGAGCCTGCAAAGTAAATTCTTCCATTTTTCAGCCTTTCATAATTCTATTCCTTTATCAAAACTCTTGTGAGAAGTAACTGCCTCCAGTATTAAAATTGGGTTTCATTTTTTTATGTTAATCATAAGAAGAATCTTAGCTTTTATTTCCAGTATGGCTACTGAGTGCCGTTTGGTATATTATTACACAATTTCTAATTCTCTTAGTATCCTGTAGAGTTGGGCATTTTCCTTATGAGGGACCAGAGGTTAAAGATTACGATTTGTTCCTAGTTATCCAGCTAGTAACCCGTATTATGTTATTTGAAAAAATTAAATATTAACGTATTCAACCTTTAAGGTCAGCATTTCACATAATTTTGGGGGAATTATTATAATATTATAACCAGAGGAGTTGCTCATGTAAAATAAGCTTGCCTGTTTGCTAAAAATTGTTTCCAGATCATTCCTAGCCTGGAAGGCTAGCAATGAAGAAGAAAATCCTGGTTACCTATCACCCAGCTGGACTGGTGATTTTGGTTTAAGGCAAAGAACTTGGGGGAAATCCAAGTGGGACTTAGATAAAGAAAGTTGTGCCTTATAGGGACCAGTGGACTTAGCTACTCCTCTAACCCTCATTCCCTTTTAACCTTTGTCTTCATCAAAATAGTAGAGAGGAACCTGGGTGGCTTGTTCAATTAAGCATCTGACTCTTCAGCTCAGTCATGATCTTGCGATTCATGAGTTCAAGCCCCATGTTGGGCTTTGCACGGACATTGCAGAACCTGCTTGGGATTCTCTCTCTGTGCCTCTCTCTCTACCCCTCCCCTGCTCACTTGCTCCCTCAAAATAAGTGAATAAACTTGAAAAAATAGTACAATTCAACTTATTTATTTTAGATCCTCTGATAATCCAAACTACTACTGGGATTTGCCGTCCCTAATGCTATCCAAGGCATCCCTGCTGGAAAAAGAGTAAAAGTTGTGTAGTATTTAAAGAACACTAAAGATTCAAAGTGTTCTTATAAGCTCATTGGTACATCTTTGGGTAAAATTTCTTTCCATGTTGTTAGAGCAGTTCTTAAAAATAATTTTTGCTTGGATGCCTGGGCGGCTTAGTGGGTTAAGCATCATACTTCGGCTCAGGTCATGATCTCGCAGTTCATGAGTTCGAGCCCCACATCAGGCTCTGTGCTGACACCTCAGAGCCTGGAGTCTGCTTTAGACTCTGTGTCTTCCTCTCTGTCTGCCCCTTCCCTGCTCATGTTACGTGCCTGTCTCTCAAAAATAAATAAACATTTAAAAAATTAAAAAATAATAATTTTTGCAGTAGAGTTTTGTCATATCCTATGTATAAGCCATTTTCTTCCTTAAAAAAAAAAAAAAGAAGTCTTGGGGATGGATGATAAGTTTATTGTGGTTCATTACTTTTAGCTATATTGGTTTAGGCAAATAGCGGAGTCGAAATATTTCCCAGTGGCCCTGACTGGGAGTAGGGACACAGGTGTGAGGAATGGTCCATGTTAGTGAAATCAGGGAAAAAATGAAAAGGGTCACATATTTTCTCAGTAATAATCCTGATTCCAACAGTATTATTAACAGCAGAATACCTTTCAGAGCTTTCTCCTAATGAGGTATTATTATAACTAACTATATTTATATAATTCTTATACTCTCTCATAGTTCTTAGAGCAACCCTGTGAAATTAATGCTATTATTATCCACATTTTATAGACAAGAACCTTGAGGCATGGCATGGAAAATGATCTGAAGCAGCAAATCCAGGACCTGAATTTTGGCAGGCTGGCTCTAGAATCTATGATCTTATTCATTATGCTGAATTGCCTCAAACAGGGCTTCCCAGCCCAGAATTTGTTCTTTTTTCCTATGTTCATCTGTCTTCTGCATACCCCAGAGCCCTAGGAGCGGGGAGATGGTAATTTGTTTAATCTGAAGCATAAACAAATCAAGCAGCCATTTTGCCCTCCTCCACCAAAACATGCTTAAGGGTCCATTAGTGTCTCTCTTGTCAGTGATTTACAGACGAAGACACTTGAAGCTTCCTTCCAGTCTACTGGGTCAATAAAGCATTTTTAACAGAGTCTTAAATATGCATTCTGACATCCACTACAATACATTCCAAGAGAGCTATTTATAAGGCCTTGATCAAGAAGCCCTATAGAAGTGAATCTCAGAAAAATCTGTGCTTTGTCTTATACAATACATAAAGATGTTAATCTTTTAAAGAAAGGAACCATTTGCAATGAAATGAAATGGAAGGATTTGAATAATTCTGTTAATGTCAACTTTCCTGGATTATGTTTTATTCATTTCCTCCAGAAGATGACCTCAACTACAAGCAGCTATATCCTGACTTAACTATTAATGAGGACTAAAGTTTTCATATAGTTATTATTATTTTTTAAAGTCTACATATTTATTTAGAGAGAGAGAGAGATAGCATGCGTGCAAGCAGGGACAGAAGCAGAGAGAGACGGAGAGAATCCCAAGCAGGTTCCACACTGTCAGCACAGAGCCTGATGCAAGGCTTGATCTCAGGAACCATGAGATGATGGCCTGAGCTGAAATCTAGAGTCAGATGTTTAACTGACTGAGCCACCCAGATGCCTCTCTTATGGTTACTCTTAATTGCTTCATTTCATTTTCCAGTAATTTTGCTTAGAATAATAAAAAGCTTGTCTTTTGTACATTTTGTCACAACCTCAAACCAAAGTTCCAAGTTGATTTTTCTAGAAGGTACATTAGGTAATTTCTTTGCAAAAGTTGCATCTATCACTCAAGTTCATTTTCTTTAAAGATCACATAATGAATATTTAAATAGGAAAAGTTCCCCCAAAGATGATTAATTTATATTAGTCTATTCTTTTCCTTTCTTTTATTTCCTTTTTTTAGTTCTCTTTCTCCCTCTCACTTCTTTTCTCCCTTCCTTCCTTCCCTTCTTCCCTCCCTCCTTCCTCCTCTCTTTTCTTCCTTCCTCCCTCCCTCCCTTCTTTTTTCCTTCCCTCCTTCCCTCTTTCCTACCTTCTTCCCTTCATCCCTCCTCCTCTTTCCTTCCTTCCTCTCTTCCTTCCTCCCTTCCTCCCTTCTTTTTTTCCTTCTTTCCCTCTTTCCTTCCTTCCTCCCTTCCTCTCTTCCGTTTTTCCTTCTTTCATCATTCATTCTTTTAGCAAATGTGCTACTATTATGCCAGGCACTAAGGATAAAGAAGTAAAAAGATGTGATCCCTGCCATTAGGGAGTGTCTATCCCAACAGGATAAACACATGGTGAACCAAAAGTTCTTATTGGGAGATACACTGCAAAAGAGAATTTAGGCTTGCTAAGAGATCCAAAACTAGATCCATGGGGATCCAAAGCTAGTCTTTGGGAAAGGGATTCATTTAACAGATATTTACAGACCAAACATGGGCCAGGTTCTAAGCCAAGTACTTGGGATAGAGTGATAAAAAAGAAAAATTGCTACCTTTTTCCTTTATAGGAAAAGCAAGACATAATTTGAAGATGCCAAAATAATACACTGTGATATTATTGTGGGAGAATTATGTGAGGTTGTAGAATCATAGAGCAGGGGACTCTAACTCACTGTATGGTTCAAAGACACCTAAAGAGGATCCGAATGATGAGTACGGGGGGCAAAAAAGTAAAATAAAAATACAGGGCTTAGACTTATATTCTCTCTCTTTTAATTTTTAAGATTATTTTCTTCTGTTCTAACTTACACTCTCCCCTAGCATTTGCTTTCCCGGAAAATCCAGTGTTGGGATAATTTCGAATTGCTTGGCTATGCTTAGTCTTTGACATTAAGCCATCAACAGCAAAATATACTCCTGAATGTCAAATTGCCTGGCAGTTGAAAAGGATTAGACATTAGCAGTTTCCCATAAGTGCCCATTCGTACATGGCTGACCCAGTTCGTAGCCCAGCAATCCAGTTGCTTGGTATGAGCTGTGTTAGATGACTGATCTGGGAGCAAACCCTGTTTTATGATGGCAACTTTCAAGTTTTTAGCCATCTGCTTGCCAGTCATTTCTAACCTCATCATGCCTTTCTGTCTTGACATATAATTGTCATCAGTGTGGACTCTTTTTAAGAGAACTCTTACCCTTAGCAATTCATTTTCTTTGTGTTTCCTCATATGTGCAGGGCAAGACAGTGATGTATTGAGCTGGGAAAGAGGGATCATGGCTAGAAGTGTATTGGGCTTGGCATCTTTTTTAACTTCTCCAGCTCAGAGAGACTTGCCGCTGCCAGAAATAATCTCGAAATGCTGTCTTTTTCCCCCTTTTTGGATATTAGAAACTTTCACTTCCTGTTCAAAACAGTTTTTGATAATGTACTCAGAGATCTGACAGACACAAGAGAAAAAACAGAAGGGAAAGCGGAGAGCTGCCCCATGGAGCTTCCCTACAGGGGACTTTGCCTTTGCCACCAGGGTGAACATGGGCGAAGGGAGTGAGAAGCAAGGCTACCATTTAGGAAATTTGTGGGAAAGGGAAAACTGAGCAATTGATGTGCACATCTAACACATCTAACATTTTGGATTGACCCATGTTAGCCAGTTAATTACTGCATTTACCTTCGAATCTAAACCTTATAGATTTAGGCCCCTTATAAAGTGCAATTTAAGATATGATGCTAATTTCTTTTTTTAAAATTGTTTAAAGTTTATTTATTTATTTGAGAGAAAGAGAGAGAGTGAGTGAAAAGGAGGGGCACAGAGAGAGGGAGAGAGAGAGAGAGAATCCTAAGCAAGCTCTGCACTGCCAGCACAGAGACAGCTCGATGTGGGGCTCAAACTCATGAACTGTGAGATCATGACTTGAGCTGAAACAAAGAGTCAGATGATTAACTGACTCAGCCACTCCAGTGTCCCAAGGCTAATTTCTTATATCTTAGATGTTTTCCCATAGACAAAGTCAGGAGATTATATGAGTAATAATCTGGAAATTTCTGAATAGTACAGACAACCTTTCTCCTGGCTCGTTCTTTGTGCCTCATTCTTTTCCGTTAGCTAATAGGTTACCTCATTGTCTTATGTGCTGGATCTCCAGATGCTGGGCGAAATCCAGGTAAGATGCCATTTTCCAGGTAATCCATGAGATAAAAAAGGAAGTTCAATTTTCTGAGCACTTAAATGAATCCTGTGAGCGGCCACGGATCGTTTTGAAATCATTTTGGCTTGGACTGGATGGATTATGAATGGGTTGGCACTGGCACCAAAGAAAAGTCTGAAAGACATTTACACGATAAATATCATTATGAGTTTGCAATAACCTTGGCAGTTAGGTTTGAAGGGACAGTTAACTAGATAATCTTTAAATCACAGATAAAATAGGTTTAAACCCTTTCTAGTTTCCAGAAAGGGTTATGACAAATCTTACTCTTCCTTTACACCATCAGGGACAAACCTGAGGATTATTTTGGTTTGCACTTCCCTTTTTCAAGCAGCCAGCTAATGAGGACAATAGGTAAATAAGACTACAGTACCGGAGAGTCTTGAAAAATTCTATCCCTTTGGTTATAAGAGAAGTTCAAATTTTATTTCATTTCACAGGATTTGGTCTGCTTTTTATTGTGTCTTGGGTAGACCAAAGTCAATGTGGCTTCCTTACATGGCCAAGAAGGAAAAAACACATAGAAATTGGGAGAGGGAAGTTGGTCTTATAATCTTACTGTACACTACTGCGCCAAAGGCATCCAAGCTTCTCAAGAAACAGTAAATTACATATCATTCGACCTTGTAAAAGTTCTTGACAGGCTTATACTAATCATTCATTTTGTTCAATCACCCATCCATCCACCCACCCAGTCATCTGCCCATCCATCCACCCATCTATCCAATAATATTTATTGTCAGCTTTAGAGGGCTGATCATCAGCTAAGAAAAGTTGTTTTCATTTTTTCCTTTGCAGAAACATTCCTTTAAGGAACAGATTCTTGGGGTATCTGGATGGCTTATTGTGTTGATTGTCCAATTTCAGCTTAGGTCATGATCTCAGGATCATGGGATCAAGCCCCGTGTCAGGCTCCATGCTGAGCATGAAGCCTACTTAAGACGGACTCTCTCTCTCTCTCTTTTTTTCTCACTCTCCCCCCAACCTTCTTCCCCCCTCCCTACCTTGAATTAAAAAAAAAATAAATTCTTGTACTCAGTGTTTAAAACTAGAGGTACTTCTTATTGTCCCCAGTAGAAGTGATCCCTCTTAGGCAATTCATAGAGCCCCTCAAAGCATAACTTAAAAACTTCTAAGCAAAGGACTAAAGATATAAGTGAGGCTTTCCCTCTCAAAAACCTAATATTTTTATTTTGTCAACCCAAGTCAGTGGACCAGGGTTTCATGGTCTGGATAGACCGAAAGATTAACTTGCTCTGGTTGACTATGGATACATCAGTCACGAATATAAAACTTTGGAGTCAGGAGATTTGGGTATGACAGGTCCAATCAGACTTTCTAAATTTTAGTGTCCTGTGGGCTCCCGAACCTGGTTGAATATTCCACATTGGCATACCAAGCAGTCGGTGTAAAATGAAGCTATAGTTCAAGCTGTCAAGACCAGGTGAGCTTGTTATTTAGAGCAGCAGCTCTCTGACTTCCTGTGTGCAAATCCATCATCCCTGAGCCTGACGAAGACGTGGTCTGGGGTCACTGACTTTATACACAAGGTTTTAATGAAAACGGAGCACTTGTCAATTCCCAGTCTCTGAGTTCTCCTCCCCTTTACAGAGAAATGTCAGCATGTATGCCAGAGTGGGGCTGGAGAAAGAGCAGTGCGTATGGGGTCAGAAGATCTGGGCTTTGCTGCACACACTGCCAGATAATTGTTACCTGGGTAGTTAAAACACCGGCCTCCTTTTCAGCTGCTCTTGATCTCAGTTGTCTCCCCTGTAAACTGGGGGTAATCATGACCTCATTGGGCTTTAGTAAGCATAACAGGAACTGAAGGTGTATACTGTATCTATCATGGTGTCAGGAAAACAGTAAGTAGTCAAAAAATGGTTAACTCCTTTTTTACTACAGGTATTACCACTAGTTATGTAGCTGTGTCATTTCGCTGCTCTAAGTCTGCTTCCTCACTAGAAAATCAGGATAACAATAGTCCTATTTCTACCTTTGAACTACTTTGCAGACAAAATGAAATATGCATTTAAATGTTTAATAAATAAACAACAGGAGTCTGGGTCCTTGAGGATATTATGTTGTGAGGGGGTGGTGTGGGGACATACAGACAATAAGGTTAATAAATAAACTACTTTCAGTAATTGAAAGTTACAAATATTCCGCAGGTATGAAGGTGAGGACATCGAGCAAAGTAAAGGAGATAATGAATGCTTTCTAAGAGAATTATGTTTTAAACAGGGTAGTCAAATGAAACTCTGAAAAAATGACATTTGGGAAAAGGTTAGAGAGAGTAAGAGAAGGACCAGTATGCCCCAGGTGCGGCATAGTTCAACTTGTCAAGAAGGTCAGAGAAGCCTCTTAGAGCATTGCCTCCATGAGTTTAGAATAACCCTCAAGAGGGACCACACCTACCATGTTCAGGCAATAGCTTGCAAGACCCGTGTCCCTTGAGCAGAGAGGAAGAGGGAAGGGTAGTAGCAAATGAGGTCAGAATATACTTGGAGGAGGAAGAGTGAGTTGGATACTTAACCTTGATAAGCTTCCTAATCCGAGTATCAGACTTCTTTTTGCAAGAACTTCCAAACAAAGAATGATAACTTGTGTTGGAATGCAAAAAAAAAAAAGCAGTTTTGGAGTCCAGCAGACCCAAGCCTGTGTAATTTGGTACATGTTATTCAACTTCTCTGAGTGTCAGCTTTTCATCTGTAAAATAGGGGAAAAACGTTTTATAGTTGCTGGGAGGTTTGTAAGTAATGTAGGTAAAGTGCTGAATACAGTGCCCAGCATCCAATCAGATTTCAGTTAAGGTCAGCACTGAGGTGTCGCAGAACTGTTCTTTTGGCTCATCTACAAGAGCGTTGGGAGAGACTGGCTTTGGGCCTCCAGTGCTACCTCTTTGTCAACATTATTTAACTCAGGGCAATAATCTGGATGACTTGGGATGTCTGTCACTGCCTTAATGGTAAACCAAATGAGAGTCAAGATCTGTCCTAGAAGCTTTTCTATTGCTTGTGCTCTTTTTACTCATAAATGTTGCTCTTGTCTTGCATTAAAGCCAAGTGGTGACTTAAACATTGGTGGTATTTTCATGAAGTCTAGAACCAGCTATTACTGAATTGACTGAGGGTACTTATAGTTGACAATTACAAATTAAAGCAACCCGATTGCCTGTATCTGGGTTAAAGAATGTAATGTGTGATTAGTCCTATTGTTTCATTAACACTCATCCCAATGAAGGGCCCATGGCAATAGCGAGATACTCTTCCCATGATCCAAGTTCAAACCCCGTTATTTCCTGCTCAGAAATTTGTATTGGCCTATTGTTTCTTCTACTTTGCCACCTTGCACTTCTCCAGTTCCTCCCAAACACAGCAGACAGGATGGTTACTCTTGAACAATATCTAGATCCTTTTACGTCTTGGCTTCAAAATCCCCATTTGTGCTTTATTGGAACAGAATCACACTGAATACTCTTTCTGGGGAGGGAAGCTCTCTGCAATTTAATTCTATGTCAGGTCCTTAGTTCCATCCACTCTAACATATTTTTTTAATGCCCTAACCACCTCCTTAGAGAAATGACTGGTTTTAGGCCTGGGACAGGAAAATACAAGATAAGCCTGAGACATCTTGTAGAGTCAGAAAGTAAGGAAGTGCTCCAAAAAAAGGTGAAGGGGGTGCAATAAGCGGAGACAGAACATGGAACCAACTGAAGAAACTCACAGTGGCCATTAAAAACTGGACTGTTCTGAGCAAGAAAATAATGTAGGGTTATAACCCAGTGTGTAAAATAAACGTCTTTGAATCCACACTGATACGAATGATTGAGTAAGCAAGTAGATGAGAGAGAAGAGACAAATCTGTCATGCAGAAGAATTCCTAGCAATTTTAGTAGATGCGCCAACCTCAGAGGTGGAGCCTAACTCTACTCCCTAAGTGTGGGCTGTGCGTAATGACTTCCTTCTAAAGAGGACGGTATGGAAAGGCAAGGAGGAGAGTGATGTTATATTGAGGGAATCTTACCAGCACTGCCTTAGCCTGGTGATCAAGGTCAGCATCAAGAGTGGTAAGTCATGGTGATAGTACGTATCTTTTACCTCTATAGTCTTCCTCCAGAAGCACATATCCTCAGTCCAACCTTAAAAAAAGGCATCAGATAAATTCCATCTGAGAGACAATTTACAAAATACCTGAGCAACACTTCCTAAAGCTATCAAAGCCCTCAAAAAAGGAAGGACTTTCTCATAGGAAACTATGATAAAAAAAAACTATCATAACCAAGAGAAGCCTAAGGAGATATGACAACTGAATGTAGTGTGGCCTCCTGCAAGAGAAAAGGACTTTAGGTAAAAACACAGGAAATATGAATATAACATAGACGTTAATTAATCATAAGGTACCAGTGTTAGTTCATTAATTGTAACAAATGTAGCTTACTCATATAAGATGTTAGCATTAGAAGAATAAAAATGGAAAATAATAGGATGTGGTATATGGGCACTGGCAGTGTTATCCTAACAAGTTTTCTATAAATCTAAGACTGTTGTATAATTCGTTAAAAGGTTTTTCTAAAAAAAATGCTTTGACCTTTCACATTAGTGAAATGCTTTCCCTTCATAGCCTCCTAAAGTTCTACCTTCCAACTTACCATGTAAGAAGCTTTTCAAATTCTTCAAATACAAATGGGTCTCCCCTTCCACCTATGCTACTTGCCTTATGGTACTCATTTTAAGTAATGACATTTCTTCATTCATTCAACCAACCATTATAGTGTACCTACAGCAGTTGTTGACAATAAGGCTAACCTGGATCCTGACCACCCTTTCAATTTTCCTGTGGCCACAGACTCGTAGTTAGAGTTGTGTAGGAGATGTGTAGGGTCCTAAGAGAATGAGCAGAAGTGAGGAGACATTCTCAAAGGAACTGACCTTTGCATTTAGTTGAAAGAAGAGCTAATGAGTAAATGCATTTGAGTTGTGGGTGGAGGGTGGAAGGATGGGAAGTAAGAGGAAGTATTCTAGGAGACACCATATCTACACAGTCACTGAGACAGAAAGGAGAACATTCCCAAGGAAATATCAGTGTGACCAGATATTATCATAGGTGGCCTATATGGTCACTCTGCCATGTGTCAGGCTCACCCCTATATATGTGTTATCTTGGTTTGTACTCATACAACCCTTTGAGGCAAGTGTTAATTTTTTTTTTTTACCATTTTACAGCTGGGGAAACTAAAGCATACAGAGCTGAGATGCGGACTGAAACAGGCTGGCTCAAAAGCCCAAACTCTTCTGCGATTGAGGGGAGACAGAATTAGTCTGATTTCAATTAGAAATTCTTTTGATTCTTTTCCTATTAAACCAGGGTTTATCAACCTGGGCACCCTTGGCATTTTGGGAAAGATAGTTCTTTGTTGTCGGATCTACCCTGTGCATTGTGAGGTGTTTAGCATCATCCGTGGCCTTCACCTGCCAGATGTCCATAGCACCTAACCTCCACCAGCAATGACAATTAAATATACCTCCAGACTTTTCTAAATATTAGTGGTGGACAGCATAAACAGCAAAATCACCGCACCCCAGCCCCTGCATTGAGAATCACTACATTATTTTGTGGGTTCTCAGGTTAGGATGGAGCTGTGTGTTAAGTCTTTCCTGACTCCTGTCTACCTTCCCTCCTCTCCTTTTTTCCATTGTTTCCTAGGTGCCCACCATGTATGGGGTGAGCACACGTCCCTAACAATTTATCACACAGTGACTTGTATATAGTGGTTACTTAACAAATACTTGCTGAATTTTGCCACCTAGATCCTAAATGTTACAGGTTCATTTTGGTAAAATAAAAAAAAAATCTTCCTAACATAAAACTTGATATTGGGGAAGTTAATTTCCGATTTCCGGATACTTACAGTATCTTTTGTGTCCCTGTAGAACTGTCTTACAGGCTGGCAAGACCCACCTGAATGCTCACCAACATTTAGACAAACCCTGCAGTGCACCTGTTACAAACCTAGTGGAGAGTGACATACATTAGGTTGCCAATAAATGCTGAATGCATGGCTGACCTGTAACAATTAAGTGAAGCCATATGCCTAGCTCTGTAATTTGAGATGCCATTTAAAGCACATACCTATTTTCTCCAGCAATTCTTTCTATCATTTTTGGATGAGATCTGGATTTGGGAAATGACTCCCCAACTAGATTTTCTATTCAGCCCCCTTGAGAGTGGGCAGGCAGTGGGAGGGAGAGCTAATTTCTGGACAGTTTTCCTGCCACCGCTGGCTCTGTATCACCGGAGTGTCAGTTGCTTGTCATTAAGCAAGAGCTCAGAGAATTCTAAATGGAAAGATAACATAGGAGTGAGATCCCAAAATATAATGCATTTAAATCAGGTAGACTATTTTGTGTTAGCATCAGGCATTCACTGGTTCACTGCTTCTCAGGATATACAGCTCAGGAGCATCGCCTCTTGAGGGCTATTCATTGGTGCTCTTCGGTGCATTTGAAGTATAGGGCTGTAATACCTGTCTTCTCCAGGACTGTACATACCTAGTACAGAATCTTGTGTACACGTGTGTATAGATCTTATAGAGAAACGATGAGAGAGAATCCCACAGTAATTCTACTTCATGAAAATTATTTCTGTAATTTCTCTTACTTTCCCCAGCCCCTCCACACATACCCCCACAGGCTTTAATTCCCCCAGAATTATTTCTAATCGGTGTCCCTCTTCTTTCTGTCTTGCCAGAAGGAGGGACATGTGAAGTGATAGCCGCACACAGATGTTGTAATAAGAACCGCATCGAGGAGCGGTCACAAACAGTAAAGTGTTCTTGTCTGCCTGGAAAAGTGGCTGGAACGACAAGAAACAGACCTTCCTGCGTCGATGGTAAGTAGCCATTTTTACATCTGTCCTTAGGTGTTTATGGAAGTGTCACTGTGCATAATAGATTTTTTTGTTTCATCTACGGTTCAGGATAATGAACAATGTACATCCAAAGCATCAGAAGACTATACAAACACCGGTCCCCAGCAGACTTTGAATTCTTGTTTCTCTGGCTTTGGGATTGTCACAAAGCTCTATTTTCAAGTTTTCATAGAGTAGATTAAGGTAAAATAATTTTTCAAATCAAGAAATTTGAGGGTCCAACTCATTTGGGAAGTCATTTTGGATGAGGTTATATATAATGATGATGATGACAATAGTGCTAAAGATAACAATGCCTAATAATTATTCAATGCGTATATAATGAGCATTTACTATATGCCAGGCAGTGTTCTGGGCTCATCACGTACATTCATAAGCAACAGAGATGCTCTGAATATTCACGACATGCCAAGCAGTGTCCTAAACACTTAGCATCCATTATCTTATTTACACCTCCCAACTATCCTATAATAGTTATCTACTGCCGTGTAACAAATTATTACCCCCAAAATTAGCAGCTTTAAACAGCAAACATTTTCTCATGAGTTCTATGTGTCAGGAGTTCAAATAAGCTGAGTGTGACTGGCTCATTCTCCCATGTAGTTGTAGTCAAGATCTAAAGGCTTGACTGGTGCTGGACAAAGTTTTTAAGATGGCTCACTCACAAGGCTTTTGGCAGGTGGATTCACTTCCTCGCTGTGTCATCCTCTCCAGAGGAGCTCAGTGTCCTCACAACGTGGCAACGGGCTTCCCCCAGAGTGAGTAATCCAAGAGAACAATAGAGAAGCCACAGTAACCTTCTCTTTTATAATCTAACCTCAGAAAATACATTTCACTGTTTCTACAATATCATATTGAGTACTGAAATCATCCCCATTCAGTGTGGGAGTGAACTATAAGGCCTTGAAGGCCAAAGACAGAGATCATCAAGACAGATACCTGTTTACTCCCATTTCAAACATTAAGAAATAGAGGATTAAAGGGTTATGTAATGTTCCATTGGTCCCATGGCTGACAAGTTGTAGCTTGACTGACTCTTAAGCCTAGAGTAATTGACTGTAATACCAAGTCTTGACCACCATCTTTAAAACAACTTTGTATGTTCTAATAGTTGAGCCAAGGTTCAAAAGGACCACAAGTATCTCTACCCCTCATTATCTTTCCTAATTTTAGAGTCATGTGTGAGGCGATGTTCAAATTCTTCAATAAGAAAATCAGGACTCAGAGAAGTGAGTCACCTGCTCAGGGTCACACAACAACAATTAGACCCTGAATCTCTTAGCTTAGGGTCCACGGTTGTGCCTCTAGAAAATAGAGGGAGTAGGACGCCTTCTAGACTGGCTCGTGTTATTTATTTTCATTATTGTGGTGGTTAGAAAGAGAAGCACACTCAAGCTATACTAAGTAAAGTGGCTTTTTGAGAAAATAGAAGAATCCTGGGGAGCCCAGTTAGAGGAAACTTCATGGGATTCACTTCTTAAAGCAGCCTTCTGGTTTTCTTTGTTCATGGGACACACCGTTTCTGATCTCTGTTCTCCTCATTCTCCTCTGTGTGCACTGGTTCCCTCTTCCAAGATTTTAGCTTTGAACCCCCATAACTTAGGGGCTAGTGTGAAGTTTTTATTTCCACATTGCCAACTCTCTGATCTCATGTGGATCACAATACGACCCAAAAATACTGGACTCAGTTCCTGTGTTTTAAATGTGCCTCTCCAAAAAGAAAAAACATAACCTGGCCCAGGATGAGTCACATGACAACCTTCGTCCAATCAGCCATAGCCAGAGAGGTGGACATGGCACCTGCCCATCATGTATCAAGCTTTTCTTTTTTCTTTTTTCTAAAGGATGTGGAAAAAAGCCAAGTTTGGGAATATACCGTGATCAGTAAGTTCTCACTTAAGGCCTTTTCAGCAGTCATTTGACACTATTTGGAGACATTTTTGGTGTAGACATCTGTTGCAATTTTGGGGGTACTATTCACATCTGATGGGTAGAAGCCATGGATGCTGCTAAACATCCTACAATGCATAGGACAGCACCCCCAAGAAAGTATCATCCAGCCCCAAACCTCAATGGAGCTGAGGTTGAAAACCTGCACTATGATTATTAATTCATTGTAGATCACAGTCAACACGGTAAGGTACCTCCAATGCAGGAAAGACAAGCAATTAGACTAGCAATGCTGCTTTGCTTACTTGCAGGAGGAAACCTTTGGCCCTTGAAGCCAATAGACATTATAAAACCATGATAGTTTCTCTAGCTGTCTGCCAAAGAAAGCGTCGAGTCTGTTAACTATAAATCTCCATTTTGTTTCCAGTTCATTTTTATCTCTAATGATCTAGAAATAGAATTGCCTTCAGGATTTGGATGTAAGACACAAAGAGCATACATTATTTATGCTGGCAGAGGGGAAAATGGCAGCTGGTCCTGAGTTTCTATGAGAAGTTAAGGCACATGATGACAATACTTTGTCTGTCAGAACAAGTGTACTTGACTTTGGAAACCCTGCATCCTTTAATGTGATAGGCTCAGACAAGAGGGCTCTCAGACCCTATCTTCCAAGCAAAATCTATAAAATATAGAGTATTTTATAGGCTCAAACTCTTGATTTATAGTTTCAATAGCATTCCACTCTTCCAAAATCCTTGAGTCCGTTGGCGTGTCAGAGAAAGTTCTACATGTTACTATGATCAAAATTATTTTTATGGGGGCAACCTGGGTGACTCAGTCAGTTGAGCTTGGTTTCGGCTCAGGTTATGATCTCACGGTCATGGGATTGAGCCCCATCCCAGACTCTGCACTGAGCCTGGAGCCTGCTTGGGATTCTCTCTCCCTCTGCCCTTCCCCTGCTCATACTTTCTGTCTCTCAAAATAAATAAATGGGCATTAAAAAGTTGTTTCTATGGGCCAAATCTCTACATGCAAATTAAAAACGAAGCATATGTATAAATTAATAATAATTCCAGTGTAGTTATTAAGCTCACGAGCTGTGCATTTAGGCAGACATGAGTAGAACTCAGCTACACCAATTACTGGTAGAATTACCTTGGGCCTGTCACATATGCGTGTTACTTGTTCCTTAGCTGTGAAACAGAGATGATAATTGTTTCTACTTCTTTAGTTTGGGGTGAGGATTAAGGAAGTCGTGTGTACAGTGTGTTTTGCATAATGTCTGATTCCCATCAAGTGCTTGCAGAGTGATGGTCTGTATTTCCTATCGTATCAATACGTGTGGGTAATGCTTAGAAAAACACATTGTTTTCCAAAGTTTTGCTGCATTTTAGTTAAACACAGTAGCATTTTAGTGCCACCTTTTCCTAAAACCACTTCTAACTAATCACTAATGCTGGTAAGTCATCGTCAGGAATTCATGTTTATTATAGGGATTTTGAAAACTACAGAAATAATCCATACATTAAAATCACACATGACTTTATTGCTCAGAGATTATCATTACTTTGTAAGAAACCATGTATATGTCCTCTTAGGCTTAACCCATCATTAAAAAGAAATTCACATGGTAGGTATTTTATGGAACGAAAATGTTATCGTACTTTTTATCAGCAGCTTGTTTCCTTTAACATGAGGTGATCATGGGGCGTCAGGGGTGAATAGAAATGATTGATCTATTTCCTCCACTTCGGCATATTTGCAATGTTTTGTGCATTTCTCCGTCTAAATCTAAAAGTGGATAGAAACCAGCTTCTCTCCATGACAGCAGCTGACCACCCATACACCATATTTGTCCTGAATATATTCTGTTATACATAGCGCATTTCCCATTAAGTGTTCCAATTGCTGTTATTCACTTTCCTCTGAAATTACAGGTGACTTTCTTTCCACAGCATTTTCAAAACCAGAGAAACAGCTATGATTTTAAAATAAGCATATGTGATATTATATTATTCAGAATCGGAGACCAGAGGATTTAAAATGGGACATACATTTTGCAGAGTAATCTTAGCAGCTCATTCAAAAGTCGAATATAGGATATTGGGAGAAATGTTTCAATAGTGGGCTTTGTGTTTAAAAATTATATTCTCTTGCATAATAAGTGAAAACACCAAAAAAAAAAAAACACTCAACACTAACATTCGCTCAATTTTATGATAGTTATTTAAAAAGATTTTGAAAAGTGTTATAACCTTGGATTTGTGCCTAGCACTTTTCTGACCAAATAGTAAATCATTTCACTCTGATTCACACCCTCTCGTGTTTTGTTAATTATTCTCTAACCCAAAAGGAGGCCACCTTCCTCACTATCATTGATACCGATAATAAAAATAATGATGGGGCGCCTGGGTGGCTCACTTGGTTAAGTATCTGACTCTTCATTTCAGCTCAGGTCATGATCTCATGGTGGTGAGACAGAGCCCCTACTGAGTTCCTTACTGGGCATGGAGGTTTTGGGGATTCTCCCTCTCTCTCTCTGTCTCTCTCTCTCTCTCTCTCTCAAAATAAATAAACATTTAAAATAGAAATAATGGCTAAAAAGTTCTTGACGGCTCACCATGTATGACTCAAGTCTTTCCAGTCTCTGTATTCATTTAATTCTAACCTCAACCCCTGAAGGTGTGTCCTTCTCTTACTTCCATTTTGCCTGTCAGAAAATTGAGGCACAGAGATTTTGTGACTTGCTAACCATCACGCAGCCAGTAGTGGCAGAGTCAGAAATCCAGCCTGGGCTGTCTGACTCTAGGGCCCTATTTACCAACTTTGGGCAAGCGAGGATGCAACATAAACACACATTCCATTCGGAAGACTTTCTTGCAAGATACCAAAAAACTCTAGATGAGAAGAGGGAGAAAGTCCAACTATTTGTGAACTTTTGGAAACATCCAGTCTTTTGGGCCGTAACTGCCCCTTCTCTTTCTGTGTCAGAGAGGATTGATTAATTGTACTTTCTAAGGTTGTAGTCATCGAGCAATTAGAAGCATTTTTATACATAATGATTTCTGTCCTATAGAATGATGGAAATGTCATGCTTTAAGTCATGGAAATGGGGAGTTGGCATAAAATTACTCTTTTATGGGGAAATTTTCATGTGGTTTTCTCTACTTAGGATCATATTCTCATGTAACATTTGTCTGTTTGTAACCTAGACAAATATGTGAAAAAAATTATCGCAAGTACTGGTTTGTAGAGAAGGTCTTTTAATTCTCTGTGGATTTTGACATCAGTCTTATTAAGAAGAGTCTACGTGATAAGCTCATAGGCCTTTCCTTTTCCTTCAGCATGAATTCTGACCGTTTCTATGACCGATTCCTACAAACATTTCCTGGTATTGTCGTACTTTTTTTTTTTTTAATGTTTATTTTTGAGAGAGAAAGAGAGAGAGAGACAGAAGGCAAGCAGGGGAGGGGCAGAGAGAGGGGGGAGACGCAGAATCTGAAGCAGGCTCCAGGCTCTAAGCTGTCAGCACAGAGCTCATCACGGGGCCTAAACTCGCAAGCCATGAGATCATGACCTGAGCTGAAGTTGGACACTCAACTGACCGAGCCACCCAGGTGGTATTGTCACCTTTTTATACTGGATACCGACCGGAAGCGACTAGCTTACATCACGGAACTTCTTAACTTTCACAGCCATGGAAGTCTCAGATTTTTTGTTTGTAACTAGGATTTGTATACAGTTAAAGTAATGGAAAAGTAGTCATATACCTGCCTACTTCTGTGAAGACAAAAACTCACCATATAGGAAAACATTTTGCTGCTGGGTCATCATGAGTAGCCTTTAAGGTAAGAACAAGCAAGCAAGAAAGATACACAAAGATTCATACCCAGAAAAACAGACTTACGGGGAAGGAGACAGGCAGTGAGAGGACATACGAAGAGGGACAAGGAAAGGGGAAGTCAGTGAAAAAGAGGAGTAAAAGAGAGATGAGACAATGAGTGCTCAGAAGCTATATTAAAACATCTACCTATGAAATAGTTTTATTCATTTTTCCAAACAATTGTTTGTATTCACTCCCACAGTTCGTAACTAATTTTAAACAAGATGAAATCTACTTGGTAGATTGAGACTTTGAATTTCTTTTCAAGTTGCATAAGAGATTCCAGAACCAGAACATCTATAAAAATTGCCTCTGGAGACTGCTTCTTTAGAAAAACATGATAGGGGCCGCCTGGGTGGCTCAGTCAGTTAAGTGTCCGACTTCAGCTCAGGTCACAATCTCAAGGTCTGTGAGTTGGAGCCCCACATCGGGCTCTGTGCTGACGGCTCAGAGCCTGGAGCCTGCTTTCGATTCTGTGCCTCCTTGTCTCTCTGTCCCTTCCCCGCCTTGCTCTCTCTCTCTTAAAATTAAGCATTAAAAATTTTAAAAAACATAAAATTTTCTTGACTACATACCCTAGAGGCAGCCACGGTAGAGAAAAAGGTCTGATAACTGAAGGAAATTTGAAATTCAGCCATAGTTTTCTGTAAAATGCTATGGAATACATACAAGAACTGCATATAATAACCATTTGAATAGCCATTCAAAATACGATAGCATATTAAAGACTCTGAGAAGTTCTGTAGACAAGACTCTTGTTCAACTTTGTCCCATTATGTCCCAAACTTCATTGACTAGAGAACCTTTTTCTATTTAACTCTTTTTCATGTCCTGTAGGCCCAATGTTCCGTGAGACAGACTTTGAGCCATGCTGCTATGGACTATGTTTTTGGTTTTGTTTCCAGGAATTAATTCCTCTTAGGTCTTTTGAGACTGACTAATAATTCCTATGCCAGTAGTTCAGGGTTTTTCCTAAGACTGGCTCACCAAGCATCGCACAACAGGTCTTGGTAGTATGTGATTTATAATATCTCCGTGACATGTCAGGCTCAACTGCAGCTTGGAAATCATCTAGGGACCTTCCAGAGCAAACATAGTATGAAAAAGCTTAAGCCCTTATTTTTATTCACAAATATTAAATGTTTTCGAGGACAAGGGGAGATGACCTATTTTGGTTCCGCCATTTGTTACTTGTCGTCCACACACAGTGAAATACGAAGATAATGAAGTGCTGTGGTGGATCAGGGATGCTCGGCACAGCGGCAGTCTGTGGTCCCTTCATTACCGGCTCTGTTCGAAGCCTGCTTTGTTCTCTCAAGGCAGACTCTAGCTTGTTTAATAGATGGGACAGTGAGCTCAGTTGGCTTCATCAACAGGCATTTCTGAAGGGAGATGCTTTTGCTATTGAAGAGGGCCTACTAGAGCATCATTAGTAGAATTGTGGCACATTTAGGGATAATTTCTGAATTACATATGCATTTTCTTTTGCTCCCTTATGAGGGGTCTCAGTCTACATTAGCAAGAGGAAGGAGAGGAAGGATGTAGAAGAACTGACAAAGCTTTTTGTACCATCTAATAAAAGGTCTGTCCCTGCGTTTTTTCCTTTGCATAAAAAAGGGAACAGGAATTCAGCTTTCAGATTTTCCCATGCCTCTTTTTCTTTTTTAATGTTTATTTATTTTTGAGAAGGGGGAGAGGGGAAGACAGTGAGGAAGACACAGAATGTGAAGCAGGCTCCTGACTCTGAGCTGTCAGCACAGAACCCGATGTGGGGCTCACTCGAATCCACACACTGTGAGGTCATGACCTGAGCCGAAGTTGGTTACTTAAGCCACGGCCACCCATGCATCAGATTTTCCCATTCTTCTAAAACTAAGAGTGGATGGCATTGTTTTTTTAAAGCAGCAGTTTTCAACTGACTGCCCACTGTCAGAAACTATGCTCAGACCCATTCCATAGGTTGGCAGAGTGATGGGAAAAACTGTGCCTTTGGAAGGGACACTCCAGTTTCTCATGGGCCTCTCCACTTTTCTCTTAGACACCTGGCTGTGGCCCATTGATGTGACTTGCCTGATCCCTGAAGATAGGGGAGTCCATGCTTCCTGACCGAGAGTCATTTCCCTACAATTCTCACTAATAAAAAAAAATTAATTTTCTGGAAGAAAAATTTTGCTCTTTGATATAAAAGTAATATACATAACTTGACATAAATAGTACTGTATGTACACAAAAGCACCAGAGAAAGGAGGGTAAAAGTAAATCTTCTTCTCCCCTTTCCCACTGAACCCCTCTCATCCTAATTGCTAGAAGCAACCCTTGTTACCAACTTTCTGTACATGCTTAGAGAATATATCCATGCACCTGCAGACCTGTGGATAACACATACATACAACTTGATAAATCAGAATGCTGTTATATAACTTAAACAATGGTCTGAATCTATATTTTTTAGCATAAGAAGCTTTCTTAAATAGTTCAGTCTTACAGTGAAAGAATGGCTGGTAAAACATGGGGAAAAAAACATTCAACATCACTCAGTTGAAGAAATGTAGATTAAACTCTGGAATGAAATGTTTCATCAATCAAATAGGCAGAGATAAAAAGTTTGGTAATACCCAGCATTAAGGAAGGAGAGAAAAATTACATTTAAATCATACTCAGTGATAAACAGCTTACAAACTCAATTGGTTAGGCACTTTTCTTTATTTCGTTCACCAGAAGAGAAGAAGATAAATAGGAAATTTGGTAATGAGACTGGATGTTTGGGGAACATGATACAAATTACGTGCATTTTAACTGCTCCCAGCGACTGTATTTAGCAACAATTCATGTATACATGATGACCTTGCATTTCTTCAATAGGGTCAGGTTCGTGCAGTTGGGTATCGTCTATGAAACCTTCTAAGGATTTTGATCTCATATCCATGGGAAAACTATATATGAGAGTATATTTAGTGCATATACTTAAACATAAATACAGTAAGTCCATTGTAAAGTCCATTAATGTAGCCACTTGGGAGGTACAAAATTCTCTCCACAAGTATTTGTAGTGGTGTGTATGTCATATGTATGTGTACGTGTGTGTAATCATGGTTACAACACATCCCCAAATTCTTGTCAGTTACCTCGTTGGAATGTACCTGTTTACACAGAATTCCAAATTTATTAAGAAAATTTCCTGAAAGTAACTCCAAAGTCACTGACTTCCATTTATCTCCAGAAATCTTAGAGGTTTTCAAATACCTGTTCTTGTCTGATAGGAGAGCACTTTTTTTTTAATTTATTTATTTTTTAAAACTTTTTTTTAATGTTTATTTAATTTTTTGAGAGACAGAGCATGAGTGGGGGAGGAGCAGAGAGACAGGGAGACAGAATCCGAAGCAGGCTCTAGGCTCTGAGCTGTCGCACAGGCCCCGATGCGGGGCTCGAACCCACGAATCGTGAGATCATCACCTGAGCCAAAGTCGGACGCTTAACCGACTGAGCCACCCAAGTGCCCCAGGAGAGCACTTTTAATCAATTCTTACTTTTTTCAAAAAATGTTGTTCTAAATCTAAGGAGTCAGCTCCTCATCCCTCTCCAGCTGGGCTTCAGCCTAGATAAGGCAAGATTTCAGAGTCCTGTGTTATTAATACACTGTCTATATGAATAATGGGCAAGCCTTCTGAATTATTTCATACTTATAGGAAAATCTATAGCCCTGTCCTTCTGCAGCAACACTAGAAGCCGCTCAGGATATCGGTACATTTCTTCGTGGAGAGTTCTGATAACTTCATCTAAGGATGTGCTAAAAGTCATGTCTCCTTCTGAAGCCTATGTAGAAATTTATGCAGATGAATAATATTTTGAAAAATTAATGATGTATTTCTCAAACCACCCAAGCTAGTGGAATTTTTGAGGGCCTATTTCCAATGCCAACCATAAAACATGAATCGCCCACTAACTACAGAATAGAGGCCCAAATATTTGGTATTTAAGTTCAAAAGCCATCTCGAGATTCAGATATATAATGGAAGAGTTCATTTATTTCTTCCCCATCCCAAGGTAATATTATGGGTCAGCTCAGGGAGGGAGAAAGAAAGGAACACTTGAGTAGCAAAAATGTGGTCCACTAGAGTAAAGGCTGTCTGTCACTACCACCAGAGACGTGTGTCACCACCTATAGACGCACATATCCAACCACCACCCAAGAGAGCACTGTACATGATAGTGCAACACACTCTCTTCATATCCTTTTGGTTGCCTTCCCGAGAAGACCATCCACAAACAGCAGCTAGTCTATTGTACCCTGTTTATCCAACAGGAGTCATAACCACCAGTGTCCTAGCCTTCCATGCTGCATGGTGACCTCCAGGATGCTTATAAATTCCAGGAAATGAAAGGAGGAATCTAGGCTCCTTAATTGGTGGAATGGACATAGAAAGGAAATTTCATGCACCAACTACTTAAGACTAGATTTCTAACTAAGCTAGGACATTGGTGGACCACTCTTACCTTTCCCAACCTACCTATTTTATGTATAATCCCTGATATTATTTGGTACTATCATTTGTTTTTTTAGTTTTATCTTCTTAAGTCATCTCTACACCCAGCGTGGAGCTCAAACTCACAACCCTGAGATCAAGAGTCGCACACTCCACCAACTGAGCTAGCCAGGAACCTCCCATGATTGCATCATTTAAAGAATTCAGTGGTAAATTCAATGGGCTCAAATTCAAAGCTAGCTAATATTACTTAGGCTGGTAAAGTGATTGCGTGGTTAACTAGGAAGGTCCCATTTTTTCAGATTTGGGATGGCCTGCATGTGCCTGCTCAGAAGGTCTCAATCATCATCTCCTTTGGTGCCTACATACCAGTTTTGCTTTCTGCTGGGCATCTCTTCTCATCAACACTCTTCAGAGTGCAGGAAACCTGAACACTCTGAGTAGTGGCTCAAGTGAGAAGCCAAGTTACTGTGAGACTCTACGGGAGTCCAAGAGCAGAGATTACTCCATAGCAGGACTCAAGGAAGCTAAAACAGAATGAGGACACGTGTGATTATCATAGTTCTGTCTCACACAGGACATTACCTTTCATCTTGGGACCTTTCTGGCTGTCTGTTTCATTCCCTTTTCTCTGTAAATGAGGGAGGGGAAGTCTGTCCATGTCAGCTGGAGACAGTCCTGTCACCTGTATGGGTCACTAGTTATAGTACTAGTTCCAACGTGCTAGTTGTACTGGCTTACAAGTATTGAGGACTTCCTCAGTGCCAGCCCCCGTGTACTACTTGTACAGACACACCTCAGTTTACTGCGTGCCATGGACACTGCGCTTTTTACAAACTGAAGACTTGTGGGAACGGCAACATTTCTCCAACAGCATTTGTGGAGTCTCTGCATCACATTTTGGTAATTCTCGCAGTATTTGATACATTTTCCTTACCATTATATTTGATATGATGCTCTGGTATCAGTGATCTTTGATGTTACTAGTGCTGTTGTTTTGGGGGCAGCCTGAACCACACCTATTAGATGGGGAACTTAATAAAGGTGTGTGTTCTGATTGCTCCACAGACCAACTCCGCTCTTCCGTCTCTCTCCCTCTCCTTGGACCTCCCCATTCCCTAAAAGACAACATATTGAAATGGGACCAATTAATAATCCTACAACGATCCCTAAGTTTTCATGTGAAAAAAAAGGTCTCATCTCTCACTTTAAATCAAAAGCTAGAAATAATTAGGCTTAGTGGGACATGTCGAAAGATGTGTCACAAGCCAAGATAGGCAGAAAGCTAAGCCTCTTGCATGAAACAGTTAGTCAAAATGTGAATGCAAAGGAATGGTCCTGAAGGAAATGAAAAGTGCTACTCCAGTGCACAAACGGGTGATAATAAAGGGAAACAGCCTTATTGCTGATATAGAGAAAGTTCGAGTGGTCTGGATAGAAGATCAAACCAGCCACAACATTCCCTTAAGCCAAAGCCTAATCCAGAGCAAGGCCCTAGCTCTCCTCACTTCAGTGAAGGCTGAGAGAGGTGAGGAGGCTGCAGAAGAAAAATTTGAAGCAAAGGTTGGTTCATGAAGTTTAATGGAAGAAGCCACCTCCATAACATAAAAATGCCAAGGTGAAGCAGGAAATACTGATGTAGAACCCACAGCAAGTCATCCAGAAGTACTAGCTAAGTTAACTACTAAAGGTGGCTAAACTAAATAACATATTTTAAATGTAGATGAAACAGCTTTCTATGAAAAGAAGATGCTGTCTAGGACTCCCATAACATGAGAGTAGAAGTCAATACTTGCTTTCATTTCTTCAAAGGACAGGCTGACAGACCTGTTAGGTGCGAATACAGCTGGTGACTTTAAGTAGAATCCAGTGTTTGTCTACCATTTCAAAACTTCTAGGGCCCTTAAGAATTATGCTGTCTCTCTAAGATCCAGTGATTCCACAACTGGGTATTTACGCCAAAAAGCACTGATTTGAAAGGATGTGTGCACCCCTATGTTTATTGCAGCATTATTTACAATCGCCAAATTATTGAAGCAGCCTAAGTGTCTATCTATAGATAGATGAATGGATAAAGAACATATATGAATGGAATATTATTCAGCCATGAAAAGAATGAAATCTTGCCATTTGTAATGACATGAATGAAACCAGAGAGTTTAATGCTAAGTGAAATAAGTCAGAGAAAGACAAATACCATTTGATTTCATTAATGTGGAATTTAAGAAACAAAACAAAAGAGGGAAAGAGAGATAAGTCAAGAAACAGACTCACAGACTCTTAATTATACAGAGCAAAAATGATGGTCACTAGAGGGGAGGTGGGTGAGGGATAGGTGAATTAAGGGAAGGGGATTAAGAGTATACTTATCATGATGAGCAGTGAGACAGTAATGTATAGAATTGTTGAATCACTATATTGAACCCCTGAAACTAATATAACACTGTGTATTAACAACACTGGAATTAAAACAAGAAACTTAGAGAAAAGAATTATGCTAAATCTACTCTCCCTTTGCTCTAGAAATGGAGCAATAAAGCTTGGATGTTAGCACATCTGTTTACCACATAGTTTATTGACTATTTGAAGCTCACTTTGAGACCTGCTCATAATAAAAGAATTTTTTTTCAAAATACTGCTCACCTGATCATCCAAGCTCTGATGGTAATGTAAAATGAGATTAATGTTGTTTTTGTACCTGCTAACAGAGTATCCATTCTGCAGCCCATGGATCAAGGAGTAATTTTGACTTTCCAATCTTATTATTTAAGAAATACATTTTGTAAGACTGTAACTGTCATGGATAGTGATTCCTCTGATGGATCTAGGCAAAGTAAACTGAAAACCTTCTGGAAATGATTTACCATTTTACATGCCATTATGAACATTTGTGATTCAGGGCAGCCTGGATGGCTTAGTTGATTAAGACTCCAACCCTTTTTTTTTTCTTTGAAGTTTATTTACTCATTTTGAGAGAGAGAGAAAGTGTGAGTGAGAGAGGGGCAGAGAGAATCCAAAGCAGGCTCCACAATCAGTAGAGAACCCACTGTGGGGCACAATCTCACAACTGTGAGGTCATGACCTGAGCTAAAATCAAGAGTCAGACACTTAACTGACTGAGTCACCCAGGCTCTTCTCAGTATCCAGCTCTTGATTTTGGCTCAGGTCATGATCTCACAGTTCGTGAGTTCAAGCCCACTACTGGGCTTTGCACTGACACTGGGTAGCCTGCTTAGGATTCATTCTCTCTCTCTCTGTCTCTCTCTCCCTCCCCCTTTGCCCCTCTGCTTCTCTCTGTCTCTTTAAATATAAACTTAAAAAAAAAAAGAACATTTGTGATTCATGGGAAGAGGTCAAAATACCAGTATGACCAGGAATTTGCAAGGAGTTGATTCCAGCTATTATGGATGACTTTGAGGGTTCAAGTCTTCAGTGAAGGAAGTAACTGTAGATGTGGTAGAAATAGCAAGAAAGTTAGAATTAAAAATGGAGCCTGAACATGGGATGAATTACTATGATGTCATGAGAACACTTGAGCAGATAAGGAATTTCTACTTGTGAGCGAGCAAAAAAATGGCTTCTTGAGATGGCATCGACTCCTGGTGAAGATGCTGTGAAGACTGTTGAAATGACACAAAGGACTTAGAATATTACATAAATTTAGAGACAGGGTTTGAGAGAATTGACACTAATTTTGAAGGAAGTTCTACTGTGGGTGAAATTCCATCAAACAGCATCACATGCTACACTGAAAATCACGGCAGCAAATTTCTCGTCATCTTACTTTGAGAAATCCCTACAACTAACCCACCTTTGAGCAACAACCACCCTGATTGGTCAGTAGGCATCAACATGGAGCCAAGACCCTCTACCAGCAAAAAGATTCCAACTCACTGAAAACTCCAATGGTTAGCATGTTTTAGCAATAAAGTATTTTTTAATTAAGGTACATACATTGTTCTTTAGACATAATGCTATTGTACACTTGATAGACTACCATATAATATAAACATAAATTTTATATGTACTGGGAAATGAAATAAATTAGTTGGCTCACCTTATTGCAATCTCTGCTTTATTGTGGTGGTCTAGAACAGCACCTGCAATATTTCTGAAATATTCGTATATTAATTTATATAATTCTTAAAATAGCAGTTATAAGAAAGTTACTATTATTATCTCCAGTTTATTGAGGAAGAACCTGATGCTGTAGAGAAGTTAAATCATTTCTTCCAAGACATTGCAGCGGGAGATCTGGGGCCTCAAATGAGGAACTGCTAGAAATGATAGGTAAGAGACTGTGTGAGAAGCATGGATAGCAAAGTTTCCAAGTACCTGCTCACTTCTTATATTCCCTTCCTCAGAGAATGAGACCGCCCTTCAGGCATGCTTGGTCCTTACCTAAGCATCCCCTCAAATCCATACACCATTATCATTTACATCCCATGGATCTCAGATACTTCAATTTCTCACCATTCTCTAATTTCATTCCTACCACAGACTTTTATATTGACCCTAATTAATGTTCCCTCAACACCCATACCCTTATTCTCCAACTCTGAATTTGTTACCCAGCAGGAACTACCAGCTCCAGAGGCCCTTCCTCAAACCACCACGCTCAAAACTAATAGATACCCTCCTCCACATCCCTGAAGAATCCTATACAACACTTACCATAACCTACCATATTGTACTAGATTCTTCTGTTGACTGTGATCTTCCCTGATAAACTCACTCATTCATTCAATGATTATTTGCAAAGCACTGACTGCATCCTAGGAATTATGCCAAACACTTGGTCACATAATGGTGAACAAAGCCCTTGCTCTCATGCAGTCTGCATCCAGCAGGGGAACACACCTTCATCTAATCACTTGTGCAAGTAGAAATTACATGTTCAGACTGAAAGAATTCAGTCCTCAAAGAGGGTGTTATAACAAAGTATCTAAAGAGGGCTAGAAAGCTGAGGCTTCTGTGAAGAAGTGAGAGGAATTTGGAGATGGGAGGTATGACTCAAGCTAGCTGGGTGAAGAGCTTTCCAGGCAGAGAGCCAGCATGGGCAAAAGCCTTGGGTTTTGATCAAGAACTTCAGAGAAAGCCATTGTGGCTGAAACCCAAAAAACAATAAGATCGTATGTGAAAGTTGGCAGAAATGGTAGGCGGGGCTCACCAATACTGTTGTAATTGAGCCCTGCCTCTCCAGTTCTTAATAAAGTTCTTTTTGACATGCAATGTTACATTAGCTTCAGGTGTACAACATAGTGATTCAACAAGTTCATACCTTATCCTAATATAATCCTTGAAACTGAGACATGCTAATCAAATGCTTAGAGAAGGCAGCGATGTGGAATCTATTGTGGGAAATAGGATGGTAAGTCAACCTGTAATTTGGTACATCAGGAGGTGACTTTGAGAGCCCTCTACTGAGACCAAAACCTCCCTCCGAGGCGTCTGCCAACAGATCGCAAAAACCTCGATACTCACACTTCAAACAATGGCAAAGCAAGGCAAATCGAATAGCCTTTTTGATATCACTGCCTTCCTCACATACATGCTGTTATCCGCATGGTGGCTGCTACCTGAATGTCTGTCTTCAACCACTCATCCTGCTGAAAGAATCCTCATAACCGCTCCCAAGCCAAGGAAACACAACCTTCTGATAGAAATTTTGAGTCACTGACTTTCAATTCAATTGGCTGATATTAGATAATATTTTAACTAGTAGGTTCTTTATGTCAGCAGAGGTATTGGGGCAAAAGGTTTATAATTTGGGATATACGTAAACGTGGTGGCTAACTACAGGCTCAGGTCAGTTTATTTTCTTTCTGAACACTCGTATTGTCTCTGACTCCAGTTCATTTCCATATGAATTGATAACGCCATGTTCTATGTCACCCCGCCCCAAAATGTCTCCATAATACCCAGACCAAAGAATGTCTGACCACTGTATTCTGAAATCTGGGGTAGTGTATAAGATTCAAATGGGTACACAGGCATTAATGAGTCTCTTTTGTGAAGGAGATAATGGAGAAATGGCTATTTCTCACATTACCAAGTCCTGCTCCCTTCAAATTATTCAAGCACATACATTTGATAAACAATGTAATAAAGCAATATGTGTGCTATAAAAATTCTTCACTGTACTTAGCCATTGTAGAAAAATTATAATAGTAACTACACAAATTGAAAATTATTAAGCACTATGTGTCGGGCACTCTCCTGAAAATGTTAGCTGTATTTTTACATGTCATTTTACAACATGAAATGGGTACTGTTATTATTGTCCCCATTTTATTGATAAGGAAAGCGAGGCCCAGAAGAAGAAGGGGCTTGCCAAGGGTCACATGGCTACCAGCCTGTAGAGCCAGGATTTAATCCTGGACAGTCTGATATCAGCGCTCCTGTAAGATGTTAAGATTGTGTTAGTTGCCAGACGGAGAACAAGAAAGTTTCTGTGACAATATAGAACGTGCGAAGCACACATAGGCCTGGATTTCCACCCTAGTTTTCCACTGATTAGTCAAGTTTCCTTCAGCATGTTAGTCTCTTGCATCTGTAGTTTCTTCATCTGTTAAGTAGGGAATGAAAAAAGTACAATGACAAAGAGTTGATGAGAATATCAAATGAGATAATTCACATAAACCACAACTTCGTAATACAATCCCCAGACATATCGTGAGTCCTCCAATATATTAACTTTAATCAACACGTGATAATTTTAAGAAAACAATATTAAATTTCAATTTTCATTAATGAGTGTGCATCTAGATTTTGAGATATGAAACCATGAGTCAGAACTGCAGTTTTGATTGAAATACCAATAGTTATATACCTTCTCCTCAGTGGATTACTTCCAACCATAAAACAAGACTTTGAAGCTCCTGCAAATGTATGTACAGAAACAAAAGCAGGTCAGAGAACTGTTTAGGAGCCTGTCCCCTGAGAAGCATGAAGAGAGAAACCAAGTTGAATGTGATGCTTGTTTTTCCATTTGGAATGGAGAGTATTGAGGGAATGCTCTTCTAGTCCTAGCCCAAATAAGAGAAAACATTTTCCAAGTGCCTGTTGGTACACACAAGCATCTCTGAGGTAAAAGATCCCAATATGCATGAGCAGTTTCAGAAAGAAGCAGAGAGTGTGCATTTTGTCAGAGATGAGGTTCATCAGATGCAGACTGACTTAGCCTTGGCTCTGGTCTTTTCTCAACATTCACAGGAGAGCTGCCTTTTCTCTTCTCACTATAGACACTCTCACTAGGTGACTTCATTCATTCTCTCTCATGGCTTCAAAGACTTAGACAGTTGCTACCTAACCTAATCCATTTTTCCAAGCTCTTGTCCCTTTCTTCAGGCAGTTGTTAGACATCACCACTTGGATTTCCCCAAGGTACTCAAATTCAACCTGTTCAAAATGGAGCCCACATTTCTACTAGCCTCGTAGGGCATACATGATTCTCACATAAGTGAACAGCACCTGCGTTGCAGTGGGCTAAATGTTTATGCCCCCCCATTCATATATTGAAATTATAAGCCCCAAGGTGATGTTCTTAAGGCGTAGGGTCTTTGGGAGAGGAGTAGGTTATGAGGGTGGAGCTTTCACAATGGGATTAGTGCCCTTATAAAAGAGGCCCCAGAGAGGTTCCTCACTCCTTCTGCTATGTAAGCATACAACAATTTGACCATAGCACTATGATCTTTCCCGTACATCCACCACAAGTATGAGAAATAAATCTCTGGTTAAAAGTTACCCAGACTATGAAAATTTATTATAGCAGGCTGTAAGAACTAAGACATTCATCTATTCCTTATTCAAGCCAGTGTCTTGGGAAACAGGTTTGCTTTGTCTCACTTCCTCATGGCCCACATCCATTCTAGCGGACATCCTTGATACTACTTCTTAAACATCTCTCCAGTGTTTTCCCTTTTCTCCATCCCCACTTCTCACAACCAGGCAGAGGCCATTGCCATCCTTTGTGTTGATTGCTGAAATGTCTCCTTATTGCCTGAAGCCTCTCTCCTACATGGCCTTCAGTAACGAATGCAATTTCTCTTGATAGATGCTACCATGGTGTTTTGTTCTTCCCCTTTTGTAACATAATTCCCACTTTAAACTACATTTCAATGTTCTCTCCACTGCTATACAACAAATGCTATGTGAATGTCTTATTCAGGCTATACTTCAGTGCCCAGCACAATTACTGGTGTAGATACTCAAATAATACATGCCTTTTGCACCTAGGCTAGTGGGATCAGACAGATTTGTGTTCCAACCCCCACTCTACTCTGATTCTAAACCTCAGTTTCCACATTCTTGAAAACGGGAATTACAAGAAGACTATTTCATAGAATTACAAGAGAATGAATTGAGGAAATGCATGTAGGGCACTTAACATAGAATCAGCTCTCAATAAATATTGGTTCTAAGAGTCAAGAAGATTAGTAAAGAGCAAAGACCCCCCCCATTTCTGGTGGACCATATGTGGGGATCTCTACTCTCAGTATGGAGAAATCAAAGTCAACACAGCAGCTTTCAGACTTACACTTGAGTATGCATAGTTTATACAGAATAGAAGCTTCTTTTGACCTCAGTATTCTACAAATTCAACTGAAATATTACACTCCTTTAATATTTCTTCATGGTGAAAGTAGAGGAAAGATGAAGTCTTGTAATTGGTAGGAGCAATCAAAAGTCAGGTGGTTTTTAACTTTGTAGAAGGGATGATCTCTATCAACAAACCTAAATCAACAATGAACTCTTAAATATTTACTCCACCTAAAAGAAATAAACTTGGGCTTTTACATTGTGTTACTATTACCTTGCTGGTGGTGTGTGCTATGGTAACTTTGGATGCTTTGCACTAAAATTTAGGTTTCGCAGTAATTAAAGGACTATATTCTCTGGAAGGTTAGTCTGTCTCTTGCTCTGTACTACTCTCTGAATGCAGCCTCTTCTAGCTAGGCACTTGTTATAAGTAACACTCATTGGAAGACAGTGTAAATATTCTCTACTACTTATAAAAAATGTTATATAAACAGATTCATCCATAGAAACTCATCAGAATGTCCATTTAGAAGGGTTGTTTTTAAAGTACACTAAAGAACTCAACATTACTTACCCCTTTTTTGTGTTTATATAAGAACTGGTTATTCCATTTTAATGCAAACAAAAAAGACCTCACACAGAAATATATCCTATCTCTAACTCTTCCTATGTTTCAGTGGAGACAAAACATATATAAGAATGAAGTTTAGGGGTGCCTGGGTGGCTCAGTCGGTTAAGCGGCCGACTTCGGCTCAGGTCATGCTCTCACGGTCTGTGAGTTCGAGCCCCGCGTCAGGCTCTGTGCTGATGGCTCAGAGCCTGGAGCCTGCTTTGGATTCTGTGTCCCCCTCTCTCTCTGCCCTTCCCTTGCTCACACTCTGTCTCTATGTCTCTCAAAAAACAAAATTAAAAAAAAAAACGTTAAAAAATTTTTAAAAAAATGAATGGAGTTTATACAGAACTCTTGATCGAGGGTACAATTATTCAGTATACTCAACGATGACTCAGGCAGGCAAATTCTACAAATGGCTTTGTGGCCTACTGACTGCTGGCTGACTGACAGAATTTTAGTATATCTTTTAGAGTTAACTCCATTTGACTGAAACCTGTCATTTTTGATGATTTTGTCTTTTAGGATCTATAGAATTCGAGAGAAAAATGTTTAATATCACATCCTGTATAAACCAGAAATGATACATAAAATGGCCCAAGAAAATGCCCACATCAAAAGAATCACTCCACAAATACTGACTTATCTTCTCTGATCTTAAGCATCAGAGATAGAGTAACTGATGGGATATTGACCCTGCTTTAATGATTATGAGATCCAAGGGAGACGACAGTAAATGAGTGATTTCAAAATTGGGTGATTTGTGCTGAGAGGGGGATTAGCCCAGGGTGCTCCGAGAGCAGAGGTGAATGTGTTAAGCCAAGCTGGGGAAGGCTGTAGATAGTTTCCCATCAGAACTGACATTCACACTGAGACCCTAAGTACCTAGGTAAGATAATAAGAAAGGACATTTGAGGTGGAAATAATACCTACAGAAGTCTGATGTCAAGATGGTGTCTGATGAATCCAAGAATCTGAAAGCAGTTCAATGCCCCTGGGGAGAGAAGAGCATAGGATAGGTGTGTGAAGATGTAGGACCAGAGTGGTCACGAGGATGACCTCAAGCAGCATCCTGGTACCCATGCTGCAAAAATGGAACTCAGTCCAAGACAGATGGACTCGGGCACTAAAGGATTTTGTGCCCATAAATGACATGGTTGAATTTATCTTGGAGTATCAATAGCTAGCCAAGGAATTTCTCCTATAACTGCTCTTCACTGTACTTGGGCCCATATTTCTAACTGATAGAATAAACCCAAGAAAGGAAGGCCAGAAAGGATGCTGGTCAATTCTGATATTTGGGTCAAAACTCGGTCAGCAGAAGTGCATCCCAGTTTTGCTGGCAAAACCTGAGGATGAAGATTATGAAGAGGAAGCAAGTTTCGGAGGAAGTCGTGGCCTTTTTTGAATGTTTTTTTTTTTAATGTTTTATTTATTTTTGAGAGAAAGAGACAGAGTATGAGTGGGGGAAGGGCAGAGAGAGATGGAGACACAGAATCCGAGGATGGCTGCAGGCTCTGAGCTGTCAGCACAGAGCCCAACCTGGGGCTCAAACTCCTGAACTGTGAGATCATGACCTGAGCTGAAGTCGGACGCTCAACCGGGAAGTCATGGCAATTAAGTAGATCTATGACTCAAAAGCTCTGGACTATGCATATTCGGAAGGCCTAGAATGAGATTCCAAGGTTCTTCAGGAAAACCCTTGGTAATATATCAGTATCACTGTGGCACGAGGAGAGCTAACTTCACTGATGTTATCACCATGGAAGGAAGAGATACCACATCCTAGGAGAATTAAAGAATACTATGCATTGCCACTTAGCTACGCTTTAGAATTGCCTGGAGAGGTTCTTAGACTATCAATGCCTTGACCACACCCCTAGGCATTTGTACTTAATTGAGCTAGGGGGACACCTGGACATTTGTATTTCTTAAAGCTCCACAAGGGATACTAAATTGTAACTAGATTCAAAAACCCAGTGTGTAGCGGCCAAGAGAATAGGCTGGAGAATAAGGTGGTGGGAGTTGGAATTCCAGCTGTTTCCGGAAAAGGAATTATTTTGGCTCATTTAATTTTTCATTTGCTAACATTTCATAATGCATTAAAGGTGGCTTATATAGCTATACCCGACATAGGAAGACAGAGATCAAATGTAACATCACACAAAAGGAATTTAGTTTTTACTCCTCTGCCTTCAGTTGCCTTATCTGTAAAATGGAAAAATAATAGTATCTACGTGACAGGATCAATTCAAGGACGAAATGAGTTAACAAAGGGATTTACAAACACCTGGCAGATAAGTGCTCGATGAATATAAACTATTTTTCTTAACCCAGATGCATTTCAAAGGAGAAACGAAGACAGAGAGACAGAAATCACAAGGCATGGTCCAAGGGCACCAGTTAGTTTGGCTGGTGCCTCAGGGAGTGATAGGAAAAAACATTTAGAAAGGCAAGTTGGGGCCAAATTGCTTTCTTGAGTTCCAGGCTCATGTTCGCTTTTGAGCAAGTGTTCATTAATTGATCATCTAATCATGTGGTCCCCAAATGTGAGGCAAGCAGGTGTATGTTGTACAAAATAGAATAAATTAAAGGGTTGCTCCGAGTCTATTCCAAAACTTGGACTCTGATACCAGTTTAACACAAATGTAGAACCAACAGATGTCTCTGCGAAAAGCTGAGATTAAATCAGCATAGAGCTTCAAAAATGAACAGCGAGTCACTGGGTATTAATAATCCTCGGTGCTCAGGGAGACAGATGCTCATCTTTGTGACACCTTGGCTCTCATTCACAGACAGAGCTGAGTCCACTTCTGCTGTCCAGAATCAGCCCACTTTATTAGGAACCTCTTAATGGTGCTGAAAATGGTTTCTGTTCTTTTCCCTTTTCATTTATAAATATTCAGAAAAAGATTAAAGGTAACTTGCCGGGATGCAACCCACACAGCAGGGAAGATAAAATGTAATGTACGCATGAAAGAAGTCAGGATCCAGGGAAAGTAAGCGTAGGAGACTTGTGAGGAGGCCAAGAGGGAAGTGAACACATCGAGAGAAGGTCGTGGAGGCCTATAAATATGCCAGCAGTGGGCTACAAATTGGCCTTAAGCCTTCTAAGCCTTACAGTCAATGCAAAGAGGGAAAAGGGATTGGTTATAAGATTCAGGAGGTACCCAGCTTCATCCAGCCAATTGGTTAGGAGAGAAACAGCTATTCCTGGCATGATACCAGAGAGAAGCCTCTCCAGGTTCAAATAAAGAGGATACTACACAAAATAATAGTATCTACAGCATACCCCAACATCCTAATAGGGTGCTTAACACAGAGTGGCTGCTAATACATATTTAGTGAGTAAATGGAGGAGGAAAGAAAGGTTGGGGGAGCCTGTACTATATATCACAAAATTCAGGGGGTGCTTTGCCAACATTCCTTAGTGTGGGCCAATGGCCTCCCACACTTCAATAAAAGTAGTTCTAGTGGTTGTGTAATGCACAATGACCCGGTTCCGGCAGCAGTACTCAGCCAGTCTGGTTGAAACCGGAAATAGATTTCAGTACCTACGGAAGAGAATAGATCATCCCACAGGCGAACTTGCCTAAAGACTGCTGCTCTCCACCGGGCACCCGACAGGAACTGAGGGACAGAAATTTGATGTGAGACTCCTGTGTAAGTCTGGCTGCTTGACGCAGTGGCTTACTATGGTAGAAATTCACTTCTCACTCACATGACAACTGATTCATGGATACCTGCCTGGCAGCTGGCTCACCTCCGTGTGGTGATACAGGAAACTTCGAATGCTCCTTGTTGTAGCTCTGTCGTTCATGGCTACTGGGAGCATCTACATCAAGCAGCAGACAGAGGTGAAGACCTACTTCTAAGGCTCGGAAATGGTCACATCACTTCACCTCACGTGGTATTGGTGAGTGGTCCCAACATGTTGTAAGGAAACTGGAAGACAGAATTTCTAGCAAGGCAGCCTTTTTTTGGTCACTTCTTTCCTCTATGAAAGAAGAACACAGAGCTCTGGAAGGCAGCCGGGTGTCTTTTCCACAACACTTACCTCCAGCCACCAAATATCTCCCCACACATAAAACAATGCCCTTCTCCTCACCAGAAGACATAGCCCAAAGTCCAGAGTCTCCAGACTGTGAGTAGTTTGTTCCAGTCTAGATGAGACTCCGCATGGTCTGGCCTTGTAGAAACCATAACATGTGTGATTTGACCCTCACCTCACCCCACATACCAAATATATGTGTGGAAGCAGAGACAGAAACAATGAAAAGTGCCCTTTCAGAGCAGGAAAGAAAGTGAAAGAAACAGAATCACAGTTTCTTAACAATCTGAAATCCTGCCCAACAGACATTGTAGGGAGCCCTGCCCTGGAGGTGTGGGAGGAACTTCCTGGCCCATGGCCCTCCATGGCCCTCCTCTGTCGTGTGGCAGGTTGTCCTTGTCTGTCATCCTCTGTGGCCTCATCTGAGTGGAGTGCCAAGCAGTGTGGCCCCCTGGGGCTCTATAGTTTTCATGGCATTTTTCTTATTCTTAGTAAACTGGGAACTCAAGACTTGTTTTAAGCTCAGAGGACTAAATACATTTTTTTTAATTTAAATCTGAGATTTTTCTTATGGCAACATAGTTCCTTCAACCACTCAGAGGCTCCTGACCTATTTTTCCGCCATAACCTCTACCTACCAGTAATCATTTCTGGTGTTACTTCTTAGAAACAGTTCTCAAGTCTGCTTTATTTTTTTCTTCTCTCAGCCTTGTGTGACATGCATTATTTCCACCAAGTGTGGTCAGGTGACCATTCCAAAATGGAGGGAGTCGGGGAAATACCGTCCTTGTCTGTGCTTTCCAGTAACGCCATGGAAAGATACAACTCTTCAGTGAAGAGTTGCCTATTGAACTGTATGTCTCTAAGAATATTTGCAGGAATATGTACATGCTACTATGTTTGTGTAATGTCAACTGCTGCTGTTGCTAGTTCTCCTTTTTATTTTTATCTTTTTGAGAGAGAGAGAGAGAGAGAGAGAGAGAGAGAGAATCTTAAGCAGGATTCATGCTCACTGCAGAGCCTGACACAGGGCTCGACCCCACGACCCTGGGATTCATGACCTGAGCCAAAACCAAGAGTCAGACACTTGACTAACTGAGCCACCCAGGTGCCACTGCTGTTGATGAATCTTTGTTGAGATCCCACCTTTACCATTTGCGACTCCTATAATCTCAAGCACTACTCTACTACTTTTGAACATCACATTTTGTAATCTATAAAATACTCACACGGAAAGATAAATTTATCTAATTTTACCAGTAACGTTTCAGTAATTTAAAATGCGTGTGAAAAGTTCTCTTGATAATTATAGTCACTCTCTTCATTTAGTTTTTGTCATAATCCAATGGTAATTAGACAAGACTTGGACTTGCTAATATTTAATCTTTAAGGCATGTCATATATATATATATATGTATCTGTACATATATATGTATGTATCTGTGTATATATATATATATATATGTATCTATATATATATGTATATGTATATATATATATATATATATATACATACTGCATTTTGACCATTTTCTTTACTGCAACACTAGCTGGTTTACTAAGATAGCTGGTTAGCAGAGTATGAATAGTACATTGTCTTTTTTTTTTCCATTTTTAATTTTGCCTTTTGGGAAAGTGATATCAACCACTTCAGACCAGTTGGAAGAAAGTCTTCTGATTACACCAAACAGTGCATAATTTGATCCCAATTTGTGTGGTGGTTGGATGTGCACCTTTGTAGAATGGAGCACAGAAGGATTATCTGCTTTACAAGATTATTGTTTTAATCAGTCAGCAAATGAACAAATGATCTAGGCAATGGGGTATGGGCAAACTAATTTTCTCAGAGGAATTCGCCATGGATAATTTGTATTGAACAAATATATAAATACTGATGCAGTTCCAGACATTAAAATTAGCATTCAGCATGAAAATTTTTTGAAATGAGTTCTAGCTGTTAACTGGGTAGGAGGGAATTCTATCTGCATCAGACATATGGTCCCTTAGGCTAAAGCAGAGGTTCTCATGCATCAGAATTACCTAGAGGGCTTCTTAAAACACAGATTTTTGGACCTCATCTTCAGGATTTCTGATTCCGTACATATAGGCTCGGAAATGTGCATTTTTGAAAAATTTTAAGTGATACTGCTGCTCTTGCTCTTGAGATCTCACTCTGAGAACCACTAGCCTAAAGCAAAGTTCAGTGAACTACATCTTGCACCTTCAGTCTGACATACCATCTGTTTCAGTAAATAAAGTTTTACTGGAACACAGCCATGATCACTTGTTTACTCAGTGTCTGTGGCTACTTTCACACTACAATGGAAGAGATGAATAGTCCTAACAGGGACTGTATGGCATGCCAAGCCAAAAATATTTAATATCTGTTACTTTATCTTAAGAATTTGCTGACTGCTGCCTAAAGAATAGGGAAGTAAGTGTGTTTGAGAATGGCAAGAGACTTGGCCCCTTCCCTTCCATCTGTACCTTATATAAGTTCCCTGTATTGCTTGGAATTAGGAATTAGCTATGAGCTCACCAACAGCACAGTCAATTATAAGGACAAATCATTTATATATGCCTGTCATTAAAGAGTGCAAATTAAGAGAAATTGAATTACACACTTCAGTACCCAATCTCTGACAGATGGATAGAAGACTCACGTCTAAAAGGAATCCCAAAGTCAGGTCTCCTCTTAAACCCTTCACTCTTGGAAAAGACACAGTGGAAGCTTAATCTTTTGAGATGACATAGGAACTCAATGAGTATGATGAATGGTTCACGGCCATGTCCATTTAATTAAAACGAATTGCTCATCTGGACCCAAGTCATGAGTTGTGAAACTGGGTGTCCACTGGACAGAAGTGCATAATCTCAATGCTGTTGCTACTTGATGAGGTCTTCATCGGAGTCGTCAGAAAAGAAGATCTGTATCCTTGTACTGACTCCTTGGGTCTGATCACTGTGCTTTACTTAGGGCCATCAGTTATTTGTCTGTTGCATTTTTGAGTTTGTTCAATGGTAAAGAGTGAGCTAAAAGATTCTCTTGGCTTGTATTTAATAATTTGTAATAAACTTTAAGAGGATTATATGGTATTGGATTGATATCCTATACTTAAAAAGTAAGGTAAAAAAATAAAAGGAAACTAAATGTGCGTTGTAGTTTTCCTACATTGATGCTTATCAGCTCCAAGACACATCTTGGCAGCCTCATAATATTAATGGTAGCATTACTTTATTCTATAGAACAAAAGACTGAGCTTTAGAAAGCAAAAAGAACTTTCTCAAGTTTACCCTACTAGTGAAAACCATAGCCAGCATTGAACTATGAGCTAACAACCAAACTGTCAATTACTCTACTCTGCCCATGGTAAATTCTCTCCACAAATTTTCTGAATGTGATAATTATGTCCATCCATAAGCATCATTTACTTTGATCTTTCCTGGTCCTCTAGTGAGTTACTTGTCCTCTCTACAGAAAATACCCTTGCATCAGGTATCTGTGGCCATAGCTCCTAAATTCTCTAGCTTCTGATCTGATCACGGACAAGACTAAAGAGTTCATTCCCAAGATACAGACCCTCTGTAGATAAATGTAGATGGTAGTTGAAATTGTTTAAAGTGTGTCTTTCCACAGAGTAGTGTACCTCAAAACCATGGGGAAGCACTCCCAGGCCCATCAATGGAATAATCCCAAGGCTGACAAATAATTTCTACCTCTCAAGTCACCTCTAATCAATTGTCAGTGGCTGCTGAAGTGCTGTATTGAGAAGGATTCTGAAGGAATCTGCTGTAGAAGGAAAGAACATTATAAACAGTTATCAGAAAAATCAACACATATTGCATGAATTGCCAGGTACAGAACTGAACACTTTAAGTATATTAACTTGATTAATCTTACAACAGTCCTATCAAATAGGTACATATGAAGGAACAAAAGCACCAAGTTTAATGATTTACCCAATTCACATTCAGTGTTAGTAAGTGCCAGAGCCAGGATACAAGTCCAAGAATCTGTCAGTGGTGTGATCATTTCCCACTAGACAGCAGGAGTGTGTATGAGTGACCTTTGCATGCCCGAGGTACTCTCCTAGTGGGGGACAGCATAAGAAGATAGTCTCAGAGCCTTTTCATCTGTTTTGTGCTCTGGAGGCTTTAACAATCTTGTAACACCCACAGATCCCTTCTCCGAAAAATGTTTTCAATGTATACTACAAATCACATGAAGTAACTAAGAAAGTCAAATATACTGAAATCCCCTTGTTAAAGTATTTGTAGAAGTAACTTTCTGAGAGAGTAGTATACATACTCCTTTATTAATGCAGTAAATAATAAGACCCGTCAGTGAGTCTAATAGCAGCTATAGTTGGAAATAATGAAGAACATAAACAATATTTCAAATAATCTGCAACAAATGTGTGGCGATAGGAAAATCTTGCCATGCAGTTGCAGGAACTTCTTGTTCTCGTGTGGTTTGTTACCTTTCTTACCTAATGGAAGGAGATGATAAATTTCACTTAAAGGTTAATGAAGGTAAGGATGTAATTTTTGTTCCTGTGAAGGTCACAGACCTTATTTCCAAACACTGAAACTTTGAACTAGATTAAAAGTTCTGATGTAGTAAAAGGAAAACTGGATATGGGAGACAGAATAAGTAGAATTTAATGATTTTTTTTGTAATGATATAACCTGAATAAGTCTCCTAACGTGTCTGAGATTCATTTTTTCCCACTGTAAAATGGGAACAAACCTCTGTTCTGTGGGTGATGTCAATAAAAAACAATAATGTAGTTTGGAAATGACTCTTTAAGGTGTAAAGCACTTTATTAATAAATTCTAAGTGATCTTGATTCATATTCAAGAAACCACTGCAAGGTACTATAAGAATTTAAGTGGCCTGTTAGTCAGTTTTCATTCATACTGGGATAACAAACAAACAAACTTTTTTTACTGACTGCCTCCTGTGTGTCCACACTGGGAAAGGGTTCATACTGCTTCGGTGTAAATATGAAGAAGATGGCCACCTTCCTTCAAGATGGTGGGATCTACTATGGGAAAGACAGATATATCTCTAGTCTGTCCTCTAGTGAGGAAAATGCAGTGATAGTGAGATGAGGAGAGAAGAGCCAGGGAAGACCCTCCCCATCCTCCTTGACATTGCAGGAGACAATGACCAACCCTTAAGAGTTGAATAGAAGTTTGTTAGGCAAAAAAAGGTATTGCTGTTACGGCTAGAGGTGGCAGCATAACAAGAAATACACAATAAGATAGGACCTCATGAATGCAGGAAATGAGACTTTTTTGCCTTCTCCAGAGCATGAATTACCAGAAAGGAGAGGGCTTTTGGAGAGATAAGAGGGGAGAAGGAGGCGCCAGAACATGGAAGTTCTTACATGTTGTGCTAAGTCTCCTGAACAGTATTCTGTACAGGATGGGAGACCCTAATGTCTTCTGAGTAAGTAATTTATACGATCTGAGGTAAAGATCAGAAAGAGAATGCAAATTGGTGACCTTCTGGAAAAATATATTTGTTTGCCCAGTGTATTGAATTTTTCAATTTCTTCCTATATTTAAAAATCAGGAGAAAGGCACCTGGGTGGCTAAGTTGGTTCGGCATCCAACTTTGGCTCGAGTCATGATCTCACAGTTCGTGAGTTCAAGCCCCAAGACAGGCTTCCTACTGTCAGTGTGGAACCCACTTTGGATTCTCTGTCCCCATCTCTCTCTGCCCCTTCCCTGCTCATTCTCTCTCTCTCTCTCTTGCTCTCAAAAATAATAAACTTTTTTTTAAATCATGAGACTACCCTCCTTCCCCCAAAAATGCAAAGATACAATATCTCTGAATTCATATTGTGCATGGCATCAATTGGCCATGCCTGACTAGTGACTGTCCTATTTAGCCTGGACAGGAGCTCTCCAGGTGGTCTTGGTCCCACCACTCTTTGTTTCCTTGCCAACCCTGAGCCCAAATAAATGAGGTCATTTATCATCAGGTTTATAGCGCTTTTCCTATAATAAAGAAGTATTTGTCTGTCATGTCTCCGTTGAAAGTGAAAAAGTGAAAGATAGACCAAGTAGACCACATGTTTCAAGAAAAATGAGAGAGATGATACTTTCTTTCTTATTCTATTGTGCTTCACTCACTCACAATACCTGCCCAAAGCTTGACATTTGAGTTTGCAGTCCCTGTTGCCATAAATAGCATGAACTCATGGGCTCCTGAGAGATGGATTTCATGGAGCAAACCAAAGCCAGGGAGAACAGTTGGGAGGTTGCTATGATCCAAGCAAGGCTGGGTAAGGAGTGAGGGTTAAAACTATGGGGCTGAGGTTGTAAAGGAGGGGTGGATTCACACGATCCTTAGGTAATGTGATCACAGGCTTCATGATTATTGGCTTGAAGGCTAAGAGCGAAAAAATAATTTCTCAGGTTTCTACTTTGTACATGGATGTTGGTGGTGGTTCTGTCAACTAAGGGAAAGAGAAAGAAAAGGCAGATGTAGAGTGAAGACAAGATCAGTTAGGGACATGTTGAGTTGGAGGTAAACTCAGTAGCAATGTTGAGTAGAAAGTTGGCTCTGTGAGCATGAAATCAGCACAGAGATTTGGGTGAAAGGTTTGGATTGAATTAGTCAGCAGCAGATGGTTGGTAGGTGAAGCCATGAGAGTAAATTCCATCACTCAGGGAGAGCCTGAAGTTCAAGAATAGCTCATTGACAGGTACCCAGGGAATAGCACATTTGAGGAATAGATTTCACAAAATCGACCTGGAAAAACAAACAAACAAGAATGAAAAGAATCCAGACATAGGGTATAATGGAGGCCAAAGGAATAGATTTTTAAGAAGTGTCAAATGCAATAAGAAGAGAGGATAGCCCTTTTGTTTTGGAAATTTGGAGTTCTTTGTTCATTTTAGTGAAATCAAGTTCAGTGAAGTGATAAGGACAATACCAGTTAACAATAATAATTACATAGTATTTACTACATTGCAAGCACAGTCCTAAGCGCTTTCGTTTTAACTCATTTAAAACAATAACCTTATACGGTACTATGGTTATCCCTGTATTACAGTGAGCACACTGAGGGGCAGAGGTAATAAAATTTTCACAAGGAAACACAGCAAGTCAGAGATAGAGGTTCTGAAACTCAGGCAGTCTACCCCCAGAGTTTAAGCTCTTGATTTCACACTGAAATGGATAGTAAATAGAGTGATCCAGTATATGCCTATTGTGCCAACATCCTACCTAAAAAAGTGCCGTGTCTCGATTGAGAGGATATCTGATCACCCCACTCATGCAATGAATGAGCAGCCAAAAAATATTGGGAGCCTTGACACTTCTTTGAGCCACTATGTGTTACAGTTCATATAAGCTCTTGAGAAGCATTTGTTAAATAAATGCATGAGACATGTTGAACATGAGTGCAGGAGTGAAATTGGTACCTAAAATGGTAAAAACTCAAACATATTAATAAGATTTAAAAGAATTTGTCTGTAGAGGAGAAACTTGAGGGAATACAGAAAAAGGTATATAACTGATCCGGTGATGTCTCAAAAGGGGGTAAAGAGAGAATATTGAAGTTACTCCTACATTGCAAAGAAGATAAAAGCTACTAAGATCTTGTCCATTGGGACACCTGGGTGGCTCAGTCATTTAATCATCAGACTTTGGCTCAGGTCATGATCTCGCAGTTCGTGGGTTCGAGACACACATAAGGCTCCCGTGCTGACAGTGGGTGCTTGCACGAGATTCTCTCTCTCCCTTTCTCTCTGCACTTTCCTCACTTGCGGGCTCTCTCTCTCAAAATAAATAAGAAATAAATTCACAAAAAATTCCTTATCCATAAATTCATATTCCTATTATTATCCCTTTCCATTTGTACATTCATCTGTAAATTCAACACATCTTTATTGACTCCTGATAATGTTCTAAGCACAGAGAGGTTGACATGGTTTTATTGTTTGTTTTTTGAGTATAGCTGACCAACAATGTTGCATTAGTTTCAGGTGTGCAACATAGTGATTCACCGTTATGCTACATTCACCCCAAGTGTAGCTGCCATCTGTCACCATACAACGCTATTACAATACCAGTGACTACAGTCTTTATGCTGTGGCTTTTATCCCACGACTTATTCATTCCACTATTGGAAACCCGTACCTCCCTCTCTCCTTCACCCTGGCCACCATCAATTTGTTCTCTGTATTTATGTCTGATTCTTCTTTTTGTTTATTCATTTTTTTTCAGATTCCACACATAAGTGAAATCATATGGTATTTGTCTTTCTTAGTCTGACTTATTTTACTTAACATAATACCCTCTAGGTCCATCCACACGGTCTCAGCTGGCAGGATCGTATCCTTGTTTATTGCTGCATAATATTCCATCGTGTGTATATGTGTGTGTATTTATATACACATATGTACATACATATTTATGTGTGTATACACATGTGTATATTTATATACACCTATGTATAAATATACATGTATATATATATGTACATGCACGTCTTCCTTATCTGTTCATCTATTGATGGCCTCTTAGGTTGCTTCCATAGCTTGACTATTATAAATAATGTTGCAAAATCATAAGAGTGGATATATTTTTTGAATTAGTGTTTTCATTTTCTTTGGATAAATACCCAGTAACAAAATTAATGGGTCTTATGCCATTTCTATTTTTAATTTTTTGAGGAAGCTCCATACTGTTTTAAACAGTGACTATGCAAAAGAACATGTTTCTAGATATGTCTCCTAAGGCAAGGAAAACAAAACAAAAATAAACTATTGGGACCATGTCAAAATAAAAGGCTTTTGCATGGAGAAGGAAACCATCGACAAAACACAAAGGAAACCTACTGAATGGAAAAAAATACTTGCAAATGACATATCTAATAAGGAGTTAGTATCCAAAGTATATAAAGAACTTATACAATTCAACACCACAAAAACAGTCTGATTAAAAAATGCTCAGAGGGCCTTACTAGACTTTTTCCAAAGAAAACAAAGGGGTTGACTTAAAAAAAAGAGTAAAATTCAACATCTAAGATGGGAAAAATAGAGGTACAGATGTACACAGGTATAAAAATGTATAAAGACACAGGATGGAAAGTTGAGAAAGACCAAACTGATGAATTATACTCACTTGCTTAGGCAGGGGCCAGAGCCATTTGCTAAGAGAGAGTCCCACAAGCAGAAGGAGAGAGGTAGAGTTTCAGAACAGTCAGTGACTGTGAGGTAGGTAGACAGTTGGCTGATAACAAATACAAGGATTAAAAGGCAATCCTGATGACCTGATTGAGGCTGGAGACCAAGCATTGGACAGGGAAAATCCTGTACCCAAATGAAGACCTGGGATTGGTGTGCCCCCGTCAGAGAGGACGCTCTTATCTTCCATCAGGGAGACATTCCTGGACATGTGTGAAATTGATTGGAAATCACTTGTGTTGTTTTCTCCATCTTGAACATGCTCATTTAACATATTTAATGTGTTTCTGACATTTACAAAGTGTCTAGCAGGCTTTGGGCAATCATTATTTAAATCATTTTACTAAAAGTACCCCTGAGTAGTTCCTTAACACTGCATTCTTTTTCAATCGATTCTGAATATCCCTGAAGAGGGAATTGTAAATGTTGAATACTATAGTTGTCAATCACGGGCTCATCTCCTCTCCTCTTTGAATGATAATATAAAGTCATTTGAAACACTACATGTAGCCAGACACTCATTTCTTTCCCCCTCACTGCTACGGCATTGCTTTATTTCACTAAGATTGAAAAACTGGATTAATCTCTAGAGACATAAGTGCTCGCTAACCTTGAGAGTTACCCGCTCAAGATTTTTGAATTCTTTTTAAGAATGATGGGGTTCGAGTGGGTCAGAGGTGGTGCCCAAAACCCTCTGTCTTGACAAGAGAGCCATTGCAGACTCCTCTCAACCTCATGTAATTTGTGCTAGGGAGTGACAGCTCCTATATTAGGATGTGAAAATGTCTCCAATCAGAAAATACAGCATGTTTCGAAAATGACAGAAATAGTGCATGTTATAAATGCAACTCTTCTTCAAGCCACTTTTCACTCCTGTTCTGATAAAAATTCAAGCTGGAGTCCTGTCCTAAGTGACTGGGGTTATTCTGGATGCCCAAAATGAGTGGATGAGGGAGGGACTTGAACCAGCAGGTGAGTGGAGGTATGGAGTGACAACAGGCATTGTCTGTGCAAAACACAAGTACAAATCTCTTTGTCCTCAATTATATTTTGATACATTCTCTGCCTAGAATATCAATGCCATCTAATGAGAAAATGTGCAGTGAGGCCATTTGGCAATGGGCAACAGATTTTGTGTAAGCATCTGGCATAGGAATAATTTGACAAACAGCAATATGCCAAAATTGTGTTAGATAATTTTTAAGGAACTATTTGTCAAGCTGAATGCTCATTATTCCTGGGATGTTATTCATCAACCCCATGATTTAAATGACGATTAAATACAAGTCTTTCATTGCAGGCAAGGCTTTCACACTCCCCATAATCTTCTACATGCTTATTCTTCATTGATAAAGACGCAGCAATTTCTATGCCTTCTCACCTTGGCACTCTGCTGGAAATCTGAACTTAACTCTGGGGCACATCTGAGTAAATAAAGCTTAAGGAGAAAGACTGAAATGAAAAATTAATTCTTTGCACATTCTCTGGGAGTAGAAGCAGGTTAACAGATGTTTGTTATCAGTGGGTCACCTAGGGCAACTTGTAAATTTATAGCAATGCTGCAATTGTGTTGTTAAATGGGCAGGAGTCTTCTGCAGCTTCAAATATGAGATCTACTATATTCGACCCAATTGCAAAAGAATTGTGGTGGCTTTTCCAGGTTTCCAGCATTTTTTTCATAAGAAATAGGGTCACCATATACATTTCATCTCTTAAATGCCCCCTGTCTTTAAACCTTTGTGTGTTTCGTCTATTCTGTTGCTTCTTCTGAACTTGATTTTATTTATCCCTAGTGGAAAACCCCTTGGCCCCTCCTTATTTCCTCAGTCTGTCACTTCCTAGTTGGTGCTGGTATTCTGCCTCCCCAGTGCTGATCTCAGTGTCAGGTGTTTCAAGTAGTATTGCTCCATAACTGAACTCGGCAGCCTATATCTACATTCTTTGACTGTATTCTATTTGATAAAGCCCCCAGCTCTAGATTGTTAGAGAAGTCCATTACCTTCAAGCCCATTCCTAAGCTTTTAAGAAGTACTGGAAGTCTTGGGCTGTTTGGACCTTAGGCAAAACCATTTCGTCCATCCAAACCTGAGCTCTCAGGGGCAGTTCTTTGTGACTGTTGTTGCTAATCCATAACAGCTACTAGTTCAAGTCCTTCTTCCTCTTCTCCTCCTCCTCCTTCCTCTTTCTTCCTCTTCCTCCTTCCTCCTCCTCCTCCTGCTGCTCCTCCTCCTCCTCCTCTTCCTCCTCCTCCTCCTCCTCCTCCTCCTCCTCCTCCTCCTCCTCCTCCTCCTTCTTCTTCTTCTTCTTCTTCTTCTTCTTCTTCTTCTTCTTCTTCTTCTTCTTCTTCCTCCTCCTCCTCCTCCTCCTCTTCTTCTCCCCCTTATCCTCCTCCTCCTCCTCTTCTTCCTCCTCTTCCTCCTCCTCTTCTTCTTCCTCCTCTTCCTCCTCCTCTTCCTCCTCCTCCTCCTCCTCCTCCTTCTCCTCTCTCCCCCCACACCCACCCCTGTCCTCCAACTCTTCAGGTTGTGTAACAGCTACCAAGAATGTCTACATAAAATGCTATCTCTCTAACACCATCCCTAGTGATTGTGATTCTGTAGATGGGGGTGAGGATTCAAAAATCTGCCTTTTTAGCAAAAATCCTGGGTCATTCTGATGAAGTTTTCCTGTGAATCATGCTTTGAAATAATTGACCATATCACTCTTGGGTAAGGCAATGAATCCATGAAATATTTTAATCTCTGGTTTTCTTGTATGAATTAGTAGGTGGATATTCAATAATCCAATGGTTACAGGTTTGCTTTTCACCAGGATCACTTGTTCACTATTTAATCATTTCTAAGAGGGTTTAGGAAAGTTAAACGGTCTCTCCAAAGACATCGACTCAATTCAACACGAGGGCATTGGATTTTAATTCTGTTTATTGTTCACCCCAGTCTTCTTAAGAGCCTCTGTAGATTCTCAACTGGGAATAAATGATGACAGCTACCACTGTGACATTCCCAGATGTCTTATGAGCAAATACTCCATATGTAGGTCACTTAGAGTTGCTTGGCTGAGAATCTTATGTGGTCGGAGTAGATCTATTTGGAGAGTGTCTATTTTTTAAAAACTTTCTCACTACTACTCTAGGAAAGGGTAAATCACATTATATTTAGTAATATCTTCTTAGGGAAGTTCTCTGGGATACAGACTCTAAGACAGATTTGCTTGCAAAAAGTATACTGAGTAATGGCCTCAGGATTTTGACCTGTAGGAAGGATGGTACAAGGTAGCCAGGATGGCAGAGGCAGGAGCTGAGCTGTGATCCAGTCACAACAAACTCTACAGCCATAATCCCAGGATAGCTCTTCAGGATTTTCTCCCTTAGGCAAGGAGGCAGGCCTTTCTCTTCCCACATTTGCTGCTCATTGAATGCAGGATGACCCTGGGAAGGCATATGACTTTGGGCAAGGAGGTTCTCTTCTGCTGAAGGCAATTTCCAGTGAGCCATGGCCACCTCAAGACCTCGGAGAATGAGCCTCTTGGTTGTAAGTGGGCATCAACTACACATATTCCTAATCTTTAGGATAATAAGTTTCAGCAACATTTAAAAAGAAAAATAATGGACAGATTTTAGAATATTAAGACTACTTGATAATGTCAAAAAATTCATCTATTTTTATACTTTGATCTGGACTTCAGAATCCATCTCCTAGAAAGAAATAAAATTTTAAAGTAGGGACTAATTCCAAACACGGTTTTTTGTTCTCGCCTTCTTTTAATGCCCTAGGAGAAGTAAGCAATGATTCAGTCTTGAATGTTCATTTTTGCAAAATACAAGTTCTGAGAATTGAATAAATATGACTAAATCCTGGTTCGGAGGACAGAATAAATGGAACTAATACTAGTTTTATGGGAGCTGAATGAAAGTGTTTGCAGTTGATAGAAGGTATTATCTCATCTTTGAAATGAGTGATAAGATCAATACAAAGAAATCTCATTGCTGCTTTTTCCCTAATTCCCTATTTACCCATATAAGATTTTCATTTTAAGATGCCCCAGTCAAATGCCCATGAAGTAATATCATCCCTAGTGAAAGAAAAGAAAATGATAAATAAAGGTAAATTTCTCATGTGTAATCCAAGCTTTCTGAGGCTCTGGAAAACACAGCAAGGCTGTGTTACAATCATTATCTCTGAAATTGAGCTGTGTTCTCAGTATTAGTTTGTTTAGATTCACACACTCATCACCGCTTTGTGGTAAATGAATACACTGAAGGCGCTTCAGTGGGGCTGGAGAGAAGAACAATGGCTTCATCATCTGTAATGAGTACTTTAGGGTCTTTCCCCCAATTTCCAAGTGGGTTCAAAAAATAACTTTTTTATGTGTCAGAAGGAAGGAGAATGAGCCTTTTTTTTTTTAATGCTTTCTCGTTCTACAGAAAAAAAAGCTGGAAATTGCTTAAGGTGCTATTAAAATTAAAAAGGGGAGGAAAAAAGTATACATTTTCAAATCTCAGAGTTCCAGATTTGGAAGCAAAGTTATCCTGCCCCGTCCCAGCCCATCTCATGCATCAAATCTTCCCCTTCACATGTCATGGAAGAAATCAGTGGAAGGATGATTTTCTTCTTCCCCCTCACCACTCCCTCTCTGGGGTCTAGTTTCTCCATGAATAAAGGACTTTTATTTTTCAATACTGTTACTCAGATCCAGGGAAGAGACAGACCTTTAGCATAATAAGGTACAGGGTAGATGCCAGCAGGAACATAACCATTCAATAAAAGAAGTTGAGCTATATTTTTAGATATTGCATTCAGAGGCAAGATCTCTGCGGGGATGTCTTTCTCTTCTCTACATTCCAGATTCAAAGCATCCCTTGCCCATTCCCAGGAGTGGAGCCCCAACACACAGAGAATGAATACCCGCACACAGACGCCAGTGAAAGAGGAGGCAGGACTTTGTGTGGCTGGCTAACACAAATTGCTGAGTCCTTCTGCTGCAGTGTCTGATTCTATAGAGCTACACTGGGGCCTGAGAATCTCTGTGTCTACCAATTCCCCAGGTGGCGCTCATGCTACTGGTCTGGGAACCACGCACTGAGAACCACTATACTAAAAACTTACAAAAAGATTTTTTTAATATATTAGAGGGCGGCTGGGTGTCTCAGTTAAGCCTCTGATGTCTGCTCAGGTCATGATCTTGAGTCCTGCATCAGGCTTTTTGCTTTCAGCATAGAGCCTGCTTTGGATCCTCTGTCTCCCTCTCTCTCTGCCCCCCTCCCTTGTCTCTCTCTCTCTCTCACAAATTAATAAACACTAAAAATTAAATCTATATCTGTATCTATATCTATAGATAGATAGATAGATTTTAAAAAAGAAGTGAAACCTTTCTTCAAAACCCAAGATGTAACACAGATTAAGATCTGCTCTCAGAGCCCAAGATAGGCAACAGAAAGAGTGCAAATAACTGGGCAGGATATCCTGAAGAGGTCCACACCAATTATGCTGCACATGTGTATGCATAGCCTGAACTGGATGCTTGGCCGAATTGTTTTTTTCTTAGCAGCATCCAATCTGCTCTCAGCTTCCTTGGCTGTCCTCACTGAATCCTGAACCTCGGTAGGAGTGCCAACCTGAAAAGGGATTGAAGCCTCGATCCATACACTTCCCTCGCTTTATTTCCATCCCGTTTCTGTAACCCTGATCTCTATGTTTTGTGGAAACTCTCGTGTTAGAGCACCAGTTAACCACAACATATCATCATAAAGTCATTGAGAATGAAAGCCTGTCTCATTTATTATGTTCATCTGTTCTCAAGCAGAAGACGGTTGCCCTTGTGGGCCCATTTGCCTTTCTTCCACTGGAATCATGGTAGGTAATTTGAGCAGTGCTATCCTGGGACTCAGGGCAGGACAGTAGATGCGTCCTTCTCTGCCGGTTTTCTGGTTACTTCTCCATGACATAGAGTACTAGGGACACTTCTGGTTGTAGTGTATAATAGGTTAATACCTTTGGAGGAAAGAAATAATCTCTCCTAGAGCTGTTTTCTGGGTTACAACAAGGAAGTTCATGGGAGCAAAAGTGGTAAAATTATGCCATATAGAAGTAAGAAAGTTAGTGATTATGAGGTGTTGATAAGATAGAATATATATTGGCTGCTAAAGGTACACTTTTGAAAACCTTGGGGAAATTCTCATAATAATGGTAGTAAACAGGATCTTAGGAAAATGGAAGATTTTTCTTCATGTTTAATATTTTGGTGTATTTTGAAGTATTCATGAATACATGTACATATTTACAACACAGTTTTTAACAAAATATAATTTAAAAGGAAATAATAGGTTAACCTAATAGAGAAACAATCGTTGATACACTCTGTGAAAAGTAAGATATTCTAGTTACTTGTATCTTATTACCACTAGTTTGTCTTAAATGGTATCATGAGGAAAGTCCACTATCATAGAGTGACTAAGCTTTAGGCTTATCCTAGATGCTAATATCTTATAATAAATGGAATAATCTCTTTTGAGAGTAAACATACATTTTTTCATATTAAATCATGGCATATTCCCAGAATTTCTTTTCATTTCCTGACAAACAAATTAAATTTACAGTGCATACACACACACACACACACACACACACACACACACACACACGTATCAGTTCTTGGTAGAGAAAAATTTATCTTTTGTTATGGATGTGGCTTATATAGCATTTAGTGAGTTCCAAAATTGGCAAGCCCTAAGATAGACAAAACTACTCAAGTGGTTTGTTATCTTCAATTTCAGTGGCCTCTATAAAAATATAGATTAAACCGTTGTAGGCGACTGTTGTCATTCTCTCCCTTCTTTGTATGGTACCTGCTTCCAAGTTCTTTGGCTTCTTGTGATTACTATAATTTTAGCTGAAAGGGCATCTCTGAGTCTCTAGCACGTGGGAGGAGGGCATAGATTTCCATCCAGGGTGACACATTGATTGAGTCAGCCAGTAAATTAACAGCATCAGAACACCATTAAATTTTAAACTTAATTGGCTTCTTCACTTAATTTCTCTGCATATGATCAATAGGTCCCAGAAAAAGTTAAAGGAGTTTTTTTAGCAAGTATCTATTTCCTGGAGCATAATGGAAAAACCACCGTTTCATCCTGGAGTTAATACAAACAACTTGTATTTCAAATGCAATCACGTACAAGTTTTTTAACAAAAGGATTTGTTTTAGTTGGGTTTTTGATGAACCCTTTTTCTTGACAAGGAAATGGGGATTTTAGTTATATAATCAGTTAGGCCTTCTGGATCATCACCCCCCCCCCCACAACAGACACGAAAAGTACCCCTACCTATTGAATTGTTTTGCTTATTGTCTTTATATTTGTCACTTGTAAACTGTCTTTCCATCCCAACATTGAATCTGTGTCCTGTGTTCCAGATTTACACAGAAAAGAACACCTCAATATAAAATGCTAAGCTTGTCCTCATACTCAGTTGACAGTGGGTATTATATTGGATGAAGTTAAAATGCGATGACTTTTTTTGGTAGGATTGACATTTAGTTTTATTTTTATTGAGGCATTTATGCTGAATTATGACCATAGCTTAACGGGCAATTTCATAGCCTCTGGAATAGCCTTGATGAATAAGATGCATATGAATAAGATGCATACTATATATATATACATATATAAAAATAGTAAATAGAAATATATAGTATATAGAAATAGTATAAATAGTATATATATAGAATATATAGTATATATAGTATACTATATATAATATATATAGAAATAGTATATATATGTATATGGTGAAACATATGGTTTAACACAAATTCATTGAGCTTTATATATATATATATATATATAGTATATAGAAATATATATTTTATATATAGTATATAGAAATATATATAGTATATAGAAATAGTATATATATATATAGAAATAGTGTGTGTGTGTGTGTGTGTGTGTATATATATATATATATATATATATATATATGGTTAAACATATGGTTTAACACAAATTCACTGAGCTATTTGTTAAAGGAATGGATAGGCTTATGCTATCCACATCATTTCATAAATAACAACTGTGCTTTACCAGACCCTTCATAGATTTGAGTCAGTACACTCTTGAGGAGGTAGGATATCGTTTCACTTTTGTAGGCAAATGAAAATTGATTTCATGCCAGTTCTGTTAGCCATGTAGGGATGATCTTGAATACCACCACCATCACCCAACTTTTTGTCCATTTGTTGAACAACTTCCATGTACCTGGTCCTGACCTCTTTGCTGGAGCTACATAGGTAAGGAGCATGGATGACACGCTGACTCTTTCAATTTGAGTCTAGTGGGAGTAAAATAGTAAATAAGAAGGAAAAATACATCAAGGTATAATTGAGATAATTTCTGACAGTAATAATAATGAGAGTTTTAAAAAAGTAAAAGAACAGAGAGTTGAAGTGGAGGGAGCTTCTTTCCACTGAATGGCCAGAGAAAGTCTCTCAGGGGAAGTACATTTGAAGTGAGAGCTGAAGGGACAAGAAGGAACCAGTCAAGTAAAATCTTATGGGAAGTCATGACTCCCAGTCATAATCTCCAAGGTAGGAATGAGTTCATAGCATTTGGAGAACACTGAGAAGTCCCTTCTGAATGAACACAGTGAGAGAAAGAGAGAGTGGCATGAGATGTCAGACTGAGGGAAGCCAGGGTCACCAGCGTAGGACCTTGTAGAGCACAGTCAGAGGTGTGGATATTTTCATCCAGGCAGTGGGAAGTTTTCAGTCGGTGGGTTTTAAGCAAGGGCAGTAATGTTATATGATTTGTTTTTTAAAAAAATGTCACTATTGTCTGCTGTTTGAGAGTAGGCTGAAGGTAAGTGTGATGGATGAAAGGCAGAGTGATGATGTATCCTTTCTGTGTTACCGCTCAGGTTATAGTTCTGTATATTTAGAACAAACTTAGAGCTATATGACTTGCTAAGTATAAACGTAAAGGAGAAGGTAGGGGTGCCTGAGTGGTTTAGTTGATTGAGCATCTCACTCTTGATTTCAGCTCACATCATGATCTCATACTTTCGTGAGTTCAAGCCCTGCGTGGGGCTCTGTGCTGACAGTGCAGAGCCTGCTTGGGATTCTGTCTCCTTCTCTCTCTGCCCCTCTTGCTCGCTCGCTCTCTCTTCCTCTCAAATAAATAAATAAACATTTTAAAAAGTAAAGGAATAAAGAACTTACCAAACTCCACACCCGAAAAACAAACAACCCAGTAAAGAAATGGGCGGAAGATATGAATAGACACTTCTCCAAAGAGGACATCCAGATGGCAAACAGACACATGAAACGATGCTCAATGTCACTCATCATCAGGGAAATACAAATCAAAACCACACTGTGATACCACCTCACACCAGTCAGAGTGGCTAAAATGAACAAATCAGGAATCTATAGATGCTGGCGAGAATGTGGAGAAGTAGGCACCCGCCTACACTGTTGGTGGGAATGCAAACTGGTGCAGCCACTCTGGAAAACGGTGTGGAGGTTCCTCAAAAAAATGAAAATAGAGCTACCCTATGACCCAGCAATAGCACTGCTAGGAATCTACCCAAGAGACACAGGAATGCTGATGCATAGGAGCACGTGCACCCCAATGTTCATAGCAGCACTTTTGACAATAGCCAAATCATGGAAAGAGACCAAGTGCCCATCAACTGACGAATGGATAAAGAAGTTACGGTACTTACATACAATGGACTACTACGTGGCAATGAGAAAAAATGAAATCTGGCCATGTGTAGCCAGATGGATGGAACTGGAGGGTATTATGTTAAGTGAAATAAGTCAGTCAGAAAAAGACAGATACCATATGTTTCCACGAATAGGTGGACTTTGTGAGACTAAGCAAAAACCAGGGGGAGGGGAAGAGGGGAAAGGAAAAGAAGACACAGAGAGGGAGGGAGATAAAACATAAGAGACTCTCAAAGACTAAAAAAACTGAGGGTGAGGGGGATGTGGGAGGGGGGAGAGGGGGTGATGGGCATTGAAGGGGGCACATGTTGGGATGAACACTGGGTGTTATATGTAAACCAATTTGAAAATAAACTATTATAAAATTTTAAAAAAAAAGTAAAGGAGAAATTAGACAGACTATTTAATTGCTGAGGCAGATACTGTTTCCCCTTCTTCCTTAGGAAAGATTCTTAGGATTCCTTAGGATTCTTACAGAATCCTAACTTGGGGCAGCAGTTTGCTCAGGGAGGGGCAGTCCATTCCCCAGTCCTGTGAAATGAGCCATGATGTCCTAAGCCACACATAACTCAGCCTCTTTTGCTAGATTGGTTTAGAAAAGGGCAATTGGGTTTCTTAAAGATAATAAAGGAAAAAAATATTGGTAGAGTGGGGTAGGAGGGGAGAGGAGAAGAGAGTTTCATAAGCTGCCATAAGGAACATTGCTTCCCAACAAAAATAGAGATAATGGGAGGCCCCTGCCTCTTTAGGCCATAAATATTGAGTATTAAGTATTACTGTCATTACAGCAGCCATCTTGTAACTGCAGGGACCAAATCCAGTATTCAGGGGATCACAGATCAGAAAGGAAGAGCCTGAGATTATGGAGTGTCAAAATTGTGGAACCATCCATGTCTAGACACTTCTAGTTGTCTTTTATGCTTAAGCCACTTTTGATTTGAATGTCCTATTATTTACAGCCAAATGCATTCTAATTGGTGTACTTGTGTGTAAATTCACTGAACCCTATCATTGACAGTAAAATGAGGAGTGAAGCCCCAAATAGCAATGATTTGAACAACACAGCAGTCAGTTTCTCAGTTAAAGTCTAGATGCAGATATTCCAGACCTAGAATGGGTCTTTAATCTTATTCTGCTACCATTGGGGAAGTCATTTCCAAAGTGACATTTTAGGACAAGTACCTGCTCTAGCTCTAGCTACCAAGTCATTTTTGAACCAGCAGGAAAGAGCAAAGAGAGAAGGATAAGGCATTTCTTTTTAAGGACAACCATTGCCACCAACATCACATTTGCCCTTAGTCCCATGAGTTCTCCTAGCTGTAGAAGATGCTGGAAAATGTCTTTTGGCTTAAGAGCTAAGTTAAGCCTCCAGTTAAGGCTTGGAGAACCAGTTACTAAAGGAAGAAGATAACGTACAGCAGGGAAGCAGAGATGCAGGCAGGTGCTGTATTGCAAGACCAGCAATTATTAGCGTCTTGAGAACTGATCATACTGTGTATTGCCGTGGTAATAGCTACCATTTACTGAGTGTCAAGTTCTGCATTTGAACTGGCTGCCAGATATTTCTCTTCTTGCTCTATATGTCTGGTCATATGGTAGATTTGCGCACTTTCGGGCACTCTGGAGCTTGGGAAAGACACGAGTGAGGTAACATGCTTCACATCGCAGCAAAGCATTACCTGCTGGTGCAGAACCATGCAGAGTTTCTCCGCTGCCACCGTTCTGGCAGTGTTCCAGAGCATGTCTTCTCTATTGGTTTAATTCCCATACTACGAACCACAATGAGATGGAGCACACACCCCAATCAACCTGCAGGGGACACACAGGTGGGGAAAGAAAACTTTGTTTTAAGCTCCTGAGATTTGGATATTGTTTTCATGGTGTAACCCAGGAATCTTAACGGATGTACGTATATTCTCTTCCATTCTAATAGCCCTGAAATGTAAGTATTACCATTTCTACTTTTCACATGGTCAGAGAAGGTAGGAAGGTGGATATCATGTCAACGATCCATACCTTGAAACATTCGATCTTGTTCAGGTATGATCATTTGAGTCTTTCTCATTCTCCACACTCAATTACCAATGTAAAACTGTTTATCCTAAAGATAAATACCGTTAAACAAACTATATATTTTTCAAGACTTTCTGGACCCTCACAGCCGTTGATTTGACCAGTTTTATTTGAACACTAGCTCTCTGGCCACTGAGCAGTCATACTAAGACCATGCTTATGAGTGAGTAAATATTTCAAAACCTAGAGCTGTTCATCGACCTTATATACATTATAGTAAAGATGTAATAAGTAGTCTCCATCTTTTGAAAATTAAAGTTAACTATACACCTTAGTAAGGAAGACTTCTCCAGTACCTCTTAAATTCTTTTAAAAATCTCTTCAGGGGCGCCTGGGTGGCTCAGTTGATTAAGTGTCCAACTTCAGCTCAGGTCATGATCTCATGGTTCGTGGGTTTGAGCTCTGTGCTGACAGCTCAGAACCTGGAGCCCTGCTTCCAATTCTTTGTCTCCCTCTCTCTCTGTCCTCCCCCACTCACGCTCTGTTCTCTGTGTCTCTCAAAAATGAATAAATGTTAAAAAAAAAATCTTTTCAGCATCATGGGCCATTTCCACTTCTTTTTTTTTTTTAATATGTGATTTACATAAGTGGTTTTTATTTTTTTTAATTTTTTTAATGTTTATTTATTTTTGAGAGACATAGAGGCACAGTGTGAACAGGGGAAGGGCAGAGAGAGAGGGAGACAAAGAATCGGAAGCCGGCTCCAGGCTCTGAGCCGTCAGCACAGAGCCCGACGCGGGGCCCGAACTCACAGACTGCGAGATCATGACCTGAGCTGAAGTCAGCCGCCCAACCGACTGAGCCACCCAGGTGTCCCGCCATTTCCACTTCTTGATGGCCCTGATACATAAGAAAAAAAAGTCAAGCAATGTTAAAATAGAGTTTCAAAAATTATAAAAATATTTGAAGATGTGTATTTAACTTAGCTTTTGATAAACCAGGGAGGTAGTGATCTAGTGACAGCATAGAAGTTTAACTATGTATGACATATACTTTCCTGCATTCCTACACTGTACCTCTGTGACTGTGTATAAAACGCTTTGAAGATATTTTTGTAAGTCTAAATTGTCGTTCTTCTTATTTATGAGACATGAGCCAAATTCCACCACCAGCCCCTCAGTGATAGGCTTTGCCTGTTGCATTTTTAAGCCTGGCCATCTCTGCTGCTAGGTTGAGCCAAGACAGGAAGAAGGAGATGAAACTCAAATTAGTCACATTGACCACTTGTTATCCATTCCTGTCAAGGGTTTGGCCTAAGAGGGCACTGAAGCTATTGGATAAAATGAAGTTTTTAGATTATCAGTAGATTTCAATTATAGTATTTGTGCTCTCCTAGACCTCTATTACCACCAATAGTTGAGAGTTGGCACTATTGTTCAGATTTACGATGCTTCTTCAGTGGTTAGCTACTTGCAGCTTGGAGGTCCCATTATCAACACTTTTCTATTATCTTCAGATCTGGTTTCTAGGAAAGACATATGTTTGCTGCCTGTATGACTTTAAAAACTGCCCACTCATCAATAGCTATATCATTTTTAGTAAAGAATGAATTCCATAAAGTGTCACATTCTTTCTTGTCAATGTGGTTGATCCATTGGAAAGTCACAGAAGAAAAAAAAAAAAAAGAAATGAGCAGTACGTCACAGTGGCTCAAGCTAAAGTTCTTTTCCAATCACTCGTTTAGGTAAGAGCTAGAAAAGACTTTAAAAAGTTGGAGAAAAGAACGCATTTAGAGTATTTTGTTTTGTTTTAGTATTACTGAAAGATAGAATTTGAAAGAAACAGTCAATTGCTCTTCAAATGGAAAAGAGGCATGTTAACGATGGAAAAACCATAATTCATTCTTCATCCTTGCTAGCTTTTAAGTCTGGCTCCCTTGTTTTCTCTTTTGAAAAGTCAGAGAGAAGTTCGATCAGACATTGGCCATCTTTTAGGGGTATTACCTCTTTCCTACTAGGCCAGATGTTAAATAACTTGGATTCAAATTCTGATTCTGATACTGATACTTTTTAGTTACATAACCTTGGGCCGTTGACTTATACTATGTAAGCTTCAGTTTGCTTGCCTGGAAAATAGAAATAGGTAAAAACATCTCCTGTATATAATAATAGCACCTATGGGATTGAACTTTAAAGGTAAACATAAAGTCCTTGTGAGAATGGAAGTAACTGTTGAGTGTCTTGACTGTGGTGGTGGACACATGAGCCTGTAACATGTGCTGAAGTTGTTTAGGACTGACTAAATGCACGCACATGCACACACACGAATACAATAAAACTGGGAAACTCTGAATAAATCAGTAGATTGTATTAATATCCATATCCTGGTTGTGATATTTTGCCATATTTTGGCAAAATGTTACTACCAGAGGAAAGCGAGTAATAATATCTATCTATATTATTTTTTATAATTATATTAATTTATAAACAATAAAATACATATGAAGCATTTAACTCAATGCCTGGAATATCGTAAGTCCCCAGTGAATGATAGCTATCTTCAAGCCAAGTGCCCACTTATCTAATAAATTGCTTTGACTAATAAAATTTACTTCTTGTGTGGAACACAACATAAAAAAATGAGACATGGTATATCAACAGAAAATAGAAGCCACTCTAGATATTTTGATGACATTTTCATTTTCAGAACATCCCACAGATGATAAAGTAAACCACTGTCCATTATCTCAGCCAGCGGGGAATCCTCAGTAGCCTAGGAAATCTTTTGATCTGAAATGAATGAAACTTCCACCAGGAAACAATGGCTTTTGTTCCTTGTCCACCTTCCAAAATTCACTCAAATGCCTCTCATTGACTGTATCTAACCAGGAAACATGGGAAGTGGGATTCTAATTCTCAGCTTCTTCCCAGTGACAAAGAGGGAATATAGAAGGAAATGATGAAAATGATGATGATCATGCCAGATGATGATGATGATGATTGTAATGTGAGTCCATGACAAACAATCCGGGACAGATAGAAAACGAAGAATTTTCTGTCATCTCTGGATGTATAAATTGCTAAGTGGATTTGTTCTTAACTTTCCCATCTATTTTTGTGTTTAGCCTTTCTTACCAGACACTAAAGATCTAGTGGTCTTATTTCTGTGTGACATTCTTTCCATAATGAAACTTGCCACCAGCTAGCAAAAGCCTCACCTATTGGCTTTAACTCCTTCTCAACTAGAATTGACCAAAGATAGAATGATTACTTGAGATAAGGAACCTCATGTCTGCAATCCATCTGCCATGGTAGGCCAAGCCAAGTAGCCCCAGACAAAGGAAATATTAGTCTTGGTCTTGGTCTTAGTCATGACTTCCAGATTTTTACAAGTACAGAAAAACTCTGGAGCGACCTTCTCTACTTAAGTTAGCATATTCATTCCCAAACCCCAGTTAATCTCTCACATAGTTTGTTATAGTTGTTTATCTTCCTTGAACTTATTAAAATGTCTAATCATTTTATTTATTTACTTGTGTGCTTATTTATTCTTTATCTCCTGTCCCTTAGTATATAATCTCCACAAGGGCTATAACCTTTTCTAAATTGTTATGCTTTAATTTGCCAGTGCATAAGAGTACCTGAAACATGGAAAGTGAGATCAATATTGAATGAAGAAATGCTTCAAGGAAAAAGTCACCATGAGCAAAGTGGATTAGCTTATGACTTAGTATGACATGGTGCATTTCCACCTAAATGGATAAAATGCAAGCTATCATAAAGTCTTGACTGCAATTTAAATGCCAAAATATTTCCTAGGCACGTGACATAGGTATTTTCTAATATCATAATGCTATCATGAAGGTGTTATTGTTCCCATATAGAGAGAGTGAAAGAAAGGGTAGAGAGATTAAGTGACTAAACCAAGGTTTCTAAAATTATTCAAGATTTAAGTCCACATGTTTCCAGACATGTTTGTTCACCACTGTTTCAGGCTACATCACTTCTCTCAAGGGGCTAGGAGTGGGGGTTACAATAGGAATGAAGCACTGTCCACTCATCCACTTGAGAATCTGAGGTTTTGCCTCAGGGTTGATTTTCACATCTATGCCCCATTTCTGAAAACTATGGTAAGTTGACTGTACCATCCATGGGGGCAAGCCAGAGCTATCCTGCTGTCAGAATTTATCTACATCTCAAAGCTTTAGAACTTGTTTGGTAGAAGCCACCAAAGTAAATCTCAGTAATGTATGGACTCACTGTGTAGCCTTTGGCCTCTAGTGATCAAATAGTTAAATGCAGCTTTCAGAGAGCACACTGGTCAAGAGAGCCGAGCTTACATGGATGTATCATGGGTTTGACATTTTAGCTTAGCTTCATAAATCCTTGAAAATTGTTTCCCTACCTCTATTCCCAATCATTTCTGTTACTTTTCCGAAGAAATAAAATTTAGACAAGGCCCGTACATAGAAAGGCATAGAAGAGATTAAGACAAAAGGACCCAAATAAATCATCAGTAGGATAAGGTCTCTAGCGGAAGTGAAAAAATAGTATAAGAAGGAGAAATAACGAAAGTGGCAACGATAATTTTGATTCCTGAGACAAAGTTCTTGCTTATCACATTAGTATAGCTTTGTTTCTTCACTATGACTGTTTTTCCTCTCAAATATCAGAAATGTGGAGAGTTTCTCAGAACTGAGATGAGATCTACTCAACTGATTAGCTAAGGTCCTACTTCCTTATCAAAGAAGCTCTGTTCCTTTGAGTTTACCATTGATGTTGAAATCAAAAATCCATCTTGCTCAAGGTCAGACGTGAAAAGGTTCTGTCGCCACCCTGTGGAGCAACTTTTTAAATGTTGGCTTCTCATTTTGAAGGGCTTGACCTTCAGCTGTTAAGTCTGAGATAGCCACCATGGTCTCCAGGAACCAGCAGCCATTTGACATAATGAGAAAGGGCAGATATCTGTCCTGCCTGGCACAAAGGCTATGAAATTGAAGCATGGAACTCAAGCAGTCTTTAAAAATACAGATATCAGACACTGAAGAATTTGAGGTGACATAAAATCTGTGAAGAATTCAGGTTTAATCATTTAAAATGTATACCTATTCTCCATGCACTGCATATTTGAAAACTACAGAGTAAGAAAGAATATTTTCATATGACTAAGGAAACCCAATAAATAGCATGTTTCTGTTAGGGTGGCTTCATAGTTAAACACTTCCTCTTGGAAGAAAGAATCCCAAGCAGGTTCCATGCTCAGCGAGGTGTCCACTGTGGGGCTTGATGTCACAACCGTGAGATCATGACCTGAGCCAATAGCAAGAGTCAGTCACTTAACCTACTGAGCCACCCAGAAGCCCTGTGTCTGTTTTTTAAACTTAGTTTGTGGTTAAGATACATCCATATCATTGTTTAGAGTAATTGTTTCTTCTTTCGCATGGCTGTATGGTATTTCACATAATGAACACACCACACTTTATTGATTTATTCTGTTTTGATATGTATTTAAGTAGCTTCCAGTTGGGGACTCTTTCAAATAGTACATTTATAGGCATTATTACATACCTCTTTTGGCAAACATATGTGACTATCTCTGTTGGGTATAAACCTAAGAGTAGTATTTCTGGATAAAAGAATATGCATATTTGCAGCTTCAGAAGACACTGTCAGATTATTTTCCAAAGATGTTCCACCAATTTATATCCTTACCAACAGTGTGTGAGAGTTCAAATTGCTCCTCATATTTGCTAACGCTTGGTATTATCAGGTTTTGCGGGAATGCAGTGTTAAATCACATTGTTGATGTATCATTGTCTTTTAATTTGAGTTTTAGAATTTGAGTTTAGAATGAGGGGTATGTACCCATCAGTTCCACGGAAACCATGATACTAATGGCTTGGGGAACATTCATCTATTCACAAGAGACTTGGGTATGGTGTATTATTCACCAGAAAAAGGAGGAAATTTTAAAGCACAGAATTTCAGAGTTAGGAAGACTCCTGGGGATGAAGGATGAGGTTGGTCCTTGGAGAAACGAGCAGACACATTCCCTGTGATTCCAGAATTCTCACAGGTGACATCCTCAGCATTTGCTGTCCCATTAGGTACTTCCAACTTTGCTGCTATCTTTGTTTAACAAATCGGAACGTGGTGTGGCAAGTTGACAGATGAATTAAGGAGAATTCTCAGGAATGCTTCTATCATGTCTTCAGGACACCCGCGCATGTTTAGTTGTTCTGCTCATGTTCCTCAGCAAGAAAGTCAATGGGTTCTTCCTAAATGAGAGATCCTGCAACCCTTTCAGCAATCTGAGGGGAAAAAAAATCTAGTGACTTCTATGGCATGAAAGGGAATTAAAATTAAAAAGACAAAAGTTATTTTCAGTAAAGTGTAGAGTCTGAGAAACTTGAAACTCTTTTTCAATGAATATTTATCCAGCTTCTATGAGAAGCTAAAAGCTGAAATAATAATTCTTCCCTCAAATTCTGGAATCATATCTGTGCTATGGTAGTTTATAAGCTATGAGAAATGATGAATAAATATAAGTTTATGTAGATTGAACTTATTGATGCTAAGACATTATTTTAACTGGTTCTCAATTTCTGTTCCACTTTGAAGCAACCACAGTTTTTTTTTTTTTTCATTTACATAAGGACAACCTGAACTCTAACATGTAACTGCACAGTGATTAAAAATTATTATTTAAATGAGTGAATGTTTTCCTGAAAAAAATGCATAAAAGTGTCATGTATACAAATACGAAACTCTGGGGCGCCTGGGTGGCTCAGTCGGTTAAGCGGCCGACTTCAGCTCAGGTCATGATCTCACGGTCTGTGAGTTCGAGGTCCACATCAGGCTCTGTGCTGATGGCTCATCAGAGCCTGGAGCCTGCTTCAGACTCTGTGTCTCCCTCTCTCTCTGCCCTTCCCCTGCTCACGCTCTATCTCTATGTCTCAAAAATAAATAAACGTTAAAAAAAAATTAAAAAAAAAAAAACAAATACGAAACTCTGTAGTTTTACATTTTAAGAGAAAAAGAAAATTCCAAAGAGAAAATTAATTTTGTTATATTTAAATACATATTCCCTCATAATAATCACATTAATATGTGGTATATGTATATATATATGCATATAAATATATATAAGAATATAGATTGCTATATGCTAAAAATGGTAGCTCCATACACAGAGATACACTTCTGTGCTAATGTATATTTATATGAATGCATATGTATCTAGTCTCTATATAAATGGTAGCTCTAAGCACTATGTTACATCTTGCTTTTTCTCATGTCTTAGATCTCAGTTTGTTGTTGTTTATTGTTTACTTATTTTTTGAGAGAGAGAGAAACAGAGAGAGAGCACAAGTCAGGGAGGGCAGAGAGAGAGAGGGAGACAGAATCCAAAGCAGGCTTTAGGCTCCAAGCTGTCTGCACAGAGCCCAATGCAGGGCTCAAACCCATGGACTGTGAGATCATGACCTCAACTGAAGTCCGACGCTTAACCTACTGAACCACCCAGGTGCACCTAGGTCTTAGTTTTTCAATATCCTAAATGAGAGTTTTGCAAGAGTTTCAGGAATCAAGATCAGTACATTTCTCTTATTTTGTGAAATGGTTGTGTAAGTTGCCAATACAAACATCTACCATAATTTGGCAGAACTCTCTCTTCTTGATGGACCTTTTGGTTCTTGCTGTTGTTTTTTTGGTGTTTTTTTTTTCTTTTTTTGGTTTGGTTGGTTTTTTTCTATTAAAACAATTCTGGGCTCTCACCATAGTCTTGCTATTGTTGATAATGCTGCTATAAACATTGGGGTGTCCGTGCCTCTTCAAATCTGTATTTTTGTATCCTTTGGGTAAATATCTAAGAGTGACTGATGAATGGATAAAGAGGATATATATGTATAATGGGATATTACTCAGCCATCAAAAATAATGAAGTCTTGCCATTTGCCACGACATGGATATGAAGGTAGAATGTATTATGCTAAGCAAATAAGATCAGGGAAAGACAAATATCATATAATTTCACGTATATGTGGAATTTAAGAAACAAAACAGATGAACATATGGGAGAGGAAGGCAGAATTCTGACTTTACTGGGTACCATCAGGGAAATATCCTGAAACCTTACAATGACAATAGACCTTTGGGAGTCTGTAAATAGTGGATGTTTTAATCTATTAGTTTTCTGAAGAATATTACTATAAACAAGTGATGACTTGCTGTAATTATTAAAACTAATTATAAACCCTCAATCCCAAAGTCACTTATTTGGGGACATGAAAGAGTTTTAGAAGAATTGGTCACTTCACATATCTGTTTTGATCTTATTGGTAATGTGACCTTTAGAGGCAGGTATTTATTCATACCTAGATTCTACCTTAACTCACTACATATCTTGAATAGCTTGCTTAAAATTATTGAAACTGTTTTCTAAGCTCTAAAAATAGAATATTAGTTACTTTAAGGGATACTGAGAGTCTTTAATTTGTTAATTTTTATAAAATAGATAACATATTGTTTAGCACAAAAGCAAGTTATCAGTAAAAAGCTACTTTTTAAATTGATCTAAGCTTTGGATCAATAATTTAGGACTTTCTTTAGATGAGTGACACAAAGAGAGAATTTCTAGACATCAAGTTCCTTCACCTCTTTCCCTACTGCCATGGCCCAGCCACTCCTGCCATCCCACTTCAGTTCACTCCAAAATATAGTAAGGGCCTTCTAGCTTCAGTGTTTCCACAGTTACCCTACAGGTCACTCACTACCAGAGTAATATTCCTTTGTATGCTTATTCCTTACTCAAGAAAACAGTGTATAAAGTACTTATTAATGAACATTTGTTCAGCATGTATTATTTTCCTCCTTTATACCTGGCTCTGTGTTTGGATACTATGGATACAAAGAGTGAAGTCCTGTCTCCAGAAGCTGAAGCCTCTGTAGGAGAGAGGCAAGTTAACCACTTGTTAACATGTGATATAAGCAGTGTGGATGTAGGGAAATTCCCAGGATCATGGGAGACCAGAAAGGGTATAGAACTCAGCTGGAACAGTGGTGAAGGGATCAACAAAGACTCCTCAAAGAAGAAGTTGGCATTTCCATCAAGACTTAAAGGACAGGGCAGTGAAACATCCATGATTTTTGCTACATAATTTTCATTTCCTGAATCTCCTGGATCTTCTTGAGAAGATCACCTTTCTTACCTTCAGTTCTGCCTTCTTTTATTTTTTTTTAATTTTTTAATGTTTATTTACTTTTGAGCATGAAAGAGAGCAAGTGAGGGGCAGAATATGAGACAGGCTCCAGGTTCTGCGCTGTCAGCACAGAGCCTGACATGGGGCTCAAACTCAGAAACAACAAGATCATGACCTGAGCCAAAGTTGAACGTTTAATCGACTGAGCCACCCAGGTGCCCCACTTCTGCCTTCTACTAGAACTGACTGCAGACCTCATTCACCAGGCTGACAATTAGCCTAGTTCTGAGCTAATTAAAGCAACACATTATTTGGCCAGGTTGATGGATTCAGGTATAAGCAAATGGTCCAACTGGAACCAATTCAGTAACAGTCTTTCTGAGACCTCTAGAACCTTAGAGTTGTGGGAGCTCTTGAAAGCCTTCTTGCAATCTGCCTGTACCTGGAGCCAAAACAGAGAAGGAATAAGATAGCAATGGAGACAAACCTGTGGACATCATTTAAACCCCTAACTAAAGTTGGTCCTATTTTTGGATTTTTTTAGTTACTAGAATCACTGAATTTAACTTCTTTCCTAAACTAGGTGGGGTCATTTTTGTTGTCTCTTGCAACCAACATAGGGCTTTGCCAGATGTAGGGAAGAGAGATGTTTCCAGACAAGAAAAAAAGCACCAGAGTGTACCCCTGAGAGAAGATGGTGCCAACAGACCTCACCGTGTAGTGTGGCTTGGCTACAGCATAGAATAGGACAAAGGAAGTTACTTGAGAAGATATTGGTGAGACAGACAAGGCCCAATTCATAAAGGATCTTATATAACTTTAAATATATGAGGTGAACAAACTTTTTCCATAAAGGATCAGATGGTAAATATTTTCAGCTTTGTAGCTCAAGAGGCCACATATGCTGTCTTTCAAAACTATTCAACTCCACACTTACAGCACAGAGGCAGCCAATACACAATAATAAACAAAATGAACATGGTTCGGTTTGTGGGCTATACAAAATGGGAGGTATGGGGAAGCTGGTATGTTTTATATATATCATAATAGTTCTTTTCCATGGAAATATGTGAGTCACACATGTGATTTTAAATTTTCTAGTAGTTACAGCAAAAAATGTAAAAGGACACAGGTGAAATTAACTTCAATAATATCTTTCTTTAATCCAAATGCATCCAGGATATTTTAACTTCCAAGTGTAATCAATATGAAGAATATTCATGAGATATTCTGCATTTTTGTACTAAGCTTCTGAAATATAGAGTGCATTTTGCACTTATAGCATATCTCAACTGGAAGTAGCCACATTTCCAGGGCTCAATAGCCACTTGTGTTTCATGTCTACCATGTCAGACATTGTGGTTCTGGAGCACACTTTTCTGTGTAGAGAATGGATTCTCGTCTATGGCCATACCACCCTGAACGCGCCCAATCTCGTCTGATCTCGGAAGCTAAGCAGGTTCGGGCCTGGTTAGTACTTGGATGGGAAAATGGATTCTCCAGCATAAGACTGTAAACAAGGAGATGAGCTAAGAGGTCCTTGCAGTGGTCTAGATGAAAGGGGTTTGTCCAGAGTAATAGAAGCAGAAAGATATGAATATGGAATGTGTTGCGGAGATAAGATCTAATGAACTGGATTTGAGAAATGATGGAGAAATGAATCAAAGAGCATTTCTACAGGTTGGCATAAACTGGGTTGTTGGGTCCATTTTCTGAGTGAACATAGCCTAGAGAAGAACTAAGCTAGGCAGAAGCAGGATGAGGAATTGAGTTTAGATACATTAAGTTCAAGATGCCTATTAAGCATCCAGGAATGCAGTTAAATAGAGTGGTTTGGTCCCAAGGATCCATCATTAATCTTATAGGCAGAGATAGTTTCTCATATTTCAAAATCTTTGAAAAAGCAAGTTTTAATCTACATATGCTTGGCCCACATTCTCCTCTTCTCCCTTCTCCTCCTCCTATTTCTGAAGAGATTGATTTCACTTTGCATGAGATGCTACAGTATTTTCCATTTAAATAGAAACCTCAAATAAATTGGATTTAAAACCTTCTCAGGGAAAAAGGAAACAATTTGCTTGCTGGGGTTTAATTTCAAGGCAAGAATCACAACCGGGGCTATTCTAACTCATCTCTTGATTACCTTCCATGGTGGCACACGCTCTTGAAAAGGTAGGGGGATTACTCGAATTTCAAATAGGTGTACGTGGCCATATCTACACAAGCAAAGAAGCCACGAAAGGGCTCATTGGCTGTAGTCCCCAGCACTCAAGCCTTTAGGGCTTCTAATGCACCCAGAACAAATGACTGTCTTTTCTCTTCTTAATAATTTCCACAGCTACAGGCTACAAAATCTCTCTGGTAGTCAATGCCAATACTTTATCACACATAAGCCAGATGGGGGAGAAGGGCAAATACGGTCACCTCGCCAGCCGGCTTTACCAGATGTTTGATTCCAGCGAGTTGTTTTTGAAATAACCACTTGTAAGAGACAATGTGTTGGACTTACCCACGATGGGGCACATAGCAAAGCATTTAACAATGGTGACCTCTCAGCTCTGTGAAATGAAGCCTCGTTTGATGTTGTCAGCATAGCAATAATCCTTATAAAAAGACAGTCATTAAGTTAATTACCCACATGTCTTGATATTGAGGACATTTGAACAACTGAGTTACCTGTTTCTTATTGTGGGATTTGATCAGCATAACCAGTACTTGTGCACTTTTAGGGGGACAAATTGGCATGTGTTGTTGGTAGGCTTATTTTTGAAACCATTTAACAATAAATGTGAGTTTTTTATGATGTTTTATTTCCAGTAAGTTTGGACAATAAGCCAAGGACTCAGTGAAATAAAATACAAGAAATTATAGCCCTCTGGGATCAATTAACCCAAGCAAGGTCATTCCTAAACTTCTGAAAAGATGAAAATATTATGATAGGGTTAGAGAGTGTTTGAAAACTTCAGAATTTAATTGCAAATCAGAAAGAATGTCAATTGCTCAGATATGTGACCTAAATCCAAAATATTGTAATGTCATAAAAGGTTTGGGGAAACTTGGTCGTGCTCTCCAGAAAAGTGCACGTGGTTCTAATTACAGTGAGAAACCAGCAACATGGGTTTTAACCACATGTTAAAGAAATAAAAAATTTCTTTCATTGTTTAAAACCTCTAGGTTTGACAGAAGAAAAAATAATCATGTTTGTGCTTTTCATTTTTCACAGCCAGTTAATTATGCTTTGTTATAAATTGTGGCATATTGGTAAAGGTACGTGCACTGCTATAAACGTTGAAACTTCAGTCGGTGTCAAAGTGTTTGCTCTACCGAAAAAGGTAACATGATATAAATTAATCTGATCGAAATGCTTACAGTCTTGTGGATGTTGTTGCTTTTGCTTTTCATTGGTGCATATTGGAGAATTTCCACAGAAAAGAAAGGTAGCACAGATTTCCTCTACATAGAGTCCCTCCATCAGGGATAGACAATCGGTGATCAGTAGAGATGGATATGAGCATATTTCAACACATACCAGTGCTATAGATGGAAGGCAGTATTTGTGGCTTTTAAGGATAAACACTTTGGAGCCCCATCCAGCCCCATATCCAAATACTAGATCTTGAGCAAATTCCTTGAATTCCCTGAGCCCCATTTTTTTTCTATCTATATAATGGCAATAAAATACCTCGATCCCAGGGTTTTGTAAAGGTTAAATTAGATATTCTTTATTCATTTGTTCATTGATGGACAACTTTGGTTGTTTCCATATCTTGGCTATGGTGAATAATGCTCAATGAAGATAAAAGGGCAGATATCTTTTTAATATCCTATTTTCATTTCCTTTGGATATATACCCAGAAGTGGAATTGCTGTATTATATGGTAATTTTATTTCTCTGAGGAAGCTTCCAACTGTTTTCCATAGTCCCTCACCAATTTGGGCACTGCACCGCCAACATTGCATGGGAATTCCCTTTTCTCTACATCTTCACCAACTGTTGTTATTTCTTTTCTTTTTGATAATAGCCATTCTAACTGGTATAAGGTGATGCCTTATGGTTTTGATTTGCATTCCATGATGATTAGTGATATTGAGCATCTTTCCATGTGTCTTTTGGCCAACTGCATGCCTTCTAGAAAAATGTTTATTCAGCTCCTCTGCCCATTTTTTAAGTTAGAATATTATTCAGCCATAAGAAAGAAGAAAATCCTATGGATGGACCTAGAGGCCATTATACAAGAGATAAGTTAGAGTAAGACAAATACCATATGATTTCACTTATATGTGGAATATTAAAAAGCTAAACTCAGAGAAACAGAGTAGAAAGGTGGGAGAATTGGGGAGATGTTGGTTATTGGGTACAATCTTGTGGTTAGAAGATGAGTAAGTTCTGAGGCTCTAGCGCAGAGCAATGTGATTATGGTTAATAATACTCGATTGTATATTTGAAAGCTACTAAGAGACTTATCATCACAAAATATAAAGGAATAAAAATAATGAAACAACCAATGTGATGGAGGCATTAGCGAACCCTGTGGTGGTAATCATATTACAGTGCATTAATATGTCAAACCAGCATGTTATATGCTTTAAACTTACATAATGTTCATGTCAATTATAGTTCAATAGAAAAGATTAAATGAGGTGATACATGTAAGATAATTAGCACAATACTTGCAATATGGTAAGTGCTCGATACATGCCATTTGTTGTCTCATTGTTGTCAGTGGCAGCATCAGAGCTGTTGCTATTTATTAATTGTCTTTCTTTGTCTCATTTTCCTCATCTCTAAAATGGGATCACATACCTTATAGGGTCACTGTGAAGATTAAGTGAATACATGGCTCTGTTCCAACTGACATCATCAACAGAACTAATACGTATTATGCACTTTGGGGTTTAATAGAACTAGAACACAATCCTTTATCTGATAGACTCAGAACACAGTCTTTTATTTTCATGATGCCATGTAAGTCCTCCAGCTTTCATATTATTATCCCCATTTGGAAGATAAGAAAACTGAGATTAACAAAGATTGAGCTAACTTCAGAAGTGACGTAACTAGTAGACAGAAAAGTTGAGATTTTGACGTCCCAAATCCAGCTCAAAATCTTTTCTTTTCAGAATTTTTTAATAATACCAAGATTTACAGACTCAGATTTTTTTGTTCCTAGGAAGGTAAACAGAATGAATGAAATAAGCTCGGTGGAAACTATGGCACAAGGGAGGAACCTGCCTCATGTAAATAGGTAACCCACACTCATTATCACCAGGAAAGATTGAGGATCCATTGCCTATCAGATCTGTGATCTGTCAGGAAAAGTCCAGAACCCAGATTTTGATATGAAATCTCCTAATTATTAAATGGTTACTGATAATTCAATGTATTTTTAAACACTGATGGCCAATATATATATGTATATGTATGTATATATATGTACATATATATGTATATTATCACTTTGCCAAGATCACTTTGCAATGTTGACTCTTTATTATGCTCTGCAACAGTGGTTTTCAAAGTATAATCCATAGACCTCTGACGGTACCCTACAACACCTTTCAGTGGGGATGCATATTCAGAACATATTTCACAGTAATAATTAAACATTTTTTTCCATTATGTTGACATGTGCATTAATGATACAAAGGCAATGATGGGTAAAACCGTTGTTTCCTTAGCATGAATTAAGGCAGTTTTACCAAAATGTATCAGTCAGTTTTACCTAAGAATGTCACTAATACAGAATAAAAATTATTCCTTTACTTAATCTAAACCTTTGAGCACATATCTTTTTAATAATCCATGTGACAAAATGGTAAACTCATATAAAATGCTTTTCTGTAGGTAAAGGGCTTATATAATTGATCAAATGGCAGGGTAGACGAGCCACCATTTTTGTGGAACATCATTTTTATTAAGCAAAAAGTTGACAACCTATGGTTATTTAGAATTGGCATTTGACACACATTTTCTGAAAAATAAATGGGGGGGGGACCCTGTCACTTCCAAGTAAAGCAACTGATAATATTTGTTTCCAATGATAAAACTTAAGCTTTCAAGTAAAAAATTAAAATTTTGGGAAACTTTTTCTTGATAGATCTCCAACATGTAAAGACTTTCTGATGTGATTGGTAGTTACATTAGCAAGTATGGTTTTTTATATAGTATAATGACAGACGTCAACATTTGGAAAGTCTGTTTAACTCAGTGAACCAATATTTTCCAGTGAACAGCTCACGATATTATAAAACCTTGCATGGAGATAAGATCATTCCAAGCGAAGAATAGATGAATGAATTTTTCTTTAACTGATCATGAAAAGTTCATTGACAAGGTTTCAGAGCTATGTTGCCATGAAACTTTAAGAAATGACTACTTTTGAGTTGTGAGTATCAAATAGAAATATCCACAATTATCTTAAAAGGTTCTTACGAGGGCGCCTGGGTGGCTCAGTCGGTTAAGTGGCTGACTTTGGCTCAGGTCATGATCTCGCAGTTCGTGAGTTCGAGCCCCGCGTCGGGCTCTATGCTGACAGCTCAGAGCCCGGAGCCTGCTTCCGATTCTGTGTCTCCCTGTCTCTCTCTGACCCTCCCCCACTCATGCTCTGTCTCTCTCTCTCTAAAAAATAAATAAATATTAAAATTTTTTTTTAAAAAAGGCTCTTAGGATCCTATAATATCCCATCATATAATATCCCCCCTCTCCTACCACATACCAACAGGAAGCCAGATTTTCTTCGTATTTTTCAAGCAAAATACATATAGCCACAGTCTGAAAACAGAAGTAAATCTGAAACTTTGACTTTCTTCTATTAAGTCAGATATTAAAGAGATTTACAAACTGTAAAATAAGCTTCTCTTCTTACAAATTATTTTGTTTTGCAAAATATATTTTTCATTAAAATATGCTGTTTATATTAACACATGAAGTTTTTTTGTTGTTAGATTTCAATTATTTTTTTATTTCTCTGTTTAATTTCTAATTCTGTAAGTATCAATAGATATCATTAGATAATATCATTTAGTATTCTTCACCATTTTTGAGAGTTTAAAAGGATTCTGAGACCAAAAGTATGATAAGCATGGCTCTGGAATAGTACTACTCACAGTGCTGCTTATCAAGGAGTTATTTCAGCACCACCTATGAAATTGTCAAAAATTCAATTTCTTGGCCCCCATCGTAGACCTCCTAAATCAGAATGTCTGGATGTGGGTCCCAGAAATCTGAATTTTCACAAGACTTCCAGGTTATTAGAAAATTCACTAAAGATAAAACATTTTTCCACATCATACTGTGTTGATCATCTACCTCATCATTTAAAAAAAAAAAAAGAGCATACCCTCAGGTTATGTGTTCTTATTTAGTATCCATACAAGCACTTCTTTGCTAATATGTTATGAACACATAGACCAAACCTTGCACGCATGCCCACACACACACACACACACACACACACACAAACACAAACACAATATTAGAGGATGAGATGTTTTCTTTTCTATATATTGTACCTGTAGAGATTGATCCATGTGAGTCCCCAGTTATAATTGTGTTGTTCCAGATAAGGCTAAAGGCTTTGTAAAACTCCCTTCCCTCCTGTGAATGAGCCTTGATGAATTAAGAACCATCATCCTTTTCTGGCCCTTTTCTATTTTCATCAGTGACCTTTTCTGCATCTAGCCTTTTCTAGAACACTCAGTGCAGGTTTCTATGTCCCTGAGATTTCCTTTTGTGAAAGGTATGGCAGCAAAGCCCAGGGAAGCCAGACTACAGAGTGAATTTCTGAGTCAGTTGCTTCTCTGATAGTCCACAGAGCCTCATTTCTCCTTGAGTTCATCTGATCTCTCTATGAATGAAAGAAGAAACCAATGAATGAATCAGAAAAGAGTGTTTGTTCAAGTTCTCTGTTGTTTCACTGTGGACTTTCGTTCTTGATTTTATTCATAGATGACTTTTCAATTGTGAAGTTTCAAGAAAGTGACTTGGGAGTTGGAACCATAGTTCGCTTGGGATTGTTTCCATATTTATTTTGTAAAAAAAACACCAAAGATCAGAAAGGAAAGGCAACATTTTGGGTTTTTTGTTGTTGTTAGAAGGAAAGCCTTAAAAAGCAGCCTTGTGGGAATGCATTTCCACCTTCCAGCTTTGTCTAAACTCGGCTTAAAAAATAAAGCCCTTGAGGGGTATGTAGGTGGCTCAATTATTTGAGCATCTGGCTCTTGATTTCCGCTCTGGTCATGATCTCCCAGTCCATGATCTCTCAATTCATGAATCTGCTTGGGGTTCTCTCCCTCCCTCTCTCTCTCTGCCCATCCCCTGCTTGTGCACACACTCTCAAAATTAATCAACATTTTTTAAAGCCCTGATTCAGCATGTAAGAGGGGTAGTTTCCATGTTAGCTTGTTCGTAAGGATGAGCTGGGAAAGTTTTTAGACATAGATTTCTCGGTATCATCCCAGATCTACTGAATATAATTTCTAGGGAAAAGAACTGGGATTTTTTTTTTTTTGACAAATACATCAGGTGATTTTTATGATCAGGCAAATTTGGATGCTGAGTGATTGGAGAGTTTAAAACAGATTTAAGGATAATGAACCATATTGCTAATTGCATATTGTAAATATGTGATGTTTTCCTAAACTGAGCAACATTCTCTGGAGGCATCATGCACACGGGAATGAGGCAATATCTGAAATTGATGTTGACTCTTCCCAAAAGCACCCAGCAAAGTCAAATATGGTGTAATGCTTGAGAGCTCATACTTGGGAATCTGAGGAACCAAGTTTCCATTTCAGCCTCTGATTTTACTTGCCATGTAATTATTTGTGGGTTTAAACTCTCTAAGCTTGAGTTTCCTGAAAATTAGGACTGATATTATAAACCTTTCAGGGTTGGTGGTAAGAGTTAAGTCTAACACCACATCTGGTATAAATTTCAGACCTGTCACTTACTACCGTGGTGATCAAGACTTTGACCTTGATTATTTTCAGTTCTCTCCTCTATGAAACAGAGCCAATAACAGAGCCCAGAGTTATCTGGATCCTAGTGTGCGAGTCTCTTCTTTTCTTCATAGGATAACTCACATTTCATGCTGTATATCAGATAGCACAGCTAAAAAATATATAGCCAAGTGTGGCCTTTGCAGTGTAAGTCTTAGATCTTAGAAAAGTCTCCCAGAGAACTTTTCTCCCTTGCACGATTTGCTGCCGGAAAAGAGGTGTGAAGGCACCAGTGGTCATCTTGGGTCATGTAATCATCCTGAAAGTAGAAGTTACTTACGACAAATGAATTCCTAATGATGGTACACAAATGTTGGGGTAGTGCCTTCTAAGTTATTTTTCCTACAAGAAGCCTAAACGTTTTAAGCCTTTGTTACAACTACTATAGCACTTGAATGCAATTCCTATTGATACTTTACCTCATACAGTCACTGTAAGGATAGAATTAAATAAAGCATGTGAAATCCTTTTAACAATGCCTGGCACATAGAATATGCTTTTTTAAAAAAAGTGATAATTTTTATTTAATCTGGGCTTGGATTCTTGAGTACTTTCCAGAAAGATCATGCTGATTTTCCTCTGGACTGTGGACAGTGTGGTTTTCAATGAGGTTAAGTGATAGCCAGGTGAAAACCAATGGAACACAGCAGAAACTCCCTTAACCAACCTCTACCAACACATCAGGGGAACTCATGCTCTCCATTCTCTCTCTCTCTTTCTCTCTCTCAAGATGCTAGTGGAGACCAACAACACAGTCAGACTTCGGGCTGGCTAGTAGGCCACTTCCTTGTTTATTTGAATACTTGCATTCTTACCAGTTGAGTTGTATGCAAAGCAAGAATCGGTGTTTCCAAACTCGTTCATGCGTATTTTATTTGTATTGAAACACATAATTTAATTAAATATTATATAAGTTAATGAACTATGAGATGGAAAAGAAAAGAGTTAAGTGCTTTAGAAAGTTTAAATAAAAAAGAACATTGCCCTTTTGCAGGTGGGAAAAATGGCTTAAAAAGTATTCTTGTTGGGAAGTATTCTCTGCTCTGCCTTAAGTTCCCACTGTAAATAGAACAAAACCTGGCATTAAAAATAATGCATAATAAATGTAGTTTATGCAAGGATGACCACTTGGAACCTCAAAATCTGGACTCTTATTCTAAGAAAAGTCCTTGGCCTTAAATTTTTAAATTGGCAAATAAGTGTTAAGTGGCCCTGTTGAATTATACTGAAATCTATATAAGGTATATGTATCAACTTGTCATTTATTGTTTTAACTGAATTTTTCAACTCATTTACCTACTACCATTCTCAATCATTTTGGATTAGGGGGCACATTTTCCATTCTATCCACAGTCTACACTGCTGCAGGCATAGCCCAAGGACAAATATCTAAAGCAACTCAGGGCTGATTGTGAGGGTACAGAAAGATACATGCTCCTCTGGCTCCCATGTGGATCAAGAAAGAAAGGAAACCGAGGAAGGAATTTACATCAAAGTAAGTTAGGCAACTCCAAACTTCCCTCACAGGCTCAAAGGGAAAATTGATCTCTGTGGACACTGATTTCAGAGGCATCCTTTGAAGTGCTCTTGTTTGTTTTGTAGGATTTTCCCACTTGCCTCTGGAAACGCAATGATAGTGAACCTTCTTTTCCTCAAGCAAATAAAAAGAAAAAAGAAAATAAAGAAAGAAAAAATAAAAAGACAAAGAGCAGTTCTTTTCAAATCAGATATCACCGTATCTATGTTTTGCCTAAATGACGCCTAAAATTCTTCTCCCATGAGAATTTGAAGTAGTATATATGGCAAAGCCTGCCTTCTTAGCCTGAATGTTCAAGGTTAAAGAGTACCAGGTATGAATAAATTAGGGGGAAAGATAGCATGTTAAGGTAGATAGTTTCCAAGATGGCCTTCATCACTTTCTTCTCTCTGTGTGCATATTTGCTGCTCTCTATGTTGAGTGCCTGAGTCTAATTCCTTTCCCACTTCAACCCTGCATATTCTTCATGTTTGCTTAATGAATAGAATGTTAGAGGAGTCACATTCTGAACTTCCAGGTCACATAAAGTTTTGCATCTTGCTCTAGTATCTTGGAGTGCTCCTAAAAGGATGATCTGTATCAAAACTCAGCTCCAGAGCTACAAAAAGCCCGTGTCTCATGGAGCAGTCCTCCAGTCAACAGTCTCAAAAAGCTTCTAGCCAACAGCAGCAGCAGTTGTCGGTCCTGCAAGTACACCATCTTGGATGTCCAAACCACTCAAACCTGTCGATGACTAAAGACCCTAGTTGACTACTGATTGCGATTTCCTGAAAGATCCCAAGAAGAATCTCGAATCTGAGCCATTCAACTCACAAAACTGAGCTATCATATTGTTGTTTTCAGCTACTAAATTTTAAGCAATAGATAACTATAAGAGATGTTGTCAAGCATAGTGGTTGAGAGTATGCAATCTGAATGTCAGGACTGGGTTGATATGTATCCTGCCTTTTCCTTATTATCTACACAAACATAGAAGATTACTTACTGCTTCTGTGACTCAGTTTCTTCATTTCTATGGTATGGGTAATAATATTAACTAACTCGGGTGGTCCTGAAGACCACATATGATTATGCCGCATATAAAAAAAATGGCATATAGTAATCCAGGAACATCGTCATCATTCTCATCATCATCATTATAATTATCTTTACTGTTACTATCAACACTACCACTACTGTTAACATTGTTATCGTTTTTCACCAGCTTTTAGGAGAAAAGAGAGAGAGAGATTTCTGACTTGGTCTTCATGAATATCCACATGAAAAAAATAAAACCAAAAATCGCAAATTTGCAGTACCTTTTACATAGTAAACACTTGGCACATATTAGCTGTTAATAATGTCACTTTTTCTCAGATTGTCAGTGTTCTTGCATAAACTATGATAGTGCTCTATCAACTATTCAAAATTTCAAGGTATGTTTTGGACCCTTTATCATCTCCAAGTAGTCGTTAGAAGTAACAACGTTTTAATGATTTAACATACGTCCACTAATTCATTCAACAACTACTGTGTCAGCAATATGACAGACCTCATTATGGGTCCAGGGGATTTGGCAAGGAAGGCAGGCAGATATTAAACTAGAAATGATAAGGATATAATGAGAGTTTTAAAGACAGAAAAACAAGATCAAGCTACGCTTGTATAAATTAGAGGAAACTAATGTGACCTGGGATTGAGAGGTATCAAGAAAGTCCTTTCTGGACAAGCTGACAGCAAAAAGAGGCATAAGTGGAAACGTAAGAGCAAGTAAAAGTGACACAGTTGGGTGGGTGCAAGTGTGGGGTGCTAGTGTGTCCAACAGAAGTTTCAACCTGAGCAAATATTTTGAGCTAGGAAAGAGCACGGTTCCCCTAGGAAATGAATGCAGATGGAGTGTGGCTGGATATGGTGAAAGAAGCTTGAGAGAAGCCTGGAAAAATAAGCAGATCACTCACAAAGGACTTGCCACACTCAGATGAGGATTTTGACTTTTCTCCTAAGGGCGTATGGAATTACAGTGAAGATTTTGAAAAAAGAAAAGACAGAATGGTATGTTTGTTTGTGTGGATGACTATAACTACTGTATATGGAAAAGGTTGGATGGGTATGTGTGTTAGAGGAAATAACGGTAGCCCAGAAGGAAAAGGATGGTTTGGACCACAGAGTGGTGGCCTGAATGAAGAGAAATACTCAGCAGTCCCCTGCCATTGGATAATTACCCCCAGTTGGTAGTGAACCAATTGAATTTTTCCAAAGGGACCACTTGATGATTCTCTAGACAGCATCACCTATTAGGGATTCTGCTTACTAATCTCTTGCTTGGTGGTCAAGTATATTCTTCATCAACAGTGGCTTAGAGCTCAGTCCTAGGTGTTGCGAAATAGTTTAGAAATTCTGAGTTAGAGTTTGAATTCTGGCTCAGCACTTACTGGTTATTTTATGACCTTGGAAAAACCACTTCTCTGTACCCTCTGTTTCCTCATCTGTAAAATGGACATAAGAATACTGTCAACTTCATGCAGTGAGGATTAGAAGTAGGGGAAACATTTGTGATGGCACTTGGAGTGGAGAGAGTCCTTAATGATAATAGTTATTTTATAATCATCCATTCCACACACATGTATTAAACCAGGCACTGGGATTCAAAGATAAATTAGTGAATGTCCCCACTCTCATAGGTATTTATAATCTGCAGGTGTTGGGTTATAAATCACATGGATAAATGGGTGACGTGAGCCAAGAACAGTGCTAGAGTAGTGCAAATGTAAATACCAAATCAGGAAAGCATATTGAGGATAGATGGGCCCAAGAAGCTGCTTGTCTCTAAGGCAGAGTTTGTTCTTTTAAGAAAACAAGGCCAAGGTGACCCCTGATTGAAAATGTGGTAGTTAAAGAGCCCAAGATGTCACTGGAAATGCAAGACCGCTTGAGGATGCAAAGATCATTTTCTTTTGAAAGCTGATTCAAGGAGAGGATTTTAAAAAGCATATTTTGGATCATAGAAATGCCTCCAGAAGTTTTTTGGTGGCTTTTTTTAATTGTGAGAGAAAACTGTTTTAGTGGCCACCGTAGAGAAGGAAATATTTGAAGGAGTCCCTATGTCTGGAGGATCAGCTTCCAGGGTGATTGACTTTGAAACTGTCCTCAGGGACTTTCATGAGTACAGGAGATATTTTTTAACACTTACTGGGAGATAGAGCTTTGAAAGCCTGTCTCCAGAAAACGGGATTTTTTGACATGTATTGACTGGAGCATAGAAGTAAATTTTCCCCTCTCCTACTTTTGCAACCGTCTTTTCCCTTTATCTTGATAGAAGTCAAAATAGTCAACGTCTTGTCATTAAAATGGAGCTGTAGAAATTATTGAAGGGATACATTATCTCTTAACCCTCATAAAGCAGCCTGGGTATTAAAATATTGTTGGAGATCCAGGCAGAATTTTTATTTATACTGAGCAACGCATTTTATTTGTCAGGGCCAAACTGATAGGAATAACAATTATCTGAGGCAGTATTTTCCATGAAAACTCTTTATATGTTAATTCAAAAAAAACCCTACTGTTTATTGAAGCATTCAGATCGTTTTAAATATTTTTTGGCAATGACATGACTTAACTGAAATTTGAATTCTCAGAAGGGAAGCTATTTTTGCTTTTTGTTTTTGTTCTTTGTTTAGGAGTCTTAGGTGACTCTGTTGTGCAATGGATAGTGCATTGGACTTATATTGTATAGGAGTCCTTTTTTCCCCCTAAGAATACACAATACAAACTAACTTCTTGAATTCACATTTTAAATTTAGAACATAAAAACCTTTAACCTACCATAAAAATATAAGTGTAGTAATATTAAAGTTATAATGGAAGTAAGGTAGTATTTGGTAAAACCCCATTATTTTCATGGTTGGGGAAATGAGTATATGAATAAGGGAGGTGATTATGTCACAGATAGTTATTCAAAGTGAAAGGTTAGACAATTTATATTTGTCAGGATTCTCTTGGTGACAAGTGACAGAAAGCCTAAGCTGGCTTTTTTTTTTTTCCTTTTAAGAAACAGAAGGAATATTTTTGGCTTTCATACAAGTGATCTCCAGTGGTGAAAACTTACTAGCTGGGGGAACAGATAAAACAGAAGTACACAGTAACAAGTAAACTACAGATTTCATCAAGGTATAGTCGCAGATGATGTCACCATGCTCAATTTTTATCCACTTCCTAGTTGAATCTTCCAATATGTTACCTTCCTTCCTAGGCACTTTGAAGTGGCCCCAGACATCTCCATCCTCACATTTTTCCGTATTTAAGTACCAAGGGGGAAGTGAGTCTCTTCATAAAAGTCTTGGGATAAGCTTGGTTTGGACTGATGTGTTTGGCTTAAGTCGTGTTGTGTTCTAAGCCAGTGCTTCTCAAGCTTTCCATCATCAAGAAATTTTTAATTATTCCTTTTTTAAATCCAATCTGTCATGGAGCAATAATTTTGTGAAATACAATTAAAAATGAATTAACATAAAAATGAAAGGAAAAAAATAGACCTACAAAATACAAGCCCAAATTATTATTAAATTTCACAGACATCAGATTACTCTCTCAAATTGATATAAAATGTTCTGAACACTTACTCTTGATTTCTGTACTTGTCTTGTTGCAGGCCCATAACAATCACATTTTGAAGGAGCAGAACTCTAAGCCAAGGGTCAGGAAACTATAACCTACTTACCAAGTCTGCTCTTCTACCAGCTGTTAATAAAGTTTTATTGGAATATAGTCATGCCCATTTGTTTACATATTGTGTAGATTGCTTTCATCATGTAATAACAGAGTTGAGTAGTTGGAGGAAGACTGTTGCCTTCAAAGTGGAAATACTTACTCTCTGGCCCCTTTGCATAATAAAGTTTGTCAGCTCCTACATTAAACAATCACTGTGATCAGAAGACCATGGTTTATGACTGGACAAGCAAAAGTAGCATGCACAACTCATGAAGCATATGCGTGCACAGTAAAATGGGATGACTCTCCAATGGAAATTGAAAGTCAGCTACAAAAAGAAAGGGAAGAATATTCTTGGAAGCTAAGAACCCTCAAGTACAAAATTTAGATCTTTCTACTTTTCATTTCCTCTTTCCTGGATTCTACTTCAAATCGAATTACTATATAAAATGAATGCAAGGTCAAAATATGCCTTCGGTGAAGGCAGGCCATAACCAAGACTGGATACAGTATGTCATCTCAAATCCTTTGAGAAATGAAGAGGAATAAAATATGCAAAAGAATAAACAAATGATTTTAAAATGATATAATAACAAGAGAATTGATTATACCTACCATGATAGTGTGTAAAATGATGCTTAGACTTATTCAACTCCAATTTTCAGAAATGAAAATGAAAAGTATTTGGAGATTATATTTACTTGGAAAATATTTAACAAATATATACCATGAATCTCTAAACACTGTGCTTGGTATTGGTCCAAGTCAAGAGACTTGGAGGGAGGAAACTGTAGTCAGGGGACAATTAAATAAAATAACTGCAGATTATAATTAGGCTATCATTTGACCTAACCCAAAGGAGTAGAAATAGAGATCAATAATGGGGGATCTCCTTTAGCAAGGAAGACAGCTGTGAGAAACTGGCATGGAAGCCAAGCTCCATAAAAGAGCTCCACCAAAAAATACAGTGGACAAACATTTTCAAAAAAGGGAAAAGCGAGCGCCACATCTCTGCAGCAGGGAAATCTTGATCTGTTCAAGGAAAGAAAGTGTGGTTGACGTCGACTAAGCAAGAATAAAAATAGCCCAAAAACCTTTGGCATGTTTTAGAGGCTAGATCATTCCGGCAGTGTCTTAGAACTTGCACATTCTCTGCTGAATAGTAAAGTGGAAAGATACTGAAGGTTAGTAAGCAGGTGGATGGCATTGTTTCATTGTACTTTTTTTTTTTTAGTATCACTTTTGTTGCTATGTATTGAATGAGTAAAAATCATGATGATAATAGTTAACTCCTGTTAAGGGCAATGTTCTAAGCAATATAAATGTGTTAAATTCCTTAATCCTCACCACAAGTCTGTTATGAATTCCATTTTACAGATAACGATTATAATTATTCTTTTATTGTCTGCTAGGGTAAATAAATTTGGGTCTTCTTGTGCTTTAAAATACAAAGAAACAGACTGTCATCAAACACAAAATACTTGTTAATGGAACGTGGGCTCCGATGCATAAATATCCTGCTTTATGATAATTAGTACTAATTATTTTAGACAATTGATGGATTGATTACTAACCATTGAGTAACTGGGTAGAAACTGAATATATTACCGGAAACACAGATGACTTTAGAGAGTCAGACAATCATAGGCAAGTAAATACAATCTCTACCAGTATATCAATATAGCAGATTATGGAGAATTATTTTATAAATGTTTATTTATCTATTTGGGGGAGGAGAGGCACAGAGAGAGAGAGAGAGAGAGAGAGAGAGAGAGAGAGAGAAAGAGAACCCCAAGGAGGCTCCATGCTGTCAGCGCAGAGCCCAACATGGGGCTCAGTCTCACGAAATGTGAGATCATGACCTGAGCTGAAATCAAGAGATGGATGCTTAATTGACTGAACCAACCAGGTGCTCCAGACTATGGGGAATTATATTTACTTCAGAGAGGACCCAGTTCCCATTGCTGGCATGCTTCTCCCTCCTTGACTTTGTCGCTTGTACTTGCATTTGCTTATTCACCTTCCTCCTTGCAAATCAAACAGCCCCTTGTTAGTGCTGTCAAAAATATAACATACAGAAAACCATGGTGTTGTCAGAAACAGTCTTGACCAGAGAGTAAGACTCAAAACGAAGCCTTAAAATAATTCCAAGATCTAAAAGAATTGAATATTTATATTCAGATCGAAGCTCTTACATGAATGTATATAGTAGCAATATTCATAGCAGCCAAAAGGTTGGGATACCAGATGTCCATCAGTGGATAAATAGGTAAACAGAATGTGATGTATTCCTACAGTAGATTATTATTCAGCCAAAAGCAAGGAATGAAGTACGACTCCGAGCTACAAGATAGATGAACTCTGAAAACATTATACTAGATTGTCCAGTTTGTTGGCTCATAATACTCTCTTATTATTGTTTGTATTTCTGCAGTGTTAATTTTGATCTCTCCCCTTTAATTTCTGATTTTACTTGCTTGGGCCCTTTCCTTTTTCTTTATGATCAATCTGGCAAAGGGTTTATCAGTTTTGTTAATTCTTTCAAAGAACCAGCTCCTGGTTTCATTGATTTGCTCTACTGTGTTTTTATTTCGATATCATTAATTTCTGCTCTGATGTTTTTATTTCCCTTTTACTACTGGTTTAGGGCTTTATTTGTGGTTCTTTTCCCAGCTCTTTTAGGGGTAAGGTTACACTGTGTATTTGAGAACTTTCTTCCTTCTTTAGGAAGGTCTGGATTGTTATATACTTCCCTCTTATGACCACCTTTGCTGCATCCCAGTAGTTTGGGGTTGTGGTGTTTCCATTTCTACTGGCTTCCATGTACTTTTTAAGTTTCTCTTTAATTTCTTGGCTAACCCATTAATTCTTTAGTAGGGTGTTCTTTAATCTCAAAGTGTTCATGGTCTTTCCAGATTTTTTTTCTTGTGTTTTATTTTGAGTTTCATAGCATTATGGTCTGAAAATATTCAAGGTATAATCTTGATCTTTTTTACTTGTCGGGAGCAAATTTGTGACCCAGTATGTAATCTATTCTAGACAATGTTCCATGTGCACTTGAGAAGAGTGCGTTTCTGCTTAAGGATGAAATGTTCTGTATATATCTGTTAAGTCTATCTGGTCCAGTGTGTCATTCGGAGCCATTGTTGCTCATTGATTTTCTACTTAGGTGATCTGTGCACTGCTGGAAGTGGAGTATCAAGCAATTATATGCCAAAAAAATTGGGCAATCCAGAAGAAATGGGCACATTTCTAGAAACATAAAAACTACCAAAATTGAAACAAGAATAATTAGAAAATTTGGACAGACCTGTAACCAGTAAAGAAATTGAGTTAGTAATCAAAAATCTCCCAACAAGTAAGAGTCCAGGGCCAGATGGCTTCCCAGGGGAATTCTACCAAGCATTTAAAGAAGAGTAAACACCTATTCTTTTGAAGCTGCTCCAAAAAAATAGAAATGGAAGAAAAACTTCCAAACTCATTATGAGGCCAGCATTACCTTGATTCCAACACCAGACAAAGAACCTACTAAAAAGAACTACAGACCAATTTCCCTCATGAACATGCATGCAAAAATTCTCAACAAGATATTAGCAAACTGTATCCAATGATACATTAAAAGAATTATTCACCTCATCAAGTGGGATTTATTCCTTGAAAACAGGGCTGGCTCAAAATCAAGATCAAAAAGTCCATATATGAAAGACCCACTGTTGATATCATCCTCAATGCGGAAAAACTGAAAGCTCTCCCCCTAAAGTCAGGAACACGACAAGGATGTCCACTCTCACCACTGCTACTCAACATAGTGTTGGAAGTCCTAGCCTCAACAATCAAACAACACAAAGAAATAAAACGCATCCAAATTGCTAGAACTGATACATGAATTCAGCAAAGTCTTAGGATGTAAAATCAATGTACAGAAATTAGTTGTGTTTCTACACACCAGTAATGAAGTTACAAGAAAGAGAAATCAAGGAATTGATTCCATTTAAAATTGCACCAAAGCCTTAAAATAATTAGGAATAAACCTAACCAAAGAGGTGAAAAATCAATACACTGAAAACTATAGAAAGCTTATGAAAGAAATTGAAGACACCAAAAAAATGGAAAAACATTCCATGCTCATAGATTGGAAGAACAAATATTGTTAAGCTATCGATACTACCCAAAGCAATCCACATATTCAGTGCAATCCCTATCAAAATAACATCAGCATTCCTCACAGAGGTAGAACAAACAATCCTAAAATTTGTGTGGAACCAGAAAAGACCCTAAGTAGCCAAAGTAATCCTGAAAAAGAAAACCAAAGCTGAAGGCATTACCATTCTGGACTTCAAGCTGTATTACAAAGCTGTAATCATCAAGACAGTATGGTACTGGCATTAGAACAGACACATAGATCAATGGAACAGAATAGAGAACTGATAAATGGACCTACAAAAGCATGACCAACTAATCTTTGACAGAGCGGGAAATAACATCCAATGGAATAAAGACGGTCTCTTCAGCAAATGGTGTTGGGAAAACTGAACAGCGACATGCAGAAGAATGAACCTGAATCATACGCGATGAACCTGGACCTGCACTATACACAAAAATAAACTCAAAATGGATGAAAACCCTAAGCTTAAGACAGGACATCAAAATCCTAGAGAAGAAAACAGGCAGCAACCTCTTTGACCTCAGCTGCAGCAACTTCTTACTTGACATGTCTCCAGAAGCAAGGGAAACAAAACCAAAAATGAACTATTGGGACCTCATCCAGATAAAAACCTTCTGCACAGCAAAGGAAACCATCAACAAAACTACAAGGCAACTCTTGGAATGGGAGAAGTTATTTGCAAATGACATATCGAATAAAGGGTTAGTATCCTAAATCTATAAAGAACTTATCAAACTCAACACCCAGAAAAAAAAAACAAATAATCTGAAGAAATGGGCAAAAAACACGAATGGACACTTTTACAAATAAGACATACAGATGGCCAACAGACACAAGAAAAAATGCTCAACATCACTCATCATCAGGGAACTACAAATCAAAATCACAATGAGATACCACCTCACACCAGTCAGAATGGCTAAAGTTTAACAACTCAGGCAACAACAGGTGTTGGCAGGGATGTGGAGAAAGAGGAACCCCTTTGCACTGCTGGTGGGGATGCAAACTGGTGTAGCCACTCTGGAAAACAGCACGGAGGTTCCTCAAAAAGTTAAAAGTAGAACTACCCTACCACCCAGCAATTGCTCTACTAGGTATTTATCCAGTGGCTACAGGAGAGCTGATTTGAAGGGACACGTGCACCCCAATGTTTATAGCACCACTATTGACAATAGCCAATTTATGGAAAGAGCCTAAATGTCCATTGACTGATTAATGGATAAAGAAGATGTGGTACACACACACAGAGACACTGGAGTGTTACTCAGTGATCAAAAATAATGAAATCTTGCCATTTGCAACAAGGTGGATGAAATTAGAGTGTATTATGCTAAGTGAAATAAGTCAGAGAAAGACCAATATCATATGACTTCACTCATATGTGGAGTTTAAGATATAAAACAGATGAACCTAGGTGAAGAGAAGCAAAAAAAAAAAAAAAAAAAGATAAAAACAGACAGGGAGACAAACCATAAGATACTCTTAAATACAGAGAACAAACTGAGCGATGCTGATGGGTGGGGGATGGGCTAAAGGTGTGAGGAATGTTAAGGAGGACACTTGTTGGGATGAACACTGGGTGTTCTGTATAAGTGATGAATCACTAAATTCTATTCCTGAAATCATTATACTATATGTTAACTAACTTGGATTTAAATGGAAATAAAGAAAGAAAAAGAGACAGACAGAGAGAGAAAATAAGGAAGAGAAGGGCAGGGGAAAGGAGCGGAGAAGAGAGGAGAGGACAGAACAGGAGAGGAGAGGAGAGAAGGGGAGGGGAGGAAAGGGGAGGGAAAAGGAGGGAGGAGGGAAGGAAGGAAAGAAAGAAAAGAAAGGGGGCACCTGGGTGGCTCAGTTGGTTAGGCAGCCGACTTCAGCTCAGGTCATGATCTCACCATCTGTGAGTTCGAGCCCCGCGTCGGGCTCTGTGCTTATGGCTCAGAGCCTGGAGCCTGCTTCAGATTCTGTGTCTGCCTCTTTCTCTGCCCTTCCCCTGATCATGCTGTGTCTTTCTGTCTCTCAAAAATAAGTAAGGTTAAAAAGTTAAAAAAAGATATTAAACTTTATTTTAAAAAAGAAAAGAAAGGAAAGAAAAGAAAAGAAGAAGGAATTAAGATAGAAAGGAAGAGAGAATGAACATTATACTGGGGCACCAGTGTGGCTCAGTCACTTAAGTGTCTGACTTGATTTTGGCTCAGGTCATGATCTCATGGTTTGTGGGTTCAAGCACTATGTCGGGCTTTGCCTTGACAGTGCAGAACCTGCTTGGTATTCTCTATCTCCCCTTACCCCACTCATGCTCTGTCTCTCAAAAATAAATAAATAAATGAACATAGAGAAGAGACAAGAAGAGAAAGGAAAGAAGAGATTACACTATATTAAACAGTCAGAAATTAAAGGGCGCATATTGTACTATACATTTGTCTGAAGTGTCTGGAATGGGCAAGTCCTTAGAAACAAGAAGTATACCAGTGGTTGCCAGGGCTGCGGGAAGAGGGAAATTGGGAGCAATGCTTAGTGGGCACAAGGTTTCCTTTTGAGATCATGAAAATGTTCTGCAGCTGAAAGGGGTGATACGTATATACTGTGAATGCACTAAAATCCACTGAATCTTCCTTATTAAAATAGTTTAAATGGGTTAGTTTTGTGAATTTTGCCTTAACGTCTCTTTTAAAATTATTCCAAGAACTGTTCCTGATAGGAAGGCTTTCTGGTAAAAAGTGAGAATGTGTCCATTTCCCCAGAATGAGGCCTCATTTTCTGATAACACATATTTTGGAAAGGGAGCCAGTGAAACAGCACTGATGGACTTATTTTTGTATTTCAACTAAGTGCTTGCTGCTGACAGAAGGATTAAATAGTTGGTGGTGGTGATGATCCATGGCCCTGGTAATCATCACCATCTTTATACCATCATCACCATATAATCTGGATGAACTTGGTAACCACAGAAGAAAATTAATCCAGTAGATAGAAAACTCGTTTTTAGTGCATACTTGACTGTTTTTTTTATAAAGGGTTACATATTTGAAGTATAAACTTAAGATGCAGGGACAAGGAAAAGATAAATAACCACATGTGAGTCTCATTTGTGTACAATTAAATAAAAAGAGAAGGATAGATCTTTCCAACCATGGAGTTTGTACATGCCTTTTGTCTACTGTAGGCATTTTTCTGTAAGGATCTTTCCTGTACAACCAAGTTTCTCTTGCCCAGCTCACCAGGTTGAGTCAGATGAAAACTGCTCACTTGGCCTTTGCTTTGGTAACCAGTCAGGGCTCCTTCGCTCCGCTCATAAACTGAGTCGCTCAAAGCACAAAGTCTTCACGGAGTGGTAGTGTAGATTTGCCTGCCATAGCCTTGTGAGGGACCTCCTTTGACTCGGGTTGTGTTCCTGGAGCATCTTAACCAAGCTTGTCACTAGGATCCAATCATGACGGCCATCTTGTTCCTGCGGATTCCACCACTTGGTGTTTGAGCTGACCTGATAAGTTTCACCTGACCCATAGAAGAGCATAATCACAAAAGCCCTCCACCTATCCCTGCCATGCCACCATATATCAAGTGTCCTCAGATATGACTCCATCTCTTTCAAAGAAAAAGGAAATCTGTCAAATCTATATTGTGGTTATCAATCCTTTTGTTAGCCCTTTACTACAAATTTCCCTTCCAACCTCTTAACATTTGAGGTAATGAGCTTTAAAATGTTCTCCTTCTGCATTAATAAAAACATCAATGACCGTAAAATCTCTTCAATGGTAGCAAAGCCAAAGGACAGTAGTTTCAACCTTGTGCTGTGGTACACAGCTGTACCACAATCCCTTCAAAGAATCAAAATATGGTCAAGAAGTGAATATTATTCTTGCTAAAACTGAGGTGACGTACTCAAAGACAAAGGTTAGGAGAAAAGGTGTCAGATTGTAAGATTTGAGCATTACGTGGATGGTAGGAACAGAGTATATCTTGCTGCAAGTAAAAGTAAGAAGTGTGGCTTTCAGCTAAGCCAGACCCAAAGGCCAACTGTGTTTACTAGAACATGAGAGAGCTACCTCCTATGTACGGAAAAAAGCATCAAATGCTTCTACTCAAACAGTGACAAGGTTTTGGAGGGTACCCCAAAGGATAATGTGAAAATTGCAGAGGCAGCCACAGTTTAATCCTTTCAAGTGTTAAATCACTGTGTTTGAAAGTGTTTTGCAAACACAACCCATTAAGAACCACTGTCCAGGATATGGTCATACGTGACGCAACCTGTATTTTTCCAACGCCTTCTGCTTTTGTCTTTTAACAGGCTTTCCCACACATGACATTTTGCTCTAACTTTATAATCACATTAATAATCTTATAATCACACTATTCAAGTGTCAGATTCTCATTATAAATTATCCACCACTGTATATTATTTTTCTCTTTCTGCATAACAAATTACAGATCTAGCAACTTAACACACGTAGACTTAGTTCGGTCTTCTGTTCAGGGTCTACCAGTCTGCCTTCAAAGCCAGATTAAGCTTCATTCTCATCCGGAGGCTCAACTCGAAGCATCCAGTTTCAAGCTTATTTAGGCAGTTGGCAGAATTTGTTTCCTTGCCGCTGTCTGATTGAGCCTTGACTCTTTAGTGGATGCCAGATGGAAGCTCCTCTCAGGTTCTGGAAGCTACTTATAATGGCCTATCCCTTAGCCCTCTCCATAGGCAGTTCACGCATGATGGCTTCCTTCTTCAAGTCCAGCAAAAGAGTCTCTCTCTGGTCTACCAAGATAGAATCTTATATAATGCGACATAATTATGGGAGCGGCATCCCCATCTCTTCTGCCATATTTTTTTTTTGAGAGAGCACACTAGCAGGGAAGGGGCAGAGAAAGAGAGAGAGAGAGACAGAGAGAGAGAGAGAGAGAGAGAGAGAGAGAGAACATCCCAAGCGGGCTCCATACTATCAGTGCAAAGCCCGATGCAGAGCTCGATCTCATGAATTGTGAGAACATGACCTGAGCCGAAATCAAGTTGGACACTTCACTGAATGAGCCACCCAGGCTTTCCTTCCATATTTTCTAAAATGAAATTTACAGGTGTTGTTCATAAAATGCAGAGGGGATTGAAAGAGGACACAAATAATTAGCAGTCACCTTAGCGTGTGTCCCCCGTGCACCATATGTATAGCAAATATGCTTTATCAATTTATACTCCAGAGTAGGTAACAATATCTGAGCTGGTGGAAACCTTATGTAGACGTAACACATATTGAGGTCTATATTGAGCTCCATTGGTCTGGTCTGTATTTGGTTATGATCTGATTGATTCATTGAGGCCCATTAATTCAGGGTGAAATCACTGTCCTTGCATTGACAAATGTTTTTAAATGTAAAATATTTGTCACAGAAGTTAATTTTTCAGGTTGCTCTAATTTAATACCGAACAGTGATCATCTCAATGGATTTGACAGATGAAATATTCTTGAAAAAATCTTTCATTTTGGAATGATTGAAATATAGCCATTCATTTCATTTGAATCATTCCCAAGTCAGCCATCCTGCAAATGAACCAGAAACCTGTGTTCCTATGGCACTATAGTATCCCACATTATTTTTTTATGGGCTGAAAGGTGTTTTTTATGGCCAGAAGCAAGTCCTGTGTTCCAGGGAGGGCCTTGGATATTTGAAGTTCTAGCCCACACATAGGAAATCCATTGCTTTCATGATGCCTTTCTACCACCTATGGGAGACACTGATCATCAGAGTACTCTTTCTCCTCAAGTTTAGACCCTGCTTTAGAATCTTAAAAATTGTACCCTAGGCAGCCACTATTAATGCCTGGATTGGAACTTGAGTTAAAGCCTGTTGGCCCTCTTGGGTCTGGACAGCCACCTAACTTACCTTACCACAGAACCACCTTTGTGTCCCCAAAATGAACTAAAGATGAGATAATCTGTTCAAAAACAAATAGCAACTATAGACTGAGGAAGAAAAATGGTGTGATGGGGTGAGGGAAGGGGATACCTGCTATTGGCACTACTGAGATAAAGTAGAAAGATGGTTTTATTGAAGTATTATTTATATGGAAAAAATGAGATATGTGGTTTGAAAGTTATGATCTATGATTATTTGGTAGTCAGTTCAGAGCAAGCAAGTTCAATTCAAACTAGTATCTAGAATCCTTCAGCTCTTGTCCTCTCCAGTGGACTCTCTAACTATAACATTCAGCTGAGCTGGGCTGAGAAATGTAAGATCTGTAATAAGAAACATACTGGTCCTACTAAATGGGGTTTACAAGGTTTTTAAACTCTAAAATTGTTACGTTTTCCATAAGACTATATTCATTGTTGAGAAACATTGTGATGTGGTAAAGATGCCTGTAGATCCAAACCCAGATTCTTAGCCTATCTCACTGTGTGACTTTACATGAAGCTCTCAACTCCCTAAACCCACTTCTTCATATGCATAATGGCCAAATACTCAGACTGGGCTGCTGAAACAAAGAATTGTTTTCTTATAGTTTTGGAAGTCTAAGGTGAATGTTCTCATTTCTGGTAAGGGCTCTCTTCTTGGCTTGTGGACGGTGGCCTCTCATTATGTCCTCACATGGTCTTTTTTTTTTTTTTTTTTTTTTTTGGTGTGTGTACATGGAAGTGGAGGGGGGAGCAGAAAGTGAGGTCTCTGATGTCACTTCTTCTAAGACATTAATCCTATCATTTCAGGGCCCCATCCTTATGACTTCATTTAGCCTTAATTACTTCAAATACAGCCACACTGAGGGGCAAGGCTCCACCAATAAATTTGGGAGGACACAAACACTCAGGACATAACAACATAGAAAAATTCCCACTGTCAAGGAAGACATCTTGGGTTTGCCTTTATATCTTTTGTAGCATTTCTTGAGCTTTCACTGGGTGTCAGCGTCTTCATTGTTTCAGTTAATCTTCATAGTTCCTCTTCAGAAAGTGACAGACAGTACACAAGGAAAAGGGATCTATGTGGTAGATATTGTCATTAACCTTACTTTCTAGATGCTTGAAAAAGTGAAGCATTTGGGCTATGACCACATGACTTGTGATAGAACCACTCATTCAAGACTGTATTTGTTCCTTTGTGCACCTAAGATGCATTCATGAATAAAACAGAAAAAGATCTCTGCCTTTGAAAACCTTGGATTCCAATGGTTGGAAGTAGACAAACAGACAGACTGACAGACATACAGAGAGGGAGGGATGGAGAGAAGAGAAGAGACCAAAAGAGTAATATACTAAATTAGGAAATTTTAAGTTCCTGAAAAAACAGGATAGGTGATGTTGGATCCAGAGTGCTGGGAGAAAGGAAGATGAGTAATAACATTAAATAAAATGATCTCCATAGAGCTAACAGAGCAAGTTAGAGTTGAACAAGCACCAGAAGGAGATGTCGGAGTTGGCCAAGCAAAGCCATGGGATGGGAGAGGAGAAACAGCTGCAAGAGCAAGAGCAGAGGCCGGAAGGGAGGAGTATGGTGGGGGTGTCAACATGTGGGAGCATTAGCTGTGAGGTCAAATGCACTAGACGCTAGTCTATACAACCAGCTAATGACTGGCATATAGCCCTCTAGGTATTGATGTGTTCCTATTAATCTCTTCATACAAAAAAGAACTATTTATTGAACATCTGGTGTATGTTAGGCACACTGCTAGGTGCCTTACATATACTCTTATGTTTAACCATCACAAACAAATTACCAAAGGAGTATGGGGAAAGCCTGTATTGCATGGTCCAACGTGTAAAGAAAGAACACAAGTTAATCAAGGCTTGTCAATACACGTGGCCTTGCTAGGGTTCATTTCATATTCATTCTACCCTTCACAAAGGTAGAAAGACAGTTGTACATTTGAATAAAGGACACTGGCCAGATTTTCTTCATGATCCTAAGCAGGTGTACCTGGCAGCCCTGTCTCTTGAAATTCCACATTCCACTCCTCACTAGGTGAAGCTGTTATTAAGACAAAGTGAATATGTCCCTAGTTTTATATGAACAAAAAAGGATTGAAAGAATTAACTGAATTTCAATTTAAATCATGTAAAATTTAGATATGCTTTTGGGCAAGGCTAATAGAGATCATGAAAAATGGAAGACTTTTTTGAAAAATCACCGTTATCATTCTAATTGTTTTTAAAACCCAGAGCCCCGTAAAAGGGTAACACATCTCGTCATTTTCAGCCATTGGCATGTGCAAGTAAGTTATTGGTTCAATCCTCTTCAGAAAGTGACAGACAGCTACACAAGGAAAAGGGAAGGAAGATTCTCAGATGTGAACACTGGCAAGGAGGCTGAGAATGGAGGATAAAGCAAAGGAAAGTAGGATCTGGAAAGGAAGGATAAAATCAGGCTGAAAGGAAAAAGACCATTTTGTCAAGGCACCTGATCCACAACTAGTCCCTTTCTGGACTTAAGGGGAAAGACCCACGTTATATGTAACTCTGAGTCCCCTTTATCAGGATAAAGTCCAATGCTATTATCATGCCTTATATGACTTTTAATGATCTGTCCACATCTTTTTATTTCATGCTTCCTGTAGTGTTCAGGCCTTTGCAAAATTTGATCCCTCTGCCTCCGGTGCTCCTTCCTTTTCTGTTTCGCATCACTAACAAAAATCTTCCTCATTTACCCTCCCAGGCTGAGCCTGGTGTCTCTCACCTGTGCCGCCTTAGTATCCACTGCTTACTCTACAATAGGACTTGTTACACAAAATCGCAATTGTCCATTAACTTGACTGTCACGTCTACTACCTTCCGAGCAACAAGGGAGGAGAACGAACAGTGCTTTGGCCAGCCTTGTGTCCCCAGTGCTTAGTTAGCACTTTGTCTAGTACTAGTAGACCGCCAGGTGATCAAGTGATCACCTCGTCCACCCACCACCCTCACCCTGCTCTCATAAAGAGATACATACATTCATAGCCCTCTTTGTTATTTTCCCTTCCACTCAAGGATTCTACAGTGAAAAGTCACACCCAGTCTTACATCTTGAGCTGTGGGAGGAAGCACAGTTTCCCCTCCCGTCTCCTGAAGAATATTACCTGTTAACCTAGAGAGCCACCCCTGGCCAAGTGGGTCCAATATCACATTTCCCAGTTTTGTGTCTCAGAGCAAAAGCCCTCAGCCAACTATGCTCCTACCTGTCCATAAGATATTATCCAATTTCATATTACATTTAAAATTTAGAGTTTGCATACTTTTTTTAAATGTTTATTTATTTTTGAGAGAGAGAGAGAAAAGGAGAGAGAGAGGCAGGAGTGAGGCTTGAGCTAAAGTAGGACTAAGCCACCCAGACACCCCTAGGGTTCACATACTTCTTAAGGGAAAGAAATGGAGACTCACAAAAGTCGAGTAAGTCAAACACGGTGACACGGGTCATTAAGGACAGAGTGCAGATGGACGCTAGGGAATTGTGACTTTCAATTCACTGTTCTTTCTGCTGTAACATTTTGCATAAATGGAGAAAAAATGAATAAAACAAAAATAAAAATGCAGGAAAGTGACAGATATGTTGGGTTCTACAAAAGAGTAAAGGGAAGTAATAGGCAAGTTATTACTCTTCTTTGCCTGTCAGGTCAATAGAAGTCACATATTTGCTCCCAGATGTAAATCAATTTATTATGATATATAAGATTTTATACCTTTTGATTTCAGTATGGACTTGTTTATTCAGAAGAACAAGAGGAGGGTCAAGTATCTATTGTATTGATTTTCCAGGCATATATTAAGAAGACTCAAATGCAAATACATGTCCTTCCGTTGTATTAGCTATTTTCTGAGAGCTGGGGTGGGAGGGGGGTACTTTATTAGATCTTTTGTAATCATATTTCATTTACTTTGCATATTCAAGATTACGCCCATTGCTGTTTTTTAAATAAACATATAGTATAAATATCTGGGTAGCAATAAATATGGAAATAAGGCTCAGCCTCTTGGTATGATTAATTTAAACACAAAGTAATAGGTATGAAAACAAATGTGAAAATAATACTATTAGCAAATGTATTTGCTATAAATGTTATTAACGTAATTATCTCTGTACTTCAGTAGGTTTCTAATCACATATTTCTTGGGGCAGACAAGCTGAAATAACTTATTCCTTCTAGAACTCAGTTAGAAATACACTAGAAAAGGTAATAATTGTCCTTATATGAAAACAGTGAAACCTGAGTTAATTGAATGGAGAGAATGGTGTGTGAGCTGGAAAAATATCATGAGTTTTTCATAGTATAAAATGATTCTGAGGAATCCTTACTTACTCTAAGAAAGTAAATATCAAAAATTACTCAGTAAAAAGCATTACATAATTTTAAATTCCAAAAGAATACTGTTAGTTCAATTCAGATTAATATTCACCAGACTTACAATCTTTTAACCTTTTCCTGGTGGTGTTAGTCACTGTAGATAAACTTAATTTGTTGAAATCCTTTGTCTTTGCCGTAATTCTCAATATAGTTTGCTTATTCAAATCAAAACCGATATATCATTATAGAGTAACATTAGACAATAATAAATATATAAGTGATATCCAACATTAAGTCGAGCACTTGCTCTCTATCAGGAATGGTTCTGAGTGAAATAAGTGGTGATGGCAGCCATCATCATCATCATTAATAGATTAATGATGCATTTATGGATGCATTTATAGATGGAAGGCCCCCTTTTAAGTTCTCTCTGTATTAACTCTTTAATACATACTCATTCCACCAATGCTACCAGATAGGAAAATTATGATTATCCCTATCTCATGAAAGCGGGTACCAAGGCTTATAGAAGTCACCCAGCTCAATCAAGTTCCCAAGAACCTCAGCCTCACTGACTCCCCAATTAAAGTTCTCAACCTCTTCGCGTGCTGAAGAACTATCGGTCTTTATAAACTTCATTCTGTTTTTCTCATCCTTTAGTAGAGTTAAATTTATTTCCCACAATTTAGAGCTTAGACGCTTCCAAAAAACTTACACTTTAGAAAACATCATTAACTTTGTAAAGTAGAGACTATTTTATCAACGTGAAAAATAATGAGCAGCCAGCTTAAGATAATGTACTTTAAAAAAAGTAGGCACTGGTGTCATTAGCTCTCTACAATTTTCTTTACCCACCCACAGAAATACAGATATAATTCTATAACCAACCATCATGAATGTGTATTTATTGAAGGCTGTGTAATAGCCTGTAGGGTGTACAGGGCCTGAAGAGTTAGCTAATAGTTTTTATTCCATCTGTGTACCGATACAATACTAAAATTATGATATCTCATTTAATTAGCACATTGCTATTAGCTAAGTTCTTTCATTTTAAAAAGAAAGTAGGATTGGCCAAGGATCAAAAACTCGACCAAGGTCCTATTAGCTAGTAACTGACTTCACTGGGATTTAAAGCAAATAAATAAACCCAAAAAAGTGTGTTATTTGGTGTGAGACCTTGTCATCTTGACCGTTGACTATAAAATCTTGACAAAGTGCTTGAGAAAAAATTTTAACTTTATGAGAACTTTGCCAATATGGAACTTTGTACATTTTTCTCCTGAACTTTCAGTAACAACTGTGTAAAGTGAGGGGTATACCCACTTTACAGATGAGAATCTGAGATTTAATAAGATGACATGATTGGCTAAAGTTTTCACCTCCACCAGTGTTCTGTATGAGATCAGAACTCAGGTCTTATGATTTCATTCCACTGTAGACCACTCAAGCGGTGCCTACAGAGTGGTGAGCATAAAACATGAAAGAGTTATGAAGAGCAAAGCTGCTAACTCCTTTAGGAGTAGTGTGGGTGCTGCTGGTGAAGGAGTCGGTGGGCTTATGCCAGATGATGGTTATAATGCAGGGCAGATGGTAGTGCCTCTCAGGTATATGAGAGCAGTGGTACCCAACAGAACTTTTTATGGTGAGAAATGTCATCTTCTTCATTGTCCAGTATGGTAACCACAGCCACATATGCTTATTAAATACTTGAAATGTGCCCAGTGTGATTAAGGAGTTAAATTTTAATTGCATTTAATTTTAATTAATTTAAATAGTCACGTGTAGCTGGTGTCAGCCATGTTTGACAGTATTCGCCCTGGACTCTTAGCATCAACTTCGGGACGGCATACCTGTCTTTTCTGCTGACGCGAATCATCATTGCCTCTTCATAAAGAGAAGTGCAGCCAAGTAAGTCCCCCAAACTGTGAGCCCTAAAGATGGTTTTACTTGCCTATTTCAAATTGCCTGTAAAAGCACCAAGTCCTTGAATTAAAAACCTAGTTAAGACAATGAATAAAATAAAATAGTCATTCCTATTTTACAGAGAAGGAAAATGGAACTCCAGCCATCACGGTAACTTGCCCGTTGAGACACGAGCTCATGGCTTTGACCGTTACACTATTCTGCTTGTTTATATTTTTCCAATAGCTTTTGATCAAACTATGTATTTGAGCTTTTGTTATGGGTTAACCGTACAATTAGAAAGTCCAAAATGGCCTTTGGACTGAGAGCCCTCCTCTATGGGTTTGGCAAAATATGTTTAGCTGTGTCTTCAGTTTGCCCCTCCTCCTTCTTTTAGCGTACATCACTTTAGTGCCTTTGATATTCACTTAAAATATGCGCATGTATACAAATACATGTACAGGGATCCTCGATTTCTTTGTTTACAAATCTTTCCTTCTCAATTCACCTTTCTCTCTCTAGTGTAGCTTTTCTTGGTTGAATCTCCTTTCGTGGTGAGAAAAAAATTCAACTAATTTGGACAAAATTTTATTTTGTCATGAAATGAAAGTCCAGTGCTATGACTGTCTTCAGATAGCACTACCCATCCCTCCATCTCCCTTCTGCTTTCTTCTATACGGAACTCAATCTCAAACAAGCTCCATTCCAGTAGTAAAAGAAAAAAAAAAAATGCTACCAGCAGCCCCAGTTTTATCTTACCAGACCATCATCTAATAGTAAAAGAAAGCGTCTTCTTTCCAGTTGCATTAGCAAAACTCCTATAAGGAATATCACTGGTTGACTCAGGTCACAAGTTCATCTTTGAACCAATCACTGTCTTCAAAGAGATTGTTTTCATTTTTAATTGCTGCATAATTACTCCAAATGAAGCGGCTTACCAAATGAAGCGGATTAAAATAGTAATCATTTAAATACACGTTACTATTTTAATTAGTCGGCAATTTGGATAAGTGTCTATAGGTTTATTCTTCTGTCCCACGTGGCATTACCAGAGGTCACCCCACAGTGTGCAGTTGGTGACTGGGCTGGGCTGGTCAGAAAGTCAAAGATGGCTCATTTACCTAGGCTTAAAGTGGCTGGCTGGAAGGATGGACTTTTCAGCCTGGTAATCTCAGGGTAGTTGAACTTCTAACAAGCATTTACAAAGAGAGAATTCCAAGAAGCATGAGTGGAATCTACCAGGCTTTTTTGACCTAACTTAAGAAATCCTAGAATGCAATTCTGCTGCTTTCTTTTGGTCAAGCAAGCTTCTCAGGCCAACTCAGTTTCACCAGGAGGGAAATGATACTTTACTATTCAATAAGAGGAATAGCTAATTTTTTCCAGCAATCATTAATCTGCATACATAAGGAGCAATCTGATTGGATAAGCCTAGTCATATGCCCTCTCTGTTGCCAAAGGATTGGCCCTCCTCTCCCTTCTTCCATCCAAAGCATCTGACTGACATTCCCCAAAGTAGAATTAGGGTATTTTTGCCAGAAGACAAGGAAGCAGATGCTAGGCACATAGAAATAAGCTATGTTACAAATTGACGTTGGCATCACCAAATCTGTGATTCCAACAGCTTTGTGGAATAAAATAATATGCCAAAATAAAAAAAAATACATCAGGCTCACAAAAGCTTGAGTTTTATCCTTACTCAGCCGTTAATTAACTTGGGCTAATTACTTAAAATCTGAACCTTACCTTCCTTATCTATAAAATGTGGATAATAATAGCCATCCTACCTTGCTGTGAGCATTGATGAAATGCTCTGTATAAAGTACTTGAGGTTTGTTCAAAAATGTTATCCCCTCTTTCCTGGATAAACATCTTAAACTGTAGCTAGGAGCTCCTCTTGAAACAAACACGCCATTTGACAGTGGCATGGGATGTAGTAGCTTAGGGAGTTTCAAGTGTGCAGAAGCTGGGCATTGTTTACAGGTTGTGCCGGCCATCCGTTCCCCAAATCCATTTCCCAGTGTTCACCTTGATCAATACAGCAGATACAGCCTGCTCTCTGTTCCTCTTTTTCCTGTTTTGTCTTCAGAATTCATCTCTCTCACAATCCTGAGCATTCAAGGCCATTGGTCTTTTAAGGAATGTCGGAGCCTGCTCAACCCATCTTAATAATGAAATTTAGGGCTGAATTTACCTTTTCTTTTTTATTGGTCATCACTGATAAAACTTGATTGCTTAATATTTTTTCCTGGACAGTCAGGTCCTGGAAACCGTCTTCCAAATTCAGTGATTAAATGTGTCTTAAAATACCAGACCGATGACTTCTCAGTCTGGTGCTTTTCATCATGAAGACACAGCTAAAACTGAACTGTCCTTCAAGAAATGTCAGCCTTGGGTTACACATTTTTTTTTTTTAGAGTGAACACCAACAGAAAATCTTAAGCTACTTAGGTTGCAGCTGTTTTTGTACAGTCTCGTTTATTTATCTCTTCAATTAATGTGTCTAGTTCTTGGATTTGATTGCAATTAGAAGTGGTCTTGGTTGCAAGCACTGGGAATATTATGTGACAACTAAGGATAGAACTAGTTTTAGCTACCTCCTGCTATCCTCTCTGAGTTAAGCAAAAAAGATCAAGAGAGCCATAACAAGAGAGAGATTGTTTTATTGTGTTTGACATCGTTAAGGAGAAGATCTCAGTTTGGTACTCTCATGTCTTTAACATTCTCTAAAGTTTACTCATTGCCAATTTTTAAAAGCAGAGGGCTTCATCTTAGGACAACAGTATCTTACTAGATTCAGTAACCTTGTTGTTTTGTTTTGTTTTTTATTTAGACCTTACAGCAAATACCAGTTTTCCATTTATAACAAGGAAATAAAGTTTCTTTTTTGTAAAAATTTGTTTAAGCAAAAGAAGCTATTCCTAGAAGCGACACCCTGTAAGGGCCCCTGGGTGGCTCAGTCGGTTAAACGTCTGACTTCAGCTCAGGTCATGATCTTGCTGTTCCTGAGTTCGAGCCCTGCGTCAGGCTCTGTGCGGACAGCTCAGAGCCTGGAGCCTCCCTCTGATTCTGTGTCTCCCTCTCTCTGTGCCCCTCCCCTGCTCACAGTCTGTCTCTCTCTGTCTCTCAAAAATAAATAAACATTTAAAAAAATTAAAAAAAAAAAAAAGAAGTGATACTCTGTGGCTTAAAACTCGGGTAAAGCTCTTTGCTTGGATCATGGCCTTATGCAGTTTCTTTTGCCCTGGCTCCTCGTTTATAAAGCAGGTATCCCGAGTTTGTCTTGCAGCCTGGGTGCAGGAAAAGCAGTGCTAGCCTGTAGTCAAGTGGCCTGCGAGAAGAGAAGAGATCTGACGACCCTCCAGGCTACCTCTGATGGAGATCTGGACAGAAGGAAATTCAGGGAGGCCAGACTGCTTGCTTCTGTCAAATGAATTCATTCATGCCCAGAACCATCTATGAAACTGCACCTTCCAAATGCGGAACCACGGCCCAAGAGGAGAAATCCATCTGACAGAGAAACAGTAGCACCTGAGATGACAGAGCTCGCACTGGATCAGAAGCGATGGTTTCCATTAACCCCGTGGCATCTTTGATTTGCCACATCAATCGCATTTGTCTAAAGCCGAGTTAATTAAGAAGACTGTGATCAAATTTCACGATACCTAAAATACACCCAGGCTCGCCTGCCCTCCCTCACTCACGTACACGCACCAGCCCTCCAGAAATGCTGACCCGCTAGTAGTTCTGGGAGTACAGCGTTCTAGTTCACACCTGTGGGTTGCACACAGCTTTTCCTCCACGGAGATGATCCATCTCCACTTGCTCATTTTGCAAATCACTACTCATCCTTCAGCACTTAACTCCGACATCAGTTTTCTAACCTCTGATCGGCTCTGGAGAAAGTGGCTTTGGCTGATTCACCCTTCACACTTCTGCCTCTTACTAGCTGTGTGAGCACGGACAAGTTATGTAAGCTCCCTTTGCTTCCGTTTCCCCCTCCCTAAAATGGGCTAATAATGGTGCGCGCAGCCCAGAATTACTGTAAGGATTAAATTATAGAATCAATACAATTCAATGAGCTCGGCGCCTGGCGCTCAGTAGGTGTTACGATTTCAAAGTGTTATTCATTTTATCATTGCACTGACCACATTGATTGATTAAATGATATTTTATTAAACTGAAAGCTCCTTAGGCTTAGGGTATTATGGACTGAAATTTATTCAGTTTGTCCTTAGCCCCAGCATAGTACCGAAATGCAGTACATTTATGTTTAATAGAATTGCATCGGCAAGAGGTCAGCTGATGCTTTCTTGTATAATAGTAATTAAAAGCTAAGGTTTCTATCGGGCATTGATCTGGGGTTTTATGTGTATTGATCCCTTCAATTCTACAATCTTTTCATCTAAGTCCTATTATTATCTCCATCTCAGATATGAAAAAAAAAATTGAGGCAGAAAGAAGTTAATGCTTTTCCCAACATCATACAATAGAGCCAGGGTTTAAATCAAAGGAATCAGACTCCAAAGATTTCACTTTTAACAGTTACCCTTTAATGATTTTGCTGCTCAGGAAATTTATGTAATAGGGATAAGTCTGTGTGGCCATGTGTAGTAGATTGTTGTTAATTTATTTCAGATGATAAACTTTTAAGTATAACTCACAATATTACCACGATTTGCCTCAAAACCAGGTACTATTTATATTAATCTGGTTCATTCTATTTGTTAGTTACAAAGGCATCATACTGACTGAGCAAAACAAGAAATTCAGTGGCTTGCTACTGAAAAGTCCAAATGTCAAAGCAGGCACAGCTGGACTCAGACCATTAAGTAGAGCTCAAGACTCAGTCTCTTGGTGTCTCTCTCTGGGCTGTGATTTCCTCTGTTTTGAGTTTGTCCTCAAACAGACCATTTTATGTGGCATCCCGGACGCTTCAGATTTTTTAAATGGACTTAGAAAACTCATGGGAAAGAGACAGTCTTTAAGAGCCAATCAGTGGTTCAGAAACCAAGTTTCATTTACATCTGAACCAATCACTGAGACACAGGGGAAGGAATATGCAGAGGTTGGGACTAGGACCCATGACCATATGAATTGAGAGAATGAGAGAAGCTTGTTTCTCCCAGGGGAAACTCAACTGGTAAACTCACTGGGGGACATGGAATTATTGTTGGAGAGACCAAAATAATAGACAAGAACAATACTGGATTCTGATTAATTTTTATTTGTCCATGAGATCTGCTCCTTGGTTCTTTACATGATGCCAACTTTTGCAATGAATATAAATAAGACTAAATTTGATTTTCGAATATCAGTAATTTTTCTTGAGCTCCCAAATAATACAAGTTGACATATGTGTCTATATTTTTAAGGCTTTGGAGCTTCTTGGTCTAAATTACTATCTAGAAAGAGGCTAATTAGAAGATTACTGATGATTGTCTTATAGTTTTGTATCAGCTATATTCCATAGCATGAAACCTCTCAGAAACAAATTCATATTAGGTTGTGTGTGTGCTATGGATTTGCATACTATATAATTTAACTTTCTGAATTTGAGAAGAATATTATTCAAGAAAGATTGCATAATAAGACTCAATATTGAAAGGAAGTAGTTTTGGTATCTTCCTTCCCATGGAAAGAGGCTCTTACAATGTAAGAAAAAAAAATTTGTACTACAAAGCAGTATGCTTTTGCTCAGAATTTCATGGTAAACCATGTTGCACTGGTGACTTTTTTTTTTCTTTAAGAAAAGTTGTCATCTCAGAAAGTGAAATAAAAATGGTTTTTGAGCTTGGCACTTGGGTTAGAGCCAACTTAAAAAACTCAGAGCATAAAATAAAAAAAAATTTTTTCCTTAGACCTGTCTTCTCCCCAAATCGTATCACTTCAAAAATATTTTCAGACTCTGTCCCCACGGCTCAGATTCAGGTAAAGATAGATTTCTGTCTGCTACAGCTAAGACAGAAAATGATTTTAAACCAACAAATAAATATTACAAGTATCTTTTGTTGTTATTTTCCCCCTTTTTTTGAGGGTTGATTTTCAGCCCTTTTCCAATTTGTGTCTTGTGCGACAGCAGACTTCAGAAAAAAATTTCACCATGAGAGCAATTCCTAAATGCTCTCTTCCTCTCGCCCAGAGAGTACCAGAGACATCTAAATGAATCTTAATAGTTGAGTAAAATTGAATGCATCTTCTCTAGACCATAATAGTTAGTGTTACTCCATTGTGCGTGTAGCTGGATTGTAATTAAGAAAGCTCCACATCGCCACTGACACTGAAGTGCTCTGGGAAAATGCCGAATTTACATAAAGCACAGCCAGCTCTCTATCTCCGGCATCTGGTGCGTGGTGAAGGATGATGTGACTGTACATGCAAACTAGGGAGAAACATAAGGAGGACAGAAAGCCCCTCTCAGGATTGTCTAGGGGTCAATTGAATTTCTGAATTTAATACCAGAACGGAAATTGTCCTTCAACTGTTGTGAATATTTAGTAACCTGTGGAGGGGAATGGCGGTGATCTGGCGTTGGTGCAAAGAAACTATTGGATTCATTCATTCATTTGTTCATTCGTTCAGTTAGTTCACAAATATTTATTGTATACCTTCAGCGTTACTTAGGATTGTGGTAGGAAGCAAGTAACAGAGGCCCAGCTGGAATAGCTTGGATAATATGAATTGCTTTTTCGTGTATGACAAGAAATCCAGAGGTATTTGTTGGTGGTATTGGTTCATTGATGGCATAAGTGGCAGTAGCAGCTTCCTGCTCTGATAGGTCCTGAAGTTACAGCTGTCATGATCAGTGTTCAAGACGGCAAGTGGGAGGATTGAGGACAGGCCAGCAGTGGCTTTGTGGAGCTAGAGGCGAGGATGACCTCAGTCCCACACCCGATGGTTAGTAGGCTAGTTAATCCAGGAAGGCCTCAGGTGGAAAAGTTAGTTTCCCTTCCGTCATGGTCAGCAGTGGGTTCCAAAGAGCAGCAAACCCAAACATAAGCCCTTTCAGCCTCTTCCTGTGGCATGTCGGCTAATTTCTAATTGGCCAAACAAATAAAATGACCAAACCCAGATAGAAGGGCTGAAGAAAGAGACTCCACTTTTTCTTTTTTTTTAAGTTTTTATTCAAATTCCAGTTAGTTACATTAGTTTCTGGTGTACAATATAGTGATTCTGCACTTCCCTGCAATACCCGGTGCTCATCACAAGTGCACTCCCTAATCCCCATCACCTAGTTCACCCATCCCCCCACCCTAGACTCCACTGCTTGATGGGAGGAGAGGGAACATCACATTGCAAAGGACTGGACAGAAAGAGAGTCAGATTCTGTGGCCATTTCTATGCTGAGAAGAGAGGATATTAATATCAGCTGACATAGACAGTAAATACAAAAATTAAAAGGGAATTGGCATTACTAAGTAACCAGGACAATCATGCTTGGCCCTCAGATTGAACTTTGGGGTTCAGTGCATCCCGCTTCCAATTTAGCTAAATTTACAGCTTTTTAAGTCAGAAGAGAAGACGTGGCTCAAGGCAGTAAAACTACAATCCTGATTTTTTTGCAAATGGCTACATCTGAAACATTGTTGTATTTATATTACTGGTTTCCTTTGATTTTCTAGCTTTCCTGACACAGTCATTAACCTGAAGTAAGTAAGTTGCAAAGTGTTGGCGGGCCTGAGTGGTTCACTCAGTTAAGTGTCAAACTCAGTTTGGGCCAGGGTCATGATCTCATGACCTGTGAGTTTGACCCTGGCAGTGCAGAGCCTGCTTGGAATTCTCGCTCTCTCCTCCTCCCCTGCTCATACTCTCTCTCCCTCTCGCTTTCTTTAAATAAATAAATAAATAAATAAATAAATAAATAAATAAATAAATAAATAAATAAATAATTTTTTAATTGCAAAGTGCCGGAGCACCTGGGTGGCTCAGTTGGTTAAGCATCTGACTTCTAGTCATGATCTCAAAGTCCCTGAGTTTGAGGCCCACGTCGGATTTTGTGCTGATGCCTCAGAGCCTGGAACCTGCTTCACGTTCTGTGTCTCACTCTCTCTCTGCCCCTCCCCCACTCACACTCTGTCTTGATCTCTCTCTCTCTCTCAAAAGTAAATAAACATTAAAAACAATTTTTTTTATTGTGAAGTGCCAATATGGTGAATTTTCTTTTCCCATGTACATTGGCATTTCTTTTTTAAAAAATTTTTTTAATTAAAAATCTCATGACTCGTGAGATCGTGACCTGAGCTGAAGTTGGATGCTTAACTGATAGAGCCACCCAGGTGCACCTGTTAGCAGTTTCTAAAAGTTTATTCTGGTTGTTTAAAAAATGTATCTGATTTTTTAATCCAAGTATAATCGACATACAATATCCTATTAGATTCGGGTGTACATTATAGTGATTCAATATTTTCATATATTATAAAATGATCCCTATAATTAAGTCTAGTCATCATCTGTCACCATACAAAGTTGTGACAATACTATTGACTCTATTTCCTATGCTGTACATTATGTGACTTATTTATTCTACAACTGAAAGTTTGTACCCCTTACTTCCCTTCCCATTTCTCCACCCCCCACCTCCTCCCCGCTCTGGGAACCAGCAGTGTGTTTCCTGTATCGAGGAGTCTCTTTCTGTCTTGTGTGATTGGTTGGTTGCTTGGTTTTGTTTTTTAGATTTTAGATGAGATCATATAGTATTTGTCTTTCTCTATCTGACTTACTTCCCTTAGCATAGTACCCTCTATGTCCATCCAGGTAGTTGTCAACGGCAAAATTTCATTCTTTATTATGACTGAGTAATAGTCCACAATATATATACCACATCTTCTTCTTTATTCATTTATCAATCACTGGACATTTAAGTTGCTTTTATATCTTTGCTATTATAAACAATGATGCCATGAACAGAGGGGTGTGTATATTTCCTCAAATCAATGTTTTCTTTTCTTTCTTTTGTTTTTTGTTTTGTTTTGGTTTGGTTTTGTTTTTTTGTTTTTTTTGGATAAACACCCAGAAGTAGAATTGCTGAATTATATGGTAGTTCTAATTTTTAATTTTTTGAAGAATCTCCATACCATTTTTCACAGGGACTGCTCCAATTTACATTCCCACCAACAGTGCGCTCAGGTGCTTTGTCTCTACATCCTCAGCGGTACTTGTCATTTCTTATCTTTCGAGACTGGCCGTTCCTACTTATGTGAGGTGATGTCTCATTGTGGTTTTCATTTGCATTTCCCTGAGTATTAATGATGTTTAGCGTCTTTCATGTGCTTGTTGGTCATCTGTAGTCTTCTTTGGAAAAATAGTTTTTCAAGCCTTCTGCCCATTTTTTTAAGTGGATTGTTTGTTGGGGGGGTTAATATTAAGTTATATAAGTTCTTTGTGTATTTTGAATACTAACTCCTTATAGGGTGTATAATTTGCAAATACCTTCTCGTATTCAGTACATTACTTTTTTGTCTTGCTGATAGGTTTCTTTGCCATACAGAAGTTTTTAGTTCATTGTGGTTCCATTTGTTTATTTTAGCTTTCAGTTGCCCTTGCCGGAGGCAATTGGTCCAAAAAAAATATTTCTCAGAATCCTATCAACTCGCTTACTGCCTGATATCTTCCAGGCTTTTTATGGTGTTAGGTCTTATATTCAAGGCTTTAAATTCTTTTGAATTATTTTTCGATGTTTATTTATTTTTGAAAGAAAGAGCGAGTGTGCGCATGAAAGGGAGAGGAGAGAGGGAGACACAGACTCTGAAGCAGGCCCTAAGGTCTGAGCTGTCAGCACAGAACCCAATGCAGGGCTCTAACTCACTAACTGTGAGATCATGACCTGAGCTGAAGTTGGATGCTTAACCACCTGAGTCCCTCAGGTGCCCCCCTTTTTAAATTATTTTATGTATGGTATGAGATACAGATCAAGTTTCATTGTTTTTCATGTAGCTGTGCAGTTTTCTCAACACCATTTTTTGAAGAGACTGCCTTTTCTCCATTGTATATTTTTGCATCCTTTTTCATGGATTAAGTGACCATATGTTTGTGAGTTTATATGTGGGTTCTCTATTCTATTCTCTTGACGTATGTACCTTTTACATGCTGTGCCTTACTGTTTTGATTACTGTAGCTTTGTAGTGTAATTTGAAGGGAGCTTGGTACCTCAAGTTTTGTTCTTCTTACTCAAGATGACCTTGGGTATTCTGAGCCTTCTGTAGTTCCATACGAATTTTAGGGTTCTTCATTCTAGTTCTGTGAAAAATGCCGTTGGTTTTTTGGTGGATATAGCATTAAATTGTAGAATGCTTTGGTTAGCATGGACATTATAACAATATTAATTCTTCGTATCTATGATCACAGTATATCTTTCCATTTATTTGTATTGCTTTCAATTTCTTTCATCAATGTTTTAGAGTTTTCAGAAACCAGATCTCAGACCTCCTTAGTTATAGGTATTCCGAGGTGTTTTGCTCTTTTTGATGCAATTGTAAAATAGGATTTTTTTCTTAATTTTTCTTTCTGATAACTCTTTGTTAGTGTTTGGAGACACAACTGATATATGTATGTCAATTTTATATCTTGTGACTTTACTGAATTCATTTATTACTACTAACAGATTTTTGGTGGAGTCTGGGGTCTTCTGTATAAAGTATTATGTCATCTGCAAATAGTGACAGTTTTACTTCTTCCTTTCCAATTTGGTAACATTTTTTTTAAGTTTATTTATTTTTGAGAGAGAACACACGTGCACAGTGGGAAAGGGGCAAAGAGGAAGGGAAAGAGAGAATCCCAAGCAGACTCTGTGCTGTTAGCTTTTAGCATGGAACCTAATGTGGGTTCAGTCTCAGGAACCCTGAGATCATGACCTGAGCCAAAATCAAAAGTCAGATGCTTACCAACTGAGCCATCCAGGCACCCCCCAATTTGGTGACTTTTGTGTCTTTTTCTTGCCTAGTTTCTCTGTCTAGGACTTCTAGTACTATGTTGAATACAAGTGGCTAGGGTAAGCATCTTTGTCTTGTTCCCAATCTTAAAGAAAAAGATTTTGGCTTTTCATATTTGAGTATGAAGTTAGCTGCGAGTTGCTCATGTCGAGATTTTATTTTTTTACTATAAATGAACATTGAATTTTGTTAAATAGTTTTCTGCATCTGTTGAGATGATTAAATGACTGTTATCCTTTATTTTGTTAATATAGTGTATCATATTGATTGAGCCATATTTGTATCCCTGGAATAAATCCCACTTGGTCATGTTGTATAATTCTCTTCATTTATTATTAAATTTGGTTTGCTTCTATTTTGTTGAGGAATTTTGCATCTATCGCATATTGGCCTATAATTTTCTTTTGCGTGAGTTTCTTCGTCGGGTTGTGATATCAGACTGATAGTGGCTTCATAAAAAGAGTTGGAAAGTCTACCTTCCTCTTTAATTTTTCTGGAGATAATTTGAGAAGAATCAGTACTAACTCTTCTGCAAATGTTTAGTAGAATTCACCTGTGAACCATCTGGTCCTGGACATTGTTGTGGGAGAGTTTTAAAGTTACTGATCCAATTTCATTATTTGTAATCTGTCTATTCAAATATCTATTTCTTTCTCATTCACTTTGGCTTGTTTTGTGTTTCTAGAAACGTTCCTTTTTTGGGGTTTTCCAATGTGTTGGCTTATGATTTTTCATAGTAATCTCCTATAATCCTTTGTATTTCTGTGGTGTCAGTTGTCAGTACTCCTCATTATTTCTGATTTTATTCATTTAGGCCTTCTCTTTTTCCTGATGAGTCAGACTGGAGGTTTGCTAATTTTGTTAATTTCTTCAGAGCCAGTTTTTAGTTCCTTTCATCTTCTCTTTTGCTTTTTAGTCTCAATTTTTTTTAATTCCTGGTCTGATATTTATTATTTCCTTCCTCCTACTTTGAGTTTTATTTGTTCTTTTTCTAGTTCCTATATATGTAAATTTATATTGTTTATTTGAGATATCTTTTATTATTGACATAGACCTATATTGCTTTGAATTTCCCTTTTAAAAATATTTTTTTAATTTTTTAAATATTTTTCTTTATTATTGAGAGATAGAGCATGAGCAGGGGAAGGGCAGAGAGAGGGGGAGACACAGAATCTGAAGCAGGCTCCAGGCTCTCAGCTGTCAGCACAGAGCCCAACATGGGGCTCGAACTCACAGACCTGTGAGATCATGACCTGAGCCAAAGTCGGCCGCTCAACAAACTGAGCCAGCCAGGCGCCCCTAAATTTCTGTTTTAGAACTTTCCCTTTTTTTTGCTGTATCCCACACATTTTAGAAAGCTGTGGTTCCATTTTTATTTGTTTCAAGGTATTTTTTTTATTTCCTCTTTGATTTCTTCAATAAGAAATTGTTGTTTGGCAGTATGTTGTTTAGTCTCCACGTGATTGTGTTTTTTCATTGTCCTTCTTATAGTTGATTTCTAGTTTCATACCGTGATGATCAGAAGAGATGCTCGATATTATTTTAATTTTTTGAATTTGAGACTTGTAGCCTAACATGATCTGTCCTATAGAATGTTCCATGTGCACTTGTGTACTCTGCAGTTTGAGGATAGAACATTCTATATATATCTATTAAGTCCATCTGGTCTAATGTGTTATTTAAGGCCAGTGTTCCCTTATTTATGTTCTGTCTGGGGGGCCTGTCCGTCCATGTGAGTGAGTTGTTGAAGTCCCTACTATGATTGTATTGCTATCAATTTATCACCTTATGTCTGCTCATACTTGCTTTATATATTTAGGTGCTCCTGTGTTGGTTACATAAATATTTACAAATGTTACATCTTTTTCATGAATTGACCGCTTTATCGTTTTGTAATTCCCTTCTTTGTCTTTTGTTACAGTCTTTCTTTTAAGGTCTATATGTCTGATGTCAGTATTGCTATGCAAGCTTTCTTTTTGTTTTCATTTGTATTGATATACTTTGCCATCCTTTCGCTATCCATCTGTGTGTCTTTAGATCTGAAGTAAGTCTTGTAGGCAGCATATAGATGACCTTGTTTGGTTTTTTATTCATTCAGTCACCATATGTTTTTTGATTGGAGCATTTATTTTTAAAGTAATAATTGATATGTATATATTTATGGTTATTTTATTAATAGTGTTTTCTGGTTGTCTTTGTAGTTTTTCTCTATTCCCTTTTCCTTCTCTTGGTCTCTTTGCTTGTGGTTTGTTAGTTTTCTATAGTTTTATATTTCAATTCATTTCTTTTTACTACCAGTGTAGTTATTGTAGGGTTTTGATTTGCTGTTACCTGAGGTTCATATATATTGACCTATATAGATATAGCAGTCTCTTTTTTTTTTAATTATTTATTTTCAGATTGGTTTCCATATAACACCCAGTGTTCATCCCAACAGGTGCCCTCTTCAATGCCTATCACCCACTCTCCCTCCTCCCACACCCCCCTCACCCTCAGTTTGTTCTTAGTCTTTGAGAGTCTCTTATGTTTTATCTCCCTCCCTCTCTGTGTCTTTTTTTCCTTTCCTGTCTTCCCCTCCCCCATGGTTTTTGCTAAGTCTCACAAAGTCCACCTATTCGTGGAAACATATGGTATCTGTCTTTTTCTGACTGACTTATTTCACTTAACATAATACCCTCCAGTTCCATCCATGTTGCCACACATGGCCAGATTTCATTCTTTCTCATTGCCATGTAGAAGTCCATTGTATATATGTGCCACATCTTCTTTATCAATTCGTCAGTTGATGGACACTTGGTCTCTTTCCATGATTTGGCTATTGTCAAAAGTGCTGCTATGAACATTGGGGTACACGTGCCCCTATGCATCAGCACTCCTGTGTCTCTTGGTAGATTCCTAGCAGTGCTATTGCTGGGTCATAGGGTAAGTCTATTTTCATTTTTTTTGAGGAACCTCCACACCGTTTTCCAGAGCGGCTGCACTAGTTTGCATTCCCACCAACAGTTTAGGAGGGTGCCTTATAGCAGTCTCTTTTAAGCTGACAGTTGCCTAAGTTCAAATACATTGTAAAAGCACAACATAACTACATGTGGGTGTAGCAAATTTTGTATTTTAACCTTTACCCCAGCTTTTTAAGTAGCTGATCCAATATCTTTACTATATATCTACCTTTATTAGTAAGATTTTTTTTCTTTCCTATATTTTCTTATTTTTAGTTAATTGTCTTTTCTCCTTAAAGAAGACCTTTTAACATGAAAGGCTGGTTTAGTGGTGATGATGCCTTTAGTTTTTACTTGTCCGGGAAACTGTTTGTCTCTCCTTTAATTTGAAAGATAACTTTGCCAGGTAGTGTATTCTTGGGCATAAGTTTTTCCCTTTCAGTGCTTTAAATATACCATGCCAGTCACTTCTGGCCTGCAAAGTTTCTGCTGAAAATTCAGCTGACAGTCTTATGGGGTTTGCCTTATATGTGACTATTTATTTTTCTCTTGTTGTCTTTAAATTCTTTATCTTTAAGTTTTGTCCTTTTTATTATAATGTGGCTCTATTTAGGTTTTCTTGTATGAGACTCTGTACTTTCTGGACCCGGATGTCCATTTCCTTCCCCAAGTTAGAGAAATTTCAGCCATCGTTTCTTAAAATAAGCTTTCTGCCCCTTTCTCTTTTTCATCTGAGACCTCTATAAAGTGGATGTTAATACCCTTGATGTTGTCCCAGTGGTCCCTTAAACTAACTTCATTTTTCAAAACTTTTTTTTTTCTTTTTGCTTCTGACTGGATGATTTTTTCTTATCCAGTCTTCCAGATTGTTGATCGATGCTTCCGGGTCATCTAATCTTCTGTTGATTCTCTCTAGCGTATATATTTTTTATTTCAGTTACTGTGTTCTTCAACTCTGACTGGTTCTGTCATATTTTTTAACTCTTTATTGAAGTTCCCATTGGGTTCCCCATTCTTTGGTGAGTTCACCGAGCCTCTTTGTGACCATTACTTTGAATCATCTACCAGCTAAATTGCTTATTTCTATGTCATTATGGTTTTCTACTGGAGTTTTATCTTGTTCTTTCATTTGAAACATACTTCTCTGTCTCCTCATTTTTTGGCTTGTATTTATTTCTATGATTTAGGTGGAACAATGAACTCTCCCTGTCTTGGAGGGGTAGCCTCATGTACGAACCTCCCCTGTGTACACTTCATGTGCTGGCAGCTTTGGCAGATCTCCTGGAGCTGGAGCAGGTGTGGGCCAGGGAAGTCCAAAGGTGCACCACACCAGGGCCACCCTGGTGGGTAGCTGAAGCTGCCATGGGTGTGGAAAAGGGTCCTGGGGCAGGATACAGCAGAGCCACTGGGTAGGACTTTTGGAGGCAGAACAGGGGAGGGCCAAGGGGTTCCCGGAGCTTGCCACACCAGTGTCACCTTGGTGGAATGGCTGGAGCTGAGGTGGGGTGGAGACTTGGGGGTCTCTGGGTTGCCCTAGAAGGCTGGTTGGGATACCAAAACCCATACTATCAAGACAGAGGGGAAATGTAGAAAGTAGAGTTTGCCAGTGCCTTCCCCTCTGGAGAGAGTTCTAGCACTTCCCCACCTTTTGGCAATCTAAAGCTAATAAATGGATTTCCTTCACTTATGGTCTAGCTGCCCTTAAACTACTTTTTCTTTACCATGTCCCAGGGCAGGCAAGTCTGTGCACTGGCCTCTCAGCGATATCCTTTCCTAGCTTAGATCATCACACTGGGAGTGGGATTCCCATCATAACCATGTCTCTATCTATCCTACCCTTCTCTATGCGGTGCCTCTATTGTTTGTGTGCTGAAGCTGTTCAGTCGGCCTTTCGTTCTTCTTCAGGAGGAACTGCTCTATCTGTGGGTGTAGACTTGGTGTGCCCACGGAAGGAGGCGAATTCAGGGTCTTCGTATGCTACCTGCCATCTTGGACACAGCTTCTAAGTGTTTGGTATTATTGAAAGTAAATATTTTGGGGGGCCTGGGTGGCTCAGTTGGTTAAGCAGCTGACTTCAGCTCAGGTCCTGATCTTGTGGTTTGTGAGTTCAAGCCCCATGTCGGGCTCTGTGCTGATGGCTCAGAACCTGGAGCCTGCTTCTGATTCTGTGCCTTCCTCTCTCTCTACCCCTCCCCCACTCACACTCTGTCTCTCAAAAATGAATAAATATTTGAAAATAATTTTAAAGCAAGTAAATATTGAGAAATAAGGACCTTCTAACATTTCTTATTTCCTCTTCTACTTTAAAAGTTATATGTAACAGCTCTGGTATGCTTTTATGTAACTCAGACTGCCTATATTAAGTGATACTAAGCATAGAGTAGACAGTCTCTAAATATTTTGTGATAAGGAAAGTTTACTTCTCCCAAACCATTCAGACAACTGCACAAAAATAACTATGCTAGTTGTGTGGTGTTCTGTAGAGGAAAATAAAACATCCATCCTTAGTTTCCCCTTCTCAAGGGGTTGGCGAACGAATGCATATGCTAAAGAGGTTTGGGGCAGTTCTTCTAAATGACAAAAATAATCTGTTATCAAATTATTTTGCCATTTCAAACACAGACACAGGAATCAAATTAGATCCAAGAGTGTTGTTTGATCAAAGTTTACACATTTCATCCTCACATGAAAGTTAGGTTATGATTTCTGAAGTTAAATTAATTATAATACACCTGAAGGTATGTATTAAAGTCTCCCACAGAGACTGCGTGAGCATAATCGCATTAGAGCGTACCGCTCTCTTAGTTTATCATCCATCTACGAGACAGGCATGGAAAGCATGGAGAACCACAGGCTTTTCACCCAGGACTCACCCCTCCCAGGGTTTCCATGTTCTCAGTTGTAATTTACTCAACCACCCATGACATCCTAATGAAATAAGAGAAACAGTGTGTCTTGTTCAATTCCCCGGGATTTGGCTTCTAAGGCAATAGGTGAGTTCAGGGTTAGAGACACCTCTCTCCTATTTGCTATCAATTTTCATATATCTGAAGAGGCCTAAGAGGTTTTATGTGCCCTGTTCTTTTTCCCTTGTCTAAAGTCTCCATCAGTGCCAAGAGCATCTCACTGGGAGTTTGAACTTTCCTTTAATCTAATCCATTTAGAAAATGACTCACAGTTTATTGAATAAAGTAGAGAAAATTGATACCTTTTCATTAGGCTGACAAAGTCTTTTTCACTGTTGGCATCTGAAATGTGTTTTCTATTTAAATTTTATTTATATCAATCTTCTCTAGTGGGAGCAAGATGAAAATGAAAGACCTTACAAGCAGTGTACAACTTTCCCATTACTGCGAAGATTGCAAGCCCTAGTTTTGCAAAGGAACTTGAGGCCAAGTATTTTCTGGGAATAATGTAATATGTGGGATTAGTTGCAAAGTGGAATCAACCAAACATGATATGTTAGTGTATCAATAACAGTAAACGTGATTACTTTACATATAAAAAGAGGAAAATGTACTTAACTGACATTATTTTATTATGGTAAATCCGTAGCAGTTTTAGTAAAAACTGTATTATAGAATTTGATAATAGCGTCACAAGGTACTTTTCCAAATTGGGAAAATACTTGTATACAAATATGTTCCTCCAGTGAGCCATTTCTATTGTAACAGTACAGAGAGCTAGCACTCAAAATATATATACATGTACATGTGGCTGAAGTTGCATACGTATGTTTTTTAATCTGATTTTCACTTTGATTTTTAATACAGTCACATTTTGGAGTTCTCCACGTCCATATCCACAGCCATGTAGCGGCGTCCCCGTTCTGTTGCCGTGAAAGTAAATGGATCAAAGGGCAATGGTGACCACAGGGAAGCCAAATTTCAAAGGCACAAACATAAGTGGCTATTTTATTCTGAAAAAGCATGCTTCTCCAAGCCGAGTTTGCTGAGCCTAAGGTGTACGTGTGTAGTAGGTACCTCCATTTTTCAGGGACTTCCAAGAAAGATCAATTTACGCTAAGAAATACAAATTTTTTTTCTTGTTCTTGTTTTTGTATTGGCTTTGAGCCTTCACTGTTTGACCTCATTATCCTCTCCTTACCTGTTATAACCCTCTTGGTTAGATTTCTTTGAGGATGAATTATTCACAAAGAAATTGAGGCTTGGTTGTCATTGTTGTCCTCCCATTTTAGGTCTACTCTACAGATAGTCAACATGGAATATAAAGACTGACAGTGGGCTGGGTTCACTGGCTAGCTAAGAACATGTTTCTATACCTCCGAAAGATAAGCAAAAACCATGCTTCACTAAAATCGTTAAGAATTCTAATCTGGTTGATAAAGCCAGTGCAGAGAAATAGGTACTTATGGTGAGACATAGTGTTCCTACAGTTTCTCTGAAGGACAGCTTGACAATTTATGTATCACAACTGCTGAACATTTTTTTTTTTACCTCTGGACTCAGAAACTCCACTTCTTGGAATTTTCCCTGAGCAAATAATTAAATACATTTGCAAAGATATATGTGCAAGGGTGTTAATAAAAGCATTTTTACCAAAAGCAAACAGTCAACCAACCAACAACAAGGGTTGATTCAATAAGATGCAAATCTTATTGATTTTAAGAAGGGGATATTACGTGGGCCTTAAAATGATGCATTTCATTTTTATAGACATAGAGAAATATTTACGATTCTGTGGTTAGGTGTTGAAGAAGGATTATGGACAGTACATGTGGAATGATCTTACTTTTATAAAAAAATTATACTAGTTGGTATATGCATTTATTCAACCATTTCAAAAATACATACCGATGACCTTCTCTTGACAAATATCCAGGTAAAGTAAACATGTCATGTGATTTCAGGGAGTAGCACATGCCGTGAGGGAAATCAAAGCAGGCTATAAGGGGGCAGCATCAGGGTTAAGTGGGTGTGGATTATTTTAGGTAAATCATCAAGAGAGGCCACTCTAAAACAAACAAAACAAACAACACAAATTGTGGCTTGGTAAGTGACAATGCATTAGACAGGGCATGAGCCAAATCTAAAAAGAGATGTACTCATTTGCAAAAGAGCTAGAGGGCCAGAGAGATTGATATAAATGGGGGTGGGGTGGGGGAGGTGGAGCTGGTAGAAAACCTAGAAAACCACAAGGTTGGAGAGAGCGGAGGAGCCAAGTAACATGGGTCTTTGAGGGGCATACTAAGCAATGTAGAATTTATTCCATGTGCTGGAAACCATTGGAGAATTTTAAGCAAAGGAATGATAGGAAATTATTTGCATTTTGAAAGATCACTCTGGATGCTGTGTCAAGAGTAATCAGAGAGAAATTCTGGAAAAAACATACCCATATGTAGCAGTCTACTTCTTCCTAATGTGATTATGTTTATTTTCCTTTTGCTAATTATCTGTATGCTCTGAATTTTAGAAAAGAATATATATTACTTTTAAAATTAGGGAGGAAAGAGGTGCCTGGGTGGCTCAGTCCTTGAGCTTCAGACTTTGGCTCAGGTCATGTTTTTTTGGTTCATGAGTTCAAGTCCCACATCGAGCTCGCTGCTGTCAACGTGGATCCTGCCTTGGATCCTCTGTCCCCCTCTCTCTGCCCCTCCCACTCATGCTCTCTCTCTCAAAAATAAATGAAACATTAAAAAAAATAAGGAGGAAAAGCAACGGTTTCTATGGTTAGCAAAAACAAGGACATCAGAATGTGTGTGTCTCAACAGAATTACACATCACACTTGCCATATACCTCAGAATTGCTCTTAAATGTTTTAAACATAGAATGTTAAATTTGAGAACACAGGAATGTCAGTAGAAAATTTATTTAATAACCCCGGTTCTCTGTGTCTCTGCTTAAACATATATTTAAAAGTAGGTATACACACAAACGAAAAAATATAACTGAATTTAATTTTAAAACAAAACCACTGGTTTAGTGAAAGCAAGACCAGTATCCAGTGTTTGATTTATAAGTGAACACAAGCACAGAGTTATCATGTACTGAAAGTGCAGGACAAGCCAGAAACTCCAGCCTTGGCAGAGTTCCACAAAGAAGAATATTATTATTGTAAGAATTAGCAGCACTCCCTTGAGTTGACAAGAAGTCTCTGAATATTCCTTGTCACCAGAGCAGAGAGTTTTTTTTCAAAGCAGTAGGAACTGTACACCTACATTCTGATAAGACAGCTTGGAATAGCCCATGAGAAGTAAAAGATGTCTTTACATTTTGTGTTTTATCTTAAAATTCCCATGGAGTTAGACTTCTGCCTCACAACATGTATAATTATTTGCTTTACTCTGGAAAGTTTTGTTGATGACTTAATTATTAAATTACTTCATCAATGAAGGCCTGTATTTTTTTTTTATTTGAGTGCAGTTGATGCACAATGTTACATTAGTTTCAAATGTTCAACATAGTGATTCATCTTCTCTATACCTTATGCTCTGTTCTTCACAAGAGTAGCTGCCATCTGTCACCATACAGTGGCTATTACAGTACCGTTGACTGTCTTCCCTATGCTGTGCCCTTGAGTCCCATAACGTTCATTCCATAACTGGAAACCTATATCTTCCACCCCTTCTTCACCCACTTTGCCCATCCCCCACCCCCCTTTCATCTGGCTGCCATTGGTTTGTTTCCTGGACTTATAGGTCTTATTCTGCCTCTTTTGTTTGTTGTTTACTTATTCATTTGCTTAGTTTTTTAGATGCCACATATGAGTGAAATCATATGGTATTTGTCTTTCTTAGTCTGACTTACTGCCCTTAGCGTAATACTCTCTAGGTCCATCCATGTTGTTGTAGATGTCAAGATCTTACTCCTTTTATGGCTATATGATGCTGAATGAGAGAAGATATTAGAAATGCTATGTCCGATAAGGGGTTAATATCCACAATATATTTAAAAAACTTACTCAACTCAACACTAAAAAATGAAACAATCTAATTTAAAGATGGCAGAGGACTCGAATAAATATTTTTCCAAAAAAGACATGGATGGCAAACAGACACATGAAAAGATACTCAACATTATTCATCATCAGGGAAATCCAAATCAAAACTACAATGAGATATCACCTCACACTTGTCAGCATGGTTTAAAAAACAATGAGAAATAGCAAGTCTTGGCAAGGATGTGGAGAAGAAGGAACCATCATGCACTGTTGAGGGGAATGTAAATCGATACAGCTACTGTGGAAAAGAGAATGGAGATTCCCCCAAAATGGAAATACCATATGATCTAATAATTCTACTACTGGACATTTACCCGAAGAAAATGATAACACTGATTTGAAAAGGTAGAAGCACCCCTATGTTTAATGAGGGTTTTGCTTACTACCATCACCCTGACACTCCAAATCAGAGCCACTCATTGGTTTCTCTAGCACCTTTTTCATGATTTGTCACTCTGTATTATCACACCATTGCATGTAGTATATATCTCCCACAATAGACTGTAAGCCACGTTAGGGTACAACAGGAACTGTGTCTATCTTATGTCTACTTATGTCATTCATAGCAGTTAAGGAATAACTTTTGAATGAATAAAAAAAGATAATTTTTGTCTTTGAATACCTTCAAGGAAGATAAAATTGCCCCAATTTGAAAAGCACTGGAATAGAATTTGTGGAAGGAAAGCAATGCTAGTCAATCTCATCATTAATTTCACGTATGCCTCTGAAATATATTGTAGATCCTATTAATAAATACAGTCTGATTAGTAAAAACTGAATATAAGCATCCCACCGTTCATATAAGCTTCCATTAGAGATGAGGCATTAACTCTCTATGAAGCTAATTGGATGGATGCATACATATCTCGATAGAGGACACATGGATTAATAACAGTAATAACCACCATATGTTGAGTATAAAGTTTATTATGTATTACACTAAATCCTGATCTCATCTAAAGTTTATTATAACCAGTTGTGATTTTCTTTATCTGCTTTTATAACTCAAAACCTGAGACTTGACCTAAGAGACTTTCCAAAGCCAGACTGCCAGCAAGTGGTGGAGTTAGTTAGGATTTACACCCTATCTCCCTCTCTCATACCCAGGAGCATAGAGTCTTAACCATTACATGATGCCTCTGTCCTGGGTCCTATCCTTAAATGTGGGCTCACAGGAAAGAGTTGGGAATGACTGCAGGTGACAGTATTCAATGCCTCTAACTTTCTGTTTACTTTGATAAAGACAAGAACACAAAGGCAGCCACTGCAGGTCTTTTGAAGAAGAGCGTTGTAACAGCTGTTCCAACAACCTGTGCAAAAAGGAAGGCAGGAGGGCTGTCCCAGCCTTCTAATGGAGTTCCAGCCATTGCCTAAATTGCATGACAGGTTGCACAAAAATGAGCCTGGAAATTTGTCTTGATTGATGTACTTATAACCTACTTCTGGGAACATGAATGCAATCATATGTTGAACCATTTAATTTATGCTCAAACTCTCATAAGTCATAGAAGCAAGCTGGGTGTTTGGCATAATATCGAAGAACAATGGTTTGTTTACTCTCTTACTTTGTGGAGAACTGTGTTTCTGTTTTGGATTGATTTTATTCTTTAGAGTCATAAAACTCATGATGCCAATGATAATAATAGCTAATATTTATTGAACATTTATTGAATGCCAGCTACTCTGCTAAGTGCTTTGAATGCATTTTCTCATGGAATCCTCACAATCCTTTGATAGAAGAGTGATTTTTTTTTCTTTTTCTCTGTTTCATTTTTTTAAAAATTCATTCATTCATAAATGGCAAACCTGCCTGGAGTTACTCTGTGCCATTCAAAGATGAATGCAGTATGATCCCTGCCCTTAAGAAGCACACTTCCTGGTGAATAGGTGGGCACATGAGCTAATAATTCAAGTGTAGTATGATTAGGGTTACGGTTAATGTAGTTGAGTTAGTACCATATGGTTTCTTCAATTGCTCCTACCATCGCTTTCATCTATGCCTTTCTGCACTCTTCTGGGGCAGGCCTCCAAAATCAAGACCTATCCCTTCTGTTTGAATGTACCTGTGCTGATATGGCCTTTCAGCTACTTCCTTCTTCCTTCTTCCATCTTGTGTATCACTGCCAAATCCATCTTCCCCCAATCACCCGTTATTCATGGCTTCCCTTTGCTCACAGAATCTAGAATATTCAGTGACTTACCATTCCTTTGGCGGGGGCGGGGGAGGGGCGGGGAGGGCTAAGCTTCATGCTTTCAAGAACTTCCACAATTTTATTAAGATTTTCTCTTCCCACTCCCCAGTGTGAGCCTCTTCTTCCAGCACAGTAATGTACTTCCTACCAGAGGAGCCCTTGGCTCATTTATACCTCCTTACCATAATACATACCAAAATGCCCATTGTGCCCATATGGAGAGAAACCTTGAGCTAAGTCATAAGCTCTCAGGGCAGGAACTATGTCAGATTCATTTTATCCATGTCACTAAGCCAGGTAGTCCTTTGACTACAGAAAGTGCCCAAAGAACATTCACTGAAATGAGACCCAAACATTGTTTGTTGAAAGGATAAAAAGGGACTTCAGCTCTTTAATAAGATAATGTATATTTGCTGTATTTATTAATTCCATTGCTTATCAGTATCTTGTTCTCACTACATAGTAAGATGCCTCAGGTAAACAATGACAATAACAGCAACAAAAGGACTTCTGCTCTATTTAAGACGTCTCACAGAAAATGGGATTGATTCTTCTTTTACAGTCTCTCATTTTTGCTCTGCGGCAACATGACCTGGGATAAGGATGAAATCAAAACTGATGATTCAAGTAGCTTTAGTAATTTTTAGAATCTCGCACGGAGAGAGGAACATTCTGGAAAAAGTTGAAGATCGGATATTTTCCTGAACCTGATACAGTAATTGAGCGAATTCCAAACCCCAGGGTTAAAAGGGACCTTTAAGATCCTCTTTCCTAATCATCATAGATAAGAGAGAGTTGAGTTTTGCAGCTGATATTTAATTAACTCCATTCTTCTAGGGGATAATAAGTCCTCATAGAAGTTATATGTCTACCTCACAACTTTCTTGCGGCTTCAGAAATTGTTCACTACTGAGACTTTCTGTTAAAATGCTATAAGTGATAAGATCAAGCAAGATGGAGCTCAGTCTCGGAAGATACAAATACGATATAAACTGGTTCCTACCCAACTTATTTTTTATGCTAAGTTAAATTTATAAGAAACTACATGTGTTGTATTTTCCTCATGTTTGTGTTTATACGAAATTTACTTTCAATAAATTTACTTTCAATACATCAGAAAGAATACGTTCATTCAGCAATCGCTAAATGTTTTTAAGACTTCTGTGAATCCTGAACACAAAACTATGATAAGTTAGCACTGTTACGCTGAAAAACATGGATTTCGTCCCTAAGGAGGCCCGCATCTAGTGTTACTTCCTACCCTCCCTGCCTGTATAAGTTTGGCCACGTTATTTAGCATCTCTGAGCTTCATTTTTTTCATCCTACAGTAGGTTCATAATAATACCCACCTTTAGGATTGCTATGAAATCAACATAATACATTTAAAGTACCGAACACAGAAACCCGGAAGAGGTCATCAAAAACGTCCACTATCATTTTTATTATTGCACTGACAACTGTAATTCAAGATATTTAGAATTATTTGTCCCTGCGTTTTTCTTGTTATAGATATCTCCATAAGAAAAATCATAAAACCAGTTAAGCTGCATTAATATTAGCTCACTGTATTAAATCTAGTCAATCATTCCCCTTTCAGTAATCTGAAGGTTTTAGGTGACTTCCAGTATGGGAAGGAGAGGGCACAATTTATAAAACCTCTCTGTGAATTTTTTAAAGATATTGCAGGAAAGCGGAGTATACGAAAAAAAAAAAATAGGAAAAAGGACTATATTTTGACCTGGAATATGAAGTGATAGATATTAAAATGACCATGTAATTCATGAATCAAAAGCAAAATCAGCCTAATAGCATCTTTAGGAAAGCAACACTGGAAGAATGAACTAGATGCTAATAAGCCAGAGGGTAATGTCAAAGCATCAAACTGTTAAGAAGAAGCAAATATAATAGGAATTTTTAGAGATTACAGGCCAGTCTGGGGACATTTTTATTCTTAGAAAGCCTTTCCTTTTTCCCTTTGAGTCCGTGGACCTTTACTACCTTGAATTAAAGGTGACCTGTGGGTTTTAAGATGCATTCTTTTTCCTATTGTCTACATTTTCGTTTAGAAGACATTAATGCTTAAGAGAAAGAAACTGCTTTGTTAGCTTACAACAAAGTAGGTCAGCTCTGGGAGGGCAGAGAGCAACCCGAAGAAGAAGGAACGGCACCCTTTAGAAGGAAGTAGAGATGCTAAAGCTGACCTCGCTGGCAGTTGTTCATTATTTGTGTGCCTCTGTGGAAAAAAAAGCCACAGACGCTAAATGGAATACTGTCTGCAAAGGCAATTTCCCCTCGGAGCTGAGATCAGAGGGTTTCCATTCTTGTTGGTGTCGATTTAGGGCAGCAATAGTGAAATATTAGGTGGGATTTCAGGGGACAAGTGTGGCAAATGTCACCAGCCTGTTGCTGACCGAGTGCTAGCCGAAAAGAAGCTTCCAATTCTAGGTTCTCAATAAACACTGCCAAGCCCTGACTTTTGTCTTAGTTTACTGGAACCTTTGCAATTTATTTTTGTTCCCTTTCAATACTCTGTGAGTTTTTCTTGCTGCCAAAGTTCACGCTTCTCTCATTTTAATATTGTCAGCTATTAATTCACATGAATAAGGTCTCTTTTACCTGTGACTAGAATCTTCCCTTATTCCACATGCTCATACAGAACCCTGCTATTGAAAAGAAAAACACTCTTAACTCTCATAATCATTTTCTAACCTGTGAAGAATTTGTGTCTTCTGTTACTACTCCATGTTTTACCAAAATATCACGTCTTGCAAACGGATGGACCACTTACGAGATTTTACTTCCTATACTTGCATGCTGTATTCCAATGGAGATGCATTTTATGTGGTTCAGTCTGATTGGCATATAAGGTATAAATCAAGCAGAGGCAAAATTACCCTTGAAAAATTCCTTATTGACCAGATAGTAGAGTAGACATGCTTTTGCATGTAAGATCAAGTTTTGCAATCTACAGGCTGGATTCCTGAGGGAGGAAAGTCCGGAAGTAAGGGTAATGTAGAAAGAAGAAAGCTTGAGGGTGCCTGGGTAGCTCATTCGGTTAAGCAGCCTGACTTCAGCTCAGGTCATGATCTCGCAGTCTGTGAGTTCGAGCCCCACATCCAGCTCTGTGCTGACAGCTCAGAGCCTGGAGCCTGCTTCAGATTCTGTGTCTCCCTCTCTCTGCCCCTCCCCTGCTTGCTCTCTGTCTCTCTCTCAAAAATAATAAACATTTTAAAATATTAAAAAAAGAAAAGAAAAGAAAGAAGAAAGCTTGAATATGGATAGATGTCCGATGTTTAAAACATTCTGTTTTCAAATTAGCAATCTAATCCCTCTCCCAAATGGGGAAATTATAATGTACTCCTGCTTCCTTTAGGGATTTACTTCATTCCATTTTAATACCAATCCTCTGTGATGTTGACAGATGGCATCTGGTCTCTTTGTCATCGTGAGAAGGATGAATCATGGTAGAGAGTCCCCTCTGGGGTGTGAGAGGCTGAAGGGCAAATATCTATAGAACTAGGGTTCTAGTCCAGTGTGAAAACAGCCAATCAGAAAGCACCATGCAAGAAACACTGGCAGACATTTTGAGAAATTCGAATGGCGGAAATAATTCTTCACTCATTAAGGCATTAAGGAAGATGTGGAGCTCCTTGATTTGTGTGGAGTGCATCCAGTGACTATATTATAAAACCTTATTATCAAAACAAAAACAAAAACAAGACTGTGCTATAAATACATCCAGTAAATTCATCGCCAGCTTCCTGTTGTGGTCATCTTTGATATCACCCTGAAAGTAGGGCTTTTTTATCAGAGGCTCAACTTTTGAAAGTTCAACCCACATTGTATCAAATATCAAAAGGAAACGCAGCTGACATCCATATACCTTTGACTGTAAACAAATACTTTTACTTTTACTTATTATTATTCTTGGTTTTTATTTGTCAGGTTTTCTTTTATGGTTGTAGTCATTTTTTTTTCTTCTGTTGGTAGGCCTTTGAAATTCTCAAAGGTCCGAAGCTGGGGGATAAACCCTAATGCTGGGGGGATAAACTGGCCTTTCTGAAGGAATAGCTCTGTCATTCTGTAGGGCGGTTAGTACTTTTGTCCCCTTCCCTGAAAATAAAGAGTAAAAGGTCCCTGGTTTGTGAAAACATAAAATTTCCTCCAGAAAGTGTATGTCCCCATCCATAGACCTTCGTCTTCAGTGTATGAGGTGATTTTTGACAAAACGTTGCTTGATAAAACCAGTCAGCCTAAAATTGTATTTGCATTGTAAGTACAGTAAATGAAAACATTACTCTTCATAGAGAATTCTTACCCAGTCCTAGAAGGTTAAAGAGAAACTAGCATGCTTCAGAGAGAATGAACACCTACAGAGGGTCCCAGCATTTGTGCCCATGTTGTTTGGATGAATTGCAAACACAATTGTTTCCTGTTTTTGCACAGCCTCCATAGTGATTGGGAAATGGTGGTGTGAGATGGAGCCTTGTCTAGAAGGAGAAGAATGTAAAACACTCCCTGATAATTCCGGTTGGATGTGCGCAACAGGCAATAAAATTAAGACCACAAGAGTAAGTTTATTTCTTTCAAATATCTCATGCATGTTACCAACCATACTGTTTTTCCTTTGAGTTGTACAGACAGCATCCAGAGAAGCTTTGAACAGGAGATAATAAGTCCTTTTCACTGACAGAAAACATTCTTAACTTTTCATATCCGTGTCCATCCATCAACAAGAGTTAGACATTGAACTTGACTTTTCCATACTGAGCAGTTTAGCGTTTGTGTAACTGGTTCACAAATAAAGCTGCATTACCATAGCCAAAGGGAAGAAGAACAGTAAAGCAATTATTCAGATAATTCAGCCAACAACTATGATGCTCAAAATAGATAATAAAATAAGAGCCTTGCCTAATTTGTCCAGATGGTTTGCTGAAAAGGGCTATGTTTAAGTGCAGCCATTTTCTACATGTTCTTTAGAAGAATTATTTGATGGTCTTTTTAATAATGAAAACTTTTTGTGATGTGACTTATCGTTTCCCTGGTTTCAGTGGTAAAATAAGGAGCGATGTTCAAAATACATGACAACCTATATGGTGAGGCCATCCGACCCATGAGAAACTGGTGTTGCCAGAACAGTTTGGAAAGGCCCAGCTAGGCTAGCCATTGTCCCTGCAGAAAATAGATCTTGAGAAAGTGTGGGAGTCCTAAAGGGCAGGGTAAAAAGGGTTTCTCAGAGCACTGAAGACAGTATTTATTCAAATGTAGTATAAAACGATGTCAATTTTAATAACTAGTATGGTTGTATGTACATCACGTGACACTCAGCCCTGTTGTGGGCATATGTGTTTTAATGCACTGGGTATTGTTGGAAGCAAGCTCCACCAATTACAAATCCCAACATGCTGAACTTGTAGCCTTCCAAAAGGGCAACTCAAATTTAGAAAGGCGTCTCTGATTCCCACGCCTACATAATGAGTCTTAAGTTGATCTTTTTTCTCAGCATTATCTTCTCAAGAAATCAAATTGGTACTTGCAGCCTTGTGATGCAGAAAACATAATACCTTATAAAACATATCTTTCTTATATAAAATAAGTGGAGGCTCTTTGCATATCAAATTCCATTGCCTCTATTGACTGCATTAAGCAGTAAATAGTTATACTTCATTGGCTTGTGGCCAAGAGAGCTTCCTGAACCATCCTAGCTTGTTAACATTCATTTTGATGCACCTGAGATGCTCAGCATGGATTATCATATTTCACTTCAAAGAAACAGCCTCCGGAGAGATTATTCAAAAATGAACCCAGTTCATGACACTTACCTCCAGAAACCATCTTCATTAACCAATAGAGAGTGGATTTCAGATTTCCCTTTGGTTACATTTTACCCGAAACTAATTTTACAAAACAATCTGAAGATGCCCTCACAAGTCAGTTTTCAGATGCTCTGAATTATCGTCAGTATGATTGGAATTCTATCACCATTATTTAAAACAGATTGCTGATATATTTTCTGCCAAAACTCTATTTCCTCTTCCAAATGATAACTGATCTCCCTTTATTGAGTATAAACCCTGCTCTCATGGTTCCTTCAGCCCTGAAACTCAGTGAAGAATAAAAATACAAGTCAAATTATTTCAGGATTTGAGTATGTGAAATTCCAAGGGTACCAACTAGGAGACTCATTAGAAGATAGAATATAAATAAACAAAACACAGAAATTGTTAATGCTAATTTTTATGATTGTGTAACTTTATACTATTTGGCCTCTGTAGAGTATATTTTAAAACATTGTAAATACATGCTAGACATTTTCTTTCCTCTCAGAAGTACAGTGCAGGTCCGATCACGGTAAAAGAGGCTGAGCACGCTATGTTTGCTACTGTCCTGAGTGGGCTGAATGCAACCCCGCTATGTATACAAGAGAAATAAATCACCCATGCAGTTGGCTTGAAAGCAGGGGATGTGCATCCATTTCAAGCGAGGAAATAAGAGATTGCTCTATAGTCATGTGAGCAACACATCACTCAAATAATAAATCTCAACTCTGTCTTTAGAGAAACACTAAGCTGTACTTTTTACACCTTGAGAGGACTCAGAGGCAACTACTGACTTCCATTTTTCTTCCCATTTCCTTACAAAGAAATTCACAGTGAAATGAGCAATTTTAAACACAAAGGCAACAGTTAAGTCCAGCTGATACACACAAGAGCTTTCCATTCTGTATAAATGGCATGCCAACACCAGTCCATAGATCATAGGCTCCAAGATAGGTTTTATATTAATTTTTCTAGTATGCCTTATGTGTTTTTCCCTGTCACAGGATAAATATGCCTATACACCTCAAGTATTGACTCTGGCAGTTTAACTTTTTAAACAGTTGAATACACAGATGTACTTTAATTGTGAGTCATTGGCTTTCAATGTTCTACTCTTATCTAAGAGGTAATCTTTAGAATAAAAAATTCAAGTTCTTCTCAAAGTAAGAGGAAAAATAAAGAAAATCACCTCTTTGGTTCTGATGTATAAGACTGATTCAAAGAGTGCTCTCAGAAAAACAAAAAAGAAGAAACATAGCCAGATTGTTAATGACACTGCGATTTTACTTCATACTGTTATTTTTTAAAAGTAACTCCAGTATGAAGATATTTGCAAGATAGAGTCCTAAGATGTCATTTTTCCTATGTAGGTTTTTTTCAAAACCATCCTATTATGCATTACTTCCCAAATAATCATCCTAAGTCAAAATTCTCTGCAGTCTGTGAAATGTAGATAAACAAAAGATGTTTCACCAAAGTGTGATCTAATTCAAAGTTTCATGGTGCTTAGTTTTTAAGGACAGCGGAGATTCATTGTTTGATTTAAAGGACCAGGCACCCCCAGAATGTAAACTTAGCCGGGATAACAGGCTACAGTCTGAAGGAAAACCTTGGGGAAATTAGATCTGGGTGACAATATAACCTACAGAAGGAAGGAGAAAAGATAAGTAGAATGAGGTACAGGCTTCCCTCTCAGGAGATTGGAGAGAATAAACCTTGGGAAAAGAGGAAGCTTCCTGAATGTCATTTTACAGAAAGAAAATAGTCACCCTTGAGAAGTTTTCCAAAACCCGGCATGGGGTACGATAAAGCTGGTGCCAGAAACCCTCCTGGGAAGAAGCCTGGTACATCTGGGTGAAGTTTCATGGCTAAATTTTAAACTACTTGACTATTTAAACTAATTTTCCTACTTGACCATTGCTTCAGTTGTTTCATTGAATTACTGTGTTGGTAGTTTGTGGCAAGACAAACCAATCCTGATATTTACAAGAGATCTTTTCCTATGGATTTACATAAATATTGGTTTATTTTTTTCTTTAAACTTATATAACCAAAACATAAGTTTCAGGGGCACCTGGGTACCCTCAGATCATGGGATCCAGCCCCATGTCACGCTCCATGCAGGGCGTGGATCCTGCTTAAGGTTCTCCGTCTCTCTCTCCCTTTACCTCTCTCCCCTTCTCACATGTTCCCTCCCTCAAAAATAAAAATAAGAATAAGAACATTTTTAGAAACAAACAAAAAAATCCCCGTAAGTTTGAAAGTTGGGAGCACTGTTCATAAATTGGTTCTGCAGATTTTGAATTTGCTAATCTCCGTAGTCAGATGAGCTGATTGCCTATAATCAATATTATATTTAATACATATGAAATAATAATACATAATATGCTATAATATAATACATATTTTAAAAAAAAGAAAGTTGGGGACACTATCTCTAATGCATTCAGGAAGAAATGTACACTCTGCTTATTCAAGAATAATGCTTTAATTTATAAAGACAGACTTCTCCCCAGAGGAAATAAGTTGCTTGACAATGCTGTAATAATACATGTAAAAAGGGGACATTGGTTTTGGGGGACATAACAAGGCAGGAAATGAAATGAGGAGAAAACTAAAGTCACTAGGAAGGCAAAATTAACAGGTTAAAATAGTAGAACATAATCTAGTATAATAACCTGGGAATTTAACAAGCAATTTTGGATTTCCTTCAACCCAATATGTTAGTGACTTTCAGACTCCTGAGAAGATTAACAGTTAGATAGAAACAACATAGAGTCAAGTTCCATTCCCTAAAAGGGTGAGTTAGACTGCGCATCTCACCACAAGGGCTATCTAGTCAAATTGATGTTTCACACAAATCCACTACTGTCATTTGCCCACCCTCTCCTGGGCCCATTCTCCTAACGGTGACTCTGACCTTGCATATCTCCATCCATTCTCATCAGCCAGTGTTTTTTATATTACAGAAGGGTAAACTCCCAGCTTTGACACACCCAGCTTCTTCACTCAAAACTCCACCAGGTGTCAAGTGTTATCAAAGCCTTTATTGTCCTGATGTTCAGACCATTTTGTATGAACTAGCTTTAAGAGAGAAGAATAGGAAAGCGAGTGTGGGTTTGGAAATTTCCAGAAGGAAAAACAAATCAATTTATGCTGTCACAATTGCCCCTGGGTCCGAGTGAACTCATTCATTTCTTTGGCCAATAAATACATTTCAGCCTCTACTATCTAAAGTTAATGTGTGCAAATCTTGGGATGTGATGGTGGACATGACCAAACTCTGGTTCTTTCATGGAGAATAGCGTCTAAATTTGGGTAGGAGGGGGTAGAGATGGTAAGTCGATCGAGATAAAAGAAAGGCAACCCATTTCAGTTTTGTAAATGTCACTTTCTCCCTCCTTTGGGCGAAAAATAAGACAGTGGAAACAGGAGGTGATACACATTACTGGAATGTAGAAAACCAAGGTTTGGAAGAATCTGTCATTTATATGGAGAGGATAAAAAGATACGTGTGTAAAGATTTCTCACACATGCTGCCCGTGGCACAACCAACTTTTGAAAGGAAACTTTTATTACTGTTCCTATGCAACCTTAAAAGCTTTTAATGGACTCCACCCCGGAACCAAAACACTCAATTTCTAAGACTATAAAGAACCAAGAGATGATGAAGAAAAATGCCTATTCCTAGAACTCTAAAGTAGAACCTTCAACTCTATTAGAATCATCATTTCTACCCTAAACCAGTGACTCTCTGTGCATGCATCCTTTTGAATATTAGAGTCTTTGGGGCCATATTCAAATACATTAAATGGCATCACTAGGTATAGGAGTATGCTCTTGGTTGCCATTAAGTACTATGTCATTGAGAGGGAGAGTTCATCACCCTGCAAAGGCCTCCTATGTTCCTAAGAAAATGTGTTCTAACCTTGGCAGTGACTTTACCTTATGCTACCCTTCTACCTGTTACAGCAAGCCAACTTGACAAGGTCATGGAATGATCTACTCAGTTCAATTCTCATCAGACATAGGACTAATGACAACATTTGAAGGGCCCAGTACAAAAATGAAAACATGAGGCCTCTCATTTAAAAATTAGTAATAATTTCAAGACTTCAGCAGAAGATCACTAAATGAAGTGTGAGACCCTCTCCAGCATAGGGCTCTTCATGTCACGTGCTCATGAGGCCACTCATGGTTATTCATTGCTCCAAGAGTCTGTTTCTCCAGTTGTGGCAAAATAACCTTAACGAATTGATAAAAATATGATGGCTCATCAGTGTGCTTTTTTATCACCATTTGAGAACGACAGTTGTAGACTAACGTTTTTGGCTTCAGATCACTTGAAAGAAGCAACATACTAAAAATTTAAGATGTCCTCATTTTCTGCCTAGTCACCTTTCTTTCTGTCTTCCTTTCGTTCTTTTCTCCCTGAAATTTCTTCTTTCTTTGGTTTCAGATTCACCCAAGAACCTAATGGAAGGATTTGTTATAGGAGCGAAGGAAAACCACCTCTGCAGAAAATACATTTTAAGAATTTAAAACATCTTACACATTACAAGCCAGATGGATTTCTTATTTGCACTTTGACTGGTTACCAGAAAATCACAGTGCTTTTACTGTGTGTCTTGAAGTATCCTATAGTGAGAAGACACCGCGTTTTTGGCAACACCATGGAAAGTGGGTTTCAAAAAAAAGGGTTTTCTCCCTGAAAATTTTTGGGATTACGAAGAACGATCAACTATCTTCTCATTTGGATCTATACTTCCTTTGTACCATTTTAAATATATGTATATATATAATATTTTGAAATATTATATATTCTCTTCAAGAAATGAACAATACCACAGTTTGAGGCGGCTGGTGTACCTCTTTGAGTTTGGATGTTTTGTTTTGTTTTGTTGCATTTCTTTTTCTATTGGTAAGGAAGATACGTGCTCTTTTGAAGTTTCAACATGGCACTCACACTGGAAGGCCAGCTACAGGTGGACTCCTGGAATCTGAGGCATCATAACAATACTGAATCAAGAGCTTCCTTCTGTTTCTACCAGATGGCCCAAGGAAGCACATCGTCCTGTTTTATTGCTTTCTACCCTGTGCAATATTAGCATGCAAGCTTGGCTTACATAACCATACTTTATATTCAATTGATATATAATAACCATTCTAACTCTTCCAGGAAAGTATTTTTAGAACTACTAGCTTTTCCACAGATAAGAAAAATAAGAATTCTTGAGGGAGCTACTCCACCATGCTATTAAGACTCTGGCAAAATTATGGTAGAATATGGATCCCTGTATTAATAAGTTCTGTAAATACAATGTCTTAAGGCTTTGTATAGCTGTCCTAGACTGCAGAAATGTCCTCCGATAAATCCAAAGTCTGGCATCATTAAGTACATAGTGCTGTAGCAACAAGTCTTATCATGACACCTCTTTCTATGTTTGATTTGCTTTTTTCAAGAGTATTTAAATCCCTTCTGGTGAGATAGGAAGACCATTAAAGCACTTAGGTTTCAAAATGATCTATGTGACCAAATACTGGACAGCCCTATTAAAGTGGTAAATAACTTCTTTCTAAACCTACTTGTCCTCTTTCTTTGCCATTTATTTTTCCTGAGTCAGTTTTAGCCAAATCTACGGAACACCCTGCTTAGGGAGTTGTTGTCACCCAGAATTTTTTCCATGACGTCTTTGCTACAATCAAGCCAATATTTCCAACCCCAGTATTCTGAGAATCAGAAATTCATTCCTATAACTTCTGTGTTCTCAGCCAGCAAAATGAAACATCAGATCCCACAGTGGGTTTCTGGTCACTTGAAGAATACATATGGGGCTCACATCCCAAAAAAAAGACATTCTTGTCCATCTTCTCTTTCTAAAAGTTACTCAGATGATGATTATAAAAAGTAAATATTTCCTTATTATCTATCTGGGATAGAATAATAGTACTATACATTCCTGTTACTTAACCTATGATATTGCAAGTATGTCTATTTTTTCTCCAAAGCCTTCTCCCTAGAATACATGTTGTTAGGGCCTCTTATTAGATCACCAGCACATTTGCTCCTGTAGTGTGGGGTTTTAAAGTTAAACCTCAGGTAATACCCTGAGGCTCCTTACTATCTACCAATATAACTTGAAGTCTGATTGAATATGTAAATACTCTAATCAGATAGATGGATTCTCCATCTTGAATGCCTATACAAGACCAGTGCTCTAACCCCTGAGCTATGGAGCCTTGAATGCCTATAAAAGCATCCAGAAATGGAAATGGAATCCTAATTGCAAAATCTTGGCTTTCTGAATACTTTCACAAAGATTTGCCAGACGAAAGTATAAAATTCATACAGACAAATCCTAATCTCTTGAATTTATGGTCCAATCCATGTACCAAGTAATATATTAGGAATCGACTTTCACCTGTAATCTTCAGAGTAAAAACCAAGATCGTAAATGCAAAGAATGATCTAGAATGGTACATCCCAAGATGGGGAGAAAAAAATGTCCATAATCAAATATATTGGGGGAAATTTGTTAATAAAATAAACAGAAATATTGACTGAGGAAATTTTCGGAACCTTTAAGACACAAAAAAGTGTTGTATGTATGTCTTCGAGAAAGTCTAAAACACAGGGAGTGAAGTAAAAATCTTCCAAAATCCAGGTATATTAGGTGGTCATGTGACTAATGGGCAGCACATCCCTGCCTAGTAAGAAGCTACAATACATTATTTCTCAGTGAGGACATATTCGCTCCCTTGTCACATCTTCAATTTTTTTAAGAGAACCAGAAATCTGGATTTTTATATAAAATCTCCTAATATTCTTAAATAAGATGAACTAATTTGTGGTGTTTGCTATTAAAAACTCTGCAAGCATTACTATTGCCCCAAATTCCCTGATCATGTAGTCTTTTCTATGAGATTACTGTTTCCTGGAATGCCTTTTGAAAGCTTTGATCCTGAATGGAAACTCAATGTGAAGGAAAAGCAATATTTTCTATGGCCTCGCGCGTACAGACCCTTCTCCTAATTTACGATATGAGGCACTCACAGATTCTCCCCTTCTGTAACCCGAGCCTGTGAGTCAATGAAAGAATTAGTCTAGAGGCCCACACCTGTCAGTTCATTTCGTAGTGGTTACTTGATGCATTAGCCTCCCTTGGAAAGGCCAGAAGAAGAGAGAAGGAGAAAAAAAGACTACGTCAGAATCAGGGAACCATGCAATAAAACAGCGTAAATGTTTGTAAATGTCATCAAATTCAATATGGATTTATCAAGTCCCTTATACAAATGTGTGAACCTGTCAAGTTGTGTTTAAATTGGACCCACCCCAGCTAGTGGGATTCAGTAGCTACCCCATGCCCACATGTGTGGTTTAAAAACTTTCATCATGTATTGTTGGTAATAAAGAGCTCAGCGTGGTATGACTAATAATGATTTTGAGCTTGTGCATCAAGTATGATGAATAATGTCATAACACAGTTAGAGCAAATGGAAAGGGTTTCATCCAGAACCCATCTCTTGGTAAAAAGGAAAATATGGCTCATTTCATAAGACAGACTTTTGAGTTAGGTGGAGCTTATTCGTTGACTTTTTTTGCATGATTAGTTTTGCCTATTAATGATTTGGCAAGCACACTGAGAAGTTTTACTCGTTGGCGTTTCTCCATTATCAGATGATGAAGAATGTTTTCACCAACACAGAATTCAACATCCTTTTTCTGATCAAATCCAGTGTAACTTTCACAAAACAACACAGTGATTTTATAGCGCAGTATATTATGCCGCCTTGTCGTTGTCACTGATCTAAGTTATGAAAGGTATAAAAATTGTTTATATGAGGAGATCCACACATTCCTCACATCGGATATGCACGGCGTCCTGGAAGGTTAAACAGCATGTCGTAATATGAGTTTCTCTTTTAATGAAGCTTGACACTTTCATTTCAAAACCCATGATTTCCCTGACAAAGAAATATATCACATTCCTTTTTGTTAGCTGTCTGTCTTCTAAATGAAAGATTTAGTGTCTAGCAAATTCTGGGGCTCAAACTACCTCCATCTAGTTTATAAATGTGAGCAAATAAGATAAAAGATGTACCAAGGAAAGTGAGGACTCAGGACTAGGGGCAGCATTGATGGAATCAGATATCTTAGTGCCCATGGACATCATACAAAGTGATAAAATAGAATCATGTTCACACTTCAAAGTAAATTAAAAAGAAAGACACACACACACACACACACACACACACACACACACACACATACACATCTCCTGTTAAAGATTTAAAACTTTTAGGGGCGCCTGGGTATCTCAGTCAGTTAAGCATTTGACTTCAGTTCAGGTCATGATCTCACAGTTCATGGGTTCAAGCCCTCCATCGGGCTCTGTGCTGACAGCTCGAGTCTGGAGCCTGCTTCAGATTCTGTGTCTCCCTCACTCTCTACTACTCCCCTGCTCATGCTCTGTCTCTCTTCTTCAAAACAACAAAAAAAATTTTTTTTTAATTTTTTTCAAGATTTAAAACTTTTAGGTTGAATAGACCAGGTGTTTTTCTCCTTGTAAGAGTTCTCAGAGGCATATCAGTGGAAGTCATGACATACTCACATTATTGGTCTGTAAATAGCTCTCATCTGTCTATCTCTTTATTATTCAGTCTGTTTCATTTTTTAAAAAAGTGTTAAGCACTCATTTATTTGTTTTGGCAACTAGTTGCTTTATTTTAAAAAATAATAGAAGCCAGTCATCAAACATGAAAGCCAGGACCATAGAAATAACTGACTGTATGTATAGACTAGGCAATGTATCTGTAGCCCTAATTCCCACCTTTTGGGAGTAGCTAGCTAACCCAAGAGTAGACTCACATTAATGCGCTCAGAAAAACCTGAGGCCAGACTTGCCTTAAGACGATGGTTGTCAACCATTTAGTCACGTTACATGGATGCGTGGTCATACATCATGAAGTGGGCTCGAAGTGGCTTCTTAGTATTAATGAAGTCTGCAAATATGTCTTGAAAGGAATTATAATTGGCTCAAGGGTAGTTCTCAAACAAGGCCCAAGAGGCATGTGCACCTACAGGAGCTAGCCAGGTGACACAAGCTAGTTAACAAGAATCACCTGTTAATGTCCAGGCACACGGTGCTGAGGCTAGAGATCTGACACCACACAGTTCCAGCAGGCAGCATTTGGTCCTGGACCATTGCTGCCATGCAGCATTAGGAAGTTGGGTGGCCAAGTTCTGCTGTTTGTTATCATTTTGGGGAAATCCAGAAACTCAGAGGCTTGCATGAAATCTCTAAATTTCAGATATTTATAACCCATTGGACTTGCATGAAAAGAAAGTGGCTGAAGACTCTATTTTGTCCATGAAATATCAGTTTGCAAGTCTGGCCTAAAATTACATTATTCTCGTGGATTTGCATTATCGTGTGCCTCCTCTGGTGGTAGAAAAAGGGGTGGAGATAGAGCTCGTTTGAAGTTCATTGCACTTAAGTTGCAGACTGCCTTACTTTTCCCCTGAGAATACTGTGGGTGCAGCAATAGACACCAACTATCCTTGATTGGAGATGTGCCATGGTCACACAAAGATAATGAAATAAATTGATTAATCTATGGATTTCAGCTTGGGGGTCACAGGCTGGTTTGGGAGCAAACTTTAGGGACTGGAAGGGGGCAGTAGAAGGTAAGCAGATCCCAGCTATTGGTGCTAAGAGATTCGAGAAGTTTGTGCATTTAGTTTAAAGAAAGTTAGAAATTTGGTGCCCAGTCAGAATGGCCTCTTCTCTCTGCTTCTCTGTTCCATATACCTCTCCCACACATGTGGGTTCTTGATTTCTTTGTCCCCTAATTTGGATCCTCCCCCAGATCTAGAAACTCTCAAAGTTTCTTGCCCCTCCCACCCTGCCTTTCACCTCAGCACAGCCACTTTTCTTCTCTCTTTCACATTTCAGGCTGATTAGGCACTGTTTCTATTGAAAAGAGTCCTAAAATTGTAAGCCAGAAAAGTCCCTCCGAAGATTTAAGTTCTTGTTCTCCACTTACAACCTAGAAGATCCTATACCCTCTCTCTCTCTGAGTTTTTATGCCTATAAACTGGAGATTGTGCACCAAGTTTAAAGGTTATGAGAGGACTAGGGAAGTAGAGAAAATGGAAATGTTTTATAAATGGACAGCATCAAGTAAGCATGGTTGTGGCTCTTTTTTCAGATTCCTATGATTGTGTGTCACCTAGATGCTACCTGTGTCAATACTGGCGCCCCTCAAGGCAAACAAAAGAACAAATGTAGGTAAAACAGCCAAAATATGATTTCATATTCTCTTTCTAGAAAGTTCAAGGGCTAGACTGATCTTGCTCAACTTTGTAAGATTTGCCATTTGCCATTAGCACTGGCTCCTGTTTTTAAACCACTGGAAAATGTCAATAGAACTTATATTTGAGCAATGCAGTCGACACAAGCAAGTAATTGCATGTTGGAGAAGGCACCTTGCTGGCATCCAGAATGTTTATCCAGAACTTGTATTGCTAATGACCTGAGCCATCTGGTGTGAAAGATAGTTTTCAGCAGCTGCACCCAGTGTTATTACCTGGCTACTTTTTCCCACATCCAGTCTCTTGTCACTCAGGCTAATTTTTCAGGCAGGTTCACAATAAACCCTTGTTACTACCAAGGTACGACCTTTCAATGTCCACTCCTACAGCTACTGAACTGGTAAAGATTGCTTTCATTCATTCAGTCAGTGAGCCATTCAATTACTAAGTAACTGTTGAGTAGTTACTGAGTGTCAGGCACAATATTAGATACTGGAGATAACTTCAGACTCTACATTGTTCTCGGGGAAACAGACAAAAGAAATGAACAAATAATTGTAAATCATGATAAAATAAATGCAAAAGGAGCCAAGAAAGTAAATATTGGGAAGGAAACATGAACTTTAGGAAGAAGAGTGTTGAGGGAGTATCTAATTTCTCTTAGGAACTTAGTCTAAGAACCAGAGGGTAGCAGGAAACAGCCATGCGGAGAGCTGAAGGGGTCATAAGGTGAGCAGGGAGGTGTTGCAGGTAGACAGATTAGTATGTATCAAGGCCTTAGCCAAGGGGGCGTTCCGTGTATTTGAAAAACTGCGATAAAGTCTCTTTCAGTTTGCTGTCAAAGCAAAGTAGTTAGAGCACAGTTTGAGTTTGGGGAAGTAAACTTGGAATCAGATAGTGGGGCTACACAAAGAGTTTGAGTCTTATCTAAATTGTGTCAAGAAGAGATGATAATGATAAAAAGGTTTTTAATCAAGGAGTGACACAATCTAACTTATACTTACAGCAGACACTATTAGCGTCCATCCAAATCACCTCGTTGGTCCAGTACACATGCAAGGTAGACCAGATGTATCAGGGAAGAAGGTGAGCAACCAGCAACCATTGGCAGACAGGACTTGATGTACAAATTTCCCAGTTTTCTCTCTCCCAGGTGGGACAACACAGAGGCATATTCTCTATCATGACTGTTCAGCAGAACCTTCTACAGTGTGAAAAATGTTCTCTATCAGAGCTGTCCAGTCTGGTAGCCAGTGACTACCTGTGACCGTTGAGTATTCGAAATGTGTCAATTGTGACATAAGAAATTGTTTCTATTTTTATTTAATTTTATTAACTAAATAGCCAGCTGGGGCTAATGGCTACCTTATTCAGCAATCAAGTGGGATTGTGCCCCAGCTGCCCAGAACCTACTCATAAAGACACATTTAATTGGGTTCCTTTCATTTCCTGTCTCGTTGCCTCATTTCCTTGCCAGCGCTGCCTACATTCATCTTTCAAATATACCACTTGCATTGAAATCTCCGTCTCCGGCCTTCCTATGGAGAGACCCACCTAAGGCAATCTTAAAGTGACCACTGTAGTCCAGAAAGGGAAAAAGATGGGAAGGGCACACAACTGGAGCTGAAGGTTCCAGTAAGGAGGTTTTTAAACTATTTAGTAAACATATGTGAAAAACTTTCCTGTCAAAACCTGGGGGAGATCAAGGAATCATGCTTTTCCTTTGATGGAGAAGCTAAGAGCTTACATTCACATCTCAACTACATCCATAGATTCCATTTAATGGGCTTAGTTATCCAAGGCCATCTTGATTAGCCAAGAATAAGGCTGTGTCACATCTCATAAAAGTAAATCATAGTGAGAAAGTTTTTAGGCCCTTGTGATTTGACCTAGCCTCATCACCAATGAGCAAAGTTTAAATTGAATTATTAATGAGAAAATTTCAAAGTTGTCTCTAATCCTAATATTTTCTTTCACCAAAATGGTAAAACAAGTATGGCATTCTAGAAAATGCAGTGAAGAACCCAAATCTCTAGGCCTAACTTAGGGAATCATTTATACTTCTTGAAGAGCTTCTCAGAAATGACATTCTGTGCAGGCAACACCAAATCATCCCAATAGGAGAAAATCGTGGCCTAAAGTACCAGTGTGGAATTTTAAGGCTCATAAGTGAAAGATTTGGTAAAGTCGCAGAATCAGTAAAGACTATATGTAAGAGTGACAGAAAACTCTAAGAATATCGTTACGAAGGTAAATTAGTTTAAGTCTAAAACTGACTTCCAGAAAGAGTCAGATCATCCTAGAAAACTGCTTGTAGCTGTGTTCACAGCAAGTAGGACAAATCTGCCTAAAGCCAGGAAGGTTATAGAGAATTCAGATTTTTCTCAAGCAACTATTTTGTTTCTATTTTCTTTTTTCTTTGTCGACAAAAATTATCTTCTGCCTAAAACATCTGAAAGGAATGTTGTTAAGAGAGAAGCTCAGTCGATTGGGCGTCCGACTTCAGCTCAGGTCACAATCTCACAGTTTGTGAGTTCAAGTCCCGCGTGAGGCTCTGTGCTGACAGCTCAGAGCCAGGAGCCTGTTTCGGATTCTGTTTCTCCCTCTCTGTCTCTGCCCCTCCCTGGCTCTTACTGTCTGTCTCTCAAAAATAAATAAACAATTTTAAAAAAAGAGGGAAACTCAAGATAGAAGAATAAATTCATGGGGGGGTTTCCCTTTTTTTCTTTTCAAATTTTCATTTAGGTTCTAGTTAGTTAACATACAGTGCAATATTGGTTTCAGAAGTAGAATTCAGTGATTCATCAGTTACATAAAACACCTGGTGCTCATCATAACAAGTGCCCTCCTCAATACCCATCGCCCATCCAGCCCATCCCCCACCCATCTCCCTCCGTCAGCCCTCAGTTTGTTCTTTATCTTTAAGAGTCTCTCATGGTTTGTTTCTCTCTTTCTTTTCTCCCCTCCCATACGTTCATCTGTTTTGTTTCTTAAATTCCACACACGAGTGAAATCATATATTTGTCTTTCTCTGACTGACTTATTTTGCTTAGCATAATACACTCTAGTTCTACCCACATCACTGCAAATGGCAAGATCTCATTCCTTTTGATGGTTGAGTAATATTCCATTGTGTGTGTGTATGTGTGTAGATAGATAGATATAGATATATATCCGCATATATATCTATATATATCACATAGAAGAAGAGATTTGTATACAGCATCTAGCTCTCCTCAATGATTCAAGCACCTGTGTGCAGTGATGGGGGGAAGGGGGAAGCCCTGCTTTGTACTATTTATTGATTTCCGCAATGTAAATACTCCCGTCACGGCTGATTTTAAGCTACCAATGTGAAGTAGGGAAGAGATGTGTATGATTGACTCCCACAAGCCAGTAAAAGCCGGCTCCAGCCTATAGCCACCTGTGTGAGAAAAATCACAAAACCTACAAATCACAAAACTATCAAAAAATGACTACGCTCATGACAGGGAATTTTGAGATATCTAGGAAAGGCACCTGAAATCTAATATTAGTTAAGTACAGCTATAATTGCTAAAAAAGAGGAATTGAATTTTTAAAACCATAGACCACTGGCCCCAAAGCCAGCCCAGGGCAAGATACTGCAGCAGATCGTTTAAGGAATTTTTGTGAATAATTGGGAAAATCGTGATCACCAGGAGCCAACTTGTGTTCACTGAGGGGGAAAAAAAAAAAAGTCATGCCAGACACTTTTTTCAGTGGCCTATTTTCTTTAACTAGTCTGGAAGACTAAAAATTTGATGAATATATGTCTAGACTTTAGCAAGGTAGGAGTCCTTGGCCAAGAACTGGCAAACTATGACCCTTACAGTAAATCTGTCCTGCTGTCTGTTGCTGTAAATAAAGGTTTATTGTAACACAGCCAGTTGTTTTCATATTGGCTGTAGGTGCACTTGTACATAACAGCCATCGAATAACTGCTGTAACAGATCTGATGGCTCAGAAAGTCTAAAATATTTAGCATTGGGCCCTTTATAAGGTTCGCTGACCCCTGGTCTATTATGGAAAACGCTGCATGATAGTAAAACTTCGTGTGGGCTCATAACCATAATGAATAGGCATATTCATTATGTTTGTAACTCATGGAATGATTGTATTCTGGTGAAAGGTTCCTAGTAGCAGAAACCCGAGTTCGGTCCTGGCTGTGTCCTGTGCCTTGTCTTATTACTAACCATGTGAAAGAGTGTACTGACATCATATGCAGACAGATCTCGCAGGTGGTCATTGGGAATGTAAGATGGTTAAATCAAGTTCAACCAAACAGGCAGGCAGAAGAAATCAGTTTCAATGGTTATAACCGTGTGAAGGATATGACGTTTAGATTTGTGAAAAAGAATAAGCAGATCAAGAATGAAAAGCTGTATTTAAACATTGGAAGTTTTGTCATTTAGAAGAGGGACTAAATTATTGCTCTAAAGAGTACCTGGAATTTATAACTAAATATATTTCAGTTGAAATAAGAACAATTGACCCAATAGGCTTTTCATAGGAGGTGGTGATTTTCTTGTTGTGAATGGTTATCACACAGATGAGAACTCTTGGGAGTTCTGTAGGAGGGCTCGTGCCTAAACAATTTTGTACTCAGAATTTGTGATGAGCGGAGCCTGATTTCTTACCAGTAGAGTGGAAATAAAACTAGAGATAATTCGTAATATCAGATTCTTATGGCGCGTGACATTCTTGAATTCTGAACAGCAGCTGAATCTGCCTGTATCCGACTTGCCCGGTTGAGATGTACAGATATCCCTTAACTGCCCCAGAAGTATTGTTCCTCAGTCATCAGTTTTGTCAAAGCAAGTCGGCCACCCCTGGAGCAAGCCAGCTCCATCTCTGATAAGCCGGTTACAGCAATAATGAGGTGCTGATGGGAGTGAGTTGGAGTCATAGGAAGTTTATAAGAAACCAGCAGCCCTTTGTCATGGAGATGGGACAAAAGATTTCAGGGACGTTTGTTCAGGCATAACTTCAACCGCAAGGATGAACCAGTCAGAAGTGTGATAACAGGAAAGCAGACCAAAAACACGTAGGTCAAAACCAAAATGACTGAAGGCAGGAATGGGTTCAAAAATGTAAACCTGAACAAGTCACTAAATATTTTACCCAGGGATGTCTCCACTACCTTTACAGTGGTTTATCAGATTATCATTATCATTAGAGTTATAGTTATTGGATTATAGTCATCATTAAAGACAGTAACATATAATTAGTGCGATATTCAATAAATGAAAATTCACCTGGACAAAAATCTCTTAACTCTATTTCACTTTCCTGTCATAACATGCCCGTTATGATCTCAACATTGTTTCCAGGCATGTCTAAATAAAAATAAAAGGCCATCAGATAGTCCTCTGCTCTGGGAGAAAGTTTTTGTTTGGGGAGAAAATTGTCAAATGGAACAGTCAGAGGTGCCGTAATCATTGTTAATTAATTTTTCATCGTGGTACATTTACCCAGAGTCCGACAACAAAATGTGCCAGATCCTAGGGCTGAACAATGCCTGCCTGTGTGCAAATGCTGTCAAAGAAATGTGTGGCCTATGTCAGGGGAACATCGGCCTACAAAATAGTCTCTTTATAATCCGTAATGCAGTGATTGCCAACCCTGAAAGAGCCACTACCCCCTTTGGACATCACCTAAGCCTCCTGAAATGAAATTCATGGATAACATAACTTCTCTATACATGTAATTCCAAAGACTTAATGTAATTCACAAGTATAATATAAAAGAGAAATGCAAGAAAATTGATTTATGATAAAATAAATCAATTATTAATTTATTATCAATTTATTATCATAAATATGATAAAAATAATATTTATTTTCACGTGTAAGTGCTCTGGCACCCAATGTGAGAAAACGTAATAAAAAACTTAGAGATTTGAGCACACGTACAGAAACTAAGTTTAGATTTAAGAGAAGTAAAACTTATTCAAATACTGTTGACATATTATATTTTAAATTACAGATGAAGAAAAATTTTGTGTGTGGGTACAATTATTTTAAATTGTAGACAAAGTCACAGAAAGGGTATGTTTACATAAAGTCAAGAAGGTAGCATCTGTAAATAAAAACTGAAAGAGATAGGTTACTTGCTGACTCAAATCCTCTATTCATGTTCCTATTGCTAATGTGATTTTTCTAAAATGGTAACTAATTCTCGGTAAAGTTCAGAATAAATCTGTACAGTCTTTCCCCATGTATGTGTTAGTTACACTCCTGAGTCCATTTACTATATCAAAATCATGCCAGGACGAATGTCCATTGATTGATGAGCAGATTAAACAAAATGGGGCTCATCCACACAACAATATCAATGAACCATAAAAGGGAATGAAGTATTAATACAGGCTACAATTTGGATGAACTTTGAAAGCTTTGGGCTGAGTGAAAGAAACCAGACACAAAAGGTCACATATTATATGATTCTATTTATATGAGATGTCCAGAATAGGCAATTCTATAAAGACAGAAAGTAGATGGGTTGGTTTCCAGGGACTAGCAGGAAGGGGGATGGGAGGGTGACTACTAGTTAGTTGATTGGTACTAATGAAAATGGTCTGGAAGTAGATAATGGTGATGTACAACCTTTCTTTTTTCTTTTTTTTTCTTTTCTTTTCTTTTTTTTTTTTTTTGGTTTTGTTGTCATTTGTTGTTTTTAAGTATAGTTGGCACACAATGTCCAATTAGTTTCAGATGCACAACATAGTGATTCAGCATCTTGATATATTATGCTCCATTCACCACAAGTGTAGTTGCTATCTAGATATACAACTTTTTGCATATACTAAAAACCATTGGCTGCTTTAAAGAGTGAACTTTGGGGCACCTGGGGGGCTCAGTCGGTTAAGCATACGACTTAGGCTCAGGTCGTGATCTTGGGGTTCATGGGTTCCAGCCCCACGTTGGGCTCTGTGCCGACAGCTTGGAGCCTGAAGCCTGCTTCGGATTCTCTGTCTCCTCTCTCTGCACCTCCCCTGCTTGTGCCCTCTCTCTCTCTCTTTCTCTCTCTCTCTCTTTCTCTCTCTCTCTCTCTTTCTCTCTCAAAAATAAATAAATAAATTTAAAAGGAAAAAGGTGAATTTTATGGAAAGTTAATTATGCCTCAATTTTTTTTGCAAACATGCAAAATTTCTCTCTTTGTGTCTGAGTTCACCTCTGGGCTCAGATCATTGAAAACAGCTTTTCACTTACACTCATGTTCACTGTGACATTAATAATCCTTTGGGACAATAACTCTGCCTCGAGCAGCATTATCTCATGTACTCCAGGCACACAGCATCTTTCCCTGCTCGCCACAAAGCAGTAGCAGCCTATAACCCCGGTAGCCACAAGAAATCACTGCCCAAATTTCCACACGGGCCATCGAGGGTAAGGTCTTGCTCTCGTTGAGAACTACAGTCATAACAGAATGCAAAAATAATTAAGGCATATAAATGCTTGGCACTGCACTTTGCTGGATTTCCATCTGACCGCCAGCACTTACCACCACTTAGAGACTTCAAGGACTGTCCCAGCTGTATGTGTTGGTTCCTTCACCTGCCTCTCCCTCCTCATCCAATTTTTAAGACAGCAATGCAGAATATATTCTTATCTAGTGATCCATGAGATAATTGCAGGTTTCCATTTGGATTTTTTCCAAACTAAAAATTATTAGGATGTGCAGTATTCCTCAGAATTTACAGCATCTCTTAACATTCAATAATGATATGTTTCTTAGAAGGAGCTTAACAACTTTATAGTTCAGAAGTACTTTGAGGTAGAGGGCAAATTAAAAAAAAAGAAAAAAAGAAAAAAAAAGCACAGACACACAAAGCTTCCAAGCTATTTGGGATTTTTTTTAATGTTTCTCAAAGATTTTTCATTCTTGCTTGTTTTTCTTTTTTCTTTTTTCATTTAAAACATTAGTTAAGAGGGCCTCAAGGCACGGGAAGGGCTTCAAATGTGAAACTGAGTAACTGACGGCTTTGAGTTGAAGCTGCACTGTGGGCTTCTTGGCATCACAAAAAGCAGCCAAGAATCTTTTCAGTCTTTCTTTTAATGAATCTGTCCCTTCCAAGCGCTGAAGGCTTCAAACCAGGATCTAAGTCATTGATTCCTAAACCAAGTTTTGGTCCCCACAAAGATGTCTCTGATGGTTTCAAGGAGAGTCTAAAATCTCAAAGTACTTTATTTTTATTTATACTCTTCTTCAGAATAGACTAGGTCCCCAGAGTGACTTAGAAAAGATGGATAATGCAACTCAGACTCTTTCAGAAAGACTATCTCGGCCTGCGGGTCATTGGCCAGTATCACCATGAGCATGCTTTCTACAACCTCCTGTAAATGACTGGCATCTGTGGGATGGGATTTTGATGAAATAATTATTCAGCTGAAACATTGACTGTAGTTCCAAAGAGAGGAAAAAAGGAAGCATTTTATTTAAAAATGTCATTCTCTTCCTAAACACCATAGAGGATTTTTAAAGATGTTTGCTTATTTATTTTAAAGGGTGGTGGGCAGAGAGAGAGGGAGAGAGAGAATCCCAAGGAGGTCCATGCTCAACAGGGAGCCCCATGCAGGGCTTGATCTTATGACTGTGAGATCATGACCTGAGCCAAAACCAAGAGTTGGTTGCTTAACCGACTAACCACGCACACCAACTGAGGACTTTTAAATCCCAGAGTAGGATTAGAGACACAGCTTATATTTTTCAAGATAATTCCATTTTGCCTCCAACATAAACACTGCAAATTCTACAACTGGATATAAAAACTCTTTGTGTCACATATTTTAGTCTGAACATAAAATTAATGATCTCTTTGAATAAAGCAAACCCTACATTTCAAATTGACTGCTCAACATTTCACACTTATTCAAGATTGTATCTAAAAAGCATAATAGATTTGGGGTCAGATCAAACACATTATCAGAAAAACTCAAGAGCAACTTAAAGTCTATTGGGAATAGCCTTTCAATTAGCAGGGAAACAGTGGTCATTATGTTGGTTTTATCACTTCTGAGATTTTTTTAAAATTTTTTTTAATGTTCATTTATTTTTGAGAGACATAGAGATAGAGAGACAGAGCATGAGCAGGGGAAGGGCAGAGAAAGAGCGAGACACAGAATGTGAAGCAGGCTCCAGGCTTCCAGCTGCCAGCACAGAGCCTGATGCGGGGCTCAAACTCACAGACCGTGAGATCATGACCTGAGCGGAAGTCGGGCACTTCACTCACTGAGTTACCCAGGCGCCCCAACTTCTGAGATATTTAACAGATGTCAATGATATTTGAGATGCGTGCCTATGTAAGACATGGAATTGAGAGAGAGGGCTTTGAATTTCTATAGGTTTCAGGGTTGGGAACTCAAAGCCTAGTTTAAGCATTTGATAGAAAAGTGAGTTTTGGGGGCTCATATCCTACCCTCTCTGCTCCGAGAACTTCCAGCTCTAAGGCTGGAGTTCCTGAACATATAAGTCCATTGCTTGTTCCATGTTGGAGCAATTTTTCTTCTGCTTTAACTTTTTGTTATAGCAAATTTCAAAAGTGGATAGTATATATATTATAATGAACACTTGTTTACCCATAATCCAGCTTAAGCAAATTGTTGTACATAGCCCAACTTTTTTTATTATCCCCATGCCCACCAATACCCCCCACCCCAGATTATTTTGAAGCAACTCATATCATCTCAACTGTAAATCTATCAGGCTGGAAACAATAAGGCACCTTTAAAAAAAACATAATCGCGATATGATTATCAAAACTAATAAACAATTAATGAATCATTAATATCACCCAATACCAAATCAGGGCTATTCGTGCTCTTCTGATTATCTTAAAATTTTTCAGCAAATTGCAAGATCCAAATATGAATGCAGGTTCCATACGTAACAGTAGATTGATATGTTTCCTAAATCTTGCAGATTTCTCTTCTATCTTGCTTTCTTTTTTCATTTGAAAAAAAAAAAAAATTGACACAGTAGATTGCTTCTGTCTCGTATAGAATTTTCCCGAAGTCTTCACTTGATGGATTATATCTCCATAGTATTGTTTAAAACAATCCTATCCCTTGAATTTCCTGTACATTAGTAATTAGATCGAGAGGCTGGATGGGATTCATGTTGTATTTTTTTGTTCTCTCTTTGTTCAGGTAAGACTTCTCCAGCAAAGATGTATACTTTCATCAAGAGGCACCTAATGTCTGGTTGCCTCTTTTTGCGACGTCATTGATCATCAGTGATTGATTACCAGTCATTGATGATCACTATTCAGATTAATTAATTTCTTAGAAGTTAGAAATAGTGAAATTTTGGGAACACCTGAGTGACTCAGTCAGTTGGGCGTCCAACTTCAGCTCAGGTCATGATCTCACGGCTAGTGAGTTCAAGCCCCATATAGGGCTCTGTACTGACAGCTCAAAGCCTGGAGCCTGCTTTGGATTCTGTGTCTCCCTCTCTCTCTGCCCCCCACCACTCATACTGTCTCTCTCTCTCTCTCTCACTCTCTCACTCTCTCTCTCTCTCTTTCCTTCAAAAATAAATGAACATTAAACAAATTTTTAAAGAATAGTGATATTTTTAATTTTCTCCTTCCTTCTTTGTTTATTAACTGGAATACTTGTCTTAAAAGGACATTTTCTCCTCATCATTATCAAGAAGTTCAGATTTTATAAGAAGACATAATAAATTTTGATTCTCTTCAGTTGTCACCTTTCAAAATATCAAGATGTTTCACCAGCATCCTCCAAAGTGACCAGTGACTGTTTTTAGTATCATTGTGACTTTGTGGAGGTCAATATATTTGATGTCTTTAATTCTTTGCATGTATCATCCTTACTGAAGCTCCAATTGCCCCCTCTTCTGCAGTTTGAAACTTACTGAGGTCTTTCCAGGGACTTTTAAAGGCAAACCAGAAAGGAATTTCAGTAGGAATTCCAAGGGCTTCCTGAGCAGCAGATTAAGAGCCCCTTCCCTTTGTTGGGGCACCTGGGTGGCTCAGTTGGTTAAGTGTCTGACTTTAGCTTAGGTCATGATCTCACAGCTGGTGAGTTCGAGCCCCTCATCGGGCTCTGTACTGACAGCTCAAAGCCTGGAGCCTGCTTTGGATTCTGTATCTCCCTTTCTCTCTTTCTCAAAAATAATATATGAATAAACTTTAAAAAGAGAGAGAGAGTTTTTTCCCTTTGTAGAGTGCTTTACAAAGTGCTAACACCGTTTTGTCTCATTTGGACTCACCCACCACTTTAGCAGTGTTACGAGTGGGTTCTCAGATAGTACCTGGTGCTATCCCTGTTGAATAGTAGAGGACACGAAGCCTAGATGAATGAAACAACTCTGCCCAGGGGTCACCAGAGCTCCTTGACTGTAGAACTATGATGAGATATCAGATCTTTTGATTTCAGGGCTCTTAACACTGTGTCTTAATAAAGCTAAACCCTATTTATCCTTCTTATGGTTATTCCCATCCCAGTCTTGAGAACAACCTTAGACACCTTCTAAGATACTTGAAGACACCAATGTGTGATTAAATCCAGTTACCCCTTCCCACAGAACATTAGAATGTTATGGACCAACACATTGAATTATAGCATGTTATATTTTCTCTTGATTAAAATCACAGTCCATGAAGTTCATCAAAAAGTCCATATGTCAGGATGGAGGAAGATTGAGAAAGTGTTGCCGAGTAAGCACTTTGTAGAGAATCAGTCTTATTTTAACAAGTCCTTCTTGGTCGAGCAGGGGTAGAGAGAAGCTGGAGTTATAAGATGAAGCTCAAAAAAAAAAAAATTCAGGTTGGACTAGCTTTTCCTGGGAAAGGATGAAGAAGCCGTGCAATAGGTGTCTTCCTACTGTCAAGCATTTTGCTCTAACCTGGGAAACTGGATTGTTTTCCTGCTGCCTGGACACCTGGCATAAGAATAATTTCTTAAGCATGTTTCAAGTAGATTAGCTGCAATCGCAGTGTTTAAAATGGTCTGATGATCCCCAACCATTAGTGTTTTCGTCCATCACAGGTTGAGAGGAAATGGGAATTTGCTAAAAAGGCAAGCACTGATTCTGTTCTCCTAGATAAGAAGACGAAATAATATTTTCTTAATGACTCTTTAAACAGTTGACTGAAAAAAACAATGACTGACTCAAATTAATATGAAGGCAAGTCTTCCAGTTAAAGAACAACCATAGATGTTACTAACATCCTAATATCTCTCCATGTGTGTTCTCTGTTACTGAAATTGCTATATTCTCAGAGAGGAGCAGGGCCCTCCTGGTTGCTTAATGGACTAAGCGGAAGTGATGGATGCCACAACAATGTTAAACATCTAAATGAAAAGCTAATACTGAAATTGGTCAGCTTTTAACAGAAGTCTAGATATATAAGTTTCTTATACCAAATAGCTAAGGCATGGGTTAGCAGTCATTTTTGTGTGTGGAGGGTCAGGAAGTAATTGTTTTAGACTTTGCAGGGGACTACTGAACCCGCCATCACTGCTTGCAAGAAAGCATAGACAATACACAAACCAATAGACAGGGCTGTATTCAGATGTAATTTATTGACAAAGTTATTTGCGAGAGTAATTAATAGGCCAGATTTGGTGTTTGAGCCATAGTTTGCACACCTCTGATATAGACAGGGACAGAATATTTTGTTTTCATATGAGAATTTGACACTTAGTGGTGGATGTGAGAGGAAAGGTGTGGATTATAGAATATTTTTGTTGTTGTTGTTGTCATTGTACTTATTTATTTATTTACTTATTTATTTACTTAATTATAAAACTGTTTTAAAGCACAGCGGCCTGGTAGGAAATCACAGATCAAATTTCTATAGTGTGAAAACTTTTAGTTACATGAAAGACATACGTGTGTATAAGATGTTTGCAAGTGGTGAGGTTAGAGTTCAGCAGAAAGAACCTGCCTCCTCAATATGAAGGGATCCTGCTACTCAGGCATACGGGACTGTCAGCAGGTGGAAATGTCCAGTGTCTCCATCTCCTCTAATGATGCAATGAAATCTCCCTATTTCTAAAGTTTGGCAAATAATTGAAAAATTTTTAAGACAATGCACAGGAAAACCAAAACAAATCTCAAGGTGTCCAGAAAAGCATCCATCATGTACACAGTAGGTTCCCAATAAGTATATGTTAGAAAGGAAGAGGAAAGGGAATCAGGGAAAGAGAGAGGAATGGAGGCAGAGAGGCTGAGAGGAAACGAAAAAGAAAAGGTAAACTTCAAAAAAAAATGAAAAAGAAACAAATGGCCAAAATTAGTCCACAAACCACCAGTTTTCAAACTCCAAGCAAGAGGCTACATCTGTTCTTTCAACTCTGCTCTCATGATGTGGTATGTATTAAGAGAGAGGAGATGTTCTGTATTTATTTAGCCAAAATGATACGTGCTGTTGGCAACCTAACAAAAATGAAGCAACCTGAAGACCAAGACCCTGGAGAAAGAAATCTTGATTTTCACTCAAGCCCCCCATTGTGGAAGGCGGGCCATGCTCATCTCCAGCGTCCCTGCACGAGTCGGAGTGACCCCTCCCTCACTGTCCGTGATAACATCTGGGAGCTTTGTAAGGATGACAGTGCACACCCTCAGAACCCAGAGATTCTGATTTAATGGGCTGAGTGTGAAGCCCAAGACTTAGATTTTTTTTGTTTCTTACTTGGGGATGTTATTGTAAAGCACAGCCAGGCTGGGGAACCACTAACCCCAACGTTAAGGATGTATGTGGTATTAGGATGATATTTAGATTTACAAAGAATAGACAATGAAGAATTGCTTTAGGAGGCCATGGAGTGATGTCTCCAGTAACTAATACAATGTTGCATCGACTCATCCAGCAAGCTGAACAGTTCACACAATAACCCTCCCTAATCTCTCCCCAAACTACCACCTGACCCTTGTCTTAGATCAGGGGTTGACAAACTTAGTTCACTGCCTGCTTTGGTATAGCCTGTGAACTAAGAATGATTTTTATGTATTTAAATGGTTGAAAAATAATTTTAAAGAATAATATTGCGGGCGCCTGGGTGGCTCAGTTGGTTAAGCGGCCGACTTCGGCTCAGGTCATGATCTCACAGTCTGTGAGTTCGAGCCCCGCGTCAGGTTCTGTGCTGATGGCTCAGAGCCTGGAGCCTGCTTCAGATCTGTGTCTCCCTCTCTCTCTGCCCCTCCCCTACTCATACTCTGTCTCTATGTCTCTCAAAAATAAATAACTGTTAAAAAATTAAAAAAAAAGAATAATATTGGTGACAAATCAAAATGATAAGAAACTCAGATCCCAGTGCCTCTAAATAAAGTTTTATCGAAAGCTAGCCATGCCTGTTCATTCACACATGGTGTGTGGTTGCTTTTGCACTACAATGGCAGAGCTGAATAACTGCAAAGGGACAGTGTGGCCTACCAAGCCCAAAATGTTTACTGTCTTACCCTTTACAAAAAACTTTGCTGACCCATGTCTTGGAGGGTGTAGACCCTTTTATTTGCAGAGACTGACAAATGTAATGAACAATTACGAAGTCTGTGTGTTAAGCCAACAAATGATTATTTCCCCCTCATGTCCCAGGCTCCTTCCATGGGGCACTGAGGTTCTTAATCTTTTTGTGCCTTGGACCCTCTGAGCAGTCTGGAGAGGTCTGTCAATGCTTTTCCAGCATAATAGTTTTCAAATGCATTAAATAAAATACATCGGATTTAAAGAAAATTATATTAAAATTCAGTAATCAAAATTTTCTTTAGTGTGGTATAGAAATATCTGTCCCTCTTTATTGAAGCATTAAATAATAAAATCTCACAGCAGGTTTAACAACTATCATAATGATAAAGCAGTGTTAAGTGTAAAATATTTTGAAATATCTGCAGCTGTAATGCGACATGAAATATCTGTGATTTTTCTAGATGACAAAGTCAGAGGTAGGGCATAAACCACAGTGGTTATTTGCCCACATTCATAATAGAAGAAAATAATAAATTTAAGATAGAATTTCATGAAAATAGAGATACAATGTTCTTCTAACCAAGTTAGTGGACTCCTTAGAACTTTATTCATGGACCAGGGTTCATGGACTCAAGGCTAAAAATATATGAGAGTCTCTGTCATTTCTGGGCCCCTGCAAACTTCCCTTTGAGCCTCCACTTCCCATCAGTAGACAGAGAAGAGAGAGGACCATTCTGGAATTGTTAAGGGACAGCTCTGCAAGTGGTATACAATACAAGAGCCCACATTCCATGAAGTAGAAATCCAGTTTATGGCCCCACATACCTGCAAGGGAGGCTGGGAAATGCAGTCCATTGTGTGCCTGGGAAGGCTAGGAGACCCATGTGGTGAACCTCCAGCTGGTCTCACCACAACCTTCTCTCTAGAGCACTACCCAGAATACCTGTGGAAGCTGCATTGGTCTGCTTTGACTGCCAGAACGAAACACCACAGACTGCGTAGCTCAAATAAGAGAAACTTGTTTTCTTACAATTCTGGAGGCTGAAAGTCCAAGATCAAGCTGCTACCATTTTGATTCCTGGCGAGGACCCACCTTGTACCTCATAGATGACTACCTCCTCGCTGTGTTCTCGCCCTGTGAAGAGAGGAAGTGAGCTCTCTGGTGTCGCTTCTTATAAGGATGATAATCCTATGGGATCAGGGCCCAACTCTTATGACCTTATATAAACTTCCTACTCCTTACACACAATCACACCATGTCTCCGAACGCAGCCACACTGGGGGTGAGTCCTTTAACAAATGAATTTGGGGAGAACACGTATCAGTCCACAGCAGAAGCCATGTGTCAAGTTCTTCTCTAAGACTTAGAGAAAGGAGAATTTTTTTTTTTCAGAGACTTAGTGTCTGCTTGATCCTAATATGGTAAACAGCTCCACATTTTTCCGTTTTCATGTTTTATCCCAAAGCAACAGAGCATTACATTAATTGACTTGTCTTATTAATTCAATAAGCCGCTTCCAGGATGAAATGCTTAGCTATGCTTGTTTGTTTTGGGTCCTTTTTGGTAGTTGGGAGAAAGCTTCAAGGCTCGAATCATTCGGCTGTTTTTCACAGTCCCTGAACATTTTTACGCACTGGTGAAGATTTGCCGCATTTGGAATTACTGTGAACTGCTCGTTTCTCATTATATTATGATTTAATTCACACTTTTTTAGGACGATAAGAAAATAGTAGGTAGTTCCCACATTATAGTAGGATATTTGCTCACAGGTAGTTAATACTGTATTTTAGCATTGATTTTCAATGGCCTTCATTGCAGTAAATTTGACAGCATCAGTTAAAGCCGAAAGAAACTCGTGCGTCATTGGTAATTCTAGCCTAAGACGGTGAAATACGGACCTCAGTCAAATACTTTTTTTGAAAATAAGATTAGGAAATCTACTGAGTAATGAAAACTCCCTACAAACAAGGAGGGGAGCAGAATTTAGATATTTAATTATCTAACCCTTACATCATACACCTTAAGCTGACACAGTGTTCTATGTCATTTGTATCTGCATAATGCTGGGGGGCATTTAAGAGACAAAAATCTTGCAGGATTAAAATCAGTCTTGATAGTGACTTTTAAAGGACTCCCCAAACTTATACTGTTGGTTTTCTTTTTCCCAACATCCTTTGATATGGTACCAGAACAGTACCTACCAGTACAGTACCAGATGGGTGCCTAATATGTGTTTTTAATGAGATTTATGTCGATGATGATAAATTTGCTTTTTTGTGAAACCACGTGGGATAGGTCCTAAAGCATGGCGAAGAGGTGTTTTAAACAATTTTTAGCACTTTAGATACTAATCTCAAGGACGGTTTGAAATTTACGTTATTAAAATGAAAATAGCATTTTAAAGCAAAAGTCCAGGTAGTCTCCTTTCTCCACAAGGACCCAGACGTGCATGTCTCGTTTTGCTTCTTTGCAACGAGGCCATTGAACAACAGGTTTTTAGCAAAAATCCAAGAAGATTTAAAGTGATTATTCTAAAAACTGTCTGATATGTCGAGCCTGCAAAGCAGCTCCTGCTTAGACAAGTAGGTTTCATATGAATAAATATTCGTGGCCCAGTGCCCACCTAATCCTGGAATGAAATGTGAAGTAACCAAATATTATTTTAAGCTTTCCTCTGGTGTATTGTAGCAGACCCTGACACAAATCAAAGATGAACGCATCAGGTAAAAGGGTTTTTATTGCAAAGCAATGACTTTTTAACAGGGTTTCCTGTACTAATACTAAGAAACCGATAATAATGACAATGTAAAATTAGCAGCTTGTGTGATCTTTTTCAGGGCGTGCTCTTTTGGCCCTAGGACTTCACAAACCAGTTCCTTGCTTCCACGCAAAAAACATAGCAAAAGGACTGGAAGCACATAAATCCATGCTTTCATCTGTTCATTTAAATATTGAGGTATTCATTCATTTAAAATCCATTCAGTTATTCAGCAAACGATCTTGAATACCTACTATGCGTCAGGCTTGTTCCCTTTTATTTCTTTTACCACAGAGCATTTTTTGCCCATACATTTCAGGAATACATTCCCTGAGGGAAAAAAGCACTTCAAACTGTAGCAAGCCCACAAAGGGGAAAAAATCTCGACTCTCCCTTCACTCTTCCCAGTGCCACTGCCTTCACCATAACTAACCAAGCCCTAGATTAGAAGTCAACAGGCAGTGAGCCTACAGGCTCGATTTTATTTTTGTACGTTCCATGAGCTAAGAATCTTTTTGCATTTTGAAAGGGTTATTTAAAAATAAAAACATGAATAATACGTAGCAGCAACTGTTTTAGGGCCTGCAAAGCCTAAAATATTTCCAGTCTGGTCCTTTAGAGACAAAAAATGCTCGACTACTGGCAGAGACTTCCAGACCTTTTTCTGGGTATGTATCTATGTCTGTACATATATAAACACACAAATAGACATATAGAAATCTACAGCTTTGCAGGTTTTTATTTGCTCGTGGCTCTGCAACTTGCCTTTTTTTTTTTTTTTTTTTTTGCTTAATAGCATATCTTGAAGATTGTTCTGTGTCAATACGTTTATCTCAACTTTATCTTTTTTAACTCCTAATAGCATTTCATACATGTGTGTATTTCCTCCTTCTAGAAAGCTACTCCCCCCTCTTCAACTGGGAACAACTCTTCTCTGAAAAGTCTCCCCGATGCATCCTCATTTTAGCCCTCAATCACATGTCCCTGTCTTCCATGTTAAATATGCAACCATTCATTTAATTTATCGAATCTTTTTTTGATACCTCCTATGTGTTGGGTACTCCGTCAAGCCCCTAAGGATTCGAAGGTGAAATAAATGGACTAAACTTCCTGCCTCAGAAAGCATATGTTCTCGTAGAAGGAACAGAACCAGTTAGTGAAAGACAATAGGAAGCAAGGAAGGACAACATGAAATGTTAGAGGATGGGCCTTGAAGTTGAGATCAAGTCGTCCTAGATGGCCTCAGTGAGAAAGTGACTCTTGAGAACAGATCCTTAGAAAATGAGGGCACTAGCCAGAACATCTGAAGGGAGGCATTGTGGACAGAAGGAGCAATGAGTAGAAAGGCCCTGAGGTGGGCTCACAGGTGGTGAATCTGAGGAAGATCAAAGATAGCAGGAAGATCAGAAGGGCAGAAGCAAAGTGAATGAGGAAGAGAAAGGTGGAAATGAAATCAGAAAGGTAATAAGGGCCTGTATTGTGTGGGACTTCTGGGCTATAATAAGGACTTTTGCTTTTGATCTAACTAAGATGGGGGAACCATGGTAGGGTATTGAGCACAAGAGTGAGGTGGTCTAATTTCCTGTTAATAAAATAATTCTGGTTGCTTCTTGAAAACAAATTGTAGAGGTGGAAGTACAAATATAGAAGAAGCTGGACCAGTTAGGAGACTGATCACAATCTAGGTGAGATATGATGGCAGCTCAGAAGAGGGGGTGGAAGCGAGGGTGTGTTGTGGAGTGAACGTTTGTGTCCTCCTAAAGTCATATATTGAAATCTGTTTTTTTTTTTTTTTGAGAGTGAGAGAGACAGAGAGAAATGAGTAGGGGAGGGACAGAGAGAGAGGAGAGAGAATCCCAAGGACGCTCCACACTGCCAATACAGAGTCCAGTGCAGGGCTCGAACTCACAAACCTTGAGATCATGACCTGAACCAAAACCAAAAGTTGGACACTTAACCAACTCGGACACCCCAGCACCCCTGTATATTGAAATAGTAACCCCCAATGTGATGGTAGTTGGCCTTTGGGAGGTAATCAGGGTTAGATGAGGTCATGAGAGTGAAGGACTCATGATGAGATTAATGTCCTTATACAAAGAAAAGGAGATACAGGATTTCTCTGTCTTCCCTCCACCATCTGAAATTCGGTGAAAAGACAGCCATGTGCAAATTAGGAAGAGGACCTTCACCAAACATCAGATCTGCTGGCACCTTGATCTTGAACTTCCCAGGCTCCAGAACTGTGAGCGAAGAATGTCTGTTGTTTAAGTTCCCCAGTCAATGATATTTTGTTACAGCAGCCTAAGCCAATTCAGACAAGGGAGTAAGGAATGGAACCTATAAAAAGCCAGAAGAAGGGAAAACCAGCTTCGAGACTCCAGTACCATGATCAGTAGGTAACTCCCTCCCATTCCCAAAATGATGACCTTGTGTTACAGGACAGAACTTCAAATCTCAGGGAAAAGCCAGGGTAAGCCTAGAAAATAAATCTGAATGTCCAAGATCACATCTTATATGGGCTAAACATCCTTAAGATTGGAGTTTATTTGTTATTTTAAGATCAAGGCTATGTTCTCATTAAGTGTCATTGTAGAAGATTAGTTGTAGGCCCTGTTGTGAAACCAGTTCTCCTAACCTGAGAGAAGGAAACAGTGGTTCTCTTTGCAGGTGTTATAAGAGACGATGTAATACCATGTGCAATTGCTTTAAAACTGAAAAGAGTCTGACCATAGACCAAAGCACAAGGAAGTTCCCAGAAAGTAGGTGGATGAGGGCAGAGCTAAGAGAACAACCGGCTGTGGTCCCAACAGCCTCTTGGCCAACCTTCAGGGGTCAGTTTTCAACAGGCTGGGACAGTTCTGCTTGTCACTGAGTCTTCTCTTCTTGGGGGCTTGACTTTTCTCAAGCTCTCGGTAGAGGCCACACACTGGCCTTCCTCTGCTTCTCCACCTGAAGGGGTTGTTGACTTTCTCTTTCTTTCTAAAAATCCCAGAAAGTTGAAGTGAGTTCTACTGAATTGGAATTCTTTCTTATAAATGTATCTCAGAGGCAAGTTCCAAGTCAAGAGTCTCAAGACCACTGTGTGGGGGGAATATAAAATCTAGAGGGTTCTGTGATTTCATCAGGGCTTTATCTACCTTTTAATGATCCTTGGATATGGGAACAGGGCTTAGTGTATGCTGATGCATACAAGATCATTTTCCCCTTGATGTGAGGCACAATGAGATTGGAAAATTTCGGAACAATTATTATTTAATTTCTCTTTCCAAGGGAGAAGGCCATAATGTGTTTCACCCTTTGGAAGACAACACCCTAGTAATAATTTTAAATATAGCATCGCTACTAACACCATTATATTGATGGAATTCTTTGAGTTACAAATGGCAAAAACAGGGGCGCCTGGATGGTTCAGTCAGTTAAGGGTCTGACTTTGGCTCACGTCCCGATCTTGCAGTTTACAAATTTGAGGCCTGCGTTGGGCTCTGTGCTAACAGCTCAGAGCCTGGAGCCTTCTTGTGATTCTGTGTCTCCCTCCTTCTCTGCCTCTGTCCCACTCACATGCTGTCTCTCTCTTTCTCAAAAATAAATAAAAAATATTTTTAAAAATTGCAGAAACATGACTCACACTAGCAGAAAGAGAATATATTGGCTCATCTAGCCGTGAAGTCCAGTAGCAGAGTCAGGCACAGAAGATGTTGACACACCGGGCATAGCAGATTCCAGGGGCTCAGATGATGTCTGGCTGCTTTTCTCTGTCCATCTCTAGTTTCACTTCCAGTGTGCATTGGCCTCATTTTCATTCTCCTGTCATGTAACTGGACAGAGGACAGCTGGCAATGCCATGTGTATTCAGTCCTTCGTACAATTTGCTATCTAAGCATAAGTCGATGCATTTTCAGATTTCAGCAGACATATCGAGGACGACTGTGGTTGGCCTCTTTGAGTTGATATCCATTCTCTCATCAGTCTGTGCAGCCAGAGGAAGGGGTACAGTGGCCACAACTGAATTACATGGTCATCTGTAGGCTCAGGGAGCAGGGGCCACCATACACAAAATCCTGTAGACAGTGGGAGAAACAATCCCACAAAGAAAGTGGAGCTGAGAAGCAAAAGAAAAATCTCTGTGTCCACTGTGACCACTCTTTGTTATTCTAACAGAAACACACTTTCCAACGACCTATATTAAAATAACCATATTTGAATGTTTGAAAACAATGTGTGCATACATTTTAGGTGGAAACATCACTTTTTTTAAGCTAATAGATTTTAAATTTTTGCTGAAGCATAATATGTATATTTATTTGTAGAAAAATATGCTTTTTGTGAGCGTTCAGCTTAATGAAGATGGGGTAGTATTTCATTTCTTTTCGTAAGGTTGAGGAGTGTTTCCCATGTTCAAAAACAGCTGTACAGCTTAGCCTGAGGAAGGAAGAGTATAGTATAATTGTGCTACGGAAATATTCCAGAAGGTAGGGTGTAGAGGAGATGGAAGCCAAGATGGCCACCTGTTGAAGGCACATAGGCCCTGTAACTTACTCAGCATGATTTTCCACCAGCTGGGTCTGACCTTGGGTCTAGTTCATGTGCAACAGTAAAGTCTTTGTCACCAAGTATTTATTAGGATGGACTATTGGTTAATAAGAGAGAAGAGAAGGATGCCTAGAATGCTCAGTCAGTTGAGTGTTTGACTCTCGATTTTGGTTCAGGTCATGAAATCACAGTTCATGAGATCGAGCCCTACATCGGGCTCTGCGCTGATAGTGTGGAGCCTGCTGGGATTCTCTCTCCCTCTCTCTGCTCCTCCCTCATGTGCATATGCCCCCCCAAAATAAATAAATAAACATTTTTTAAAAAATAAGAGAAAAGAGAGACTTGTTATGTCTTTTAATAAGAGACAACTGCCTGATTCTCTACAAACAGAAAAAGATGCCAGCAAGGAGCTAAGTATCCATCCTGGTGTGCCACACTGGTCATCAGATGGCTTCATCCAGCACTGTCACTACTTGGGACTTGTTAGACTAAGGTTAATTTTCACCCACGATGTTGTAGGTATCTCACTTTTGCCCTTCTCTATCTACTTTTCACCATATCTCTGCTTCTAGGCCGACCCATAGATATGACATCACAGGTTTCCATATTTCCTGGCTGCCATTTTGGGTTCAACCAACAGAGAACATGAGCAGAGAACACGGGAATTGTTAGGAGTGAGAACACTGAGGTCAGGGATTAATCCCCAAATCTCTTCCTGCAGGGGTGCAGGAGTGTATGGGATATAATGGACCAAACGTTACCTGTTTGCTAACCCTGAACTAGATAAGCTACAACTTCCTATCTCTTAAAATCCATAATTCAATATTTCTCCTTTCTCTTTTTCTATTTCTCCTTTTTTGATTTACCTTACTTATTTTGGTATCGGGAACCACAAGTGTCTTCCTTTGCCTTTCAAGCTGTTCTTCCATTTCACTTGGCCTTCAGTTTGCAAACTCAGATTCCACACTGCCCTTTCTTTATCTCATTATCTGGAGGTTGGGTGCATTTGGTGTTTAAAGGTATGTCACTGACGTCAGTCACACTCTCCCTAACAATCCCTGATAAAGGACATCTCGTACGACTCCCAGGACCTGAGCACCTTCTGTCAATCTCCTTCCCACTCATTCCACATAAGGTGCTATCACAGCGCCTTCTGTACCCAGAGGGGCAGATATTAGCTCTGATGCACTTTCAGAAAACAAAAGCTGATTATGTTTATTTCCTGTACCAAGACAAACAGCAGTCTCTGTCACCAGCAACACTTATGATAGGGTTCACTTCTACCCACTGAATTTAATCGGCTCTATTTCTAGAGCGGAGACATCAGCAGTGCTTCACCGGTTCATCAATGGCTATTATTTCATCTGCTGAACACAGAGAAGGGCATAGATCCACAGCCGTAGAAGAGACATTTAGTGGTTAAACAGTCTCTAGCATATATGAATGCTAGATTGAAGAATGGGCTCATAGGGAAACTATTATACTGGAAACTGGCTCTGGTATGGATCTCGAAAGGATGAGATTGAATAGCTAGAGTCTTTCCTGGAGCCCTAATTTAGCTTTTAAGGACCCAAGGATTTCATCAAAAGAGGGCTTTATTTACGAGATTGCACCAGAAAGATAGAAGTGAAAAACTACACCGCAGGTAAAATGATAATCTTTGACATCTGAAGGGCTTGGACTTGAATTCTCTCTGTACTCCTGCTTTGTGGGTAACCCTGGGCACACCACTTAACTTCCTAAGTTTCCATTGTATATTGATGTTAAAGATTTACCAAGTTATAGGGTTTTTGGGAACCTTAAATTAAATAACCTTTGGAAAGTAATGGTTTCCAATGGAATCTTTGGAAAGTATGCCAGCATAGTGCCTGGCATAAAGTAAGTATTCAAGAAATACTTGCATTCTGATGATTATAATGACAGTAATCTTCATTATTTGTAAAACTGCAAGGCATTTTACATTCTTATTTCCCTCAAATAGATCTTCTCTCTCTTTCTCTCTCCCTCCCTCTCCTTCTCCCTCTCCTTCTTCCTCTCTCTCTATATATATTTCTAGAGCACCATATACAATATATGCATATATATATATTACAAACAAAAGAGCTCTCTCTCTAAATACCCGAGTTCTTCAAAGCCCTCCCTCCTTTAAAGATCACTTCTAATGGGGCACCTGGGTGGCTCAGTTGGTTAACCATCAGACTTCAGCTTTGGTCATGATACTTCGTTTCAAGTCATGATCTCACAGTTTGTGAGTTCGAGCCCCATATCAGGCTCTCTGCTGCCAGCTCGGAGACCACTTCAGATCCTCTGTCTTTTTCTCTCTACCCCTCCCCAACTTGTGCGCTCTCTCTCATCTCTCTCTCTCTCTCAAAAAAAATAAATAAATAAACATTACAAAAAAAAAAAAAGATCACTCCTGGTCGACTAGGTAAAGTTGAAACTTTTTAAGATACCATGCAAGGCGGGGCACCTTGGTGGCTCAGTCACTTGGGCGTCCGACTTCGGCTCAGGTCATGGTCTCGTGGTTCATGAGTTCGAGCCTCGCATCGGGCTCTGTGCTGACAGCTCAGAGCCAGGAGCCTGCTTCACATTCTGTGTCTCCTTCTCTCTCTGCCCCTCCCCAACTCATGTTCTGTCTCTCTCTGTCTCAAAAATAAATAGGGGCACCTGAGTGGCTCAGTCGGTTAAGCGGCCGACTTCAGCTCAGGTCATGATCTCGTGGTCTGTGAGTTCGAGCCCCGCGTCGGGCTCTGTGCTGACGGCTCAGAGCCAGGAGCCTGCTTCACATTCTGTGTCTCCTTCTCTCTCTGCCCCTCCCCAACTCATGTTCTGTCTCTCTCTGTCTCAAAAATAAATAGGGGCACCTGAGTGGCTCAGTCGGTTAAGCGGCCGACTTCAGCTCAGGTCATGATCTCGTGGTCTGTGAGTTCGAGCCCCCGTCGGGCTCTGTGCTGACGGCTCAGGGCCTGGAGCCTGCTTCAGATTCTGTGTCTCCTGCTTTCTCTGCCCTTCCCCTGCTCATGCTCTGTCTCTATGTCTCTCAAAAATAAATAAACGTTTAAAATAAATAAATAAATAAATAAACAAACATTAAAAAAATTTAAAAAAAAAGGATACCATGCAAGGCATTCACAGTCTGTTTTTCTCTTACCCCTTCAGCCTCGTATCTGGCTTCTTCCACACTGCGTGTTTTACTGCAGCCATAGCAAAGTTTTCACTCTCTCCTAACTGCTCACCGTGTGATCCTTGTATATTCTCTGCCCTGTGCCTGGAATATTCCTCTGGAGGCCTCAAGGCTTTAACTAAGGATCACCTTAGTTAAAGACTTAAGAAGGAATCTGAAGAGCAAAATGGAGCTCAGCCAAGTGACACCATTCCAAGGATACGTGTCCATCAGCAAAGTGACACCTATCCAAGGATACATGCCTCAGAACTGGCAGAGTAAGAATTCAAATCAGGACATTCTGACTCCGGAGTAGCTGTATCAGTCTTCTATTGCTGTGATGACAGACCAACACAAATGCACTATCATATAGTTCTGGAGGACAGAAGTTTAAAATGAATTGTACTGGGATAAAATTAAGGTGTCAGCAGGCTGCATTCCTTCTGAGAGCTCTCGAAGAGAATCTGTATCCTTGACATCTCCAGCTTCTAGAAGCTGTCTGCCTTCCTTTGTTCATGGCCCCTTCCTCTATCTTCCAAGCCAGCAGTGTTGCATCTTGAAATCTCTCTCTGTCTCCCTATCTCTCTCTCTCCCCCATCTCCTTCTCTCCCTCCTTATTTCTCTCTCTGTCTCTCTCTCCTCCTCTCTTTGGGGGGACCCTCTTTCCCCATTTGCATCTCCTCTAACTTTTACCTTCTTGCCTTTCTCTTAAAAGGACTCGCGTTATTACACTGGGTGCATCTGGATAATCCAGGATCATCTCTCCATCTCTCTTCTTACTTTATTGCATCCTCAAAGTCCCCTCTGCATGTAAAGAAACCTATTTACAGGGTCTGGCGATTAGAAATGGATGTTTTGTGAAGCATACCACAATAGTGCTCTTAACTTCCATATTACTTTGTTGACTCCCTCTGGAAAGTTGCCCTCTTAAACTCTTGCATGAGCATTCCCATGAGAAGCTACCTTTTTGGATTCCCACAGCCTTGAATTCATACCTCTCCTTTTATACTTATCATATTGCATTGAAATTAGTTAGCTCTTTGCTTTCTGGCTCCCCTAGTTGAATGAGAGCTTCTCAAAGGCAAGGTTTATGTCCCCAGAGCCCAGCCCAGAATCATGTATACAATAGGCATTCACTGAAAGTTGGGCAGATGGGTAGAAGGGGCCAATTGTCTGAAAATCATTGATATCCCTATTCAGAGATGAGGGGATCCATAGTCATTTTAAATAGATATATTAATACGGCTAAAAGGATGTGCCCAAAGAGTAGCTAGGAGCCAATGACTCTAAGCCATGAATGGCAAAGTGCCACAGTAGGCAGGATAATATACTCAAGACTCAGGCAAGGTGAATTTTGCAGATACTAAAAAATCTGTGTTCCCCCCACAAATTCCAAGTATGAAGATAGATAAGACCAAATCTGTACTTGTCTCCCCAGTGGCATCTTGTAGCAATTGTCTTAGCCCTGGAGCATTTAAAATCAGAATTGATTCGGAGGGGAGCAGAGAACCTCAAGATGATGGTGTGAGATCTTCTGAATGAGCCTGAGTTTTAACCTAGAAGTAACAAGTCAAAATCTCTGGACTGGACCGGAACAATCCTAGAAAGGACTAGGTTAATTTTTCTCCCTGGGGGATTCTTGAGTCATAAAGTCAAAAGGTTTTATAGAAATAGAGTTAATTTTTACCCACCCGAGATTGTCACCTTGGGTTCATAACCCACCAACGTTTGCCTTTCAGTAAGTCATTCTCTCAGGCTAAATATGGGGAATGTCACTGAATTAATCATACTTGTGACAACTGTGTTTAGATGGGCTCAGGTTGCATTTTATATTAAGTGTATTCCATTAACAGTATCACGGGCACAGAGCTACTGACAAGATCCGCTGGAGAGTTGTGTGATTTAATACAAAGTTCTTGCGTAAGGAAGTATGACAAGTTGAATTTGCTAAATTAATCGCCATTTGTTCAGGTGCTCCTCCTTGCATGGAGGTCTCTGCGAAAGAACAGAAAAGGGGACAAAAGAGTTGAGAATAACATTTCTTCACATGATGTCCTGGAACCTAAGAGACAACACCTTGAAGTCAGAGTGGTTACTGTGTAGCTCAAGCGTTAGCAATTTTTTTTTTCCTGCAAATGTCATGTCTTAGTCAGTCCAGGCTGTGATAGCAAAATACCATAGACTGGTGGCTTATAAACAAAAGGTATTTATTTGTCAGAGTTTGGGAGGAAATAAATCTAAGATCAGGGTGCCTGCATGAGAGAATGAGGGCTCTCTTCAAAATGGTAACATCTTCTTTTATCTTATCTAGCTGAAGGGGCTAGGAAACTCCCTGGGACTTCTTTTATAAGGGAATTGGGATTTCAACATGTGAGTATTGGGGAAACACAAATGTTCAGTCTATAGCAGGCCAGATAGTAAATGTTTTAGGTTTTGTGAGCAATAAGATCTCAGTTGCAACTGCTCAACGCCACTGTTATAGCTTGGAAAATAGCCATAGACTATACGTAAACAACGGAGTGTGGTTAGGTTCCAGTAAAACCTTACTTACATACAACAGTAAGCACCTAGATTTAACCCAACCTCTAATCCATCTTATCAGTGCCGAAGAAAGTTGACTTGCCCATTAGATATGACACCTAGGGCATAAAATGTGGACATACAAATGGACTTGCCTGTTGGATATAGCTGGCATAGGTAATAGTGGTCATTCTTGGTTTTATTTTCTGGGTTACTGACCTATTTCCCTTCGTGTCGTTGGGAACCACCATGACCCTACCCTCAGTTCACATGCATTTGCTTTGTCTGGGGTTTTGGCTCCATAAGTAGGGAATTTGACCAAAATCTAACCAATGAACACACCAATCCCCCAAGCCACAGTGACTGGTGCAGGGACAGGGTTACCAATCAGGGTAAGGTTTGTCATTTCTTCAATCAGAAAGAATCCCCCAGAAGCAGATCTAGAGATAAAGACTTGAGTGTGCATGTTTATCTGAGAAATGATCTCAGGAAATACTGGTTGACATCATCAATCAAATTATAAGGGAGGGGAATTGGAGCTTCATCTTGGGGGACAAGGAGTCAGTGTAGAACAGAAGCCTCCAAATTAGCCCACTGGAGGGGTGCACATTAATCCCTGTCAGTCACTGGTAAAGGGCTGCTCCTGGGCATGTTCATCCCTGCTACCTCTGGCCCACCCTGACCACTAGCAGAGTAGAAGTTTCAGTCACCAAAGGGTAACATCAAGAGAAGAGAATTTGGAAGTCAGATTCTGCTGCTCTGAAATTAGACCTTTGGAGGATATGCATGAGACACCTTTAGTTTTTGCTACCACAGAATGCGGTTCGTCTCCCTATTGGGTTCTGAAGAAAATGGGGGCTTATTTGACTCAGTTTGAGCCCTCAAATTATACTATTCCTGAAATCACCCCACAGACATTTTCATTACGTGAGCCAAAAATTTTCCTTTTTGCTTAAACCAGTTTGAATCAAGTTTCTTACTATATGAATCAATAAGGACTAAAATTGGGAAGTTGGAATTTATTTTCCACTCATAGTGATTCATCTTAAAATCTGGTAAGTATTTTGAGGCATAGGGAATTCCCAAAAGATAATAGGCATATAGGTATAGATACAGATACAGATACTATATATTGTTACGGATACAGATCATATATATATCATGATATCAACTATTTCTGGGTCTATATTTATATATAAGGGTGTGATACTGTATTCAGGGGAAAGGTACATAAATATGTTGGTGTTTTAATAGTACACAAAGAGTTAAGTAAGAATATAATGAAGGTTATCCAAGAAAGGTCACCAGATCTCCACAACCCTTCCATCCATCAGCAAAATATAAGCCCAGAAATATCTGCTTCTGTGAAGAGAAGAAAGGGTGCAGAGTTGCCCAGGAGACTCCCAGAAGCTATTTAATAAGAGACAGATGTCTATTCCTCACAACTTCCTTTGGTCCACAATCTCTGTGCTTGAGGTTTATCTCTCTTTTTCATTCTTTCCACTCTTATTTGCTAAATGGAATTAAAGGATTAGAGCTGAGATGGTCTGGACAAATAGAAGAGGATCAGAAGATAATAAGAACAGGAAAACCAAATGTAGTCATTTCAGGGAAAGTCAGAGAGTCAAGGAAGTAAGCAAAGGACAACCCATGCTCGTAAGGGCAAGAGAAGGATCAGAAAGAAGATTAAAAAATTTTTTTGTAATGCCTAAAGCATACACTCCCCATTTTTTTTGTGTTCTCGGAGGAAAGGGAATCTATTTCTGTTATATTTTTGTTCAGATTGGTATTTCATCCAATGTGATTCTGGGCCGATCCACACTCACACAAGCCAAACGAGCATGTGAACCCCCAGTGGACTCTGTGACCCATGTGGTCGGTCTGTGGTGTGTTATTCAGGAGGCATAGTTCAACAGCCCAGAAATAGATTAAGATCGACTCCATTTGTTTATTTAACATTTCTGTTGAATATCTTCTGTGCCACTAAGTGATTCAACAGTGAACAAACTAAACAAAAGTATACTCCCGTTGATTTAACACTGAGTGGAGAAAAACAGATGATAATCAAAATAAAATGTGTAACACTTTAGATGATGATAAATGATATGGAAAAAAGCAAAGCAAAAGATTGGGAGCAGTGGGAGGTGAGGGCTTCATTGAGACGATGACTTGTGTCCCAAAGTGTGCAGGAAGCAAGGAGAGAGGCAGTTGAAGGAGAAAGGCAGTTGTCTTAGGGAAGAGCATTCCAGGCAGAGAGAACAGCAAGTACAAAGGCCTGAGATGGGAGAGTGCTGGGCCTTTCTTAGAATTACAAGGAGGCTAGTAAGAGACTAGAGCAAGGATCAGTGAATTGTTTGTGTGAAGGACAAGATAGTAAAAGATTTCAGCTTTGGAGTCCATACAGTCTCCATAACAAACCACTCAGCTCTGCCATTGTGGTATGAAAGCTGCTACAGACAACAGGCCATCATTTGCTGACCCCTGGCTAAAAGAATGAGCAGGTGTAGTGATATTTGAATGTGTAGGGTCTTATACATCATTGCAACAACTTTGGATTTTGCTTTGTAAATTAGTCAGTGTTCCCCCAGAGAAACGAAACCAACAAGATGTGTGTGTGTGTGTGTGTGTGTGCACATGGGTGTATATGTATGGGGAGAGAGGTAGAGAGAGATTATAATGAAGTGGCTCACAAGATTATAGAGGCTGACCAGTACCAACATGTGCAGTTTCCAAGCTAGAGACCCAGAAGAGCTGATTGTATAGTTCCACTCTGAAGACCAACAGGCTCAAAACCCAGTAAAAGCCAATATTTTAGTTTGAGTCTGGAGGCAGGAAAAAACATGATGCCTCATCCAGTTTAAAGGCTGTCGGGCAGAAGGTATTCCCGCCTATTCAGGGAAGGGTCGGTTCTTTGGAGCTATTCATGCCTCTTACTGATTAGACGAGCCCCACCCACACTAGGAAAGGAGATCTGCTTTCCCCAGTCTACCAGTTTAAATGTTAAGGCCTCCAAAAATGCCCTCACAGAAACACCCAGAATTATATTTCACCAGATATGTTGGTACACTGTAGCCCAGTTAAGTGGACACATAGAATTAACCATCACCATCACATTGTATATGGGATAGAGGGCTATTCAAGGGCAGTGTAATGGCATGATCTGATTACATGTTAGCCATATCACTCTAGCTGGTGTGTTGGGCGGACATAGGGCAACAAACCAGGATTCTATTTCAATATTTTAGGCAAGAGATAATAGTGGTTTGAACAAGGTGGGAGCGATGTAGGTGGTGAGAAATAATCAGATTGGTTTTTGACAGTAGCCCTTACTGAATTGTCTGATTATGTGATATTAGTGTGTGAGAAAGACTACAGTAAGATGGACTCTCAGGCCTTGTCCTGAGCAATTTAAAGGATCAGATTGTCCTCAGCTGTGATAGGAAAGATGCTAAGAAAAGCTGGTTTGGGGAAAATATTAGGAATTCAGTTTTGAACAGTTGATGTTAAAATGGTGGTTATGTATCCACGTGGTGAAGTAGATGCAACAGTCTGAATGTTTGTGTGTCCCCTCCCACCACCACCACCCCTACCAAATTCTTATGTTGGAGTGAGGGTTTCTGGGAGGTGCCTAGGCCATGTGAGTGAAACTCTCATGAATGGGATTTAGTTCTCTTACAAGAGAAACCCATAGAGACCCCTCACTCATTCTGCCATGCGGGAATTCAGCAAGAATGCACTAGCTGTGAACCAGGGAGAGGGCTCTCAGCAGAAAGTGACCATGCTGGCCCCTTGATCTTGGACTTCCAGCCTCCAGAACTGTAAGAACTGTTGCTTTTATAAGCAACCTGGTCTGTAGTATCTTGTTATGGAAGTCTGAATGGATGAAGACAGTAGAGTGGGCAGCTGTATGTACTTGTCTGAAGTTCAAAGGGAAAAGTCCCTCCTTACCTGAATTCATGGGATAATTCAAGAGATCCAATTAAAAAGTTTCAACCTTTCCTATATCCCGTTTCCTCTTCTCTCCACATGCTGGAAATTCTTTGGAGCCCTCGTTTGTCCACTGTCCACCCCTACCCCATCCTCTACATGCCCAGCCTTCCCTCTGCTCCATGGCTTTGTTGTGGAGATATAATGAACCTCTCTACTATACAAATTTAAGTCTTACTCTACCAATGCCCTTCTGGGTCTGCCTTTCTATGCCATTTATTGGATCTGTATCCTCATGTCTCCTAGCTAGGGAAAGGCCAGGAATGGATTACAAAGTAGGGGGATGAAGAGAGAATTTGGGCTGGAAATCACTCTTTCTTTTCAGGGGTCTATGAAAACAGGTCCTGTGGACATCCTATGATAAGTAATAGCAATAACAATTATGTATGTATGTATGCATATCAGTCATAATTGGCTAAGATTCATTATTTCAATGCTAATTTAATAGAATCATAGAATTCTAGAATTTTATCAACTCTGGAAGTTCAAAGATCATTTTGTCCCTTCCTGTCTTTTATAAATGAAGAAGCCAAGATCAATGGCAGTGAATTAACTTGTCTGAGCTTCACTTTTTCTCAGAAAGCTATTCCTCTATTAATTACCATATCAGCACAATGCCTATATAGTGGTACGTCTGATTAACATAATTTGTGGAACATCTAAGACATGCAGCTTTATGAAAAAAGCATTATGAAATATGCTTTCTCTTCACCATTTCACTGAATCCTCACAACTCTTTTGGGTAGTTAAATTTTCCCAGTTTTACAAATGATTGCCCAGAAGGCTCAAAGGGATTCAGTGATTGGCCCTTCACCTGGCTGGGCACTGAGGGAGCCAGGACTAGAAAGTTGTCCAAGTCCAGTGCCTTGCCCTGCACAGAGCTGCCTTTCAGTCATGGATCATTGTGTGTGTTGCGGTGAGGGTGAAGGCTAGAATGATCCACATTAGATGGTAATTTGGTTTCTCAATCTGTTTCAAACTTCTAGGGACATACCTGGGTGTCCCAGAGATTGACCTGGCATATTTGATAAGCTTTGACTTTCTCTGAACTACCTGGCTTTGTCTTCATGTGTAGTGTTATTCTTTCATTGGTTTGTTTGCAAGCTTTGGCATGTCCTATCAGTAGGAATGGAGTCTGTTCTAAAGACAGAAAGTGCACATAAGAGAGAACATGCAAGCTCACAGCATTACAACATGAAAATCTATTACAAATGTGTCTTTGACATGAATAGGTATTAGGAACTTGTGATAACCAAACACAAGGCAGTAATCTTTGCCAACTCTAAACTAACCGTACTTAAATCAAGAGAAGGCACAAACAAACCACAAGTCTGTTCCTCTTTCCATGTACTGTGTTGTATTTTCTAGCCATATAATTTCTCCCAGGGTGAATTCTAAAACATCCTCCTATAGAAGAGGATAGGGAAGGAGTTGTTGTTCTTCTTACTAAAGAGAATTTGCTAGAAGAGAAGAGGGAAAGGTAACAGAGCTTTCTCCAGGGACACAAATTTTTATTTTTAATTTAGCAGATGCTAACCTCATGTTTTCATTTACTGCTCCTTCTGTTTAATGTGCTCTACTTTAAAAATTCTTCCTCCTTCTGTCAAATATACCTCATTCTTCAAGACAAGCATCCAGGCAAGGAAAATTTGTGCAAATACAAAAAGAATCTTTGAACCAGCCCAAAGTTTTCATTTTGGTTGGAACAGTGTTTGGCATCCAAAGATTGTGTCCCCACTTTTCCTATATTTTCACTCAGAAGGTTTAGATAAAGAGAAGGCAGTAATTGTCAAGATAACATGTTTTTACTTCTGGGTGTCTCAGCCTTGACACTGTTGGCATTTTCAAGAAGATCGTTCTTGATCGTGGGGCCGTCCTGTGCATTGCAGGATGTAGCAGCATCTGTGGCCTCTACATACTAGATGCCAGTAGCACCCTCCCCCCAGTCGTGAGAATGAAAAATGTTTCTGGAGAAGTGGCTGATTCTATGGCTGGGGAAAGAATACATAAGATGAGTCTAGTGCATCTCATAGTACAGGGGAAAAAAGGAAGTTAAAAAACACACACACAAAATTAAGAATGGGGGTATGTCAAAGGAACCCAGAAACCAAACGAAGAGCTCTCAAATGCCAAAGCTGGGAACAATTTGAGCAAGAAAATGAAGTAACATTGGATTATAACCCCAAGTATGAAACATGTATTCCTAAGTTTATATAGGTATGAATAAATTATTGAACAATTAAATGGGATAATAACATCTCCTCTACAGAAGAATTTGAAATGATTTATGTAGATACTCACCTCCGAAGAGGTGGTGTGTTGCTCCACACTCATTAAGTATGGGCTGCACGTAGCGACTTCCTTCTGAAGATTACAGTATGGAAAAGGTGATTTAAAAAGTAACTTCACAGTGAAGAAAACTGACAAACACTACTCAGCGAGGTGATCAAGGTGGACATCAGACAGTGATAAGTCATGTTGACACTATGTACCCTTGATATAATGTGATGAAAATCACACTTTACTTCTGTGATCTTCCTTCCAAAACTCATAACCCTGGTCTCCTCATGAGACACATACTGACTAGTCCAAAATGAGGGATGTTCTACAAAATATCTGACCAGCACTCTTCAAAACTGTCAAGGTCATCAAAAACAAAGAAAGTTCAAGAACCTGTCACAGCCAAGAGGAAACTAACTCGTTCGTTGTTAGGGTGATTAAACCTTATATGGTACATTGGATGGGATCCTTGAACAGAAAAAGGACACCAGATACAAGCAAATGAAACTTGAATAATGGCCAGACGTTACTGAATGATATATTGATATTGGTTATCAGTTGTTACAAATGTACCATATAAATTATTAGCACGAGAGATGTTTTTAATAAGAGAAACTGGATGAGAGGTATATGGAAACTCACTTACTACCTTCAGGTCTTTTCTGTAAATCTAAAACTATTGTAAAATAAAAAAGCTAACTTAAAACAGTGTTTCTGGATTTTGGCAAATGTCCCCTTGGAAGCAAAATCAACTTCTACTGAGAACCATTGCTTTAGAGTATCTGGGTTCAAGTCCTACCTCGAGCACTTTCTAGCTGTGTGGCCTTGGGAAAATTTCTCAGCATCTCCGAGCCTTCACAAAAGGGGAATAATCACAATACTACCTCAGAAGATTGGTGTGACGATCAAGTGTGGTAACGCAACATGCAGACTGGCACTTAATAAACACTTGACAAATGTCAGCAATAATAACACTAAGGACGACCATTATTATCAATTCATCTCGTGTGAGTGAGGCACTACTAACATGTTCCTATTTGTTCCCAGCCTATCAGCCTCCAGGAAAACAAAATGACTTGGAGGGCAATTTGGGTTTAGACAAATCTCCTTTCTTGCCTTGAGAAAAAGAATGTGCCTTTTGGAAAATGACAGACCTCCCCGAACCTGCAGGGTAAAGCCCAAACGGAGATGGACAGCAGCACTTCCTGCCCTAATATTGAGGCAGCCCCTGCAGGCTGCATGAGATTTACTTTGGTTAGACTCATTTATTGAATCCCAGGGTGAGAGATGCAGCACGAAGGCAGGAAGATGAAGCCGTCTGGCTGGCTGGAGACCAAGCGTAGGGGGAGCGAGAAGGGAAGACATCAAGACATCACTGCATAAGGAGCCAGCCCCCGATGCTAGATCTGCTCAGCTGAACCGTCCCTGGGGAACATTTCCAAACTACCCTTTGACTGCTCAATACTGGTGCCTTTTAAGTCATCTAACCCTTATTTTGCATGTCCTGGCTTCAAAACTAGTTAGATGTATTGACCTCTGCTGTTGGAGAGGTTAAGGCTAAAAGAAAAAGGACAGGTATCTAGGTGGCTCAGTTGGTTGAGTGTCCGACTTTGGCTCAGGTCATAACCTCACAGTTCGTGAGTTCAAGCCCTGCTTTAGGCTTCGTGCTGACAACTCAGAGCCTGGAGTCTGCTTGGATTCTGTATCCCTTCCTGCCCTTCCCCTGCTCTCTCGCTCTCTCTCTGTCTCTCTCTCTTTCTCTCTCCCTCAAAAAAAAAAAAAAAACGTTAAAAAACATTAAAAGAAAAAGGAGAAATACATACAGTTACATTCCAATAGGAGAGACATGGAAGAGGCTGAGGCTATCACTCCAGCCCCTTGTCATAACTGTGGCAAAAATGAAAAGTTCAGCATCAGGCATCAATGCAGCTTTTCACTTCCATGTAGATATAGAAAAGTATAATCTTCAAAGTTAGATTAACTTGTATTTTAATTTCTCCAGCGTTACTTCCCAGCTAGGTATCTGTGGACCAGGCTACCCTACCTCTCTGAGCCTCCATTTCTTCATCTATAAAATGGGGATAACTGTGAAGCACAGATGAGAGGATTTCTTAAGCTTTTTTTAACGTTGTTGTCATAGAATGAAATCTGTTGTATCACCTAGTCCTTCTGTTTGGTGACTGAGGAATCATTTGAAAGGCCAAGGGACTGAAATAGTTCAGTCCACACGGTCTTGGAAAGGAAGAACCTCTTGGAAAGCAGGCCAGCTACAAAAGAGACAATATTTCGGCTTTCAGGGGGTTGGGCTATGTGCTGTTACATTAACTGATATCCAGCTTCTTGGACCTTGACCCCCTTCTCTTACACCTCGACCTCTGAAATCCTGATTTGAGCTCATTTTCCAGAATCTGGTTTCATTCATTCAAGAAATAATAATAAAGTGCTTGCTGCATGCCCAGGCACTGCGGATACTGTAGTGAAAACAAGCAAGATGCCAGTTGGCATTCTAAAGGTGGGAAGCAAAAGGTACACAAGAAAAGAAACAAATGAATAATGAAGACAGCCTGGATGATGAGTTCTATAAAGAAAATAAATCAGGGCCACTTGAGTGGCTCAGTCCGTTAAGCATCGGACTCTGGATCTCAGCTCAGGTCTTGATTTCAGAGTCATGAGTTCAAGTCCTCCATTGGGCTCCACGCAGGAGCCTACTTAAAAATCAATCAATCAAGTGGACAGGGAACAAAAAGTGACTATATTTGAGGTAAATCCCAGCCAGGGTTGAGGAAAGCATCTCTGGGGAGTTGACACTGGCAATGAGCCCTCAAAGAAAAGAAGAAGCCAAATACACAAAGATTTGTAGGATTATTCAGGCAGAGATGGTAGCCTGAACTAAGGGTATCCTTAAGTTCTTCTTAGTTACTTAATCTAAATTACTTCTTGTTTTCGACTTACATGTCTTACCCAGATCTGATCATCTAACTTCTTTTTACTTAGGAAAGTATTTTAGACTCTTCTGAGTATGCCATTCGTTTGCTTGTTCATTCATTCCCTTTTGCACCTAATTAGTTATTAAGCACCTACTACTTGCCAGACACTAGGAATAGGTAATGAAGACAACAGACATGAATATTTTCTCATGGAAATCGGTTGTGCAGACATAATCTTCACAGTATCTCAAGTAATGCACCAGCTAGAAGTACTATCTCAGAAGGATCCTTCAGAGCTCGTATCTCGGAAATAGCTTATCTGTTTAGGAAGCCAGCCCATTGCTGGTAGATAGAGCCTCAAACCTGGACTGCAGATAGATGTTGTGGAAACACTGGACTTTAGAATCAGAAAGAACTTGATTATAAATTCTAGGGCTGCCTCTAACCAGCTGTGAGACCTTCACAAAATCACTTAACCTCTCTGAGCCTTAGTTTTTTCATCTTTAAAGTGACTTGATTTTATGAAACCCAGTTTTAATATCTAGTAGACTCTTCATAAATGATTAAGGTGACATTTTGACCCATTTTTATTGTCTTTCTGAGTATGTAAACTGTAGTTGTTTTCCTGAGAGAGTAAAACTATATAACCTATGTCAGGGAGAAATAGAGGTTTTTAAAATTTACCTAGTTTAATCTGGTTTACACAAAGGGAATAAATATCATATTCCCTTATAATCCAAAGGGTGTGTTTTGCCCAAAGTTGCCAATTCCACTTTCCAGATTAACACATTCATTCTCAACAGAGCTTATATAAGCAGCCTCTTTCCTAAACCTGGATTCTCCACTTGCCTATACAATAATTTTAGTTAAATAATTATCTATTATTTGCTTGGATGGGGTGTAGAAAAAGGCCATTCTTCCACACTTTAGATGGGGACTATAATGGGTTATAGAAGTAGAATCTATGCAAATATCCTGAAAACATAAATGCTGTATCTTACCCTTAGGCAGAAACCAGCTCCTGTAGGAAAATGGAATTGATCAATGTTGAATAATGCCATACTCACTGTTCTCTACCAAATATGGAAACTGGCAGCTACTGCGTAATGTTATCCTCCAGCATTAAACTACTGCTCAAAAAGTTTAGCTCTAATTAAAAAAAAAAAAAAGATGTTTCCATCTCTTACACTTACTGCATCCACCAGGGCTCTCCAAGAGCTAGTTGAGGGGAGAGTTTCAGGGGAGAATTAGCTAGCCACTGGGTTTTGCAATCACCTCCTAGAATCAGGATCAGTGAAGGAAATAGAAAGGTGTTGTATGAAGGTCAGTTTCTAACTACGTCATGCACCAGCCCATAACTGGCAGCAGGAGCTACTGCTGATTTGTAGCGAGGCCCCAGGAGTTACTCAGCTGTATTAAACTATTAGGGGGAAGAATGAAAATCGAAATAGATCGCATCCATTTGACATGGGCTGCTCGAAATGCGTTCACTGGGAGTGTTAAATTCAATATAGATGACAAGGTCGGATGAGATCCACTGCCTTATTCCAAGCAGATGAACGTTCAAGTGCTCACCACAGGATATTACTGCACACTTCATTAGATTATACTTCTAACCTGAAACAATAACTGTTAAATGCCAAACTCCATCTGAGTCTTGGAGATCATGCCTCAGAGATACCTTAACCTTGGGAAGGGTAGCTGAATGGGAATTTATTTGTCACCTTCTAAAACTTGCTAGAGCCAAGAGTTCACAATCTGACACTCAGATGGCATACTCTGAATCCCGCTGTGGTTGAAACTTAGCTGGAGACTTGTGTAGTCCTGTGCCTGGCCAAAATTGCTGCAGCCCCTTAAAATATTACGTTGGAATCACACTCACAAATAGGACACTGCCCTTGCTACAGAAGGTGGTTTACATTAAAATTATGTCTGCCTTGTGACCCTGAGGCCGAATTTGTCATCAGCTAACTTTGGCCAAAATTCATTTTTACCTATACTATTTTGAGGTCATAAAATTTTACCTGACCAGTGAGAATATAACCATAAATTTTCAACCTGAACTTTCAATTCTATGTTTCACCTTCACCTTTTTGCTGCTTTGTTCTTACAGGCTGGGGGTTACGTCCCTTGATCAATCTTGTGCTTTCTTAAAGCAACAATATTTTACCTAGACATTATTTTTCACCTACCTAATCCTACAAGGTATTATCTATCTTCTGGACAAAAGGAATGTTTTCATGATTGCAAACAGGACTCAGTCTTTTCTACAGAGAATGAATTTGTTCATTCATTTAAAAAAGATTGGTTAAGTATCTCCTGTTTCCAGGTATTAATTTAGGGCCTAGGGCTACAGTGATAATATTGAAGGGATATTCAGAGCTCACATACTATTGGAAATGAGACACAATAAATACATAAACAAAACATCTAATTTCAGGTAGTGATTTAAACAGTAAGGTAAAGAAATAGAGCATACAAGTAGACAGGATGACCAGTGAATGACTTTCTAAGAGGTGGCAGTTGTGCACAGATCTAAAAAGATTGGGAGGAAGAATATTCCAGAAAAATGAAACAGTAAAGGCTTGCCTTTGGAGGCAGGAACAAGTTTAGTTGATTAGAACAGCAAGAAGAGCCCAGTGCACAAAAGATGAGGTGCCACAGGTGGGCAGGGGTCAGATGATATGAGACCTTGTTGTCCCAGAGTCAGGAGTTTGGGCTTTGTTCTCTGAGTGATGGAAAACCGTCATAGGACTTTCATAGTAGAGGGATATGATCACATTTAAGCTTTGTATGATTAAATTGGGCTGATCTGTAGTGAGTAGATCTACAGCTTTTTGTTTAATAATAATAATAGCTTGATAGAATAGGTTTTGGTAATTAAATAGTTCTGAGTTCAAATCCCAGATCCACCATGTACTAGCTCAACCTAGACAAGTGAATGTCTCATTTTAAACCATTAAAGGCAAAATGAGCATAATAATGTCTGCCTTCTTACATAAGATCATATACATGAATAATATATAGTAAATCTATAATATATGGCAAAGGTTATTTATTCATTGACTAATTTATTCATTTGTTTGTCTAGTCAACCAATAAGTACTCAATCACTAGTATTCTGTTCCTTCAAAGTCCTGCATGTAGCAATTTTTTATTAGCTTCATTTTATTATTCATTATTTTTTGAGCATTTGATTCCCCATAATCACTCTAACTTTTTAATACGGAAGGTTCCAATCTTGCTATTCCTCAGATATTTTTGTGCTTCCTCAAATCTCACAGCCCTCCTCAGAACCTGGAATTTATATCCCAGATTCCCATTCACTGGGTAAATACTGAGCTTCCCTCTCCACAGCGTTTCAAGGATAAGGTTTCCTGGTGGTAGATAGCGATTCTCTACCTTTATAATAACAGAAAATTTGGCCACACATTAAAGCCCTTAAGAGATTGAAAGCAACAATAAATCAGTCTATAATAATTAGAGTGCAATTTTACTGCAATGGGATGATATCACATAGGACATATGAAAAAAAATGCATTGTTTTATCATCTTCATTGATTGTCTTTCAACACAATGCCGACTATGTAGACTGTTTTAGATTAACAGTTTACTTCTCCAAGTTCCCCTACCATACCCACAAGAGAAAATTCTTGAGTATTCCAAGAAACCCAAGACTCTTTCTTCATGCTGACTTGATATCGTGATTAGCCTCTTCTTAATGTCAACATTTCTCTGCTCTACAGGGCTTCCTAAGTCTCACTCTGCACAACCTTATATCAGACAGAAATTCTAATATATGCCCTCAGTTGAAATAAAAATTAATTGGACACATTCATCAAAATTGGAAGGCAAACATGCAAAGGATTCATGGCACTCCAGTAATACTGCGACATTCTTTTTGAGAATCACTAGAGAATTGTTATTTGCATTGTCACCGAACTCCTGATTTTTTATTTCAAACAGCAATAACCACTCCTGGGACAATATCACATAGACTCCGATATTGTCAGTACACAAAACTCCCAACCTAAGCATTTGATCATAATTTTGCAAAGTCAAATAAAGCTCTGTTATTTCCTGAAAGTTGTCTGTGTCCTAAGTCAGTATATCTAGACGAGTTTGTGAGTTATGAAAAGATTTTTTTCTGAATGATACTTCTTACAAATTCAGACTAATGAACACATTCCAGAGTCCTAATGCTCAGAGCATGGCAAAATAAAGTATGAGGTTGAGAGGTCCTATGAACAGTGCTTGCAGACACTACTTTGTTCTTCCAGTGAAAATCCTGACAGTACTCTCAGCAAATGTTTCCTGAAGTGACCATGAAGCCAGCATGTAAGATAACAAGGCAATGCACAAATCAGGAGCTGCTGATTTTTAGCAGTCGGACATTGGTCAGAGTTCTTGTATTTAGATATCCGTTTTTGTTCTCTTGTCAGACAAAGTCGCTTAAAAGCGTCATTACAGGATTCTTCCTTCTCCAGTCATCTTGAAAAGAACTTAATATCACAGGTTCTGAGAAATCCTTCTTTGTCTGTCTATAGGATGTACTCTCTGAGAGTTGTTTTCATATAAATTGCAAGGAAAGCATCTCCTGAGAACTATTATACAAGTACTTCACCTACATTATCTTACATTTCTTCTAATAATCCTATGAAGTAGATACCATTATTGGATCCATTTTATAAGTATAGAAACTGAGGCAAAGAAAGGTTAAGCAATTTGTCTCGGGTTATCACTGCTCTATTTAGGAGCTAGGAATTAGATCACAGAAATCAGGGATTGGATTTTCCACAGTTTGATTGGTGAACCTTTATTCCATGTTCACCTATGTGCCATATACTAGCTCTGGGGAAATCAGTAGCCACCAGAGCCTGGACCTGGCAACAAAAAAAAACCCAATAGAAAAAATAAAATCACTACCTTGGGAAGGGGTGCTTCATTAGCAGCCTGAAGGAGAATTGAACTCACCAAGCAAGATTTGGTCCTTTTAGCCTCCAGAACCCTTCCTCCCATGATGTAGTTGGACTATCTCACTTAGGGTTGCCTTAATTACTGACTACAAATCATGTGGCCTGTTTTGATAATAGGTGGTTAGTGATGATACAAGCATAAATCTGACCTGTACTTTCAAGGTTGAAAAGAGCATGCTCTAGGTAGCTCTTGCCCTTTCTTCCTGGACCACAGAACAAACTGAGCCAAACCCCAAGCCTAGATCCATGTCCAGCTGATCCAAAGCTGAACACAGAGCCGCCCAGATGAATACAGCCTAGAACCTGAGTCACTGACCCAAGTGCATGAGAATACCTAATTGTTGTTTTCAATTACTGAGCTCGAGGTTCATTTGTTATATGGCATTATTGTGGTCATAGCCGACTAATACAACATCACAAACACAAACTAGAAGTTTTGTCTTAGTTTCCATGCAAATTCTTTAGCACTATTTTGGCATTCTCCTGAACTTGCTGGGTCATTTCACCACAGTGCTAACAATTTCTCTACTTGTCAGTAAAATTCCAAGTTCTGGGAGGTTTAGCCAGGTGATTCGTGGTATGACTCCATCATTCAGTTCAAAGGGAAAGGCAAAGTGCTAAAGTCATTGTGTTAAGGCAGAAATTATGACAGATCAAAAATAACCTTGAAAAGGTTATAGATTATCCCCAAAGTTCAGGTCCATTATTTTGTGTACATTCTTCTATATCATTATATGCCTACCAACATTTGAGAACCCCTGAAGAAAGAAACAAAAGAGAAGTCCCTATGTAGATACCTGGACATTTGAACGTTTCGGCATTTAACCTAACTAGAAAATCTTTAGCAATAAGTGAGATATGTGGAAAAACTATAACATGGCCCTACTTGTTCAGACTTCATGCCACTTTCCCATTAAAACTCTCCAACATTAACCTCTTCGAGGAGATGGTAGAGCAGAATCTGGATGTAAGGGGCTGGTGGGGCTGGGAAACTGTTAGGTCTGTATTCATTTTGTAGATTAAATGCACTCATGCTCCATCCCAGCATAATTTCTGTTTTACCTGATAAACCCATAGAAACTTCAAATGATAAATAAAATAATTTTCTTTCATATTCCCTATGCCCTTGTATCCTCTTTGGTGCTCCAACTCAGGTACTGTGTTGGGGCTAGGGACTAGATGCTTTAAAAGGATATGGGGAGAGTCTTAAAATTCATCTCAACCTACAGAAGAACAATACCTAGAAATCCAATCCTCAAGCCTATGGAATGACCATCAAAATAAACCAATCAATAAAGAAAATAAACTGTCCCTAGCAAACATTGGGCAAATTTGAAATGGAGCCCCATGTGTCTTGGTGTCATCACAGTATGATGCTTTAATCTTCACAGCGGCAGGACGATGCAATGAATTCCTCCTAAAGCCACACGTATTCCATTTAAAGGACATTTTACTGAGGTTCTACCTTTCCTATGTTTTGTCATTCACGTGTCTTTCTTCAAGAAAAGGCTGCTGAGAACAGATGGTAGTGTGTGTTTGTATTTGCACATACATATATGTGCTTTGTGTGCAAATGTGATGGATTTCTTTATGACCTACCTCAATGCATAGAAAGTTGTGTCAACAATGTATCTTGATAATTTACTTGTTTGAGAAATTCACACACCTTGCTTTGACTGAGATGGTTAAAATGTGTAGGCAGATCATTTAGCCAGCGGAACTTGAAGGAACTTTCCAGTGGAAACCACTGTTCCCAGAAATATCCAGAAGGTACTAGGGGAAAAAAAATCTTTCAAAGGAAGTAATTCTTTTAACTTGCAACCTCTCATCCACTTTATCTTATTTGAACCCTTACAAAACCTGGGAGGCAGGTAGGTAGAGACGATTACAGCTTTACAGCTGAAGGAATTAAGTCTCAGAGTGGTTACCTCCAACCTCAGTGCCAGCATTAGAATTTGAAAGCAGACCTTCTAGCCTAGTAAATGCTCTTTCCACTTGAGTGTACTCGTATCCACTCTAGCAAACTTCTGGAGTCAACATTTTTACTGGCCAGAAGATGCTTGCCTTCACAGTGTGAGTTTCTCCTACCTACAATCACACTTTTATCTGGGGATGCAGTTAATAAGGATTCTATTTTTAACTTTGGGATATACTCATTTCTGCCTCCCATCACTCTTCCTCTCTTTCAAAGCACAACTCAAAAGCCACCTCCTCGATGAAGCCTTTTGGGAGCCTGTCACGGCCACCTAATTAGATATACTTTATCTCTTCTGTAATGCCCTTGTTGGGCTTTGTGTTTCCCCTTTGGGTATATATGCACCTGGACTCTATGCACCTGCCTTGTACCACCCCTCTTTCCTTTTGCCAACACCTCAAAATTCAGATTATTTTTAGCTTTAAAAAGAAAAAAAAAAATTAAAGCTCTCATTCTCTCATCAAAAAAGAGTCACTCTGTTATCCCAGGGCCAACTCCATCTCCCTCACATAAGCCCTAGAAATCAGGAGAGCCAGAAGGAAAACACCATCATTTGAAAGTCCTGGAGAGCCTCTTTGGCCCCCCATAGTGTGATGAAATGTAAAACCCTGGTCTGTAGACTGATGGATATGGCTTTGAATCCCAGCTCGGTATCACCCAAGTCGCCTGACTATGGGAAAATCACTTAACTTCTCTTTACCTCCTTTTTCTCATCTGTGAAAATCTTACATGGTTTCTGGAAGGAATAAACAAGATGTGGTCCCTGGCACATAATAGGCACTCAATTAAGTGCTAGTTGTTTCGTTATTAGTGTTGCTTCTCCTTTTGCTGTGGTTCTTATTAAGATAGGCCGCCACACTACGCCAGAAGAAATAAGAGCTCCTATCTTCTAGGCCCCTTACACTCACAGCCATCCCTGCCTTATCCTCTTCCCGGCTCACTCAAACAGGCCACCAGCAGGCTTCCGGTGCAATATATCAATAGTGAGTGTTGGAACCAGAATGTTAATTTAGTCTAGCCTTTGTTCCAACCTTCCCACCGGCATGCCTTCTAGATAGATGAACTGGAGAAGAAATAAGAAAGCAGTGTTTTTTCTTTACAACACATACCAAAGGGAATTTTTTTAGTCTTTCATGAACGTTGAACTCTACCTCAAGCTCAAAGTGAGTCTTAGCGAGAGAAATCATTCATGGGAAGGATGGGAAGGGTACTGAACATCAAGACTATAGCTGGTCCCCTACAACTCTTTCTGGAATGGGAAAACAGCAGTGGACAAACTGGAGTATTGAGACAGAGGGTGGGGACCAGGATGGAGAACGACCCTGGCGTTTAAAAATAACATCGACAGGTTGAAATCAAAGAAATTCCAACCTAAGACAAACACATTCTGCAGCAGAGGTAACTTTTCATACTTCAAACTCCTTGTCATTCTCATGTGAAACCTGGAAGCCCGTATTAGGAGATGGTTGCCTGGAAATTGGAAGTCTTCAAGATGATGAATAAAATTACCTTACAATGAAATCTCTGAGCCAAAGCTGGAAATTTTTTTCCTGTTTATTTTATCTTGTAGGCATGTTAAGAATGGATTGCTCGCTCTTAAATGTAGCTTATTATTTGGGCGGCTATGCAGAGTTGCTATTTTGGACTGCCTCTGAGTTTCTGGCTTTCTGATGGGAAGTTTAATAGCTCATTAAATGGCATATCTACTCATTTTTCCCAGACTTACTTTCTGCTCTTTTAATATGCCCTGAAGAATTTGGAGATGTATCCTCAATTGAGCAAATAATGCTGGATAAAGAGCCGTGCCCCGCCCAAGCCACAACAAAGGGTTTTTTAAATATGTAATATAAACTGAGTTCATAAGAAGTATGTGAACTATTATTGAAACAGTGCCTAACAGTCTCCAAACTTCTTTTATATGCCTGATCTCATTTAATTTTTATAAGGTAGAAAATATCTATCATCCACTGAAAAATAGGTTTTTAGTTTCTACTAAGTACTAGGCATTGTGTTAGCATAGGGGGTTGAGGTGGTGTCATTTCTCTCTTCATTTCAGCTGAGGAACCTAGCTTCAGGGATATCAAGTGACTTTGCCAAGGTCACAAGTGAATGAGCACAAGTATTAGCTGCTCGGATTGCAAATCCCATGTTGATTTCCACAGAAGAAACTTCTAGTTGAGTGGAGCCTTGGAGATTACACAATTCGGTGTTTTTACTTTGTACATGAGAAAAATAAGCATTCTGCCCAAGGTTACAATTTGCGAAGAGTTGAATGTGAGTGGGAACCCTTGTCCCCCAGCACCTAGTACATTGCTGTTACCCACAAGGATAATTTAAGATTTACTGTGTATTTTTAGGTCATTTCTAAAACCCACGCTCTTCACTGGAGGACATGCTCTAAAATTATTTCTCCAACTCATATCCCCTCAGCGAGCCTGATCTTAGCATACAGAGGAAAGCAAGGGAATCGATGGTAATGAATAATGGTACCTTCTTATTTTATCCCAATGTAGATCTTAGTAACTAAAGATCTGATCCACCCAAAGGTATGAGTAGTTAAAGGACCTCTGTTCAAAGAAGTATTCACAAGTTTGTTATAGAGGCCTGGCATAGAAGCCACTCAACCCACATTTTAGGAAAGGAGGGAAGGAACGAAGGGAGAGAAAACAGGACAGAGGAAGGAAGAGAGGGAGGGTGGGAGGGAGGAGGAAGGGGACAGGCTAGGATTTTTTTTTCTGTCTTATTAACTTCTTTTTCCCCAGCACCCAGGATATAAGAGATAATTAGTAAATAACTGTCAAATGAGTGAATGAAACCCTGTGGCCAAGCTGGTGTCCAAGTTGACTTCAGGTACTTGAGTCAGTGTGGAAGTTTCTTGAATGAGACGATGAGCATGACCCAGTTGGCGACTCCCGCTGGTCCCATGGCGAAGCCTTTTGCCTCTCTCCTGTTTGCCTGCACTCAGAGTCAGCTTCTCAAAATGCAGATTGGGTTATGAGGTGTCCCAGCGCACATGGAAGAAAACGCAGATTCCGTAAGAGGTCCTGCAGGTGCCGTAACGTGAGTTTGCTCTGCTGATTTGTCCCCGCATCGCCTCCTCAACAGCCATCTGGCCACACTGGCCAGCTGTTAGTTTTGGGATGCACCGGTTCTATCCTGCCTTGGGGACTCAGGACAACCCTTTCTTTCTTCCTGGACTGGTCTTGCCATCTTTTTACCTAGCAAACACTTCCTCATCCTTCAGGGCCTCAGGAGAGATGAGCACAGCAGCTCACCTTCCTTAACACAGTTTTCTGATTCTATTCTCAACCAGGTCGCTCTTTTTTCTTCCTTACAGCCCATTTACCCTTCATCACACTTATAGCTATTTGCCATCACATATTTATTTGTGTGACTGGCTATTTATTAAGTACACACTGACTACTGTGTGTATTCTTTTCACCACTACGCCCCGGCACACGATAGTGGCTGGACGAATATCTGTTAGATGAATACATTACTGATCTACTAAATCCTTTAAAATCTCATGCTATTAATGTGTTAGTTCTAGCCTGCATTTAGATTTCTGAAAACCAGGAGCTTCTCTTATTTATCTTTGTTTCTCCCACAGTACTTCACGGGGGTCCCCGACACAAAGCAAATGTTCAGTAATGTTTATAGAAGAACTATCCCATCAAAGAATAGAATTCAGTATTATTACTGATACCAGGGAACGGCTATTCTGTAGAGGCTGCTAACGTCCCCAACACGACGAGAATCATTCTCTCTCTCCCTGCCTGCCTCGTTAAGCAGGCTAATGTGCCTCTGTAGCTTTGCTGAGTCTTCATTTATGTTGAAAGCTGTGTTTGTGAATGTTATTTTAATTCAGGTGTCATTAGTTTAGAAAGGCTCTTACTAGCCCTGGTGCAGGAGTCTCCAAAAATGTCAGCAGTCGAACTGATGACAGCTTCCATGGAGACTGGATGTCTTAAGACACTGAAACACAAATTGAGGAACACGGATAAAAGTGACAGTGACATTCTTCTGGCCACCAGCCATCATCCTCTGGATACGCGGTACTTCACTACTGCAGTTTTAAATCTAGACTGTTCAATGGAATAGTGGAACACAGGAATCGTGGTAATATCCTGGAGATATGAGTGCAGTATTTGCACCAAGAGACTCTACCTACCTTCCCAATCATCTCTCCACAAAATGAGTTTGAGGGAATTGCACCTACAAGAGATAGAGGTGGGGAAAAGCAAAATACCAATGAACTGTTGAGTGGATCTGTGTCTACTACCCTACCCTTGCCACCCACTGGCAAGCTGAGTTAAAGCTTGGGGATGTCCTTGTTTGTGGTCTGCAGACCAGAAGGGTCTGCATTACTAGAGAGCCTGTTAGAAATGCAGAATCTCTGCCCTCCCCCAAAACTACTGAATCGGAATCTACATTTTAACAAGATGCCTCCAGTGACTGTGTGTACCTTTGCCTTAGAAATAAGATAAAGAAGAGAGAAAAGCAGAGAGAGAGAGAGAGAGAGAGAGAGAATGCTACATCCAACTGTTGTGTGTCTAATGTGTGTGCATGTGCCACTGGCTCTTGTCTAGTCAGTGTCCCTGAGAAAGAGACAATTAGGTTGACAAAACTCAGAATTTGTTCTTCCAGTGTGGTGTACTCTATGTCATGAGAGTCAAGCAAAGTCCCCATTCCAGGCTGACTCAGAGAGACAGGCTTTCACAAGGATTTTATAAACTCCCAAATGATACCCAGTGACAAACTCGCTCCCACTAATTCCTTCAGCCAAAGACCATAAATGCCCATGTCTCTGAGACAGAATAGGAAGAGGTGGAGGTGTGAGGAAGCTTGTCACTTCATATTTCAAAGACAAAAGAATAAACTCCTTGGAACCTAATAACAAAATTTCAAAAACATAAATCACTAGACAGGAAGACATACTTTTGTTCCCCTTTCACACCTACACCCTTGTTTACACAGGGCTGTAACAGGTTCTTAGAACTGAAAGTCTGAATGAAGGAGGAAATCACACTCAGTTATCTGGGAGGAAAAGAAAGACAAGAAAACTCATTCTGCTCTTGACTGACTATCCACAGGGATCTAGTTTTGTAGATGTGAAACAGATATTAGGGGAAGAATTCTAGGTATAAAATGTACTTTAGCTCATTCAAAGTCTATTTTAACACTGAACTTTCTTAAGAATTTTGACTCTGTCCCTAAATACCATATGTTTAATCTCTTAATTTGCAGGGACTCCACCCACTAGTAAATTTTCCCTAAAGCATCCTAGAATCTGACCAATAAAATTAGTATTCCCTTTTCTTGGGAGAGGCAACAAAAAGAATACTAAAGAGAGCTAATAAGCTCTGGAAGACATGGCAGACTATTGTCATAAAGGTAGGCTTAAAGGGGAAAATGAATTCAAAAGGCATTACAGTGTGTGTGTGTGTGTGTGTGTGTGTGTGTGTGTGTGTGTGTGTGTGTGAAGGAAGATTTACACAAGAGACTGAGGGATAGGGAAGTATCTATAGATCTCAGACACCAGATAATTCCTTCTGAGTCCTTGTCACAGCATTAAATCTGCTCCAAGCAGAGAAGAAGATAGTGTCTTCTAAATATATTTCCATAGGGTAGTAAATATTTATCACTTTCCCAGTATACTTTCTTCATTCCCACCTGAGAGAGGAGCTGCCCCAAAGGATGCTTATACTTCAATATATAAATTCCCATTATCCTAATTAGCATGGTTTTACCTTCTATTAAGGTTTTCAAGATGGGATCTTAAGTGCTGACTTGCAACCTCAAGGAGCAGTAACCACATTAAACATGGAGTTGTTTTTCTTGTCAATTAACCTGTGAGGTATTTAAATTCTAAAAAAGAAAAAAAACCTGAATTTTAATCTCATAGTATTTCTAGTACAGAGGCAATGTCAGAAATAAGACAATAACTTGTTTAAAAGAAACGTGATTGGTAGTAGATTTAAATATCCTTTGCCCATGCATTCCCTGCTACCTAATGACCTGGTTGGTCAGTCCACGTGGGGGTATACAGAATAAAGACTATCTTAACAAAAGCTATGGGTTTTGTTACTTAGAAAAATTATAATTGTGCTTTCACACTGATCAGAAATAACATTTTCTTATATGATTGCCAGAATCTCCCTCCAAAGTAGTCATAAAAAATATGATTAATTTTGTTTGCAAATGAGGAAATTGAGCTTAGTGGGATTAAGTGATTACCCAAAGTAGCATATCTGAGACTATAACCCAGGTCTCCTGACTCTTATGTATGCCTGTGTTACTTTCCTTCGACAAAATTACCTCACTTGCTTCAAGAAAAAGAGCATTTCTCTAAATTCCGTATCATGTGTTGATGTGGGCCATGACAGACAAATCATTGCTCAATGCGTGTGAAGTTTTGCAATAGGTCAAAAATTCCAGTTCTGTGAATTACCTTCTATATTTTACCTGTTACTCCTTAATAACAAGTGGGAGGGGTTTTAGAAGGGAATGCACAGATGTCAAAAGGCACATGGTGGGTGGACCACATGTGGCCAGATTTGTAATGACCTGGCTGCTCTTCAAGGTGCTAATCTGTGATGCTCTGTGATGTCTGCAAAAGGAGCTCTGGGCCATGTTTCTTGTAGAGTATGGAGTTTCCATCCATTTTCATTTCATCTCTTCATTTTATAAACAAGTTCTAAGTGACTACTATACATTGTAGCAAAAAATCGGAAATGAACCTGGCTCCCAATGAGGTGCGTAAAGAGGCAAGTACGTAAGTTCCAAAGATGGATGGCGTTTTATACAGGTTTTAGGAAATATGTAGCATTTGTTTTGAAGGTTGAAGCATCCTGTGTGAAAGAACAATGTTCATGCAAAGACACGGAGATGAGAAATCTTGTGAGGAATCATGTTCAGCTGAAGAGTTAAATAAAATATGATAAATAGTCAAAGATGTGGGTAAGAGTTGAATTTTTCCAAAGCCCTTTTTGAAACTTTGAGCTTTCTAGGGTGCCTGGGTGGCTCATTTGATTAAGTGGCTGACTCTTGGTTTCAGGTCATGATCAGGTGGTTCTTCATGCATTGGAGCCCTGTGGTAGGCTGTGCCACTGACAGTGCAGAGCCTGCTCGGGATTCTTTCTCTCCCATTGCCTCTCTGCCCCTTCCCCACTCTTGCCCTCACAAGCTTGCACTCGCTCTCTCTCAAAATAAATATTTAAAATTTATTTACTTTAAAATAACATTTTAGAAATTTTAATTTTAAATTTTTTAAATTAAAATTTTAAATTTTTTAAATTTACATCTTTAAATTTTTAATTTTTAAAAATTTTTTGAAACTTTGAGATTTCTAAGAATGCCATTTTTGGTAAACTAGTTTTATATTAAGCTATTTTCTGCATAATAATGTATTTCTTTGAAGTGCTGTCAGTGCAATATTCTCCTGTTTCTGGTGAAATAGTGGGGTATAGTGACGAGGACTTTGGAAGAGAGAGATCCAGGTTCGTATTATGACTCTGTTGCTTCTGTTTGACTTTATTTGGTAAATAATAATAATAATAATAATAATAATAATAATGTATTATTGGGGTGCCTGGGTGGCTCAGTCAGTGGAGCATCAGACTTCAGCTCAGGTTATGATTTCATGGTTCATGAGTTTGAGCCCCATGTTGGGCTCTGTGCTGACAGCTCAGAGCCTGGAACCTGCTTTGGATTCTGTGTCTCCCTGTCTCTCTGCCCTTCCCCTATGCATACTTTCTCTCTCAAAAATTAATAAATGTTTAAATTTTTTTAAATAATAATGTATTATTTAGTCAAACTATATTAACCTTACAATACCTGACAAAAAATTAGGATGATATTATCAGCTTAAAAATGTTGTGATGAAAATTCTACAAGATAATGTGGCTACACCTGACCATATATTGCCAATATTCAAGGTAGTCATTTCCCTGGATTCCAGAGCAGCCTTCTATCTATGCCCTGGGATTTGATATTGAAATTTTCCCTTTGCACAGTACAGCCCTGTTCATTTTATACACCACCATTTGGATTATTTAAAAAGTAATTTAGAATGTATTTGAGATCTCTTTAGACTATCAATTTGGTTTACCAGATTTAAACATTTCTGAATCCCAGTATTCAAGAAAGCCTACTCAAGAGATGTGTGCACGTGCGTATAACAGGATAAGAAAAGTCGAAACGTGTGTCTCCATTCCCTCCTCTCTTCTCCTACCCTGACCCCAAAATAGAACAGACTCAAGGTAAACAAGGTTTGGGGTTCCGCCCCCTAGAAATTGGTTTGACTTGTTGAAAATGCTGCATTAATGACACTTTCTGAACCATTGACTTGGGCCCCCATCTTTTCCAATCCAGGGAGAGCCGAGTAGCATTGGTTCTTCGAGCCCCACCCTAATCACTGGCTATAATGGCAGAGAGGCAGCCACAATCTGCTCCAGATCTCACAACTTTTAGGTTGCCTCTCGCTGTAACTTTTCCTTCAGAAAAAAGCCAGCTTTTCATAAGTCCCTCCCCCAAGGTGATGCATCTGAATCTGGGGGGCTTATTTCTTACGGGATTTATTCTTCCTTAGACTCAAACAGCAGACAAGGAAAATACTAATGCCTCAACTATTTTCGCTAAATTAGGGAGACACATTTAATACATCATAATATTCATCTGGCTGTTTCCCGTTGACCAGTACAAAGCTGTACACTGATTCCTAGTATTGAACTAACACACACTGGCTGCCTCCGCGTGGCATGTTAGCACCAAGTTGGCTTATTATTTCCAGCTGTCAAGGTTAGATAATCACAAACAACTTGAAGAATTATCTCCTACATACCTTCTATCTGTCTTAAGAGCAGCATCCCTTGCAAGCGAGTTCTGCAGAGACAGTCATGGCCCTAAGCTGGGGCAAAAGCACTCATTGCCAGGGTGTATTTCTCTGTTCTTGGGGTCACCCTCCGTGGAGCACAAACTGGCCCTCTATCACTTGTTTAACAAATTGTATCATGTGACTACTCTGTGCCAAACGCTATTTTAGAATATAGCAATAAATAAAAAAATATATGTATAAATCTCTTCATTCGGGGAAGCTTACAGCCTAGCTAGAAAGAGAAAAAATATATCAGTATCTAGTGTTATATCGGGCTAAAAACAAAGAAAAATTAAATTAATAAAACAGTAAGTGGAAGCAGGAAGTGTTGAGGAATAAAACTGGGAGTCGTTGTTGCATGTGGTGTCCGTGGAAGGCCAGTTGGAGGTCGAAATGTTTGAATAATGACTTCAAGGAAGCCGGGAGGTGAGCTATGCAGATACCCAGGGAAGATCAACACAGGTAAAGGAGTGGGGAAATGCAAAGTTCCTGAAAAAGGAGCATGCTTGTTGAGTTCAAGAAACAGAGGGAGGGCTGCCTTGCTAGGGCAGAATGAGTGAGTTATAGAGAGCGAGGAGATAGATGAGGTTAGACAGGACGTTCAAGGTCAGACAATGCCAGGCTCTGAAAGTCATGAAGGGGACTTTGAAGTTATCTCCGGGTGATATGGGAGCCACTGAAACGTTTGAGCAGAGGAGTGACATGGTGGGTCTTACACTTTTAAGAGGCTCCCTCTGGCACCTGTGGGTTCATTTAACAAACACTTACAAGCATATACTTAGTATCAGGCTTGAGGCCAGGTATTGGGGACACGAAATTGAGCAGAATCTCATCCCTTCTTTCAGTTTACACACTGCAGCAGCTATTTGTACAGGTTGCTATGAAAATGAGTAAATGTCTTATTAAATTCAGTCCATGGGCAAAGACCCTGGGTTGCAAGTGAGGCTGTAAGTTTATTCCACTCCTGAGTGCCTCCACCATTCCTATATATTGCCTTCTGTTTGCTTGGTGGCAAACACATTTTTCACTGTCTCATCCATTACTTTCTCTAATCTGGCTAATAACTCCTTTCTTAAAGCTGAATAAGGACTGGTATATATTCAGCTAAAAGTGTGCTGTAGCAAGATACTTTTAATCAGATTTCAAAAAGCCAGTTTCTCTCTGCAAAGAGAAATGCAAATTATCCAAAGGAGCCTTATCACTATTTGCAACTGTGGGTTGCATTATTGGGAAATCGGCAAGTAAGAAGTGCTAAAATAATTTCCTCTCCCCACCCACCATATTGCCAGTTATACCACTGTATTTGAGTCCTAAGGCAGAATGAACATTCTCAGTCCAATACAGGGGTAAATTATCTGGTATAAGAGCCCAAAACCAGATTTTCTAATAACTTCCTTGTCACGAAGTCACTTCTTACTATTGCTTACTATTGCTGCGTCTATGAAATAGTTTACAAATCCTCCTTCGCCAGGAGAGAAATAAAGGAGTATGTTCTTCACACCTGGTACATTAGTCAGCTTTTGCTGCATAACCAACTACCACAATATCTCAGGGGCCCGCTATAATCAGCAATTATCTCTTGTTCAAATTTTGGCAGGTCATCTGGTGTGCTCTGCTTCAGGCAGTGGGTTGGGTTTAATTCTGCCAGGGCCCAGACTGGAGAACTAAGGTATGTTCTCATTGTAAAAGTCAGAAGCTCCTGGAGTGTATTCAGTTGAATGTTGGCCTACAAAACGGCATGGTCATGTCCTGACCTCTAGAACTTATGAGGTAACCTTACTTGGAAAAAGGGTCTTTGCCGATATAATTAAGGTGGTCCAGATATGATGATTTTTAATCCCAAAGGCCATAAGTCCAATGACCAAATGTCCTTATGAGAAACAGAAAAGGAGGGGATACAGACATAAAAGAGAAGGCCATGGGAAGATAAGAGAACTTGGGGTGAATCAGGCACTAACAAGGAGTGCCTGGCGCCACAAGAAGCTGAAAGAGGCAAGGAAGCATTTTCCTTTAGAGTCTTGAGAGTGAGTGTAGCTAGCCCTGCTGACACCATTACTGCAGACTTCTGGGCTCCAGAACAGTGAAAGAAAAAATTTATTTTAAGTGACCCAGTTTGTAGTAATTTGTTATAGCAACTACAGAAAACTCATACGCAGAGGAGAAACATACAGAATCTTATGGTATAGGCTTGGAATTCACACACCGTCACATCTACTCACTTTGCATTAGCCAAAACAAGTTACCATATCAAACCCAAAATTAACAGGGCTGGGAATATACTGCTCCCATGGAGGTCAGGGATAAGTGAAAACAAGTGATTTCTTTTGCTGAATAATAACCTAATTTACCGTCTTTGTTTTCTTTCTTTGCTAGTATTTGCACACTAGACCTTTCTTCTAAATCTAGGACTCTAGGAGACAACTGAGAACTTACCCTGGGACTACTGGACAGAGTAAAAGGTGTTCTGGGTTAAAAGGACTCTAAATGAATCATAGAAAATGCAGTGGATGTGAGCTAGGTCCCCAAGAAGAAGATGGTAGAGATCTCTAAGCCCCAACCAGGCCCCCATCAATGCACAGGTTTCCAATACCACAGGTACAAAGGACACTCCATGCCAATGTGTCTTTTTGTTGTTACGTATAGAGTTTGCCCTAAACCATAATGCTCTCTGATCCTAAACTAATACATACATGTTGAAAGGTCTTTTTTTTTTTTTCACTTCTTTCCTTTCAGTGCATCTTCTTTAAAATGGGCCTTGGACCACGTGTATCAAAATTCCTAAGTATGCTTTTTGCCTGTGCACATCCTTGGGTCTCACCTCTCAGCCAGTGAATGAGAATCTAGGGCGTTTGAATGCACGCTGCAGAGAATTTTGATTCACAGTAAAATGTAAGCACTGCTGTTGCTTCTCCCATGCTTGTACTAAGTTACATCTGTCACCAACACCCATTAGCAGCTATGAGTGGTGCTCTACCCTCTGGGGATATGGGGGCAACGTCCCAAGCCTCCGTGGTAGGAAATGTCTTTGAACTGCAGTATTTTCTCTCTAAGGTTCATGACTATTTAGTCTTCTGTACTACAGTATATTTGACCCAATGAACACAAATATTTTCCTCTAGTCTTTTCGATAAACTGGTAATCACATGCTATGAAGAGCAGGCAGCTTTGTGCATCCCTTACTGTGGCATTCTTACAGTCCTTCTGTGTCTTCACCTTGATGTTGAACCTCTCCGATGATGTGAGGAGAAAGGTGGGGAAGGGGCTCATCATGCCTTCCTTTCTAGAGAAATCCGGATGTGCCAAAAGTATTTGGTATTTACAAGCCCCTGCGAAGCCTTTTTAGGCTCCCAGTTGAAGAAGTCTTGATCTAAAGCTTAGGCAGAGTAGATAGATTCATTCATTTCTGTACAATAAGAGTGATAATAACAAACCTTTTTCTGAACACTGGCTTAAACTGGCGAGGCAATGGGCTCAACTTACCCGCCTTATCTCATTTCACTCTTGAATTTCCCTGAGGATGAAGGAGTGTTATTATCTTTCTTAGCTTCCTTCTGCAGCTAGGAAAGATAGACTTTGGAGACGTTATGTAGCTCACCCCAGTTCAAGAACTTTAGGCTTCATTCCCAGGCCGCATGCTTATTTTGCTTGGGCTTCCCAGAATTCCCCTTGCTGAGGATCAAGGTAAAGTCACCTGACTTCTTGTGAGACCATGAAAATCACCTGAATCATCCCCCTGACAGAAAGGGACTCTGGAGAAATAGTGGGACTCTTTGGTTTGGCCCTCGGGAACGCTATTGCTTTGTCTCACCTGTACACTACTTACCTGTGCCTTTTCCTCACATTATTTACCCATTTGTTGTTTTGACACAAACCTGAGCATCCGGTGGGGGAAAAACCAATATATACTATGTTGGTGGTGATAAAACAATGAGGAAAATTAGGCAAAATGAGGAAAGGAAGTGGTGAGGTTGGAACTGCTTTAAATAAAGTAGTTAGGGAAGGTTTTTCTGATAGAACTACATTTGAACAGAAACCTGAAGAAGTAAGGTGGGAACCGTGAGGATAACCAGGGGACATGGTTTCCAGCCAGAGGCATGAGTAAGCGCAAAAAGAGAGCAAAGAAGTCAGGGTCGGCAAGAGACATAGCAGATGGGACCTGAGAAAATGGGAAAGGTGGTAGGTAGGTCACGTAGGGGTCTTCATAGACCACAGCATGGATTCTAGATCTTATTCTGTATTGGGAAGCCACTGGAGGGCAGAAGGTCAGAGATATGACAGTGCTCACCTCTGACAGGAACCACCGAGACTGCAGCATGGAGAATGAACTGCAAAAGTAAACAGGGAAACCAGTAAGAATGATGGCTTAAACATTTTGTGGCCCTTTGGCATCTCACCCCTTCTCAAAGAAATGTTTTCAAGTATTTGTAAAATACAGAGAATTACAAAGGAAGTAGTCGTACAACAAAGTTAGCAAAACAGTTAGGAAAACTGACACTGAGAAATGTATACATAATATGAAAATTCCTATGATTTTTGTTTGTAACAAGTCACGGATCCTAGCGTAGCACTGTGGTTTGTTACATAAGACATAATTGAAGGAAATGATTAATTTCAATTAGAGGTTAGTGAAAATGATGTATTTTTTTCCGTTGTATTTCAAGGACGCCCTCCTCCCCAAACTCTGTGCATGGACCCAAGTTAAGAATTGATGGCTTAAAATGCTACTGCGTTATTCCAAGTAGGAGATGATGATGGCTTAGATTATGGTGAAGTTGATGGGATTTGAGGGGCTGGGGCAGTGAGGGAAACCTGATTCATTCTAATGCACAGTGACTACATTTTAGATCAAACAAGGAAGGGATGGCTTGTCTGTGCAAATCCTTTTCATTCCTTTTATTTATTGAGCATCTGTGCTTTAAGGTCACGAACTAGGCACTTTACTCAATGAGATAGGGGAGATGTCAAACAAACACACATACACAGGGTGGTCTAGTGAGCTAACATCTGATTCTTCTCCCATTATCTCCAAGGTGCCTACAACTGTTGTGAAATTGATTTGAAGTAGATTTTAGACCTTTCAAAACTGTGTTTGCTCTTCCCATTGAATGGGAGTAGTAGAGTGCATTCTCAGTGGATACCAGTGCATAGACAACTAGCGAAGGTTAATTACATTTGGGCCAAGACAGCCTCAGCAGCAAAGAGGGCTGTAATAGCACTGCAGTTGATTAGCGATGTCTGTCATGCCCATGGGAACGGCATTTCCTCCCATCCTAATGATGAGGAGTTCAAGATGTTGGGAAATGCTGCCTTGAAAGAATTTAGGGGGTAGATCTGATTGTGATGGGGGCAATGATCCCCATAAATGAGAAAATGGTAGCATGAGTTTATTTGCATATTCACCCTTTCTTAAATCTAATGTAAAAACATATTTTATTGTGCTCCTTGATAATAAACCACCTTGGTTTTATTTTGAGAAAAAATGCATGCTTATTCCAGCTCCCTTACTGAAAACTTTGTGTGCCTGGGGATTTAAATGTGACTGAGAAGAAGGAAATTTTCTTTGCTATCTACTGAGCCATTGGTGATTTTTGTTATAAAATGTCATTCTCTACACCAAGTTTCCATTTGCTACAATTTAAAATGGGCAAGTGATCCTCAGTCAGGGAGGAAAAAAGGCCAAGATCTATTGGAAAGTCTGACAGAGCCTTAACAATAGCATTGTTACCAGACGTCAGTACTGTAGTTTATAAATAATTCATCGATAACGTGGCTTTGAATAGTTCTATCAAACTCCAGTAGAAGGGGTGGTAAATTATGCTTCAACACAATCATTTGTTTTCATCCATGAAAAATAGTTTGCATTAGTACCATGGCAAATAAGAATTGAAATTCTAGCCAAGAAATCTGTTAGAAGAGTTTTGTAGATCACGATCTGTGCCATACTCCATGAAATTGCCTCTCTTAGTGCCACCCCTGCATGGAGTCACTGTCGTTGTTAATTAATTAATATGTAGGTTTGGCAGTCCACTCAGAAGTGGTTCTGAAATTCTGTATCAGTCTCCATGAAATGTTTTCACAAAAACCTAGCAAAAACATAGTTGAACCAGAATGTATAGAAAGTCAACTATTAACTCTATGAGGAATTCTATTATCATACTTGGTTTGGTGCATGAATCTGTTTTCTCATCTGACCACTAAAGAAATAAAAATATAATCACAGGTGGGTAGGTAGGTAGGTAGATAGACAGATGATAGATAGATGATAGATAGATAGATAGATAGATAGATAGATAGATAGATAGATAGATAGATAGATAATTGATAGGGAAGTGACAAAGAAAGCTGGGAGGGAGAAAATATTCCATCTATCCTTTAAAAACTAGCACCAGCATGTAGCATACAAAATATCTCAAGCATTCATTCTAGTGACTCTATTAGTCTCGCTTTCTAAACAAGCAGGATGAGTAAAGTTTGAGCAAAGTCCTGGCAAATCAGATGAGCAAAATGGTTTCCTCCCAGTCATACCCAGACATCCACACAGGCAGACACCAGATCAATGAGAGCCCTTTATATTGGTGTCACTGAAGGGTGCCAATTCGGCACGATGGGCCTGAACTAAGAGAAACTGAAAAGTAACTGATAGTAAAGAGACACTATTTTCTCTCCTAAGTGTTTGCCCTTACATAACTCTATTGCAATTTCAAGTCCATTTACTTTGAGCCAAAACCAGTATGAGCAGCGAGTCTTTTATTTCCTAAAATCCTAATCATGTTGAAGGCAGCGCCATATTGTACCTGGACTATCAGATTTAAGTGAAAAAGATCCAAGCTATAATCTGGCTTAGCTATTGTGTAATTTCAAATGAGTCACCCTCCTGTACTGAAAATGGGGTGTTTGGAATAGAGAATTTGCTGGATGAGCTTAAACTCTGAGCACAAGGAGATAAGCAGGGGTTAAGAGCCTCAGTTTTGGCAGTTAGGTCAAACCTTCCACTTACATATGTTTGTCTCTGAAGTTTCTTAACTTCTTTGGTCTCAGTTTTTCTTATCTGGAAAATGGGCTTAAAAATGTCTACTTCAAAAGGAGACAGTTTAGATGAATCACCCTGAAACGTACAGTCAATAAATAATAGCTGGATTCCTTGGGTTTTGCAACAATGACTGGGGTTTAAATTTTTTTAAACCGAAAGATGTTACAGGAGAGAAATAAACGAGAAGACAAGTCGAATGAAAAGGAGGCTGTGCAGGGGTGACACCCAGTCATGCCACGTGGTAGCCCATGTAGTGGTCCATGTCACCGCTGGCCATATTGGGAGATCACAGAATAAAGTTAAACCATGGTACCAAGTCCATTTTGTGATGCTGCTCTTTAGGTCGTTAGTAATAGCAGAGTGAAAATGAACAAGAATGAAAGAGCAAACAATAGCATCTCTTTTGATAAGAGCAGAGACTAGAAGAAAAGCTTTTTATTTGTTAAACTTTTTAAAAATAAAACTTATCAATCAGGAACATGTCTACTCTCCATTTCGTTTCTGAATTCTGTATTCAGGTGTCTGAGGTCTTGACACATTGTGAGGTGACAGAAATATCCACGAATTCCACTGCAACACACATGCGCTATGTGTGGGCTTCCGAGACCTGTCCCCACAGGCACTCGTTACTATTTCTTGACTTTAGAAGACAACCGGAATGTCCTGGATGAGGAAACAAACCCCAGAAGAGAGAGGGACAGGCCAAGCTTTCTAAAAGCAGATTATAAAATTTGAAATTGGCTTCTTGGGCCTATGTGTTGGGGAAGACTAAAGTCTGTGCCTTGAATTAAGGGTCTGTTACCTGTGGAACGAGGTGCTTGTGTTTTCAAGAGGAGCTCTAGGTAGAAAGTTAAATAGAAGTGAAATAGGAATGTGCAATAGGAATAGTGAAATAGGGATGAAATAGGAAACAGGATGTTTTCGAGATGTGTTGCTTTGAAGAAAAGGAGTTTTGTTGCTTGGGCCTGTGAGGAATTTACTTCGGTATATAAAGCCAGGTTTCCTTCAACCACTGTGACAGATCTACCTACCTGGTTTTTATGTAATCTTAAATAACATACATACCTGAATATAAGGCAAGATACTTTCCTCAACATTCATTGTGCAGACAGTCGGGACTCGCATGACACACAAGTCTTTACAAAGCCTCTCAGTTACTTTATTTTCAATGACTAAGTAGAATTTGAGAAAAAAAGACCCTCATTCCATTCTAGTTTAAGACACTTACAGAGACCCCTGTACAGAATTGATTTCTTACATTTAGTTTCTGCTTCTCTTTATGCACAGGTTCAGTATTCCTGGAGACATGATCCTCACAATTGCAGGGCTTTGTTGTCATCATTGTGTCTTTGAAAAATGTTGTTAAAAATAAAATACAGTAGGTAGTGGCATGGGGAGATTGCCACTGTAATTGTTCTAGAGTGATTGCGTCGGTGTCCTGATGTTATGCAAAGAATACTTGTAGCTGGGGATAGAATGCCAACAATTAGCAAAATGCCGGTATTCCCAATGGGCTGCTTATGTAAAACGCAGAGGCGATCTACTGTAGAAAATGGTTAGGTAACCCGGCGTGGTTCTAGTGATGACAAAGACTTCCAGTCAGAGATAAACACCTCCAACTGTGCGTCCCCTCATGCTTTGCTCAGCTGCACAGAGCTGCCCCATCTAAGGGCACACCCTTCTGAGGGAAGCCCACATTCAATGATTGGTCACCAGGGAGCATAAGGGATTGGTCCAAGCAGACACAACTCTAATGGGTCATATGCATTGCACAACTCTCTAGGGACTAAGCCAACACTTTTTTGGGTCTTCCTCACAACAAAGCTTCTTTCTTTACTCCATCTTGTTTCTCACCCCTTTTCTACCTTCCCATCCACATAAGCTGATCCCTACTAAATACCTGCTCACCAAACTCCATCTCAACATTTATTTCCATAGAACCCAACCTGCATAAGCGTGTTTGAGGGCAGAGAGGCAAGAGAATTAAGAGCTCTTTTTTCAACAGGATGTGTGCCAGTTATCTATTAGATAGCTAAAGGGAAATGTAGAGGGAGCATTTCTCTGTATGAGCCTAGAGCGCAGGAGAAGGGTCAAGGATGGAGACACAAACTTGGGAGACAACCACTCATAGGTGGTATTTAAAGCCATGGGACTGAATGAGAGCCCTTGCTTCGTAAATATAGATGGAGAAGGGATCTAAGGACTGAGTCTCAACATTTAGAGGTCAGAAAGAAGAGAATCCAACCAAGAAGACTGAAAAGAAGCAGCCAGTGAAATAGCAGAAACACCAGGTGAGTTTGGTCCTCTGGAAACCCAGCAAAGAAAGAGGTTCAAGGAAGTGATGAGCCGTGTCAATGTGCTGAGAGGTTCAGTAAGATGAAGATAGAGAGATAATTGTTAGATTTGGCAACACAGAGCCATTGCTGATTGAACAAGAATGATTCAGCAGAGTGGTCCAAATAAGAAGCCTGATGGGAGTGTTTTCAAGATAGATTGTGTGTAAAGAGTGGAAAAGAGGAATATGAAGAATTCTTCAGTTTTGCTATGAGAGGGAAAGGGAAGAAACGGAGTTGTGACTGAAGGGAGAAATCGGGTTCGGGGAAATCACGTTAAAGAGGGAAATCATTTCAGTATAGTTATAAACTGATTGATATGATCCTGTAGAGAAAGAACAAATAATGACATCAAAGGGAAAGAAGAAGACTGCGGGATAAGGTCCCAGAGAGGGTGGGAAGGAATGACATCCAGTGCATGGTGGCGGGACAAGAAGGGACAGCTGACGCCGTGGGTCAGGAGTGAAAGAAAAGAAATGGGTACAGATGCAGGTGGACGGTAGATTTGGGGATGGAAACATGAGAAAATTGTTTTCTGGTTGCTCCTGTATCCTCATGAAATAAGAAGGAAAGTCATTACCTGAGTGGGAAAACGTAGCTTGACTTTCTCACACCAGTAGCACAATCTTCTCCTGTGTAGCATTCCCCTCCCTGACCCCCCTCTCAGTGTGTGCATTTTGAAATGCTTGTGACTGACCACTTCTCACTCCCCTTCTGTTTGCCAAGAGCCATATTCCCCCTGCTTCTATGTCAGAGTCTCCATGACTCCTTTTGCGATGTTCTTTTTTTTTTCAGTGAGCTCACTCTCTTAGCAATATAGTGTGACTCACAACTGTGCCGTTTCTTCACACCTGAGTCCATCTCCCTTCAATTCTTATGGCCCATCGATCTAGATCCTTCCATTTGCCAGAGGTGGGTTCTTTCTTTTGCTTCTGTCAGGCTGTATTTGTCCCTAACCAAGATGTGCCTCCCTGTGCAAATCCCAAAACCTGCAGAAGATAAAAAAGAATTGCTTCCAAATGGGAATATTTAGATATAAAAATAATTTGTTCAGCTCTTTGAAAATGTTTGAGCCACTGGAGGCCATGGGTATTCACTTCAGTTAGTTTCTCAGCGATTCTAAACTGCCTGAATCCTGAGATAGTCTCAGGACTAGGACAGGTCCACAGTCATTACCCACTGAGGATTCATCCTATGAATCTCTGTACAGAAACAAGAATCTCGCTGTCACCAGGGGATACCTCAGAGATCCCCAGTGCTCCTCACTTGCCAGGGAGAGCCAGGGTTCCAAACTCAGACTTCTTGATTCTTGGCTCCGTTCCATCATCTCCAAAATGAGGAGAGCAACACATTCAACCTCATAGAGTCGTTGTGTCGACCAAGTATGTTAGTGTGCCTAACGTTTTTGGCACATCTTCTGGGCAGTTTTTAGTCAATAGGAGCTGCTGATTTTATGTCACAGGCCTGAGAAATGTTATTAAGATTAAATCTTCAGCTTTGTTGAACTTTCTTCTTGTTACACTTATTTGGCCATAAAAACCTTTTTTTTTTTCTTTTTACTTTTTTCCATAGAATTCACTACTGGTCTGTGTATCCGTCTGCTAAAGCTGTGGTAACAAAGTAGCACAAGCTGGATATCAAAAAACTCGGAAATTTATGCTCCTGTAGTTCTGGAAGCTAGAAGACCACAATCTATGTGAGAGCAGGGCTATCCTCTCTGAGGGCATTGGTGAACTGGCGATACCTTCCCTCTTCATGTCGTCCGTAACTGCCAGAAATCCTTTGTGTACCTTGACTTTTTGGCAACCTAATTCATCTCTGTGTCATTCTTCACACAGCCTTCTTCCCCATGGTTCTTCTGGTCTCAGCTCGCTCTCTCTTTCGAAGGACATCAAATCATGGGATTTCGAGCTCACCTCATCTTAACTTGAATAGATCCTTTGCAAAGACTACTTCCAAATAAGGTCATATTCACAAGCACCAGGAGTTAGGACTAGAACATATCTTTTCAAGAAGCACAATTCAGCCCACAACAGTATATATGAGACAAACATGTCCAATCATACTTGATTGGCCAAATCACTTCCCACCCCTCAACACTGATCTAGCTCAGTATTGTTTAATGTCTGGCTCAGTGATTGACATCTTTCGTGAACTGTCTGACTAGGTCTGAGATGAAATAAATATAGAAATAGAGAGTAAGTTTTAGATATGTCCATAGCAATTTTACATTGCCATGACATTCAAGGCTGTACTCATTGAACTTAGCTTGGTTTAATTTTTTTTAACGTTTATTTATTTTTGAGAGACATAGAGACAGAGTATGAGCAGGGGAAGGGCAGAGAGAGAGGGAGACACAGAATCTGAAGCAGGCTCAGGCTCTGAGCCGTCAGCACAGAGCCCGACGCAGGGCTCGAACTCACAGACCGTGAGATCATGACCTGAACCGAAGTCGGCCGCTTAACCAACTGAGCCACCCAGGCGCCCCTGAACTTAGCTTGGTTTAAAGGAAATGGGCTGGTTTGCATGTTGTCTAGCTCGTCTGGTGAGTCACACGATTGGCGTGAGCTCTATACTGGCCAGGCCATGGATTGGAAAGTTTTAAAAATTTTGCTCACTACTAATCCATTGAGATCCACTGATAGAGCTCACAGACTGAATGGAAAAGAGTTTTTCACTTTTCCATAGTTAGTCACATAAACCCCATTTGCCATGCCAACCCTTCAGTCCTAAACAAAAGGTTGTTATTATTTCTGCTAACTTATTGTTCTAGCTAATTCAGAAATCTCCCTTTTTCTTTTGAAGAACACAATTGAAAATAAACTTTCTGTAAAGCCTTCCAGGGGACAGAGTGTGTTCATTGTTTGCAAATAACTCTGCAAGTCTGTAGACATGGGCTGCTTTGTTTCAAGACAGAAACCATATCAATTAGGGGCATTTTAAATGCCTTTGGTGACATAAAAGAAGTTGTTCTTCTAAACGTGAAATATGGAATTCATTATATTTCTTTGTTATTTCCGCCTACTGAACACATTTGCTATTGATGATACTTTGTGTTTTCAACTTTACCTTCCAAATATTTATGCATTACAGCAAAGATATTAACTCTGCAAAAAAATTGCTTTGGAAAACTCTTTTTACCCAGACAAAAAGCCATAGTATTTAGGTAATAGTGAGTTATTAATCTGAAGGGGGAAAAGGAGCAACATCAAATTCTAATACTAGCTTGCTTCTTTAAGGATGGTTGCATGCTGGAGTCAAGTTTGGATTACAATTTTCATTTGCATTGTTGTCATTTTTTTGGGGGGGTTGGCTTTTTAACAAAACTGTTTTCACGAAACATTGGTTATAAATAAATATGTAGATCAAACTGAACAAAATGATGAATCAGGAACAATATTACTATTTTACTCTATACCCCTAGTCCACTAACTCTAACTCCAGAGTCAGTCTCTGTTGGGAGTTTGTTTCGTGTCCCCCCAAACAGTCTCCAGACACATATGTGTATATAAGTACAAGTATTATGTGTATCCATAAAATCAAGACAAATGAGAATATACTGTGCCTACCTTTCATTCCCTAAGGCCTGGGAGTTTGTCTTGGATATAGTTTCATACAATACAGTAGAACTCTTCTAAGATGACCACAGTGACCCCTCCTGTTGTATAGTCCCCTCCCACATTGAATAGGACTGACATGTGTGCAAATAAGATAACGCAAAAGGAATGAAGTATGGTTTCCAAAAGTAGGTCATGAAAAGCATTGTGGTTTCCTCCTTGTTCCTTCTTGGGTCACTCACCCTAGAGGAAGCCAAGTGCCATATTGGGAGGGCGCTCAACTAGCCCTGTGGAGAGGCAAAGAACTAGGGCACCGTGCCAAAACAGTATGAGTGAGTCACTCTGGAAATGGATCTTCCAGTCCTAGTAAGGCTTTCATTCGACATCTTATCTACAACCTCAGGAGAGACTTCGAGTCAGAATCATCCAGCTAGCCTGCTTCCAAAGTCATGATCAACAGATACTGTGAGATCATTAACATTTGTTTCTTCAAAGCCACGAAGTTTGCGGATAATTTTAGATAACTAATACATACCATCATATGTCATTTTTGTTAGTTGTTGCAAAGGCTAATAAAGAAACAACAATCCTAAAATACAATGACCTGAATAAGTACAAGTTTATTATGCTTCCCATAAAATAGTTTGGAGATGTGAGGCCCAGGATGGCAGGGAAGCTCTGTTCCACACACCCTTTCAGGGATCCAGGTTCCTCCTATCTCGTTGTTCTGTTACGCGTAGGATGCTGTCATCATCTAGAAGATCAAAGCTGGGTTGCTATCCTGTCTATACTCCAGCAGGCAGAAAGGAGAAAACAAGAAAAAGCAAGTTTCCTATGAAGTGAGAGCTGAATCCTTCTCATTTGGGGAGCACCTAATCACATGGCTAACCCTCATTTCAAGGAAATCTAGAAAATGATTTCTCTAAGTGACCAGCTATATAGCCAATAAAAAGTAGAAAATCGATATTAGGAGGATCACCATTCCTCTCCAGGTTTGTAGTATTCCTTTATTTAGATGTGTAGACTTTTGGGGTGCCTGGGTGGCTCAGTCAGTTAAGCGTCTGACTTTGATTCAGGTCGTGATCTCATGGTTCATAAGTCCAAGCCGCCTGTCAGGCTCTGTGCTGACAGCTCAGAGCCTGGAGCCTGCTTCAGAGTCTGTGTCTCCCTCTCTCAATCTGATCCTTCCCCACTCGCACTCTGTCTGTCTGTCTCTCTCTCTCAAAAACAAAGAATAAAAAAGAATTGTTTAGATGTATAGACTTTTCTTTAGTTTATCACTAAATGACGGTCACCAGACACAAGGCTACTTAGGCCAGTGTAGCAGGTTGCCCTGAGAGTGAACAATCAGCAGAAGAGAAGTCCACCTCCCATGACAGCTGTGGGAACTCCACACAACACGCTCAGGAAGTGCCCAGTGTGAAGGCTCCTTGTCCCGGGCATAAGAAAGTAACGACTCAAGCTTGGGCACAGAAGTGCAAACTTACACCAGGAGTGTAAAGTGAAAAGGTCAAAGCAACAAGTGCCACGACTTCTCAATGAATGTCCCCTTCACCCCAAATGTGTTAGGTGTGTAAACTCTAGAATCCGTCTATCTACAATCATGGTTCTCAAAGTGTGGTCCTTGGAAAACCTTCTGCACACTTAGAAATACACCGTCTTAAGTGCCATCCCAGACCTACAGGATCAGATACTCCGGGGGTACAGTCTAGCCACCGGTGGTGTAACAAATGCCCCAGAGGGATTCGTTGTTTCCTAATACTTGAGACTTACCAATCTAAGACCTAAAAGCCCATGCCGCTTACTAACTATATGACTTCAGGCAAGGAACCTAACCTCTTTGCCTTAATTTCTCCATCTGGGAAATGGTGAGAGTAATAGTATTTATCACTGTTAAAACGAGCATTGAAAGAGCTAACATGTAGAAAGTGCTTTTAAACAATGCCTTGCATGTAGCGAGCACTCAAAAATATACTAAATATAATTGTTCCTTTCGCTATCTTTATTTTACTGACCTGTAATTTTACCAGTTTGTGGTGCAAAATGCAAATGAAATGACTCAGTCACAAGGCTTCTGACCGGGAAAATTCTTCTTTCCCTCCCTGGGCCTGTTCCCTTCTGTAATCACGCCAAAGTCCCAGGAATGCTTTCTAAGCATTCACTGACGTCGGCAGCTGCCAAAAGATGGACTGAACCCTTTCTCTACAGAAAAGAGTATCAACCAGCAAACCCAAGTCTAGCCAAAATGGCCAAATATTCCTAAAAGTTTTGCCTTTGGGGCTCTCATTTTTATCAAGCAATATGTTACGTGCTGGAGAATCAGGAACAATGTCAAGAAATCCCATTACTGGTCTGGGTCAGCCTAACAAGACCTGGAAACTGCATGACATAAGGGACAAAAGCCTGACTCTCCGTAAGAAGCCATACGTATAAGGACTTCTGTACCTGAGCTGTTTGCACCCCGCTGCCCTCCCAAGAAGCTGACCTTAGGTGCAATGAACTGCAATCCTCTCCTGTATCAAAGCATTGTCTTAAGTGAGCATTTTCCCTATTGTTTAGACAATGTATCAAAGGTCCGTGGACCTCTCCCCCCTCCCCCACCGAGCTACATGATAAGGACGCTTATTGCCTACGTAATTGCCTGGGACTCAGAAATGGGTTCTCTAGAGACCCCAGTCATCATTAGGGCTAATGATTACAGCTTTAAGACTGAGATTTTTTTTTGCAGGCTTAAAAATTGGCCACGCTGCCAGTTTTTAGGATCTCTCTCTTTTTTATTGCAATATAATATTGTATTCGTTTTAGGTGTACAACATACTGAGTTGATATTTGTGGATGTTGTGAAATCATTACCACAGTAAGTGCCGTTAACATCCACCACCACACAGTTTTTATTTCTTTCTTTCTTTTCTTTAAAGAAGGCTCTACATCCAGCATGGAGCCCCACATGGGACTTGAACTCGAAACCCTGAGGTCAAGACCTGAGCTGAGATCAAGAGTGGGGCGCTTACCTGACTGAGCCACCCAAACATCCTTGAATTTTTTTCTTGTTTCTTGTGATAAGAACTTTCAAGATATACTCTCTCAGTAAGTTTCAAATGTACAGTACAGTATTATTAACAGTAGTCACCGTGTTGTGTATTACATCCGCTGGACTTACTTATCTTATAACTGGAAATTGGTATCTTCCGACTATAAGATCTCTTTCTTCCTTAGTGCTCTCAAGCCATGTAAGCAGGAAGAGATAACATTTATCTTGAACACATGATACCTACTTAATAAGAGAAAATGGAGCAGAACCCTGCACAAGCATGGCTAAGTACTCTGAGAGGGGTCAGGCTGTGTCCTGAAGGAATTCCTATTCTAAAACAGCCTGCATGGCAAGGACTAGCTCTAACCTCAGCCCCGGCTTTATCAAGGGATCTCATCCTACTATAAAATTGTGGTAATAAGTTTATCTCTCCAATATCTATCTCCACTCCACCCCACAAAAGGTCAGGTCCCTGACTTTTCTTTGGGGGATTCCTCTTCAGCTCTTCTCAGCCATGTGTTTTAGGTGGGGTTCACTTCCCACTTGTATTTCCAGAGTCTCTGATTAGCCCAGTCAACCCCGTCCCCAAAGGATTGGCTCAAAAATGAGCACCTGAACAGATCAGAGCCAATAAGATACGTGGAACATTGTGGAGAAAGAGATGACGTTTCCAAAGATGAGGAACTCTGGCTTGCGCACCCTTATAGAGCGAGGTATGAGGAAATAGAATCTAGCACTTCTATAGAAATACTGATGCCGTTCCAGTGAGGAATTGCTGTAGGCAGGTGCAGAGGCTAAAATGAAGGAAATCTACAGATAGCAGAAGAGACTGGAGCCATTTGGGTGTTGGTGATATTGCGTAAGCCTTAGAATGAAGCCTCCATGAAACACACTAGTGTCTAGACCAGTGGTTACCAGTGTGCGGACCCTGGACGAGCAGAGCCAGCATCGTTTGCAACTTAGAAACGCAAACTCCAGACTTCCTGAGCGTGGGTGGGGCCCTGCAGTTTACACTGTCAGAAGCCCTCTGGGTGATGTGATTCACACTAATGTTTACGAACCCCTGCTGTTGAATAATGCTGAGAACGGATAGAAAATCAGCCAAGATAATCCAAGTACAGTTATGCTAGAGTTTTCAGTGCCGCAGATGAATCTATACCTTTCTGAAGCAAGCCTTTAGAAATTAGGCATCTATATTCCTTATTGCAGCTTTAATCTTGTTGTTCTAACAGTGGAAAATCAAATGAGCTGCCTCCTAAACTGTTGAAAATATATCGAAGTTATATGATATGTGTTCCTCGGGTTGTCTTTGTGAAGGACAAAGAGACTTGCCAAGGGTGTTTTGTATACAAACTCCTCATTGTACAGATGAGAAAACAGTGTGCTGTCCCTTACACTCCTGGCCAGCTACAATTCTTCGGGTCTGGCCCTTCCCACCATCTTCTGTTGTGTGTGTGGCCGAGTCATTAGACCAGTAAGTGCTGGAGTTAGCCCACCCTGGGTCAGAATTCTGACTCTGCCGCTCGGGAGCATTCAGGCTTTGGAGTCTCATTTTCCTCATCTGTGAAATGGGAAAAACAGTGATACTTTCTTTAGCCGTCTCGTGGGAGGATTCAGTAAGAATTAGTACGGAAAGGGCCACGCCCTTGGTGAATGCTCCATAAATGTCATCCACCAAGAATGACATTGTCCAATCCGTCACAGCTACTGTGCCATAAAATGCAGTGGCTACATGCACAACAGACGGCACTGAGCCGAGGAGTGTTATCTAGGAGAAGCAGTGTTTCTCTGCTGCGCTGAGTAATCCAACCCACTGAGTTCCTGGAACCCTCTGAATGCTCCCAGCCAATCGTCCTACCTAACTCGGCTCTAATCAGCATGATAATGTAATCTCTCTCTTCAGCTTCCTGTCAGAAGCAGTGGTCCTAAACCACATCCCCTTTAAGACCTTTCTTCTCCAGGGAGTGAGGCGGCTGCTGATTAGAAGCTGTGTCACTGGCCATCAAAACAATGAAAAGTTGTAGGTCTTTCTTACTAAAGACCCAGTCTGCTTGAAGCAGTGGGCACCTCGCTTCTTTTCATGGATGCTGGATTCACGGCCCTTCTACACTGTGAGAGAGCCAGTTTATTAATGATTTTGACTCCCGTCCTTCTCTGGGCCATCCAGATGGTGTGCTGCCCTGGAAGGGGAGGGACAACCCTGAGCCCAGGAATACTTTTATAATCTCATTCGTCTTGTCTAGCTCTGGATAATTTAACTGACCTTTCAGCATGGCCATGACTTTAATGACATATGAGGGGCATTTTGATGACAGATTTTAGATGGAGCAGAATCCTACAGACCAATGAAAATAAAATGGAACTCTGTTTAATAACTGCCTGGGTTCAAACCCTAGCTTTACCATTTAATATCTGTATTTTTTTAGTCATTGGGTACCTCAGTTTGTCTACCTTTGAAATGGGAATGATGGGAATTACATATAGGATAACGATTAAAATCCTTCCATAAGTAAAAATAAATAATAATAATAAATTACATTTGCCTTTTACTAAGAACTTACTACGTGCCAGACGTTATGCTAAGTACTTTACATTTAACCTCTAAATTTATCCCAACCATTAATCAGTGAAGTTTAATAGGGCAATGGTAATAATAAATCATAATGATGGTATCATTAATAATAATGGCAGCAGTAATAATAACAATGCATGCGCTAGGCCCTACAGTACTGTGTCTAATCTCACCAAACCTCATTACAAGGGTCTCCTGTAGTTTCCATTTTGGAGATGGGTAAACTGAGACACAGAAAGGGAAGCATGTTTTCAAAGCCACGTGACTAGTAAGTAGCAGAGTTGGAATCGAAATTACATCCTCCCTGACTACAGATCCCAGGATCTCGATTGCGCACCAGTTCAAAACCACATAAATATTGCATCATAAAATGAAGATGTCAGTGTTCAAATTTCCTAGAAGCATGGGATGGATCAAAAAGTGTCAATACCATTTTTTTTTTCTCCAGGCAAAATGATACCAAAGGGGAGATGGATGTTTGGAAGGGAGAGTTGTTAGAGCTCCCAGTTGGCCGTGTGGCCAGCCCTGTGCACTCCATGAAAATGAGAGATTATTTCCAACATGAAAAACGACTCCATTAAGTAACCAGTTTTAAAAAGCGTAAAGTCAGCACCTTCTAGAAGATACTCAGTTATGTAATAATAAAAGAAAAAAAGGTGCAGGCTTTTATAGCATCCAATTATGGGACGAGTGAGTTACATTTAAAGGTATTGAAAAAATGTGAACTGAGGAGTATGAACAATTGTAACTGGTTTGCATATGAACCTCTTCCCAAGCCCCTGGGGGAAGCGAGGGAGCCATAAAGGATGAGTGTGCAACCTGACTCACACTTGGTAAGGCTGCATGGAAGCGGTGGGTCCATGACCAGAGCCAGAAAGGGAGAATGAGGATTGTAGGCATCACACATCCACCACTCTTGATGCTCTGTGTGAAATCCTTCCACAATTTTTGGTGGCCCTTCCTACAGGGTTTTAGTTGAAACCCTTATAAGCCCCATTTTACAAATAAGGAAACTGAAAATGAGACTAGGAAGTGACTTCCCCAAGGTCCTGTTGCCTGGTCAGGGGCCACACTGGGGTTCATACTGACATCTGTGTACTCAGGAGCTAGTGTGCTTTCTACCATGTCATAGTGCCTTTCTAAGAATAGACCTCAAGAAAAATTCTAGGATTTGAAAGCTTAGTTGTAGGAGGAAATGACTTTATTTTTCTTTGCACCATGTCACGATTTTATATAAAATTTTAAAGGTGGGGAAAATTGAAGGCTTGCTATTATAGAAATACCTATGATAGCACAGCCTGATGAGAAAGATTAAGGCAAATTCCTTCTGGGTCCTGAGTTCAAGAGAAGCTTTTGTGTATTTATCTTTATATCCAAACATTTCATGCCAAGGTAGTGTAGAGTACATGATCTATAAATGTTTACTCAATTGGCTTGAATTTTGTCCTTGTTTTCGTTCCCAAACCACTCAAGTGGAAGCAAATATGATTTAAGTTCCTTGAACCTTTAAGGTTGTCTGACATTTCTCCAGTACCCATTTTGCCCTCCAAAGCACAACAATAAGCCTGTAGATGCTCCAATCAATGTAGGCAGTTCTGTTATGGTGAGCTTCAAGTTCAGTATCTCCACTTAGGGAGGCCATGAAGGACTGAGTTGAACATGGACACCCACCCGTCAAGAAATAGGAGGTGTGTTCTTGAAATTTTTATTCTTGAATTTTGATTCAGTGATAGAATAAACTCTACTAGAGATTCAAATTTTAAAAAGAAGACTCTATTTACTGTAAATCTCCATGCGGAAAGAAGAAATGATGGAAGTCTCAAAGAGTGGTTCAACGCTCCTATCTCTTGAAATCTTGAAGTTGTAATCATTATTGTATTCAATCTTATGTGGCATTAGCTTAGTAGCTTGAACAAGTGACCAGAAGCTTCTTTAAAAGAATTGCCTTTTGTGTGTGGTTGGGATGTTGTTGTTTGATTTATTTTTCTAGAACTGCTTTATATTCTTCTGTAGTCTCAGGATTCTAGTAATGTATGGGCATTTGGGGCAGAGGTATCTCAGATATTAGAGGTGGTCTACAGATTCTTGTGGCAAAGGAACAGAACCATGATAGGCCAAATGATGGTTACCCAAAGATATCTGTGTCCTGACCCCCGAAACCTGTGAATATGTTGCCTTTATATGGCCACGGAGATTTTGCAGATGTGGCTAAGGGTCTTGAAGTGGGAACATGTCATAGATTATCCAGCGAGCTCGGTGTAATCGCAAGGATCCTTCCAAGATGGAGGCAGGGTGCTCTAAGCAGTCAGAAAAGGAGACACGATAATGGAGCAGAGGTCAGAGTGAAGGGATTGCTCTTCTTGAAGGTAGAAGAGAGCCACAAATCAAGGAACCAGCTTCCTCTAGAAGCTGAAACAGGCGAGGAATTAATTCTCCCCCTAGAGTCTCCAGACGGGACATTGTGAGACTGCTGACCTCCCAAAGTGGAACATAATACATTTATATTTTTTAAGCCAACTTGCCTGTGGTCATTCATTCCAGAAGCCATTGGAAACTAACACAAGGACTACATTCCTTCTCAGCAGCATCTGCCAAAGAGGAAGGAGTTTCCTGTTTGAGCCGAAGAAAATAGCCTGTGCAACAAGAAATCCAAGGGTCATCTTTGGCTACTTATGATTTACTGTAAGGTTTCTCGGCCTCAGCGCTATTAGCATTTTGGCTGGATAATCCCTTGTCGTGGAGGATGTAGAATGCTTAGCAGTGTCCCTACTAGTGGCTGGTGGTACCCCTTCTCAATTGCGACAATCAAAAATATCTCCAGACATGGCCAAATGCCTGGTGGGGGAAGGAAGGCAGCAGAATTTCCCCGAGGCTGTCCTAGAACCACTGTTCTAGCCTAATTATATGCTCTTTGACTCTAAAATTTCTGATGACAGGGAGCAAACCATCTTTCTTCCATGATCCTAGTCCATAAAATAGCCAAACCCTGAGACACAGAAAATGATGCTTTAGTCAGAATCATTTTGCTGCTCAATTACAAGGCAAAAAATCCTTGCCTCTGGACTAGATGGAATCATCTCATGGCTTGTACCAAGAGATCAGACAGGATTTATTTGCGGATAATACTCAGCCGATAACCCAAGGCAAGTTATTAATCTACTCAGCTCAACCAGCTAACCCCTTAAGGCTGCTTGCTACTCTCAGTAGATGCCAAATAGAGTGTTTTATCAAAATGAGTGGGGTGGCACTGTACCCCTCCTTTTTATTTGGGAAAGTTAATTGCGAATCCAACTCGTAACTATTACTGGTTCAAAAACCCAAATTGTGTTGGAATGAAATATGGTGAAGCCTGAGTGAAAGATGAAAAGTGACTTCCCGGCTCTATGCCACGTGTGTCATTGAACATAGAAGCCAAAGCAGCTTCTAAAAGCCACTTCTCCCCGCTCTGCGTTCACCTGCATGCTAAAGAATGCCTGATATCAGAAGAGTATGAGAGAGAGAGAGAGAGAGAGAGAGACTCTAGTCATTTTCCAGAAGAAATTCCTATTGTGGCATCGACAGATTAGCAGAGGAATATGGCAGGAAGTCAGAACTGAGGAAAAGAGTATGAGAATAAGTAACTATGAGTTAAGTTCACCTAGGAAAGAAGGTAGAATGGTGTTATACACTGAATGCTTGTGTCCCCCCCAGAATTCATATGTTGAAGCTCTAACCCCCAGTGTGATGGTTTTTAGAGATGGAGCCTTTGGGAGGTAATTAAGTGTAGACCAGGTTATGAGAGCAGGAGCCCCTGCTGGGACTAGTGTCCTTATGAGGAGAAGAGAGCAGAGCTCTTGCTCTCTCTCCAACATGCAAGGACACAGCACAGAGATGATGGTCTCCAAGCCAAGAAGAGAGTCCTCCCCAAGAACCCAACCGTGTCGTCACTCTGATCTTAAACTCCCCAGACTCCTGAACTATGAGAAGTAAATGTCGATTGTGTAAGCCACCAAGTTCGTGGTATTTTGTCACAGCCGTGTGAGCACTAAGATAGACAAGCACTTGAACCACAGAAATTGTATCAAGAGGCCCTGAGAGTGACCTCCAGCGTCACCGCCAACCGTGAGACCTCTCGCTTAGTAGCTAATATTGTGAATTATGTAAACGTAAAAACACTGTGCCGGGTGGAAGGCAAGGGCCGGATTCTCGCTAGCTGTATGATTGTGGACAGGCCTCTTGGTTGCTTTACATTTTGGTTTCCGTATTAAAATGTGGCTAATAACCCCTGCCTTGAAAGGACATCATAAGAAGAGAGTAAAATCATATATATGCAAGCGCTCAGTGTGTGGCCGGGACTCCGGAAAGAGAAGGGGGCCCACCTCCCATGCGGGCACATCCTGGTCAATTTAAAACAGGTCAAACCTACATGAGCTGGGGTTGGCCAGCCTGTGAGTGTGCGTGAAGGTATGTGAACATTTATGCCTGGCGTGGATGGTTACCGATCGCGATGCACTCAGGGTTGAAGGCAGTCCTTGTAAGGGTTTCCTGAGGGTAGATATTTGCAAACACTGGTTTTATGCACCCACCTTCTAGTCCCCATTCTTCTGGTGATTGTACCTAGGTTCTCTTTGGGAAATGATCCCTTTCTCTTCATTTATGAGTTTTAGTGCGAGCTGACAACATTCTGTCCCATACACACGCAGGAGAACGCGCGCACACACACGCGCACACACAAACACACACACAATCTGTCTCCAGAAAAGAGCACTTCCTGGGTCTCGTCAGGGAGTTTCATTACCCACACCAGACCAGAGTGAATCAATCTCAGGGATACTGTTAGCGCTATTAGGGAGGAAACGGGGAACAATAAAGGAGAAAGATCTCTTTCTGTTGGAATTTGTTGGATTTCTGCTGGCTTTAACTGTACTACTGGCTGGAGCTCTCAGGGGCCGCCATGACGAGAAGGCCTGTGTAGGACTAAAAAGTCAACACGGAACAAAGCAGAGCTGAAAGAGAGAGACTGATAACAACAGGTCTCCTGGATACAGCTGTTCCTGAAGCTCTTCTTTCCCTCGACCTCCCAGGGATTTGGGCCAATTTATGTTTATGCCAGAATGAATTCAGGATCCCTCCAGAGACACTCCTGATGGATTTGCTCCCTCACAAATATTTCAGGATTTCACCTTGGGGTGAAATTACCTGAGGTTCATGAGTTAGCTCTCTTAGCCTCACTGAGACCATAGCTGCAGTTCAAGTGTTCCTAGATCTGTCCCAGGATCAATCGGTTGGGAATGGGTGGCGATAGCCAGGCTGCCACCACCAGCTTAGCAGGCTGCCCACAGCCACTGTCTCGGTGCTGGTTGTAAGCGTTTCGCTCTCAGCCTACACTGCCCCAAGCATCCAGAGACTACGAAAGCTAAACCAATCTTTCTGACACACAAGGAGCATTCTCCTAGTGACGCTCGCCGAGAAGGACAGAAAAGAACATAATCTGGTTTAGCAACAAATCTCCCAGCTGTTATTTTCTGCTTGGAGTACCCGAAACATGAACTCTCCGGGGCTAGTGTTCTCCCTTCTTCCCCAACCATGTTCTCTTCCACAAAGCCAAGCTGGCACTTTTCCTGAACTAGCAGTTGAGCGGGTTTTCTCCTCCGGGAGGGAAAAGAGATAGGTAACCACAGATAAGTAAAGAAAGCAAGGAAACCTGAAATATAAGTGTGAGGTTCGAATGAGGTGCTGTCATGATTTGTGATAAATATGGCAACATCGCATTTAGAAAGGAGAGTCACTAATGAGAGGTTTCATTTTATTCGCGAATTTTTCCTGATGTGAAAAATGGAACTTTTTCCTGCCACTTAACTGCCAAACAAACTTTGGAAAGTATAACCGGAAGAATAATGAATCACTTGGATATTGACCCAGTCCGTGACATTAAAAATGAGCGCGGATATTTAGAAACTGGCAATATGTGGGTAGTTGATTGACATACCAAGCCAGCCTTTTCGTGTCTGCAGCCAGTGTCTGCTTTTCCATGAGCCGATATCCTTCTCTGAATTATATAGGGTGAATCCTCCTGTGCCGTTTTGGCAATGTTCCTTCCTTAGGTACAACTTTTGTTAATTTCTGTACATTTCAAGTCAAAAATATCCTTCGAAAAGGCGGAGACTGCCAGAAGGAAAGAGTTTAAAGATGGGTAAGACCAAGATGCCTCAGTAACTTTCTGTTTAAATAACTCCAGCAACGTTATTTCTCTGTCACTTTTATACCAGTAGAAATTCCGAGTTTGAAACGCTAGTTTGGAAATAAAATTATAAAGAGGTTTTGGTAATTAAACACATTCTTTTCTCTTAACACCTACCGGTCTTGAAATCACTCACCTGTTAAGGAATCTCCCCTGTGTCTCAAAACTAGACTGCAAGTTCTAAGTGCTCTGGATCTCTCTCTCTCTCTCTAGGTCCCTTTCTGCTTTTACCACGGCTTTGTCCAAAGACTTCAAAGCTAATGCTCTCCCTTCGTCCAAGCTAAATGGAAATCCTGGCCTCCATCAGTCCATGTCTCTTGAAATGTATGTGTCCCAAGTTCAAGAAGAAAACGTTCTGCACAAAGAGATTAGATTACTTCTGCATCTCATTTCCAAACCCCAAGAGGATATGATGGCCGAAACCGGGCCAGGTGTCCAACTCTGGTCCAGTCGCCTCATCCAGAGAGGCAACACCATGAAATGCAAACATCCTCATGAAAAACCACAGGGGTATTGTAGAAGCAAGTCAGAATCCCAGACGGTAGCTTTTAAAAAACCGTGTCAAATTCAAACCAAAGCGCCCCCCCTCCCCCCAACCCCTCTGTCGGCTATGCTCTCCTGCCATCGTTAGCTAATTACGGCTGTGGAGCCTGCCCTCCAAATCCTAGCCCGGAGAAGGCTTGTTTCCCTTTAAGCGGAGCTCCGCCAACAGTTGCTCTCTCCAATGCAAATTTCCTACAAACAGGCCCTGAAACTTAAAAGGAATCTTTAAACCCCATTAAATAACACAGTTCCTTAGCAGCAATATCTCCTGGGAAGGGATGTCTTCTATTCAAATGCTGTGTTATGACAAGCATGACAGGCTTGATGGGGATCTGTTCTGACTCATGACATCGCTTAAATTAGGTTAGGGAGAATGTGTGTAGGCGCTCTAAGAAAAGCTTCTCGGGGCCCCAGCCCTATTATTTTTGTTAATAGCTCTGAATTATGACTGTCTTTTCCCAGGGACGATAAACCCTGTTTCCACACTAGGTACATCATGGGATGCATGGAATACATGAAGACTTATCAGCAAACCCAGATGACCTGCACACATTTAATACTAAATTACTGCTGTCTTTCTTCTCCTCTCTCTCCTCTTCCACTAGGCCAGAGTCGGCTTGCCTTACCACTTGAACTCTAATTGGTCACAAATGTTCCAAGGCTTTCTCCTGTTTCCAATTTAATCTTCGCCCCACAGGAGAGGCCTGGGATGTCTTTTAATCCCTGCCACATGCTTCGAACTTGATTCCCAGTCTGCTTTTGGTTGGGGGCGGGGGCAGGGTCAAAGCTCGCCTTGTATGTGGCGATTATTGATAACTGCCAAAGATATAAAAATGTCGGCTCCTCAGTCTGATTTACTGCATCGTATCTTTTTTTTCTGTAATCTAAATCTACCTTTTTCTCTTATATTCAAGGAAATTTGAGGCAGGACTAATTGGTAGCAAGTCGTTAGAACTTGCTTTCTCTCTGTGTCTTGGTTCTGTTTTCGTATCAGGCAGCCTTGCGATGCCCCCTGACAGTTACGGTACGCCCATGTCCCCAGCTTCAAGCCAGCAGAAGACGAGATCCAATTTTCCAATCAATCCAGCAAAAATCCCACCCTTGCTTTTGGCTTGGTTTCAGTCACTGTGGTCAAGACAACAAAAACTGGGATTAGCCAAGCCTCGTTCACAGGTCAGCCCTTGGAACCAGAGGGGGAGGTCAACCCTCCTTGAACTACAGGGAGCGGTGTGAAGGTTGAGCTTGTCCTCCAAAGGCAAAATCAAAATGCTGCCAGAAGAAGAAAGGGGAGCATACGCTAGGAGCATAAACACAAAGTTTATTTGCCGTTTGCGTTTGTCGTCTCAGGCTGCCATACAGAAGACCACAGACGGGGAGACCTAGACAAACACTTACTTGGTTTTATTTGCTCCCAGTCCTGCAGGCTAGAAGTCCAAGATCAAAGTGCTGGAAGGGTTACGGGCACCTGGGTGGCTCAGACAATTGAGCACCCAGCTATGGCTCAGGTCATGATCTCATGGTTTGTGGGTTTGAGCCCCACATTGGGCTCAGTGGTGACAGCTTGGGGCCTGGAGCCTGCTTCGGATTCTGGGTCTCCTTCTCTCTCTGTCCCTGCCCCATTCATGCGCTGTCTCGAAAATGAATAAACATTTTTTAAAAAACTCTTTAAAAACAAAGTGCTCAAAGGGTTAGTTTCTGATGAGGCCTCTCCGTCTGGCTCGCAGGAGAGAACTTTCTCCCTATGTCTTCACATGGCTTTTCCTCTGTACTGACACACTTTGGGTGTCTCTTCCTGTTCGTGTAAGGGTATCCCCATCCATCCTGCGGGATTAGAGTCCCACCCTTCTGACCTCGTTTAACATGAACTCTCTCCTTACAGCCCTGTCTGCAAATGCAGCCACATTAAGGGATGGGGTATTCGACATGTGATATTTGAGGGCCACACAATTCGGTCCATTACATGATCCAAATAGATGAATAGATGTGATCATCAAGATCATACAATTAAAAGCAGGGCTGAGACTGAGGCTAGTATAACTACTCCTAAAGTAATGTTCCCTTTGTCCTATTGTCCTTTGGTCTCTCTGTAAATCTCTGCAACTTCTTGTTGGGAGCTAGCGATCAGAAATTGTGCAAGTGAACAGCCCAGATATGAAACTAGGTTAGTCCAAGGTTAACCTCACCGCTAAGCATTTTTTTGGGGGAGGGGAGGTCAGATAATTATTGCTTGTTGGGTGTCTTCCTGTGCACGGTAGGATGTCTAGAAGGGACCCTAGCCTCTCTTCATTAGATACCAGAAGTATTCAGTATGGACAAGTAAAACGGACAGTATGCGCCAGTAAAAATGGCGCTAGACATTATCCAATGGGGAGCACAATAACTCCCAGATCTGAACCAATGGTCTACTGAACGCTTGTGAGTGCTCCCTCCCCCTGGTTTACTACCAAAGAGCCATTCAGAGTTCCGTAGCTCTAGTTGTTTAACCTTTCTCAAATCATCACCATCAGAAATCATTGTAAATGAGAATTAGTTCGATTCTAGGGGCCTACCCACAGAGACTGTAATTAAATAGTCACGTATGGAGCCAAAACTATGGCATTTTTTTATAAGTGCTTTGAGACCAGTTCCTTAGAGTACTAGTGGTCTTCTTGCCACTAACTCCTTCATTCAAGATCTACTGAGCATGTGCTGTGCCAGGAATTGTTCTGGGGGCACCTGGGAGGCTCAGTCAGTTAAGTGTATGGCTCTTAGTTTCGGTTCAGGTCATGATCTCATGGCTTGTTGGTTGGAGCCCCCACATTGGGCTCCATGCTGACAGTGTAGAGCCTGCTTGAGATTCTCTCTCCCGCTCTCTGCCCCGCCTCTGCTGGTGAATGCATGCTCTCTTTCTCTCTCTCTATCAAAAATAAATAAATAAAATTTTTTTAAGGAGTATTGTTTTAAAAGGTGGAATACAATATCACTTCCTTCAAGGAGCTTTCATTCAGTGAAGGAGATAGGCAATAAACCCAGTAATAAATAAATTAATAAATAAACAATAAATAAAATATAACTGATGTGGGGAAAAAATCAAACCTAACTGTTGGGGTAGTAGATGAGCAGTCCCAGGCGAGGAAATGAAAAGTATATTTGGAGATAGAATAGAAAAGGTGACCGAAATGAGAGAGTAATAGTTAAAGAGGTACATGGAGAATTTAAGGAAGTATGCCAGCATGCAACTGAAGGAAGGGCCTATCAAAGGGAGAGCAGCCCGTGCAAAGGCCCTGAGGTGGGTGTGTGCCTGATTAATTAAAGGTGTTCTAAGATGACATGGCTGAGGCAGAGTGGAGGGGATGAGAGTTGAGAGTAAATGGTGAGAGGCAGTGATATCACATAAGACATCACATAAAATTACAGGGACTTCATATAATGGGAAGCCATGAACATGTTTTGAGAAGGGTGACATGGTTTGACTTTTATTGTTGGGTTATCATACTGCATGGGAGGCAAAGATGGGAAAAGGGAGGCTACTTAAGAAGTTATTAGAAGTGGTTGCAAGGAATTTACTAATCACATTCCTAAGTAGCTTCAACACAGTGATCTGGACAAAGCCTGGGGAAAAAATGGTTGAATAAGTTCAGGGTCAAAGTGAAGGCCATTAGCATAAACAATTCTTAGGGGAAGTTCGCTAAAGGAGAGGAGGAAATTGAGGTTCTAGGAGAAAGAAGCGATGGAACGAACGGAGACCGTTGTAGGGCTGGAGAGATGTCTGTGGCTTCACACAGCTGGGAACAATCTTGTAGAGAGGGAAGAACTGATGACGTGGGAGGGAGAGGGGTGGTTTGAGAGAGAAGGAACGTGTGCACAAGGTAAGATAATTGCCTTCGGAGAGCGGCAGGAGAGGTTTACCTGACAAGACAAGAAGGGAGACAGAGCAAGTGGAAAGGTGAGTCGATGCGGACGTGGGAGTTTGTGGAAGTTCTCGCGTTATTGCTTTTATTTTCTCAAAGAAGGAAACAGCAAGGTGGTCAGCTAAGAATGTTGAGCAGAAGGAGATGTTAGCATTTTGAGAAGGGAGGAGGTGTCAGGAGGCAACTGGGAGAGGGAATCACCGTACTCAGGCTAGGAAGCCCAGCTTACCACCAGACAGTGGGTCAAGGTGTAAGAAAAAGATTTAAGTCATTTTCTTCTGTGTTTTGCTGGGGGCAGAGGAGACTGGACAACATCTTCAGTACTGGGCATTTTTATCTTTTTTTGAGAAATGTGTTCAGGACAAACCAAGGAACTGACTGAGTCTTGGCAGCCTAAGAAAATGGCGGAGAGGCAAACTCTGGCAGTGGTCATGGGGGGTAGGGGGGCTGGTATGGGTCGGGGGGCACCTGAGAAAATGTCCCTGCTGTGCTCTTTGGTGTAAATTTGATAACGGCCTTGGGCTAATTCTTCCTCCTCTAGAAAATAAGGCTTCCTTCTCACCCTTCCACTACCAGGGTCTGTTTTGGTGGGGGGTGGGGGTGGGAAGGAGCTGTGAGAAGGTATTTGAAAGCCCCGGAATCTCTTTGGAGAACAGATGCTGCAAATCACCAGGTGGTGTTCCAGCATTAATACCAGCAGTCTCAGAGACACGCGTGCGTCGTTTGAAGTGAGGATACCTGTAATCTAGTGGTCAGTATGTATTGAATAATAGATAGGCGACTGTCCTTTCAGCAAGTAAAATTAGATGGAAATATATTTTTCCCAAGTGAAAGTTTTCAGAAGAGAACTGAGCCGGCAGCTCCTCTCCGTCCTTGCATAAACAAAGGCCCAACAGGATCAATTAAGCTCGTTTGTTGACTCATCCTATTAAAATGCCTCCAGGCCTCGAGGAAAAGATGAGCCCAAAACGCACTGTGCTCAAAGAGAAAACTGATGGATGGAAATAGATCAGCAAGCCAAATTGGGTCTGGGAGGCAAGACTGGAGACTGGGAAAGGCTTAATTTGAAAATCATATAAAACTTATCCAAAAGGGAGCTGACCGTATCTCTCTATGTGTTCGCTTAGGTGCTTTAAAAAAAATGTTTTTCTTACCTCACAGTTCATAATCTGTGTGTTCAAATTAGCATTGTTTGCTTCCCTGTAGTTGACTTCGAAGCTTTGTATTTATTCTAATGACGTTCACATGAGCTACTGTCGTAACCTTGCGCCTGCCAGTATTCGTACCTCTCCTCTGCGGGGATTTGACTTTCACGAGAGGCGACCAGTTGTTGAGAATCAAAGCTAACAAATAACATGGCTGATCAGATAGGAGATGTAGGGTTTTTAAAGAGTAGAAGTTGGATTCTCTAACACAGTATGTGAGTGGAATCTACAGGCCGTTTACAAAGTTGGGACGTGAGAGAAAATTGTTTTCAGAATATAATTGTAGCCTCCTACCTCTAGATTTCCCCCCTTTAGAAATAGCTAAATAGTATCTTTTTTCTGCATATTATTTAAAAATTATCAGGCAAAAATAAAGATTGAGTTTAATCCACTCGATCACCAAGAGTGGTGATTTATATATTTATATATATATATGTATATAAATATATATATAATTTTTTTTATTAACACAGAGTTTGAAGCGATGGCACCTGGGTGGCTCCGTTGGTTAAATGTGTGACTTCGGCTCAGGTCATGATCTCAGGGTCCGTGAGTTTGAGCCCCGTGTCTAGCTCTGTGCTCACAGCTCTGAGCCTGGAGCCTGCTTCGGATTCTGTGTCTGCCTCCATCTGTCCCTCCCCTACTCGCACTCCGTCTCTCTCTCTCTCTCTCTCAGAAGTAAATAAACATTTTTTAAAAAGTCTAATTAAAAAAAAAGAAATGAGGAGTTGTCTTTTGCAAGTAGGATTATGATGATAACTTATCCCTTCATTTACATAAAATGAGTATCATTCTGTGTCACATACAGAATTATACATCATTTTCAATGGCTTTGCAGTATTGTGCTATAGAGAAGTCTCATAATGAATGCAGCCAGCCCCCTCCTGATGGGCCTGTAAGTGGTATCCAAGTGTTTGCTATTATAAACAACACTACTAGGAACATTGCTGTCATTGACAATTCTGTTATTTACAAACAGGCCAGAACTTGTCCTTCCTACTCTCAAATCTGCCCTTAGTCTTTCTTCTTGAAGGAACCTGTTTTTAAAGGATGTTTAACTTATGGAATTTCCATAGTCATCATTTTTTGGACCTCAACGTTGAAATAAAAATGGCTTATTTTATGGTCATTGTTGGTATAGACGTGGGGTGGGGGTCCTGATGTCAACATTGTCCTGTTGACCAGGAGACAACAAATTCAATGAACACCTGTTGGCTTGAGTCAAAGCTCTAGCTAGCTGCCCCCAGGGAACCTGCGGGACGCATCTGAACACTGAGTTCCGTGTCTGCGTGGTGCCACGCTGCTCTGGGCTTCTATCATATGGTGATAGAGTTCGTCTGAGAAGGAATAGAGGAAACTTTGCACATTAACTAATCCATTCTTGGCATTCAATAAACAAGATGGCCCAGGTCCAGGAAGGTAGAGCCATCTGGCCACACTGTCTGGTAGCACGTCATTGAACTGGACACAAGGACTCATACCTTGAGTGGTCTCCCTGCCTTTCATGAGCACATTAGACAAACCCTAAGCCTCAGTTTGGGAACATAGAGCCAAATACCTACCTCACTGGATGGTCCAAAGCTCACGGACTGTAGAGAGGTCTCCGTACAGTTCTGTTCCAGCAGCAGTGGGGGAGTGGTAGTAGTAATACTAGTCAGGGTTGTCATCAGATCTTGTTCCAGATGGGGACCCGTGATAGGAATAACACTTGCCACGATTGGGTAGTAACAGCAGTTGTAGAACATAAGTTTGTAGTTGAGACGCATGTTGTCTTGTGGTCTGTGTCTGTCATTGATGTTGTTGTTATAGCCGTAACTGCCGTTGGGGTGCAATCTGAGCAGAATTCAGGCTAGATTCCTCTATTCTTTCTTTCATTTTACCTGTCTTACTGAAATCCCCAAGTCATTCTTTTGAACCCAAGTGAAACACAGAATTCCATCTGAAATACATACCATGTGTGCTTCTATGAGGCCGTTCACCCTCACTTTTAGCTTTGTTGAAGGAGAGCACAAAGTCACACCTACTTGTACTTCAAATTGTAGTTGTCACTTGCCTGAGGGAAACTCAAAAATTTAGTTGAAGCTCTATGAGTGGCCATGTGTTTAAAGTGAAAATGATGTTTAGGACACTGAACTTCTATGTTTCACTTTACTGTTTGCTTTCTTGACAAAGAGAACTCCTTTTACAAAGTATGCGTGGCTTTAAATTTTTAAAGGGCAGGGGGAATAGAAAAAAAAATGTACCCTTATATAGACAATCGATTGTAATTCTCATGAATATCACAAGTGGATCACACCAAAGGTTAGACTTTCAAGCCTTATATATGGATTTATTCACTGACTCCCCACTGACTTAATAGGAGTCACACTGATAAATTACAACACATAACATTTTTTTAAAAACTAAGGGATGCTCAGAATCAAATGAAGTTTTTTCTTACCGGCATACTCAGGTATCCATTCCAAAGGAGAAAGTGATTATCTGATCTCACAAGAAGGCTCACAGAAGTACAATACAACGCTTCGATTTGGAGTGTCCTCCATTTCAACTGCAGAGACTGGACATCCTCAGTGGTTTAAAGCACTAGCACCAGTGTTGGTCCCGTGCTTATTGTGCGCCACACAGCAACTTCGGGCTTTCCCCTTCTAGTCTTGTCTCAGTCTAGGATGGTAATTTGAAGCTGGGCATGGTTTGGCTCCCATGAGAGCAATAGTAATGTCTGCTGACATTTTGGGTTGTCATGGCTGGGAGGGAGTGCTACTGGCATCCAGTGGGAATGGGTCAGGGATGTTTCTAAACATCCTACCTTGCTCAGGACAGTGCCTGCAACAAAGAGTTATTTGGCCTGGAATCAAGTACCTTGACGTTGAGAAACTCTGGATTAATTCTCTTCTTCACCCAATAGTTGATTCCTTTACTGGTTCATCAAATGTTAATTGAGTAGCTACTTTGTGTCATGGTCTTACTAGCTGCTGAAGATATCCAGAGGGACTGTCTTCGCAGCAAGACATTTTGAGTATATGCACTATTTGTCAAAAGGTAGCTCAGGTGTCATGTATGTTATAAAGAGCTGCACTGACTTCCAAAATGCAGAGTTCTGGGCACCACCCTGCAGTTCCTGATCCCTTAGGATTGGAGGCATGCAATTACAGAGGCGCCTGGTGGGCTCAGTCAGTTATACATCTGACTCTTGATTTTGGCTCAGATCGTGATCTCACAGTTTGTAAGACTGAGAGCCACATTGGGCTCTGCTCTGACAGCACAGAGGCTGCTTGGGATTCTCTCTCTCTCTCTCTCTCTCTCTCTCTCTCTCTTTCTGCCCCTCCCCCGCTGGCTCCCTCTCCCCCTTTCTCTCCCTCAAAATAAACATTTAAAATTTTAAAAAGATGGAAGAAATTGTACTCATTTCTCCCCCCGTTTTAAAATTTATGAACTTCAGCTATTGAAAATGTAACACATGTATTCATACCATATAAACATTTTTAATGATACATTGAAATGTAAACAATGAGACGGAATATTTGAAAAGTTAGGAATAAACTAAATACAGAGCCCCTGGATGGCTCACTCGGTTGGGAGGGTTGGGAGTGGGCTTAGGCTCTGGTGAGTTCGAGCCTCTTGTCCAGCCCTATGCTGACAGCTCAGAGCCTGGAGCCTGCTTCGGGTTCTATGTCTCCCTCTCTCTCTGCTGCTCCCCCACTCAAGCTCTCTCTGTCTCTCTCTCTCTCTCTCTCTCTCTCTCTCTTTCCTTCTCTCTCTTTCTTTCTCTCTCTTTCTCTTTCTCTCTTTCTCTTTCTCTCTTTCTCTTTCTCTCTCTCTCTCTCTTTCTCTCTGTCTCTCTCAAAAGTAAACATGAAAAGAATTAAATAAATACGCAAAATATATCTAATTTACTTTCATTCCCCCAAGCTTCCTAGATGTTAATTTAACACCCACAGCAACCTGTTTGAGGAAACATGGCTCATGTTAATACCATTTTCAGATCAGCAGCACCCAGATGCTCCGATCTAAGGAACTGATGCCCAGAAAAGCTGGGAAATCTGAGCATAGTCACCCAGCAAGGGTGTGGCACAGCCCAACTCAAGCCGCCCAGGGACTACCGTCGTCCCACTTGGCTACCTATGTTTGTCCCATCTCATTCCCCTGGTCCCTTCCTTCTCCCTTTGATCCAGGCGACTAGGAGCACCCCATCCACAGACCCCTCCCCAGCCCCGTGCCCACTACTCAAGATGAACAGCCCAGAGTCAGGATCTTGATCCGAATAATAGATCTCTAATCCATTCGTTGTAAGTGGAGATAAATGAATACTTGGAAATGTTTGTAAAAGGAGAGATGACGGCTCTTTACAATTCTTGACTCAGAGCCCGTTCTTAACGTGAGAAGGCTCGTACAGAGCTGAGAAAGTGCCCCGAACCATACGTGATTCTCACGCTCACAAAATTCCAGGCTCACTTTTCCTGGATGAGAGAAGAAGATGCAACCAGGAAAATTATGGTGTAACCAGCCAAATGTGAAAATCAGTAGATAAATAACATGCCTATTTACATTCGATTTAGCTTTCAAAGCTCAATTCCTTACACTCGGTGAAGTATTTTGGCTGCCTTAGAATGTAATGATTTTCCAAGATATTCATGAAATAAAACTTTCTCAACATGTTTCTGAGTGTAAGGTTTCTCCTTTTTCATCAGATAACACCCTTTTGAGAATCATGGTTTTGTATTTCCCAGAGTTACTACACTGGTTGAGTGAATCTTCAGTAAACCAGTAACTGTGGGTCAGTTGACTATTGACACCAATTGTAGATTGGTGTCTATCTAAAACCTGAGTCCACGTGGCCCAATCCCCTCAAGGCAATTAGCTCAATTCTAATATTTAAGAAGTCCTTTTTTATTTTTCAAGATTTTATTTTTAAGTAATCTCTACACCCAGGGTGGGGCTCGACCTCACAACCCCAAGATCAAGAGTCCCATGCTTGACCAACTGAGCCAGCCCAGCACCCCAAGAAGTCCTTTTATTTGGGTAGATTTACCTTCTTTTCGGGGTTTGCTAATACAGAAATAGCAGAACCAGGGCCCCTGAATGACTCAGTCAATTGACATCCAACTTGCAATCCAACTGGGCTCTGTGCTCTCATCGCAGAAAGGGCTTCAGATCCTCTGTCCCTCTCTTTCTCTGCCCTCTCCTGCTTGCACTCTCTCTCACAAAACTAAATAAACATTTTTTAAAAGTTAAAATGGAAGATCGATTACCATCTGTCACTCTTGTCTTCACCTGTCCTGTCTAATCTGTCATCGCGAAGATCCCAGCTTCTCAGAACTCCCCTCTGTCCTGTGATCTGTGGTCTGATGGTGAACCTTCTTGAGCTGCCCCGAGAAACAGGACGCCTGGCTTTTAGGGGACCCATCCCTGCCTGTGCTTGCTCCAGGTAATTCCAGTCAGTTTCTTAGCAGACAACATATTTGGAGAATTAGCCTTGGTACTCAAAATGGCCCCTGAGCCCCTAGAGCTACCTTCCCCGAACCTGCTACCCGTGGGTTGGTCTGGAGCTGGCAATGCACCCTCTTAATCACTCACCTTTAAGTGAGTGTAGCTGCAAGGAGAGGATTAGAGATTGGCAACAGCCGAGATGGCCTTGCAACCCTTGTAAGCTTTACCCACGTGACAATCAATAGCGCTACCAGGGAGGTGACCTGAGTTTGAAGCCAAGGAAGAGAGTTCGTGGGAAACACATCCAGGTTCTGAAACCCTGCTCCGTAATCACTTGGTCTTTATCAGGTGTGATTTTGGCTACAGGTCCACTTATTAGTGTACAAGTCGAGGTGAACACTCGGTCCCTCCTGGGCCCTCAGAACAGTCATGCCATAGCTCGTGTTTGGATGTGTGTGTGTTTGTCATTTTAGCAGTCTGTAAAGCCTCCGGCACGTACGAGATAGTGTGGATATCGAAATGATCTTTAGCCATCCTACGGAAAAATGTTTGCCAAGAAAATACCTTGTCTTAAGAGACACTCACGCGGGTCCTCGTGGCCCCTACCTGTCCGCTTAAAGCTTTGACACAGAAAAAAAACTGAGCTGTTGGGAGTTGCCATGGCGATTGCCACAGATCAATTAGACCTTGATCAATTTTGTCTTTCACACAAACACTTCAAAAGCCAGTTAAGCAGTGATTCTGTTATTTGATCCATACAGGGGCAGGGGCAATAACTGACTCGTGGTAGCCCTAGAGTGAATTTTGGAAGGTAGAGGCTATGTAGATCACAAGAAAAACAATGTGCCGTGACTAGGTATGGTGACAGATGTTAAATAGACTTACAATGGTCATCATTTGCAATGTATACAGATATCAAATCCCAGTGTTGTACACCCGCAACTAATACCATGCTGTCTATCAATTACACCGCAGTTTTAAAGAGGGGACATGTAAGGTATTATTTTTGAATAACAGGATATTTTACGATTTTTTGCCTACTGCACTAGCATCCTTAAGTCAACTCTCAAACTGTATCACAACTTGATCTACCACCATTAGCCAAGCCCCTACTCTCGGCACAGTCTACAGGTTTAAGATTTGAGCCCAAAGTATGAAAATTCATTGCAAATCAGGGGCGCCTGGGTGGCTCAGTCGGTTGAGCGTCCGACTTCGGCTCAGGTCATGATCTCGCAGTCTGTGAGTTCGAGCCCCGCGTCGGGCTCTGTGCTGACAGCTCAGAGCCTGGAGCCTGCTTCCGATTCTGTGTCTCCCTCTCTCTCTGCCCCTCCCCCACTCATGCTCTGTCTCTCTCTGTCTTAAAAATAAGTAAACATTAAAAAAAAATTTAAAAAAAAAGAAGAAAATTCATTGGAAATCAAACAATTGTGGGTGTGGTACACTTGTAAACGGGGATCCCACCAGTTAACAGTTTCCATTTTATGGACTGCCTACAGCTACCATTCTCAGAACTGATGAGACGTTCCGACACCAGCACACTTTTTCTCACAGTAAGGAGGTAAAAAACGGGAAGCGATAGAAAAGGCAAGCTTTTATTACAAATTTATTTCCAACACTTAGGTCAGGCTTTGAAATATTTTTTTTTAAAGACAGGCAGATTCTGTGACTTAGAAAACAGCAGATAATTTTCCAAGGTAAATACACGCCCCTGTTTCCCTTCCTTGGCCCCCAATAGCCACCAAATAGCAACACTTGCCTCGGGATGTGGCCGGTGAATCCAACAGGAATGACAAAGAGAAAAATGACTCCACTCAGTATTTTGTTATTGACCGTGATCGATAGAACCAGATCCATGAGTGGTGTTAAGAGTAATTCTTTAGAAGGCTAACATAAATGTTAACTCCCAGTGAACAAGTTAGGAGAGGACAGGATGCATGATACATCAAGCAAAGGCACAGGAGAGAAATCAATTTGGACTTTGTCTAGGGTGTCCTAGACCGTGTAGAGGTTTTTCTAGAAAATGAGACAATACTTAAAAAAAAAAAAAAAAAGTCCTTTAAGGCAATAAGGCAAAGTTGGGGCTTTGTTGACAAATGTTTATTGCAATTTCCCAAGCACTGCCCAGATGTCCAGGTTGCTGTATTGGGTAAGACCTTACCTGAAACTGTCAGGCAGACAGAAATATCTTGAGGTTCCTTCTAGACCGGTGAGCGCTCCAGCTGACACAACCCAGACACGGGAGAAAGGCTTAGGAGTGACTCCCCGTCTTTCGAAGCAGCAAGAAGAATTGAACTCTTTTTCTCAAGCTTCTGAAGTATAATTCCCTGACTTCATCTTTAACTTCCTGATGTTTCTCACTTTTACCACATTTCCTTATCTGCTGTTTATACTCGGGAGGTTCTAAGCAATCGCTGAATAACTGTCAAACAAGAAGAGATGAAACCGTGCAAATCACCGTCCAGGGGTTGAAATATAAAAATGGTATTTCTGAGCAAAATGTGCACAGTTTTGCACAGATGGAATATTACTCTTTATGCGTCAAGATGGCAGGCAAATTCAGGATCGAGTAAAAGGAAATGTCTTTGAAATAACAGTATTTGTGATTTAGTCTTATCTCCTATATTTCAAGCTAATTATCTTTGAGGTAAAAATCTAAAAAAGACTTAATCTGTTTTTGAAGTTCAGGCCCATCAAATTAGTCAGGATATATATATAGCTTCCTGTTGGCGGGTGTAGGATCCAGTTATTATTTAAAAATTAATAGCAACTGCCTTTGTTAATATTTTACTTGGTGACAAACTTCACCATTTACTGATTCCTCAGGTGCTTATAATTGTTCTCTCTGAGGAACCAGCTTGCATGCCGCCAAGCTCATCACCTCAATATAAGATCAGGAAAGGAAATGGATACTTTATCTTAATGGAGTCCTTTTTAGGTAAAATGTGTAATGTATGCAAAATGTCTTAAGCAGGTAGATACTTACTCAGGCATTAAATGGTAGTGGCTAACAGTTGAGCTCTGGAATTAGTTAGACCTGAAATACAGTAGAAGCTCTGTTTCTGTTTATTATTTGAACAGGTTTCATATCGCCAGCAGTCTGTTCTCTGATCAGTAAAATGGGAATAATGAAACCTTTCTCATGGAATTGTTGTGGGAAATAATTAAGTTCCTGGCATAGAAGAAGCAAGCTTTAATTGCTCTCAATCTCTTATTTCAAGAATATTTTCCTTCTGATAAAAGGAATTACTGCACACTTTCAGACTATGTAAGGTATCATATGTATCTATTTTATTCCTTATGTACCTAGAAGATTCGGGATTACGTCCCTTTTTGCAGATGAGCACAAATGAAAGCAAAACTGCCCACAGACTCACCACGACCCTGTAGTGAAATCAGGTTTTGAACTACGGTTGTTGGACTTTGAACTTCCGGGCTCTTACCCAGGACCATGCACTCATGTGTGCTCAGGCAGTGACTGGGATTGAGGAAACCAGGGCCGTGAGAGTGTCCGTACCTATCACGTGACCTCCCAGGGACAGCAGGGAAATTGAGGCCAGCCTTCTGATTCCTGCCTGTGGGGATCCCAGGTCTGGTCAGCCAGGTCTTGGAGCTTGGAATGCCCCCAGTGCAGGGTTTTTCAAATACCCCTTCTCATTTCTGTAAGTCTACTGAAGCATTTAATTGCCGTTCCTATAATGAGTAATTTCTACTCTTTACAGAATAAGCCATGCTTTTCTAAGTGATATTCTTTCCTATATGAACTCAACATATCATGGCTCTCTGTAATTTTAAAAAACACCCGGAAGAAGTTCGCATCTATGGAAATTGAAATTGCTTCCCTTGAAAGAGCTGTCTCCATGAAAAGCTCTGGAATTTGAGAGCGATTGTCTCAAAAGCCATCCCTGGGTCTTCGACCTAGCCACTTCAAAAGTAGCTGCTCTTTGATCTCAAGAGTCTAAGAAACCAAACTTCATCCTGCCATTGCCTTCATTTATTGCTGTTTTAAATGTTTATTTCTCTGTGTCCGTCTCTTGCACAGATGTGCACTTTTTCTCAAATGTTTGCGATTTGATTATTTTCTTGGTTTAGTATTAATGGTATCTACATACAGATGGAATTTTGTTCCTTTGCAACATTTTTCCTGATTATTTATAAGATGCATTTTTTAAGAGGGAGAGGGACAGGGAGAATCTTAAGCAGGATCCACGTTCAGCATGGAGCCCAACACGGGGCTCGATTCTACAACCCTGGGATCATGAGCTGAACCAAAATCAAGAGTCCGGGACTCGACCAACTGAGCCACCCAGGCACCCCTAAGATGTGTTTTAATTGCTTAAAACACAAAAAATGTCACCGGATAAGTGTAGACATTTAGCCCTTTTCATTCACTTTTTCTTCCAGCTTTTCTTAGAGAAAAATCGACCATTCTGTACTTTGCTTTGTTACTCGTTCTGCCCTGACAATGCCGCTGTCTTTGAGCGATTCCTCATGTGTATTTCTTCGTGTTTCTAACCCTCTCTCTCTTTACTTTTACTCGTTTGTTTTGTCTGAATTCTGAATGTATTTATCAAAGTGATTTCCTAGATACTTTATCATTTATCCGCTGTCTTCCTTACTGTTTAAACACATCTCTAGATAAAATAACTTTTATAAATGCTACATAGTTCATTAAGGAACAGTTCAAAACTACAAGAAAAGAAAAACGAGGCACTCAGTACAATACACATAGAGATCGTTGTTCTTGTCGGTATTTGTTTTTCCCAACTCTAAATATTTCTCATATTTGAGAAATGTTCCTTTTCAAATTTTGTATACGTACGTAATCACATACGTAACATTTATCTTGTTGCATAAGCGTGCCCACACTACTTGTTAGCTGCTTTTTTAGCTTAATGTAGAAAGGAAAACCTACCCTGATGATGTGTATAGAATTAATTCATCATTGTTAATAGTTTCATAATAATCTAATTATATGAATGTTCCATAATCTCATGATCCACTATGCAATTGACATTTACCATTTTGCCAGGATTTTACTATTATTCACAGTGTTATAGTGAATGTAATTTTACATATCTTCACAGAGTTACATGTTTGACCTTTCAGATAAACTTACAGAGGTCAAATAGCTAAATCAACTCCACATTTAAAATCTCGCTATCTCTTGTGGAGAAAGAGCGACACTTTTGCACTGTTGGTGGGAATGCGAACCGGTGCAGCCACTCTGCAAAACAGTGTGGAGGTTCCTCAAAATATTAAAAATAGAGCTACCCTATGGTCCGCAAGTGCACTACTAGGAATTTATCTAAAGGATGCAGAAATGCTGATTCACAGGGGCACATGCACCCCAGTATTTATAGTAGCACTATCGCCAATAGCCAGAGTATGGAAAGAGCCCAAATATCCATCAGCACAATGGAGTACTACTCAGCAGTGAAAAGGAATGAAACCTTGCCATTTGCAGCAGCATGGATGGAACTGGAGGGTATTATGCTAAGGAAAATAAGTCAGAGAAAGATATCATATAATTTCAATCATGTATGGAATTTAAGAAACGAAACAGATGAACCTATGGGAAGGGAAGCAAAAATAAAATAAAAAGGAAGAGTCTTAAGAGAGAGTTAAGAGACTTAAATACAGAGAACACACTGAGGGTTACTGGATGGAGGAGCTGGGGGGGGTGTTAAAAGGGTGATGGGCATTAAGGAGGGCACTTTTCCGGATGAGCACTGAGTATATGGAAGGGATGAATCACTGGGTTCTACTCCTGAAGTGAAGACTACACTGTATGTTAGCTAACTTGAAAATAAATTAATAATAAAGAATCTTGATATCCTTGCCATCATGATCTCAAGAAAGGGTGTCAAAATTTAAATACCCACCTGTTAGGAGCCATTTTGGGCTCACAGGTTGAGACCCCTCCCTGTGTGGAAAAGGTGGTTGAAGCAATTATGAGCTGGCTGAATATTGGCGTGATTTGTGTAAACGTTAGGTGCCTATTATGTAAATTCACTCATTCACAAGCCAAGGACAAGCATTGGGAATTCTGTCCTTTCCGGATGGGTTGCACCTCCCCCATTGTAGTTGGAAGAATAGGCGGAATGACTCCTGGCCTGTTTATAGATAATTAACACAGGCAGGCCTAGGTAACTTTCTACTCTCTCCCCCAGCCTTAAATTTATATGCTAATTAACTTGAAAACAATTTGCAAGATTGAGGAAATTGCCACTTTACTGATAAAACACATTATTGTTCAAACTATGCTTACTGATGGGCTGTCACTCATTGCTGTAATGTAACTCGCTACTTTTAAATAAAGACACTGAGACCGGCAGGGCAGAGATGCCAGAATTGCCAGGGCTGCCTGCTTGGTCATCAGACTCCATCTTTCTCGTGGCTCTCTCATTTCCTTTCACCTGACTGTCCATCCTTCGGGGACCCCTAGATTCACCGGAACTGGACCCCAGCACCCACCCGCCTAGCAGTTTGTGAGAGAGCCCATCTCTTTCCACCTCCTTCCTCAGCATATTGCCAGCCCAAATCCTTTTCCATCTGACAGGAAAAATAAACTTCTTACTAAATTTGGATTTCTTTCATTATTGGTAAGCTTAAATGGGTTGTCGTGGGTGACCGTTTTTTGCAACTTTCGGTCTCATACCTTTGTGTATTTTGTTATTAGGAGGCTGCTCTTTATTCTGATTACTGTTGTTCATGTTTGAGAATATTAATGCTTTGTGATATACATTAAAATAACTTCTATAGGTAGGTTCATGTTTCTCTTTTAATTTCAGGCATATTATACCATTTGCTATATTAGAAATTTTTAATTATAATATACTATAACTAAAAATTCTTTTCCTTAAAATTTCTGGGCTTATTTTTATTCCAAGAAGGGTCTTCCATTACCAACACTTTGAACATATTTTCTCCTAGAAGTTATATAATCTTTAATTCTGTAACTTAGATGGAATTAATGTTTTTCTGTAAAGAAAAATGTTGTTTCCTTAAAACAACATAGATTTATGAATCATACAGTTTTATGGGTAGAAAATTGACAAGGGCTGCATGAGGCTAAAATCAAACTTTTGTCAGGGCTCGAAGGGATAATCTCTCTCCTTGGGCCTTTGGGCTGTTGGCAGGGTTCAGTTCCTGGAAAATCTAGGATTGAAATCCCAATTTCTGTGCTGAGTGTCAGCTCAGGTTCATTCTTAGCTTCTGGAGTCCACCCACATGCCTTGGCTAGAACCTGCTTCTTCTGTCTTCAAAGCCGATGGTTTTTACACTTCAGGGTCCTCACTATTCTTACATGGTGTATGGTTAACTTAGATTTTTTTCCCCCAAATAGACAGCTATTCTAAATTCGAAACACTAAATCTGTCCTATTCTAAATTATCAAATATACGTGGCTCTCCTTCTAAATCATTTCTTCTGTTTTAGTAAGGCTTTTTTATTTACTTGTTATGTAACATGTTCATTTACGATGTTTTAATAAATTATTCCCAGCACTACTGACATGGTGCTATTCATCATTTAGTGTTTTGTTTAGTTTCATAAAATGATGGAAGATGTACGTGATCCCTTTCTGCTGCCTCTCAGACATTATCTCTTACTTTTCTTCCCCTTATATCCTCATTCCACTCGAGTCAGGCTGCCCCCTGCTCTCTTTAGTGTTTCTTATTCTCATTCATGTCTTAGAGCCTTGGCGCTAATTGATCCTTCCACCTTCCACCCATCCTTCTGATGGGAACGTCCTCCCATCAAATATCACTTTGCTCCCTCCTTCACTCGCTGCAGATTTCTGCTGAAATGGGCCTCTTGAGTAAGGGTACAGACACACCCACCCTCCCACAGACCCCCGTTCAAAACTGCATCTCACCTCTCACCTGCCTCTTCCTATATTGTTTTGTTAGATTCACCACCTCCTAACCTACATTATTGACTAGACTTTTTGTCGCAGCCCTCTCTTCCCTGGCTAGAATATAATCTCCACAAAGGCAGGAAGCTTTGCCTCTTTTATTCTTGAACGAATCCAAGCAAGGAGAATGATGGGCGTAATGATTCGATGAATGAATAAGTGCATGACGAAATGATTTTTCTAGTTCACAAGCAGGCTTTTGTGATTTTACTGGAGACTAAGTGTTCTTACAGTGGCCAGTGTTTCGTCCAGGAAAACTCGGTGACTGGCTTCTTCACGTTCATCGGAGATTTTTGAGTTTGTTTTTTATTTAGCTCACCTGAAGGACGCAACTGACTCTCGTCCCAGCAGTGACTGGCAGCAGTTCCGTTTCCCTTCAGTGGCACCTATGATAATTGTGCAGGCCATTGTTTAGAAGAATGGATGGCACTCGTTTAGAAAAATACAGATGTTAGGAGTTGTCTTATGCCAATTTTTGTGAAGAAGAACCCCGTTGATTTTTTTCGTATATTTATCTTGTATCTAACCGCAAAATGCAAATCTGTGTCTGTTATCATGTTCAGTTGATCATCTGCTATTTTAGAACAGAAAAAAATATTGCATAAAAGTTACCTTCTTTACTAGAGTATCTTTTTTTTTTTGCCTTATGCATCAACAAAGTTATCCACCATAACTGAATAATAGCAGTAATACCAGGGATCATTAACCTTTTTCCTAACTTGAATGGCTGTACTTGTTGTATTTCCCTATGGAAATAAAATAAAAAAATAATAAAGATGACTCCTTTCTGGGACACCTGGGTGGCTCATTTGGTTAAGCATCCAACTCTTGATTTCTGTTCATGAGCCTGAGCTCCACATTGGGCTCCACGCTGACAATGCAGGGCTTGCTTGGGATTCTCCCTCTCCCCACCCCTCTCTCTCTGCCCTTTTGTAAACATAATTTTTACATAATTTACATATTATCTATGGATGCTTTTGTGCTACATTGGCAGAGTTGAGTACTTTTAACGAGACTGATTTTCTCACAAAGCCTAAAAGATTTGCTTCTTAGACCTTGAAGGAGATTGGTCTGTTAGTTTTTGGTACTCTTGTCTGTCAGGTTTTGAATCAGTATTAACTTACTTTGGTAAAAATAAATCGGGAAGGTTTTCATCCTTGGGCAGACATAACAAATTACCACAGACTGGGTGGCTAAAACCACAGATCTTTTCTTTTCTTTTCTTTTCTCCCCTCCCCTCCCCTCCCCCCTCCTCCTCCCCCCTCCTCCTCCCCCCTCCTCCTCCCTCCTCCTCCTCCTCCCCCGTCCTCCTCTTCCCCTCTCCTCCTCCCCTCCTCTCCTCCTCCCCTCCTCTCCTCCTCCCCTCCTCTCCTCCTCCCCTCCTCTCCTCCTCCCCTCCTCCTCCCCTCTTCCTCTCCCATCCCCTCCCCTTTCCTTTCCTTTTTTCTTTTCTTTTTTTTTTTCTTCTTTTCTTTCCTTTTCTTTCCTTTTCTTTTCTTTTGTTTTCCTTCTTAAGGTTCTCAAAGCCAAGGTGCAGACCAGTTAGGTTTCTGGTAACGGTTTCTCTAACTGGCTTGGGGATGGCCACCACCTTGCTGTGTTCACCTAGCTGGGAGTGAGACCAAAAAATCTTGCGGGTGTCTCTTCGTTGTAAAGCCATGGCTTCTATTAGATTAGGACCCTACTTTTATGACCTTATATCACCCTATTTACATCCTAAATGCTCTGTCTTCAAATACAGTCACTTGGGAGGTTAAGAATTCAAGGGGGTTTACAATCCAGCCTGTAACACCATCTTTTTCTGTGCTCTGAAAAATATTAAATAATTTTATAGACTCACCAACGAAGCATTTTTTTCTTTCTTTCTTGTCTTTTCTTTTTCTTTTTTCTTTTTTTTTTTTTTGGAAGACATAGATCTTTTGTACTCTTTTCAATTTAACTTATGATATGCTGATTTGGAATCCATTTTGTTCAGTATTTGTTTAATCAACCATTCACCTAGATTTTTAAATGGACAAACTTTACATGGAATTGTTTTGTTACTTTAAAAAAATCTTCCAGGAATGGCGATTACCCATTTTTCATTCCAAAGTTATCCTTTCTTCTTTTTTTTTCCTTTTCGTTCAAATCCGTGAAAATCTTCCCTATTTTATTGGTCCTTCTACATACCTGGTTCTGGCCAATAACTCTCATCTCCTTTTTTGCTTTCACATTTATTAATTTCTGCTTTTATCTTAATTCTTTCAAATTTCTTGGTGGTTATTTTATTCCTTTTATATTACTGAACTTAATGTTTATCTGATGCTGTTTTTTTTTTTTCTTCTTAGTGGAACTATTAAAGAGTGGGAATTTTTTTCTTTGGAGTTTTTTTTATTTCCTTCATCCCATACACTTTAATAAATACAAGTTTCCTTAACAATACTTCCCCAAAGTGTGTAATTGCATGCTGTTTCCTCTTTCCTCTAAGAATCATTAGAATATTGAATATCCAGTTGGTTAAACTTTTGTTTTACTCATACGTGCCTTGTAGTGCGTCTGCTTTTGCAACATTTTTGAGATTGTCTATTGGCTTTTTTATTCTTGTATCTCTCCTTTTTTCTAGGCAGTTTGCATGTCCACCTGGACAATGAGTTTTTCCATCCCTCAGTCCACGTATCTTCTTGCTACGATGGCTATTAGTAGAATTGTGACAGAATAGCTTTGTGGCTGCTTAATTTTTTTGGTTCTGGTTGTGGCTGAACCAGTGAGGGAAACAGATATATGAAATAGGTAGAAATATTTAGACATATAGTCTCAATAGAATCTGTCCACAAACCCAAATTATTCCTTTGTACAGTAGCCCTTAGACCTCCCCAGTTCCTCAGTTCAGTCCAAGGTATGGCACTATAGGGGTTCCTCCATCTTCAGTAATTGACAATAATAATTCCTGGTGATAAGAATCTGATTGATGCTAATTGTGATTTCTTTTCTACTTGCCTGTGACTTTGCTTTTAATCACAATCATTTGCTTTATCACTATCATTAAGTACACACCCTATCAAGGGTAATTGACAATGAAATACACACTCCAGTCTTCATTGAAACTCTTTCTCTATTTGGTCAAGTTGCAGACCTGACTTCCCTCTTTTTTACCATCATCTAAAATATGTGGCAGTTCTCTTAGAATTATCTCCCTTTCTTCCTCTCCTTCTCCATGACTTCTCATCTTTTTGAAATTTGTCACTAATTTGAAATTAAGCTTTTAATTTGGAAATAATTATAGATTCACATGCAGTTATAAGAAATTATGCAGAGTTTCTGTACATTTAACTCCAGTTTCCCTCAATAGTAACACCTTGCACCTCATTTTCTTCTACTAAAAACTGGACTTCTCCCAAAAGGACAGTAAATTTACACTTTTTTTTATATTTATTTATTTATTTTGAGAGAGAGACAGAGCATGAGTGGGGAGGGGCAGAGAGCGAGGGAGAGACAATCCAAAGCAGGCTCCAGGCTCTGAGCTGTCAGCACTGAGCCCTGACATGGGGCTTGAACCCACAAACCATTAGACCCTCACCTGAGCCAAAGTTGGACGCTTAACCAACTAAGCCACCCAGGTGCCCTAGTAAATTTACACTTTTACTCAACATTTCATACATAATGTCCTTTATCTTCATTTCTCAAATTTTATATCTTTCTAAAAGTCTTTATATTTTTACATCATTAGCTATTTTTCTCTAAAGTAATAAACACAGAATTTAAAATTTTCATTGAGATAATTGTAGATTCACATAAAAATATAAGAATTAATACAGAGAACGCATGTACCCTTTAGCCATTTTCTCTCAGTGGTCACCTTTTTTGCAAAAACTATAGTATAATTTCACAACCAGAATACTGACATTGATACAATCTACTACATCTATTAAGATTCCCTTACTTTTACATGTATTTATTTGTGTTGCTGTGTGTGTGTAGTTCTGTATAGTTTTAAATGTGTAGGTTTGTGTATCCACCACCATAGTCAAAATAATGAACAGTTCAGGGGTGCCTGGGTGGATCCATCAGTTAAGCATCTACCTCTTGATCTCAGCTCAGGTCATGATCGCAGAGTTTGTTAAGTTTGAGCCCCACATCGGGCTCTGCACTTACAGCCTGGAGCCTGCTTGGAGTTCTTTCTCTCTCAAAATAAATAAACTTAGAAAATTGATTTAAAAAAATAATGAACTGTTTGAACATTATGAGGTTCACCTAGGTTGACCTTTTATGTCAACACCCATCTCCACACCCCACCCCCACCCCACCTCCAGCATCCCTAACAGCGTGAAACCTTGAATCTGCTCTCCAATTCTAAACTTTTGACATTAAAATATACTACATAAGTAGAATCATGTAGTATTTGACATTTTAGAATTTGCTTTCTTTTTACTCAGCATAATTCAGTCCAATTGTTGTGGGTATCAGTAATTTGTTCCTTTTTGTTGCTGAGTAGTATTCCAGTATTGCACGGTGTTTCAGTACCACACTTTACTTAACCATTCTCTTGTTCAAGGTCGCTTGCATGGTTTCTAGTTGGAGCTCTTGTGAAAATAGCTATAAACGCTCACGTACAGGCTTTTGTATGAACTTCCATTTAATTTCTCTGGAATAAATTTGCAAGAATGTAGTTACTGAGTTATACAGTAATTGCATATTGGGGTTTTTTTTGTTGGTTTTTGTTTTGATTTTTAGAGAGAGAGAGAGAGCATGAGCAAGAAAGAAGGGCAGAGGGACAGATGGAGGGAGAAAGAGAGATTCAAGCAGGCTCCATGCTCAGCACAGAGCCTAACATGGGACCCGATCCCACAATCGTCAGATCATGACCTGAGCTGAAATCAAGAGTCTGATGCTCAACTGTCTGAGCTAGCTAGGCACCCCTATATGTTGGGTTTCATAAAAACAACAACAAAACTACATAAATGCTTCCTTAAATGGCTCTAGCATTTCACGTTCTTTCCGGCTTGTGTGAATGATGCAGTCTCTCTGCAGCCTCACCGACATTTAATACTATCACTATTTTTTATTCTGTCCATTCTGATAGGCTGATAGTGATAGCTCATTGTGGCTTTAATTTACATTTCCCTGGTGGCTAAAGATGTTGAACATCTTTTCATGCGCTTATTTGTTATCTGTATATCTTCTTTAGTGAAATGTCTCTTTATGTCTTTTGCCCATTTTCTAAATGGTGTGTTTGTTTTTCATCATTGAGTTTCAAAAATTTTTTAGTATATCCTAAAGTCTAGGCCTTTGTCATTTGTAGTGTTAGCACATATTTTCTCCCAGTGTATAGGTTGTCTTTTTATCCTTTTCACAGGGGTTTTTTTGACTTTTAATGAAGTAAGTCCAATTTAGGTATCCTCTTATAAATGGTTTTTGATGTCAAGTTGAAGAGTTCTTTCCACAGCTCTATATTGCCAAGTTTTTCTCCTGTGTCTTTAAGTTTCATAGTTTTACATATTACATTAAAGTCTCTGATCCATCTTGAGTTGCTTTTTGTATAAAACATGAGGTTTAAATTAGGTTCATTTTCTTGTTTTTGGATACCCAGCTGCTCCAGCACTTTTTGTTGAAAGGCCAATATTCTCCATTGAATCACTTTTAAACCTATGTTGAAAACCAATTGTCTGTCTTTGTAGAGGGCTATTTAGAGTTTCTCTTTTTTATACCATTCATATATGTGTCCAGTCCTTTGTGAAACCATATGTGTTTTATTATTCTCACCATGTAATGAGCTTTAATGAACAGAGTGATTCCTCCTACTTTATACTTCTTTTTCAAAATTGTTTTAAAATTCTTTCTTTAACTTTCTGTACACATTTCACAATGGTGTTGCCTGTGTCTACAAAATCATTTCTTGGATTCTGACTGAAATTATGTTAAATGTAGAGATTAATTTGAGAATGAGAAATGATATCATTACTCTATTGAACTTCCCAATCCATTAACATGGTATGTCCCTGCGTTTATTTAGATCTTCTTTATTTCATCAATATTTTGTTATTTTGAGCCTACAAATCCTGTACATGTTGGGTTAGATTTATACTTAAGTATTTATTTTTTTCTTACTTTTATTTCTTTGTTTCTTTTTTGCTATCATTAATGGTATTGTATTTTTAATTTCACTTTCTACATGTTTATTTTTAGTATTGAAAAATGCAACTGATTTTTGAGGCACCTTGGTGGCTCAGTCAGTTAAGTATTCAATTCTTGAGCTCAGCTCAGGTCTTGATCATGAGGTTGTGAGTTCAAGCCCCACTTTGGGCTCCACACATAGAGCCTACTTAAAAGAAAAAGAAAAATGCAACAGATTTTTCTATGTTGATCTCCTATACCTTAACCTTGCTGAAGCCAATTATTAATTATAGTCCTGATTTTTTGCTGTTATACATTACTTGGTTTTATATATAGACAATCACCAGCAATAAGGATAATTTTATATCTTCATTTACCATATCATATGTATGCCTTTTATTTCATGCCTATTGCAGTGGCTTCAGTTTTCAGTATTAAGTTGAATAAGTGTTTATGGCAGAAAACCCTGCTTTTTTTCTGATATTACAAAGAGAAGGTGGACAGAATTAAGTAAGATACGGTTGTAAATTTTTGTGGATGTGCTTTATCACGTGAAGCAATTCCTTTGTATGCCTAACTTGCCGAGTGTTGTTATCACAGTAACTATTGAATTTTGTCAAATGTTGCTTCTGTAAAATAGTATGAATTTTCTTCTTTAGCTCATTGATATGGTTGATTATATTGATTTTTTTCAAGTCTTGAACAGATTACTTGCATGCGTGAAGTAATTCTAATTTACTCATGGTGTATAATTTTTTAAGACGTTTTGGGTCAATTTGTTAATATTAGAGATTTTTTAATCTAAGTTCTTGATTTTTCTGCATTTGTACTATTGCATTTTTCCGTATTTGCACTATTGTTGTCTGGTTTTAGTATCCAAGGTAACACTGGCCTCATAGAATGAGACTTTTATTTTCTGAAAGTATTATATAAAATTGTTGGTTTTTTAAGTCTCTGGATAAATTCCCTAGGGAAACAATATAGGTCCAGAAATTTCATTTTAAGGAGTTTTTAAAGTACATTTTAAAAGTTCAGAATTTCTGTTTCATCTAGATTAAGTCTGGTAGATTTTGGTTTGTGAGAAAGTGAGTCCTTTCTTTTAATTTGTCAAATTTATGAGCATAAAATTGTTGATAATATCTCTTTGTTATATTTTTAAAGGCTTCAGGATCTGCAGTGAAATCGTCTATTTCATTTCTCATATTCTTGTGCCTCTTCCCTTTTATTTTTGTCAGTCTTACTAAGGCTTTATCAATTACACTGATTTTTTTTCTTCAAAGAACCAGCTTGATTGAGATTGATTTATTTTATATTATACTTGTATTCTCACTTATTTTTTTAAAATTTTTTTAACATTTTTATTTTCTTTTTTGAGAGACATAGAGACAGAGTGTGAGCAAGGGAAGGGCAGAGAGAGAGGGGGACTCAAAATCCGAAGCAGGCTCCAGGCTCCAGGCTCTGAGCCATTAGCACAGAGCCCGACGCGGGGCTCAAACTCACCGACCATGAGATCATGACCTGAGCCAAAGTCGGCTGCTCAGCCGACTGAGCCACCCAGGCGCCCCTTGTATTCTCGCTTAAATTTGACTTCTACTCGTACTATTTCCTTCCTTCTGCTTGTTTCGAGTTTATTTGGTTCTTCTTTTTCTAGCTTTTAAGGCATGTAATTAGATTATTATTTGAGACCTTTCCTCATTTCTTGTGTATGCACTTGGTGCTATAAATTTCCCTCTCAGCACTGCTTTAGTTGTATATCACGTATTTTTTAATATAATTTATTGTCAAAATGGTTTCCGTACAACACCCAGTGCTCATCCCAACAAGTGCCCTCCTCGGGTGCCCATCACCCATTTTCCCCTCTCCGCCAACTCCATCAACCCTCAATTTGTTCTCAGTATTTAAGTCTCTTACAGCTTGCCTCCCTCCCTCTCTTTTTGAAACTATTTTTTCCCTTTCCCCTTCCCCTTCCCCTTCCCCATGGTCTTCTGTTAAGTTTCTCAAGATCCACCTATGCATGAAGACATATGGTATCTGTCTTTCTCTGACTGACTTATTTCACTTAGCATAATACCCTCTAGTTCCATCCACATTGCTGCAAAGATTTCATTCTTTCCCTTTGCCAAGTAGTATTCCATTGTATATATAAACCACATCTTCTTTATCCAATCATCAGTTGATGGACATTTGGTACCTTTCCATAATTTGGCTATTGTTGAAAGTGCTGCTATAAACATTGGGGTACATGTGCCCCTATGCATCTGCACTCCTGTATCCCATGGGTAAATTCCTAGCAGTGCTACTGCTGGGTCATAGGATAGTTCCATTTTTAATTTTTTGAAGAACCTCCAGAGTGGCTGCACCAGTTTGCATTCCCACCAAGAATGCAAGAGGTTTCCCATTTCTCCACATCCTCACCAGCATCTATAGTCTCCTGATTGGTTCATTTTAGCCACTTTGACTGGCGTGAGGTGGTATCTCAGTGTGGTTTTAATTTGTATTTCCCTGATGATGAGTGACATTGAGCATTGTTTCATGTGTCTGTTGGACATCTGGATGTCTTCTTTGGAAAAGTGTCTATGCATGTCTTCAGCCCATTTCTTCCTTGGATTACTTGTTTTTCAGGTATGGAGTTTGGTGAGTTCTTTACAGATTTTGGATACTAGCCCTTTATCCAACATGTCATTTGCAACTATCTTTTCCCATTCTGTCGGTTGCCTTTTAGTTTTGTTGTTTCCTTTGCAGTGCAGAAGCTTTTTATCTTGATGAGATCCCAGTAGTTCATTTTTGCTTTTAATTCCTTTGCCTTTAGAGACATGTCTGGTAAGAAATTGGTGCAGCTGAGGTCAAAGGGGTTGTTTCCTGCTTTCTCCTCTAGAGTGGTGATGGTCTCTCTTTCTCCCCAGCTACTTTCAAAAGAGTGCTTTTCTTGCATTCCCTCTTTCTCTTTGTGTGTCCTCTCTCTGCAAAAACAGCTCCGTACCCTCTGCAGCTTTTCTCGCTCCCCAGTTCACCTCTCTGCCCTGCATGCCTGCAGACTGCTGTGGCTCGAGTCATGCAGATTGTTGCAATAACCCTCAGATCCCTTTCCTAGGTGTTCACAGTGGTTTGGTGCTGATCTAGCTGAGTTTCAGGGATAAGACAAGCTCGGGGCCCCATGCCGCTCTCCCATCTTAACCCAATCTCAAGATTATTATTTTTAACGTCGATTCAGTATTTTACTATTTGAATATGATATAAAAACTTTTTCCCCCCTTCTATGGATACTCAATTTTCTTGCTGTGGCAATTAGATTCTCTTCTTCTGTTACTTAGCAAACATTTAATAATGACTGCCAGTTCCTTGTTTATTTGCTCCTTTCTTCATTTTATGCCATCTTTTTCTTCCTTTTTCCTTCTTGTGTTCATTTACCAAACGTTGTCTGGATTCCTGATAGGCAGCATAATGAGATTGAAGCGTGATTGCCTTTGGGCCATACGACATGGGTTCATATCTGAGCCCTGTCACTTAGTAGCTGATTGCTTTAAGTAAGTTACTTCACTTCTCTGAAGGAGGTTTCTCAATTATAATAGGACACTGGGAGCGCCTGGGTGGCTCAGTCAGTTAAGCAACCAACTCTAGGTTTTGGCTCAGGTCATGATCTCCCAGTTCATGAGTTGGAGCCCCAAGTCGGGCTCCATGCTGACAGCTCAGAGCTTACCTAGGATTCTCTTTCTGCCTCTCCCCTGCTCGTGTGCACATGTGTACTCTCTCTCACTGTCTCAAAGTAAATAAATTTAAAATAATTATAACATGATATTTAAACTGTATTGACCTCCTATACAGTTCTGAGGATGAATAGGTTGTAACTAATGCTATAAACCATTTGGAACAGTGGCTTACATATTTTAAGTGCCATGTATGTAGGCTCAAGTTACTATCACCAGGGCATGCCACCTAGGAACAGTCCAGCAGAGAAGACAGGCATCAGAGAAGTTAATACAATTTTGCTAAGTATCATGAAAGGACACTTTCTAAGAGACAAACCAGTAAAATAGGATGTGCTTGTTGACCTCACGTAGCTCACAGTTCATTAGGGGAGAAAGGCCTTAAAATAAATGATCCTAATACCACTAGCTAAATGGTAACAGAAATCAGGTTCAAAACGATGCAGCACAGAGTAAGAATAGACCGTGTTCTCTGAGCCGAGTCTGGAGGGGTGACTTCTTTTTGTAACTCCCATTATTTGATCACGCGTATCAATTCACAGAAGACACTTAACCTCAGTTGGTAAAAGTTCGTTAGCAGTTGGTTTGGACTCCCTAGCTGCATTTTGGAAAGAGAGCAAGCTCCACAAGGATTTTCAGTTACTGATAGCTACCCCACGCCTCCATTCTAACTATTTCAGCAAGCAAGGGATTACCTTTCACAATGGAAGAGTAAACAGAGTGCCAATTCCGTGCAGGAATTCTGATCTTCGATTGCAGATGCCTAATTGTCAAGCAAAATACCAAATACAGTAAGAATGAAACAGTCCATAATTCGATCCAGTGAAATAGAAAGGCTTTTCCTTGCAATGAAAAAGAGTAGTGACGTCACCTGTGTGCACAAGCATGCTGTTGACAGAGAATAAATTTAACTTGGAGAGAAAGGGAAGGAGTGGTGCAATGATTCAGTTTGATAGAATTATTACTCGGTTACATTATCCAATGTAAACGTGATGTTGAGGTGACTGTGTGTTTCTAATTCTCTTTTTTTTTTTTTCTGGTGATAAAAACTATACTTAAAACAATCTTCACTCAAGCCCTGGATCTGCTAAATTCACAGTTACATTTTACTTGGTGAAAGTAGTTTGACTAAATGCTTTTCTTTGTCCCGGAGAAAATATAACCGTGAAACAGAAAGCTTCCTAAAAGTCACTAGCCCCGATTCCTTGTCCTCTTTTCATACCATAACTGCCTAAGAAGCTAATTAGCAGCAACCAACTCAACAGACGGAAGGAATAGAAACAAAACGCCTAGCAACAAAAGGTACAAAATTTTATTGAAAGCTTCTGATACGATGTATCTTTAACATTATTTCATCTTTCAATTAATGCTGATGAGGATTTCACTTAACTTTTCTCCACCTCGTCATTGGAAAGTCAAGATGTTTGCAAATCCAGATGTTTGCAATTTCCATAGCATTTGGATACACCTGCTCAGAAACCTGTTTGCATTAGTGTAATGTGATAGGTGGAAAGTATCGTGCATTTAACTCCATCGTACATGTTTCTCATTTCAGTTTAGAACAGTCCAAAAGAAGATGCAGTAAGGGGCATGCTTAGTCTATAATGTTTTGTGTTTTCATTTATTTTGTCACCTCATTTCCAATCGAGTTACCCTGCCAGCTTTGCCATGATTTGTAGTTGTAACTTCTTTGTGTTAGGATATATATTTCTATCTACGTAAAAATACTCTGATTAATGTAGGGTGATATGTTTCAAAATTAAAATCCTGTGTACTTTGCAAGTATTTAATACTCTAAAGACATTTTTAACACAATTGCTGCTTGGGACAGATACAACTTTCCTTCAATGCAATTCTGGGTGATAAGATACAAGGTACATGTATATAATTTGTCAAATATACCACCATTGAATCCCGTGCGTATTGGATGTCTCTTTCACCCTCAGGAAACTGAAAAAGAGAGATCTTGTCCAGCAGGTCTTAACCGTGGGTGCTATTTCCCCAGAGGATTTAGCAATATCTAGAGACATTTGCGTCACCTCTCAGGGGTGGCCACCAATAGTATCCAGTGGGTAGAGGGGCCAGGGATGCCACTCAGCATTCTCTGATGCACAGGACAGCACAGATCTCTCTGGCTTGATGTAGCTAGATCAATTTCCTGTGAAATTATGGTGGCTGAGCTGACCCCGTGTGTACCTTCATGTTATTTTGTGTGTGCACGCGTCCACGCACACACTTACTTTGCGAGCTCAAATATAAAGATCGTCTCTTGCACCTACATCCTGACAGCCTGAAAGCTGCCATAATTATTCAGACTTGCTGACAGCACATCCCTGCTGTGGTTGGTTTATTGTGGCTTTTTATTGAACCCATCGAGAGGCACAGTGGGGAAGAGGAAAAGTTAAATGGCACCTCTGTGAGTAGGCGCTTGCTCTCCAAGCCAGCTGTGATTCTTGCCAAACCTAAGCTCCGCGTGCCCTGGCTTTGAACACCCTTTTCAGTGCGGTTCCTGCGGAGATGAGTGCATGCGTGTTCCCTTTCTCGAGATCTGCTTTCTCTGGCCTGCCATTCCCAATGGCTTGCAGGACAGAGAAAATGATAGTGAACTTTACAGATTCAGTAATTCTGTGTTCACAGAGACTCATCCTGCAGACTGTGGCAGACACATCTTCCTTTCCACGCGCGGCATATGTATGTCTTCCTTTCAAAAGCACCAAGGGAGCTCGTAAGGTGTTACAGTCTGGGTGCTTCAGGGGGGAAAAATGCCAGCAGAAAGGATGAGCTGTCATGTGGCTGCCTGCCTCACTCAAACACCTTAATTTCTGCTCCCAGGTATTGATCAGTCAACATATAATTACCAAGTATTTACAGCAGGCGAAGCATTCATGTGGAACTGGTAGTAGAAAAGAGGGGAGGAAAAAGACCCCCTGTTCTCTGAAATCCTCAAAAAAATGGGGAGTAGGTGAAATGATGGCACATTGAGTGAATTCAAGGAAGAATAAGATTCATAACCAATTAAGGCAATGCTACAATGCTAAGATCATAAGAGGGACAGTAATACATGAGAATCTTGCCTCTACTCCCCACTCCCTTGCTTGAAGCAGACAAAACATGAGTTGTGCCATTCTTGGTTGCCTGCCATGGACTCAGAAATCTTTTCAACACAGCATTCCAGAGCCATAACCCCTCCGTGGGAGATGGTATCTGAGTTCAACTCTATTTGCCATCCTGGGACCATGGCTTCTAAGTCACAGTGGTTTGGATAGAACAGACTAATGGGTAGGTGCAGTTTTGTCAGGATATTTTTGCTCTGGCCCTGACACCATTAAAATCATCGCGATAGGAAAGTATTTAGAGAAGATTTCAAAAGCATGTGAGCTGGAATATGGGGCCTCATTAAAATATGTGGAACAGTCAGAGGAGCTGCTGGTTTGTGAAAAAGAGAGAGAGTGTCGTCTCAGAATTAAGTGCCATTACACCTTTCTTATTCTCCACATTCTGGAATCTTCCCTCCACTTCCACTTCTCACTTTTTCACTTCTTCCCGCTTCCCTGTCCTCACATTTTTCTTACCCTCTCCTTCTGATAGCACCCATCTCTGACACGGAGAATAATGAAAAAAGGAGTGTATGAATAAAGGCAGAGGCCTCTCCTTGTCTTCCTGAAATGGTTTTGTAATTTATTACCAGTGGAGCCTCTGCAAATGCAATTTTTTACCAGCCTGAGTGGTTTCAGGTCTCAGTTCATTGATAATAATTATAATGGTGGTAAATATTCATAGCTCACATTGAGCGGGTGCATCCCATATGCTGATATACGTGCGTAATTTCATTTCTTCTTCAGAACAACTCTTCGAGGATAGATCCTATTAACAACCTCCTTTTGCAGAAGAGATTGAGTTACGTAACTTGCCCAACACCACCCAGCTGGAAGAAGCCTTGGAGCTCCTTGCTGCTGAAGTCCAAACTCTTAATAATAATGCTTTTCACACCAGTGAAGAAAAGTTATTAAAAGAAATGATTTATTGGGAGGAGAAATACAGATGTCTTTAAGAACATCTGAGAAACTGAAGTCCTCTGTGTCTGTGTTTGGGAACGTATGCAAATAATGTGTGAGAGAAGGGGAGAGAGAGAAAAAGAGGATGCGTGTTGCTATTCATGTCCTCCTCAAAGTTCTAAAGGGGGAAAAAAAGCCATAAAATCCGCTGGATGAAGGAAACACTAGGGTGTCCCCGTCTGAATCAGCGTGGGGAAACACCTGCCTGACAATTAGGAGATGAATACAACATCCAGGGAGAAGTGAACTCGTTCATCTTGAGAGTCCATTATTTGTTTGGGTACATTATTATTTCTGAAAACCTCTGTTCCAGACATGATCCTGGCCACCTATCCTTTCTCTTCCAAAGGCCGTGAAAGACACAGTATTTGCCTGTTTTTGTATCCTACTGGTGGCTCATTAAATACCTCCTGCAGGAGACATACGCATACCTTCGTTTCCCTCTGTGCAAGAATGAATGTGCAGATACGGAAAAGTCATTCAACACCTTCCCCGACCATCGTGCACTTGTTAGGAGATATTGCTTGTCAAGCTTTCCTCAGTCACTGCGAAGACATACTCCGTCACAGTTTGAATGACTCTGTGAGCCCTTCTGATGTCGGGAAGTGGAACGCTCGTACTGTTCAGGGGTTTACTCTGTCAACAGGACAGCTACATCACCAAGTCTAATTACACACATTTTTTTCTTAAAAAAAAAAAAAAAAAGGAAATGTCCACATCACATGCTGGAAATAGAAGTCAAAGTATAGCAGAAAAGAAGGCTTTTAATTAAATCACGTCAGTTACCTTTTTACCGTCAGCTTCTAGTTTAATTCAAGTACTCTTGTTGTGAGGACAGTGGGTCAAGAATCCTTCTTCCGGACTCCCGAGGAATATAATCATTCTTGTCCAGCTCCAGCCAGATTCTCTTTGGCGGCCGTTCGCATTGCTTTAATTAGGGGGAAATTTTGATGTTGTAAATTCATAGTATGTCACTCTTAATTTCTGCACAATCCATCACACTCTGAGCCTGTGTGTGGCAGCCCTTTTTAATAAAGGATTGTGCAGAGCACCTGCTGCGGCAGAAAACATTTTATCATCTTTGCTAGCTCCAGGAGTTCTAGCACTATGTCATGTTTGACTCCAAAAAAAAAAAATATTATTATAAGCCCCAGAATTAGAAATCCAACAGTGGAACTAGCTGATTGCAATTGCCCATGAAGCTATCACATTTGAAGAATAAAACTTGGTAAGTTTTCATTTTAATCAAAAATTATAACGGGGCCGGGGTGCTTGTCTGAAACGAATAATTTCCCCATTTCTGGATGCTTTCGGATAATGGCTCTCTCATCCATGAATTAATTAGGAAACTAGCAATACTCTAAGAATATCAGATTGTATCCCCGCACTTTCTTTTAATGATAACTTTATGTTTCATCAACTCACAGCTTAAGGGATAGACATGAAGAGCCTTCAAGAGCCCATTTTTAAAAACATCTCACCAGCTGTGGCACCGGGAAGATCATCAGGGCCTTGCTATATTCCCAGCATCACCCTCGTATAATTGGCTCATTGAAGCCTCTGACATTAGGAAAAACTTTTTCCTAATAATAGACTTGAAGAAGCATATGGGGGCACCTGGGTGGGTCAGCTGGTTGAGCGTCTAGCTTTGGCTCAGGTCATGATCTCACTGTTTGTGGGTTCAAGCCCCCGGGTCAGGTCTGTGCTGACAGCCTGGAGCCTGCTTCCTATTCTGTGTCCTCCTCTCTCTCTGCCCCTCCCCTGCTGATGCTTGCGCGCACACATTCGCGCGCTCTTCCCCCTCTCCACCCCTCACCCCCCACCGCTCTTTCCCAGCTGAGTAACATCCTTAGCCTGTCACCCCAATTCCACAACTTTTAGGTGGTAGTTCTGTTGATGTCGTCATTGTTGTTGTTTTTTACTTGCTCCAGTGGTCGCTTTAGGATTTGTCCCGAGATTCAGTCCCAGTTGTTTTTAATATTATTCTTATCTTTTCTCCCTTTTGCCCCATCGTGTCCAGTCCTGAATCTCACCAGCATTAAGAAAAAAAAAAAATCTCCTGTCTCCAACCCATCCCCACCCCATGAGCAAAGTAGTTCAGTCACTCAGAGGCTTTAGAAGTAACTTTTCCTGGAGGACTGTTGACTCCAAGGAGATGAAGCACCTCTCACCACGCAGCCACTGAGAGAAATAGAGGCAGCAGCTCTTCCTACTGTACTTCTCTTCATGTGGTGACAAGGCTGAGTGGGGGAGGTGGGGCTAGTTAATGGGGCCCTGAAGCAAGTGCTGCAGGGAAGTAGCTGTCCTCTTCATTCTGACTTTGGAACTTCCTGTATTTCTTGACTCTTCTTCGGCTGTGGGCGGAGCCACAATTCTGTAAACAAAAGGACATCCTCCTGGGTACCAGTCATCATCCAGGTTCTTGACACATGCTCTCCTGAGCAAATTAATAATAATGTTCTGAAGTAGGTTTGTCATCTCCATTTGAAGGATGTGGTGGTTTGTGAAGGTGGCATACCTCAGTGGTTAAATGGGCAAAGTGCTATCAGTCAAGTTCTAGCTTCTGTAAATTACAATTCTTCCATAGATCTAAGGGTCAGATGTAAGCTTGGGATCTACCATTGACCTTCTCATGTTTCGTGTGCCAGTTTTTCATCTTTACTACTTCTCTCCTGGTCTCTCCTTTATCTGAAGCTCCATCACATAAACCCTACCATCCCGGAGATCTGGTTCCTTCTCACATTTAAACCTTTGCTAATGTCGTTCACTATTCCTAAAATCTCTTCCATCCCCCTTCTTGATTCAGTTCCCTCAGACGAAATTCATTCATTAAGTTATTTAGCAAATACTTAATGATAACGTTTCTCAGTTAGGATAGGCTGGGTTTTGCTGCCGAAACAAACACATGTGAAATACAAGTTGCTGATAACACGGGTTATTTTACACCCATGTAATATGTGTATTTTAGGTGGCTGATGGCTGTGCTTCATCGTGTCTTGACTTAGAGGCACAGAGTCTCCATCTACAGCAGCTCTGTCCCGTAGATCTTGATGTGGTGAAGGAAACGGCCAATATCTGCACTACCAAAATGGTACCCACTACTCACAGGCTGCCGCTGAGTACTTGAAATGTGGTTAATGTGACCAAGAAACTAAATTTTTTCTTTTATTGAACTTCCATTAGTTTAAATTTTAATAGTCATCTTTGGCCCCTGGTCACTGTAGTGTAGAGTGCAGGTTCAAAAAAAATATCATGTGTTGCCAGGAGAGAGGGCACCATGGACGCTTAGATCGTGGTCCTTCAAATCTTCTCCTCAGAAGTAATACTCGCCATGCCGTCTTGCATTTGATCAGCCAAAGTAAGTCCCATGTTCACCTCTAGCTTCCAGGGACCACAAAGAGCTATTTCACCTTGTGCTTGTTGGAAGAGAGAAAAAATTATCAGTGAGTAGCACGAACGAATTGCATACTGCCTCTGTTTCGCATTCTGGATAGTGAGTGCAAATGCAATCCCTATGTGCCATGACCTCATGGAGTTTACAATTTAATGAGGCAGGGAGGATGGAGATAATTAAAACTACACAAATGAACAGTTACACATCCTTGGGACAGAATAATTAGTTGTAAGTAAAGACTCGTATTTTATCCAGGGAAGGAGGAAGGTCTTCTGTGAAAAAGTATCCTGAGCCATGAGTATAAAGTGCTTTAGAGGTAGTTTAGAGTAGACTGGGCTAAAGGATGTCCAGATAGCAGGTAATACATTTCTGGGTATGTCCATGAGGTTGTTTCCTGGACAGACTGGCACTTGAATCAGTAGCTTCAATAAAGATTGCACTCACCACTCTAGTTGGGCATCACGCAGTCTGTTAGAGGAACTGAATACAACAAAAAAGGGGAGGAAGAGCAGATTGCTTTCTGTGTGAGCTGTGTCCTTTGTCTTCTCCTGCCTGGGAACATCACTTTGGGCTCTGAAAGACACAGACTAAATAACACCACTGGTTTTCTGGTTCTCTAGCTTGCAGGTAACAAACTGGGGGGCTTTCTCTAGAAAAACGTAGGGTTTTAAACAATGCTCATTTTTGATCTTGGTTTCAGTGAGTCAGGAGTCTCTGCATGGCTTACCTGAGTCCTCTGCCCAAGGTCTAACAAATCTGGAATTCAGGTGTTGACCAATCTGTATCTTCTAGAAATCAGAGTCCTCTTTCGACCCCATGTCGAAACCCCATGTTGTTTGCAAAATTCAGTTCTTTGTAACTGTAGAACTGAGATCTCCATTTTCTTAAAAGATGGCAGCTGGAGTCACTCTGAACGCCTGCAGTCCTTGCTATGTGACCGTCTCACAAAGTGCCATCTTACTTCTTCGAGGTAAGCAGGAGAATGAATTTCTTCAAAACAGTCCACTCCTTTACCTAATTAAGTCAGGCCCATCCAGGATAATCTCCTTTTGGATTAATTCATAACCAAGAGAATTGGAGCCTTAATTACATCTGCAAAATTTCTTTACCTCTGACATATAATCTACTTTTAAATTGTTTTAATTAAATTTTAGTTAATGTGCAGTGTAATATTGGTTTCAGAAGTAGAATTCAGTGATGCATCACTTACATACGACATCCATTGCTTATAACAAGTGCCACCCTCAATAGTCATCCCATCTAGCCCATCCCCCACCTACCTCCCCTCCATCAACCCTCAATTTGTTCTCTATCCTTAAGAGTCTTGTAATTTGTTTCCCTTTCTTCTCTTTATTTCTGGTATGTAATTTAATCATAGAAGTGATATCCTGTCATGGTCACAGGCCTTGTTTATACACAAGGGGAGGGGATTACACAGGGTGTGTGCACCAGGGAACAGAAATCTTGGGGCACCTACATGGCATTTAGCCTCCCAGAACCTCCCACCACAGTTGCCTGTAGTTAAGGGGGAAAGGGACAAGAAGTAGACAGGTATTGCCTCCCAAGAACTAGTTCATTCATGTGGGTCTAATATTTGAGGGCAACTTAATTTGATCACCTTTTCATCTCTGACAGACTAAGTTAGCCTGCCCAGATTCACAAGATAGGGATCAGAAGGACATCACTATCATTTAGCACACGGTGTAGCTGCCAAGCAAACCTGAACAGGTGTGTTGCCTGAAGAAACTACAGGAAGTACTTAGAGTTTTAGAATCAGAGAGGCAAGATTGAAATACGTCAAGTTCTTGAACTTCTCTTAGACTTGGTTTCTTCATCTTTAAAATAGGGATCACTTAAATCACTGTATGGCATCATTTGTGAGGAATGAATGAGATAACACATGTCAAACCCTTACCACTGGACCTGGCACCAGAGAAGCTTCCAGCATCCAGTGGCTGCTATTATCCTCTTATCCTCCTCACTAGACACAGCCAAAGCCAGATAAGTACTTGTTGCTGTAATGCAGTTGAAGGCTGGCAGCTCGGGAAGCTGTCCAGGTTTCATCCCAGGAGCGGCTCCAGAGCTGAAGAGAACAAGCTCACTGGTATGTCACTAAGCCACTGTGGGCCATCATTTCCAAGTCTGTTAAACGAAGATAACTTCCCCCTCTGTCTCCTTTCACTGATGAAGTTTGTGGCAGCCATTCGAGGGCCCTTGGGAAAAAAAATCCTCTATGGGATAATCATATAGCGATAAATACCTTGCATCCTGTCTCTTGTTTCCTCCCACAGTATAAAGGGATTCTCACAGCTTTGACTAACATGTCTTGGTAACAGAACCTTCCTGAGCAATCTATCATTCCATTACTTTATAGCTGGGATTTGATTATTTATTCATTTGGACTCTGCTACAGACTGCTTCCTGCCGCTGAGCAGCAAGTAATCAATTAGCACTCAATTTTCCTGTTGTCACACCTGTATGTTGGAATGGGCGCAGCTTCCCTGCCCTGCATCTCTGAAACCTCAGGAGTATTCTTGGAATCTCAAAATCTCTGTACTCACCAAATATTTTCAAACGCAAAGTTTCATGCCTTCTCCGCTAAATCTGATAGACCTCAGTTTGCTCTTCTGTAATTGATTTGCAGGGCTTTAGTCTGAACACAGGCAACTCATTCAGATCCATGCATAACGATGGAGAATATGGGATGAGAATATTATGCTGTCTCAGATTGATTATATGTCAAGTGTCAACATTCAGGATGCTATTAATGTAGACATGACTGGTAACAAACAAATACAAGAATGCATTTTCATATCCATGTTTCAGAGCTGAAGACATTAAAGAAGGAAGAATTGTTTCTTGCAAATACACTCATTACAAGTTGGTCAATTAGAATCACTATGAGTAAAGTGCATAGAATCAAACGATTTGCCGAAACTATGCAGAGGAAATAGTCCAAACGAGTACAGAGAAAAGTATTTCTAAACATACCCTATTAGTAAATCACACTGCAAAAAGCAATCATCTAGGCCAGGGGTTGGTAAACATGAGCCAGCCCACTGACTGTTTTTGTAAATAAAGTTTCACTGGAACATAGTCACATTCATTTGCTTTCATGTTTTCTGTGGCTGCTTTCTCACTTCAAAGCAGAAGTGAGTAGTTGTGACAGAAAGCGTATGTTCTATAGAAACCTAAAACAGTATTTGGCCCTTTACTGAAAATGTTTTCTGGCCACTGATCGAGAACATTAGTTGCTCAATTACTTTTGTTAAATACAAAATACATTTAGAATATTGCTTTACATACACTTGATCCACAAAAGAGTCCATTAGGATAGAAAGTGTGTCAACAGGAGACAGGTGCACCTAACAAGAGAGTCCCAAAATATGTGAAGCAAAAAGTGGCAAATTGGAGGAACAAATAGATAATAAAACGATAATAGTTAGGGACTTAAATACCCTACTTTCACTAATGGAGAAAACAACTAGAAGCTGGACAAGGAAATAGAAGAATGAAACAATGCTATGAACCACCTAAACTAATAGACATCTATACAACACTCTATCCCACAACAGAATACACTTCAAGTGTACATGAAAACACCTCCAGTACAGATTATATGTTAGGCAATAAAATAAATCTTGAAAATGTTAGAGGAATTGAAATCATATAAGCCATGCTCCCTAACCACAAATGAATGAAATTATAAATCATTAGCAGAAGGAATTTTTGGGAATAAAATGTGGATATTAAGCAGCATGCTTCTAAATAACCCAGAGGTCAAAGATGAAACCTCAAGGGAAATTAGAAACTAGTCTGAGATGAATGAAAATGAAAGCAAAGCATACCAGAACTTAGGGAGTACAACTAACACAGTGCTTAGAGGAAAATTATCAGCTGTAAACACCTGTTAAAAAAAATCTCAAATCACTAAGCTAAACCTATACCTTAAGATATGAAAAGAAGAATAAATTAAGCCTTACACAATCAGAGGAAAGGAAACCATAAATATGAGAGCCAAAATAAATAGTAGGAATAAAAACATAGAGGAAATCAATAAAACTAAAAGTTGATTCTTTGGAAAGTCAACAAAATTGACGAATCTTTAAACTGACCAAGGAAAAAAAAAAGACTATTAAAACGACAAAAAAGGAAGGAACATTACTATGAACTTTACATAAATAAAAAGAATTAGAACAGAATATTATGAACTTTTATACGCCAACATATAACCTACATTATATAGAAAAATTCCTGGAAAGAAACATATTAGTGGAATTAACTGAAGAAAAAATAGAATATAGACCTGATTAGGCCTATTACAAGTAAAGAGATGTAGTTTTCAGGAACACTTTCCACAATAAAAAGCCAAGATTCAAATGACCTCACTGGTGAGTATTATCAAAGGATTAAAGAATAATTAACACTAAAACTTCTTAAATTCTTCCCAGAAATAAGAAAGGAGGGAATACTTCCCAACTCCTTCTATCAGGTCAGAATTATCCTGATACCAAAATTAAGCAAAATATCACAGGAAATTGAAACTACAGATCAAAGTCTCTTAAGAATATTGATAGAGGGGTGGCTGGGTGGCTCAGCTGGTTAAGCAGTTGACTTCAGCTCAGGTCATGATCTCCTGGTTTGTAGGTTTGAGCCCTGTGTCAGGCTCTGTGCTGACAGCTCGGAGCCTGGAACCTGCTTCAGATTCTGTGTCTCCCTCTCTCTTTGCCCATCTCCCACTCTTGCTCTGTCTCTCACAAGTAAACATTAAAAATTTAAAAAAAAAAAAAGAATATTGATGGAAAACTACTTTAAAAACCTTAGCCAACCAAATCCACCAATATGTAAAAACAGTTACATATGATGACTCAGAAAGATTCAGTCCAGGAATGCAAGACTGGTTTAGCATATGAGAATCTATGTAATTCACTACATTAATAGAAGAAAAGAAAAAAACACATGATTATTTGAATATAAAAAGAGAAAGCTTGATAAATCCCATAGAAAGAAACTTCCTCTCTGTTTAAAGACACACATGAAAAATCCATAACTAACCCATACTCAGTGTTAAAACTATGAAAGATTTTTCCCCAAGATCAGGAACAAGATATACATGGCTACTCCAGGCCACTTCTACTCAACAATGTCTTGGAGGTTTTAGCCAGAGTAATTAGGCAAGAAAATAAAAATAAAATGTATCCAGATTGAAAAGAAGGAAGTAAAATTATCTCTATTGGCAGGTAACAACAGGCTCTTGTATAATGAAAATTATAAGACATCCACCAAAATAAAGTATTAGAGCTAATAAATTAATGAAGGTTTTAGATTACAAGATCATGATTAAAAAACCAATTGTACTTCTATACTTCACTCATGAGAAATAAGAAAACAATTGTATTTTTAACCATGTAAATAAGAATACTTAGAAGTAAATGTAACATAGAAGTATAAGATTTTTACACTGAAAACTACACAATATCATTCAAAGACTAAATATTAACACAATGCCACCCAAATTGATATATACTGATTCCATGCATTCTCTATCAAAATCAAAGCTGTTTTACAAAAACGTCTAAGCTGACCCAAAAACTTAAAAGGAAATACAAAAGACCTACCATAATCCATCTTGAAAAAGAAAAGATTTAGAAGACTCACATTTGCAAATTTCAAAACTTAGTACCAGGCTACAGAAATCAACGCGTTGTGGTACTGCCGTAAAGATAGACATAGAGATCAATGAAATAGAATTGCAAAACCAGAAGAAAAAACCTACGTTGACGGTCAAATGATTTTCAGCAAGGCAATTCAGTGGGGAAAGAACAAACTTTTCAAAATTTAGTGGTGAGACAATTGGATATCCACAAGCAAAAATGAGAAAAGTTGGACACTTAGTGTGATAGGTTGAATTATGATTCCCATAGGTATCAGTTTGTGTTCTCTGGGATCTATAAGTGTTACTCAATTTGGAAAAAGTGTCTTTACAAATGTGATTAAATTAAGAATTTTGAGATGTGGAGATGATGCCAGATTATCAGGGTGGGGTCCAAAATGCAGTCAGAAGTATCTTTTATAAGGAGGACATGGAGACTTAACACAGAAGAATGGAAAGCATGTGATCACAAAGGGAGAGAATGGACTGATGTAGTCATAAATCAAGGAATGTCAGCAGTATTCCAGAAGCTAGAAGGGGTAATAAATAGGTTTTCTCTTTGTCTTTCTGGAGAGAACACAATGATGCTGATAGCTTGTTTGGGGCCCAGTGAAACTAATTTCAGACATCTGTCCTTAAAAACTGCCAGATAATGAATTTCTGTTGTTTTAAGCCACCAAATTTATGAACCTAATAAGCCATATGAACTAAAGATGCCTACCTTACATATTATATAAAAATTAGCTTAAAATGGATCAAAGGCTAAAATTCAAGTGTTCAAATTATTTATTATTTAACACTTAAGTATAAATTTTAGTGACCTTTGATTAGATAGTGGTTTCTTAGGTAAGATATCTAAAGCACAACAAACAAAAGAAAAAATGATCACAATTAAAAATTTGTGCATCCAGCAAAGGAAACAATCAACAAAACAAAAGGCAACCAATGGAATGATAGCAGATATTTGCAAATGACCTATCAGATAAAGGGTTAGTATCCTAAATCTGTAAAGAACTTACCAAATTCAACACCTGAAAAACAAATCATCCAGTGAAGAAATGGGCAAAAGACATGAATAGACATATTTCCAAAGAAGACATCCAGATGGCATTTCTACATGAAAAAAATGCTCAACATCACTCATCATCAGGAAAATAAAATTCAAAACCACAGTGCGATACCACCTCACACTGGTCAGAGTGGCTAAAATGAACAACTCAGGCAACAACAGATGTTGGTGAGGATGTGGAGAAAGGGGAAGTCTCTTCCACTGTGGGCGGGAATGTAACCTGGTGCAGCCACTCTGGAAAACAGTGTGGAGGTTCCTCAAGAAATTAAAAATAGAATTGCCCTACAACCCAGCAATTGCACTACTAGGAATTTATCCAAAGGTTACAGGAGTGCTGATTCAAAGGGGCATATGCACCCCAATGTTTATAGCAGTGCTATCAACAATAGCCAAAGTATGTGAAGAACCCAGATGTCCATCAACTGATGAATGGATTAAGAAGATGTGGTGTATGTGTATGTCTATGTATGTACGTACAATGGAATATTACTCAGCAATGAAAAAATGAAATCTTGTTATTTGCAACAACGTGGGAGGAACTGGAAGGTATTGTGCTAAGCAAAATAAGTCAGAGAAAGATATCACATGATTTCACTCATATGTAGAATTTGAGAAACACTTTGGCAATCAAAAAGTTGAAAATAGAGTTATTATGTGACCCAGCAGTTCTACCACTAGATCTACACCCAAGAGAATTGTAAACATATTTCCACACAAAAACACATAAACAAATATTTATAGCAGCATTATTCCTAATAGTTAAAAAGTAGGAACATACCAAACGCCCATCAACTACTGAATGAATAAACAAAATATGGTCTGTCCTTACAATAGAGTATCAATCAGGTATAAAAAGAAGTGTTGATATATGCTACAACATGGGTAAATCTAAAAATTATGCCAAGTTAGACGACCGAGACCCAAAGGAAAACATACTGTATGATTCCACATATATGAGATATTCAAATGTGCAAATACATAGAGACAGTAGATCAATGAAGGGCTTGGGGAGAAAGGAATGTGGAGTGACTCTTTTTTTTTTTTTTATCAGACAAACTCTATTTTATTATTTTTTTTCCAGTGGCTAATAGTTTATTTTTTATTTTTTTAATAGTTTATTTTCAAATTGGTTTACATATAACACCCAGTGTTCATCCCAACATGTGCCCTTTTTAATGCCCATCACCCCCTCTCCCCCCTCCCTCATCCCCCTCACCCTCAGTTTTTTCTTAGTCTTTGAGAGGAGTGACTCTTAATGGGTATGGATTTCATTCTGGGGTGAAAAAAATTGTTTTGAAATCGGATAGTGCTGGTGTCCTTAAACTTTTTGAATATACTAATAATTCCCTGAATAGTACACTTGAAAAGGGTAGATTTTACAGTCTATGAATTACAGCTCTATAGAAAAGAAAACAAAGAGGTGATGTAGGTTGTTCATCAGTGGACACAAATCATCACTAATCCATATATGTCCAAGACAGAACAGTTCACCAAAATTTACCCTCTTTTCCCCTTTGTCCTAAATATTTTTCCTTTTGGCTACCCACCAGGTTAAAAATCCTTTGGGAAACTTCCACTTCTGGGAACATGGAATATATGTGCCTTTTATTATTTCTCCCACAAAGTGCAAGTAAAATCTCTGGACAAACATAACAGAAGTCTAAAAGATGGAAACAAGAAGACAAACTAACTAGGAAGCCTAGGTTCCAGGGAATGTGATACTGAATTACCTGGGTTTTCTTTCTGCCTCATTTCTGTCTCACACTGGGTGCTGGAGAAACCAGTAACCCAGAAACACCAATGTGCACAGACCAGAAAATCTCAAGGCCCACATGGTTTTACTAGAGAAGTCTATCTAGCATTTAAAGCAGAATTAACAGCAACTCTAAACAGTGTCTCCCATAAAACAGAAGAGGAGGGAATATTTCCCAATTCATTCTGTAAAGCTGGTATTATTCTAATACAAAACCAGGCAAAGGCCATACAAAAAAGGAAAACTATGCACCAACATCCCTCATGAATGTAAATATAGAAGTCACCAAGAAAATACTTACAACTGAGTAATGTATGAAAAGAAATATACACCATGACCAAGGAAGGTTTAGTCCAGGGATGCAAGGTTGTTAAGATATTCAGATATACACTGTATAACAGTTTAAGGAAGACAAAAGACAAAGATCGTATCATTTGATGCAGGAAAAAGCATTTGCCAGCATTCAACACCTATTTGTGATAAAAAAAAAAAACTCTGAGAAAAAGGGAAATAGAGATGAACTTCTTTAAATTAATAGAGAATGCCCATAACAACCCTAAAGCTAATATTTTACTTTATGGTAAAAGACTAAATGCTTCTCCCATAAGAATCGAGAACAAATCAAGGATGACTGCTCTCACTACTCTTATTCTACATGGTACTGGAAGGTTTAGCTAGCACAATGAGGGAAGAAAAGAAAAGGCACATGTATCAGAAAGGAAGAATTAAAACACACTTTTTGCAGATGGCCTGAAGTTCTATACAAAAAATCCCAAAGAATATACAAGAAGAATAAAAATCCTCCTAGAACTTTGAACTTAAAAGTGAGTTTAGGAATAATTATAAATAGCATTTATTTTTAAATTTCATTTTCCATGTGTTCATTGCTAATATATAGAAATACAACTGATTTTTGTATGTTAATCATGTATCATGAAACCTTATTGAACTCACACATTACATTGTTGTAAATGACAGGATTTGATTCTTTCTCACTATCAAGTAGTATTCCTTTTTATATATAAACCACATTTTGTATCCAATCATCAGTCGATGGACATTTGGGCCCTTTCCATAATTCGGCTATTGTTGAAAGTGCTGCTATAAACATTGAGGTAGATGGGTACCTGTGAATCATCACTCCTGTATCCTTTGGATAAATTCCTAGTAGTGCTACTGCTGGCCCATAGGGTAGTTATATTTTTAATTTTTTTAATGTTTATTTATTTTTGAGACAGAGAGAGACAGCGCATGAGTGGGGGAGGGGCAGAGAGCGAGGGAGACACAGAATGTGAAGCAGGCTCCAGGCTCTGAGCTGTCAGCACAGAGCCCGACGCGGGGCTCGAACTCACAGACCGCGAGATCATGACCTGAGCTGAAGTCGGACGCTCAACCGACTGAGCCACCCAGGCGCCCCTATTTTTAATTTTTTGAGGAACCTCCACGCTGTTTTCCAGAGTGGCTGTAACAGTTTGCATTCCCACCAACAAGAGAGTTCGCATTTATCCACATCCTTGCCAGTGTCTGTTGTTTGTTGAGTTGTTAATTTTAGCCACTCTGGTGTGAAGTGGTATCTCATTATGGTTTTGATTTGTATTTCCCGGATTATTAGTGATGTTGAGCATCTTTTCATGTGTCTTTTGGCCATCTGAATGTCTTCTTTGGAAAAGCATCTATTCATGTCTTTGCCCATTTCTTCCCTGGATTATATGTTTTTTGGGTGTTGAGTTTACTAGGATACTAGCCCTTTACCCCATATGTCATTTGCAACTATCTTTTCCCATCCCATCGGTTGCCTTTTAGTTTTGTTGATTGTTTCCTTTGCAGTGCAGAAGCTTTTTATCTTGATGAGGTCCCAATAGTTCATTTTTGCTTTCATATCCCTTGCCTTTGGAGACGTGTTGAGCAAGAAATCACTGCTGCTAAGGTCAAAAAGATTGTCGCCCCTTTTCTCTTCATTGGTTTTGATGGTTTCCTGTCTCACATTTAGGTCTTTCATCCATTTTGAGTTTATTTTTGTGTATGGTGTAAGAAAGTGCTCAGTTTCATTCTTCTGCATGTTGCTATCCAGTTCTACCAGCATTATTTGCCAAAGAGACTGTCTTTTTTTTCCATTGGATACTCTTTCCTAGTAGGGCAAAATCAATTTAGTAGTGAAAAACAATTTAGTAGCAAAAGTGTAGTCTTTACAACAAATAGTGCTGGAGCAGGTGGACATCCACAGGGGGTGAGAAGTGAACTTTGACCTAAACTCTATTTGTAGAAAAGATAACTCAAAAATGGATTATAGATTTAAGTGTAAAATGAAAAACTATAAAATTTACCCAAAAAATTGCACCTAAAAAAGAAAACAAAAATAAATGTACGGAAGACAACATCAGAGTAAATCTTTATGACCAAAAGCTTAATGAAAGGCTGTTGGATACTAAAAACATGACCATCCACGAAAAAACTGATAAATTGGACCTCGTTAAAATTCGAAACATTTACTCTTCAAAATAACCAGTTAAGAAAAGGCTGGCTACAGACTGGGAGAAAATATTTACAAACCGCATAGCTGACAAAGGATTTTTATCTACAATACGGAAGAAACTCTCAAAACTCATGATTAAAAACAAACACTGGTAAAGTACTGGTGAGGATGTTGAAAGACAAGTCCACACATACATTGCTAGTGGAATGTAAAATGGTACAGCCACTCTTAAAAAAATAACTTGGCAGTTTCTTAAAAAACAACAACACACTTAATCATAAGACCCAGCAATTGCACTCCTGGGTATTTGTCTCAGAGAAATGAAAACCTAATGTTCACCTCAAAAATTTGTATATAATTGTTCATAGCAACTTTATTGATAATATCCACAAGCTGGAAACAATCAAAATATGCCTTAGTTGGTAAATGGCTAATCAAATTGCAGTCCATTCATAGTCATGGAATACTACTCACCAATGAAGAGGAACAAGCTGTTGACACATGTAACCTGGATGGATCTCAAGGGCATTGAACTGCCTTTTTATAGAGATGGAAAATGGTGTTGGTCAAGGGTTAGGAATGGCAGGTGTGGGTGGTGGGGTGTGACTTAAAAGGGTAACTTGATGGAGATCTTGGTGGTAATGGAATAACTTTATATCTAAAACTGCACGTAGACATTGTACCAGTGTTGGATTCCTGGTGTTGATACTGTGCCGTAATTACATCAGATGGAACTAGTGGGTGATCTTGGCGAAATAGACAAGAGACCATCTCTCCGTATTATTATCCCTGCAAGTCCTTTAATATTTCTAAATAAAAAAATTAAAAAGTGAATCTGAAGGGAACCATTCCCCCTAGTGGGCCTAGATTTTCAGCTTGCCATTTTGCTAACAACTCTGACTGTTACTTAAGGAGTCAAGTTTCCTGAGAATGATCTGTCTACCTTTCAAAGCATCTTAGATTCTAATGGACAAATTAACTACATGTCTCCGTCAGTATCTTGGGACTGTCTGGACAACTAAATTTCAGATACAGTTGGAGGATGAAACTGCAGGAAAATTGAACTCGAGGTGCTTTCCTATCTTAACCTCCCATTAGATGAGCTCTGAATTATTCCGAGCGATTGAATCAATGTGTCTCTTGAATACATCTGATGTATAAAGGCATGTCTAGCAATTGATCTGTACCACACCACAGTTATTCCAATGATCAGAGAAAAAATAAACAAAAAAACCCAGAAGTAAACTCTTTTTGTTTCTTGATCGTTCCCCCTTTTTGACTGTGAACCAGAGAGTTATTATTGCTTTTACATGTTGAGTGAAAAACTACAGCAGGGCTCAAACATCACATATGATCAAAGGTTTAATCATGTCATTAGGCACTTTTACCAACAAAGGCTTTCCTTTGATTCAAATAAATCAACATCCTCTATGGTCCCTCCGTGGGGATGCTATAAAATAGAGATTGGTTTTATAATTTGTCTTTCCTGCTATCTACGTTTTATTCCAAATGCAGTCATTAGCACTGATTTGATACTGCTCATGATAACACAATACTTGCTATGTTTCTGACAAGGATAAGATTTTAGACAGAAACTTAAGATAAGGGAATTCTCTTTGGTTAGATTGTGACAAAGGAGAATGGGGATACCTACTGAAAAATATCTGTGGCTTCAAGTCTCCCCTGGAGATCAAGTGAAGACATGCCTCTTTTTCTCTAGGGCCTTCATTTCGTCATTCTTCTTCTGGACTGAGAAGTGGCCCAGATTTAAAGGATACATTTCTCTAACCTAAAGAAACCTTGGACTGGCCAATGAATTCTTGTGTTTTTTGCAGTCAAACCAGGGGTATTTAGTTATCACGTGCAGAACTGCAGAACCAAAAGAGATTTCCCCCAGGCCCTGCCCACTCTTCCTTTTAGCCATGAAAACAACCTCTTCCTATCTAATAGCATCCTGTGGGTTCCTGTTTTCTGCTGAGACAGCGTCTTGGCAATTGGGACGATGTTTCATTAAACTCCTAAGACACGTACTTCCTTATTTTACCAGTCTTGCTGACTCTACTTCACATAATGTCTTTTTACTAAAATCAATTAGTGTCTTATCAAATTTTTAGTTAAGTAATTCTCATTTAAATTTATTTACTTTCTAAGAACTCAAATTCCCAGTTCTGGACAGTCTTGTGTAATTACAAAATATTATAGCATTAGGCTCCAAATCTCTTTCCATTTGAATTTTAAGATCACCACCCTCATATAGCTTCATTTTTACACCACCTTCTCTGGGGGTGGTTGAAGCCTTCGAAGCATGAGAATGACTTGGGGTTTCTGACATTATTATTTGCTAACATTGACTCTCAAATTACAGTCCTCTGAAAAAGGCTAGGTAGGAACATGACAGGCTCTGATACTTAACATCTCTGAGTATTCACGATGCCTTTTCATTTTTTTCTAAGACTCATTCTGTTCATCTGGAAGATACTGGCAAGCAACCATGATGTGCCTCACCTACAGTGGGTACTTGTTAACATCAGTTCTCTTTCTTTTTCTAGCAGTTTCTGTACATTGGATCCAAAGATTTCTTAGATGTGTATCAAAACCTAGAATGTGGGGCGCCTGGGTAGCTCAGTCGGTTCAGCGTCTGACTTCAGCTCAGGTCATGATCTTACAGTCTGTGAGTTTGAGCCCCGCGTCAGGCTCTGTGCTGATGTCTCAGAGCCTGGAGCCTGCTTCGGATTCTGTGTCTGCCTCTCTCTCTGCCCCTCCCCTGCTCACGCTCTGTCTCTATGTCTCTCAAAAATAAATAAACGTTAAAAAAATTAAAAAAAAAACCCTAGAATGTGGAGGATCAGTCAGAAAGGGAATAGAAGAATTCTGATGGCTACACAACACTCTTCCCAAACATTCTGATAGATGACATCTCTGAGTTGGTGGAACTTTTATGAGAGATCAAGTTGAAAGAGTGATCATCTTAGAGAGTTTTGACACTGAAACAGGGTGTCGCTTCTAGCTATCTGGATTGTCTTTCTTGCTGTGGAATAATAATTCAGTTTAAGTTAGGATGACCAAGTAAGCCAAGGGAATATCTGAAGGGAGCCCAGTTGGAGAGTACACATGTTAGTGAACCTGTCTTGAAAACGGACATTGAGAAGGAGGAAGTTAAAACCACACAACGTCCTCCCTCTTAACATTTTATATATGAGATCTATGTGTATATTTTAATCGAATTGGATTATACAAGAAATAAATCAATACTATTTTAATGGTTCTATAATACTTAATTGCTTGGAGATATGAGAACGTATTAGCCACCCCTCCTTACAATAAGGTTTTATTTTGAAATATTTTAAGACTCACAAGAAGTTGGAAAATTAGTGTAGTTTATGTGTACCTTTTACACAGTGTTGAAACCAGAATATTGATGGTGGTACAGTCAGTCCTAGTTTATTCATGGGTTCTTTATTTGTGAATTTGTCTACTTACTGAAATTTATTTGTAATCCCAATATCAATACTCAGAGAGCTTTCATAGTCATTTGGACATGTGCCTACAGAGAGGAGTGAAAATTTGGGTTCTCCAACATAAATGTTTGCCGCTGATGTTAACTCCAGGGACACTCTACCTTCTGGTTTCAGCTTCATGGTGTCAATGAGAGTTCTTTATGCAGTCTATTTAGCACCACATTCTCTTGCATTTCTGAGCTTTTTGTGGTCATTGCACTGTTTGAGATGGACTCCAAGCATAGTGCTGAGTGCTGGCTAATGGTTCTAAGCACAAGAAGGCTATGATTCACCCTGGAGTAAATACATGGGTTAAGTAAGCTTTGTTCCAGCATGAGTTATAGGGCTTTTGGCCAGGAGTTCAAGGTTAGTCAACATTATTAGATAAGGTGTCTTTAAATAGGTACTTTATTGACTGATTGGTGAAAATGTGACCAGAAGCCTGCAGGAACGGAACCTTGTATATACCATAGGAACAGTGCTTCAGTATTCATTAATTTAGTGTTCATGGTGACTTTATAGATAATAACTGCCATGAATAACAGTAATCGCCTGTACAATGCTGGTGAGGATGTAGAGTAACTGGATCTCTCACACAATGCTGGCTGGAATGTAAAATGGTACCACAATTCTGAAAAAGTTTGGCAATCTTTCTTACAAACATACATTTACCATACAACCCAGAAACTGTATTCCTGGGTATTTATCCCAGAGAAATGAAAACTTAAGTTTGTACATGCACGTTTGAATTTGTAGATTTATATCTTTTGTCAAATTTGGGACGCTTTCACCCATTTTCTTTTTTTTTTTTTTGAGCACCATATTCCTTCTCCTCTCCTTGTGGGACTTAGAGGAGATGACTCTTAAATCTTGTTATTTTATCACAGGCCCCTGAGGCTCAGTTTATTTTATTTCAGTCTGTTTCCTCTGTGGCTCAGACTGGGTGATTTTGATGATCTGTCTTCAAGCTTTTCTTCCTATCTTGTTTCATGTCTGATATGAGACCCATCCATGGAAGCCTTTTTAAATTTTCACTTACTATACTTTATAGTTCTAAAATTTCAGTTTAGTTCTGGGGTGCCTGGGTGGCTCAGTAGGTTAAACATCCAACTTAGGCTCAGGTCATGATCTCACCATTTGTGGGTTCAAACCCTACGTCGGGCTCTGTGCTGACAGCTCAGAGCCTGGAACCTGCTTTGGAATCTGTGTCCCTCTCTCTGCCCCTCCCCTGCTTCCTCTCTCTCTCTCTCTCTCTCAAAAATAAACTTTAAAAAATTATAAAATTTCAATTTAGTTCTTCTTTACATCTTCTTTTTTGTTGTTGAGATAGTCTATTTTTTAATTTGTTTCAAGAGTGTCATAATTGCCTCTTGGACCATTTTGATGGCAGTTACTGGGAAATCCTTGTCTGAAAATTGCAGCATCTTTGTCATTGTTGGCTTCTGCTAATGAATTTTCTTATTTGAGTTGAGATTTTCCTGTTATTGATGAGAAATTTTGGTCTCTATCCTGGACATTTTGAATATTATGTTATGAAACTCTAGGTCCCATTTAAATCTTCTGTTTTGACAGCCGATCAACCTATTTGGTTCAAAATGCATGTCTCAGGTCACTCTTGAGGGTTGTGGTTCAAATGTCAGTTTAGCTACAAAGCCTCCGCAGTGCTATTTCCTTCCATCTTACTTGCATGTTGATGACAAAATGTCATCAACTGTAGTATTCTCAGCTCTGGGTGGGGAATAGGAGTCATGCCTCATTACCTCAGAGTGGGGACAAAAGACAGGATTTTATGCACTGACACACCTGCAGGGAAAGGGGTCATCTTGTTCTTGCAGCCTTCTGCAAGCCACAGGCTGCACAGGGCAGGGACGCCTCCTCATTATTGCTGTGGTAAGGTGGAGGGAGAAGTCAGGGCTCTGCCCACAGCCTCTTAAGGAAGGGTTGCTGCCTCATTATACTAGGCGATATAGACAACAGACCTCAGCCCATAGGCTACACAGCAGAGGGCACACCTCCTTGTTCCTACAAGAGGATGGTGGAAGTGCAAGTTCATCCACAGGCTCTGCAGGGGAGGGATAGATTCAACATTGTGGAAGAAAGGGATAGAGGACAGAATGCAGGACTATAGTACCCATTGGGGGAGAGGATGGCTGCAGATGGTTCTTACAGTGCTCACTCAAGATAGGCAGATAGGAATGGGACACCTGGGTGGCTCAGTCACTTAAGCACCTGACTCTTGATTTCAGCTCAGGTCATGATCTTGTGGTTGGTAAGTTTGAGCCCTGTATCAGGCTATGCACTCTCAGTGTGGAGCCTGCTTGGGATTTTCTCTCTCTTCCCCTCTCTCTGTCCCTCCCCACTCTCATTCACATACACACTGTCTCTCAAAATAAATAAATAAACTTTAAAAAAAAAAAAAGGCAGATAGGATTAAAGATTTCTGCATTGTGGAATTGCTCTGTTCCCAGCTGTTTGCACAAAAGAAGCTAAGTTTCTTAGGGGCCTATTTGTATCTGCCCTCCTTGGCATTTCTGGGTTGCAGGCTTCTCCAGTGCCTCACTCAGGATACACAGGACACAAGGAAGGAAGTGAGACAGGAACAAAGCAAATGAAGGAGAATGGAATGAGAGGAAAAAGGGAAAGAAAGGAAGAAACCCAGGACCTCACTGTTAGGTTGTTCGTGTCCTCACTTCATTAGCAGGTTGTCTTTCCTCTATCTTTGAGTGCTCTGCTAAGTGACTTATGTGTTTGCCCAGGGATCTTTGTTGTAATTTGCAGAAGTAAAATGGAATGCATCTTGCTCAGAACCAAATGTATGGCCCCTTTTGATGATTATTTAGGATTTCTGATTTTTGCTGTTATGAACAATTCTGTGACTTACATTCTTGCTCATGCCACTTGGCCTTTTAAATCCTTAAATTCCTGTAAGTAGAAATCTTGAGTCAAGAAGTAATACACTGCTAAGGCTCTTGATATGCAGTATATACAGTATATCACTGCACCCCTGCAATTCTTGTTAAACATTCTTTCTTTTTAATATTGACAAACTGATACATGAAAGACTGTTTAATCTCAACTATTAATCACAAATTGAAAATCATTTTCATTTTTGTATTTCTTTCCTGAATTGTGCTGTTTATTAACTTTAGGCTTGAGGTTTTCATATTTTGCTTCCTGATTTGTAAAAGTTTTGTATGTATGGCTATTAATATTTTGCCTGACATAGGAGCTGTAAATACGATTTCCAGTCCAACTTTTAGATTGACTTATTTAGTTTTGCCATGTGCAAGAATTTGCTTTTTATGTAGTCAAATCTATCAATTTTTACAAATATTTTCCTATTGAATAGCCATGGCTTCCAGGCCCTACCCCGAGCCTGGAAAAAACCACGTTCCCACTTCTCACCCCTTCCTGCATTTGAGGATGTCAGGAGAGAAAAGAGAAATGAATATAGCTCTTTAAACCACCAGAAGAATGGAGTAACAAGTGAGGAAGACCTTCTAGACTACTTTTTGTCTAACCAGAGTGAAATAAGAGCCTTCCAAGAACACACTCAAATCTCTTCCTACTTTACTCTCACTGATCACAGCCCCAAGTGCCTCCATCACCAAATCAGAGTCATCTGCACTGATTTTCCACAAAGTCCCTTTTCCTTGAGAATGTCAGATCCAGCATCTTTTAGAGATCCCCTTCTCCATTCCCATTCCTTGTGCTCTTGTGAGTCAGGAAAGACAGTGATCGCAATATTATATGGCAGCATCAGATACCAATTTTTCTGATTTTGATAGTTTCAAGAGTTGTCACTAACTTTTTCTCAAGCTGAGACTTAGTGGTTTTACTCGTTTCTTTACTGTGGCATTAAGAATCCGTCTCCGTCCTCTGTGAGATATATGGCATTCATAAATATTTAAATATTCCAAAGTATTGTCCTGATTCCTATTTCAACCCATGCCCCCACTGAGCTGACCTAAGCATTCTGCTCTATTGATTTGTGTGTGAGAGACTTCGAGAGAAAAATGATGGATTATTTTTTATGTTTTCTTTTCAGTTATTGCAATGCTAAAATTGCAAGGACATGATTTTATTTTCTATGATGTCTGTGAATGGTCTATAAAACACTGAATGTTGAACTTAATATATGTAACAGAGTAAGGGTGAAGATGCAATTCAAAAAGAGGGCAGAGAAGTTCAGAGACCCAAGCTGAACTACTGAGAGTAAGATTTTGAATTTGGAAGTAGAGGACCAAAGTTCATTTCCTTGCCTCCATTCCTTAATCGTTAATTACAGTTATTCAATTAATAATTCAATGTCCTGAACTATTTTGATAACTCCTCATTAAGAGGATCAAAGCTGATAATTAAAGGATGGGTCAGAGACCCTATCCACAGAGAGCAAAGGCCCAAATGAGCAACCTGAAAGAAGCATCATTTCACATTCCCAACATGTGAGCAGGCTATGAATATTGATAGCACCAAAAGGGAGAGACAGGGACTAAAGTGTGGGCTTGCAGAGCTCGGCTTTGTTCACAGTCCAAAATCAATACTACAAACACTGCCCAACATGCTTCAGTAACTCTTCATCAATTATTTACAGAGCTCTTTTGTTCAAAGTTTCTGTTTACAAGATTACTTGAAGATGAACTTGAAAGAACGGTGTTTGTGTGTACGGGCTGCATTTGCCATCTTGGGTTGCAGATTCAAATCAAGGTACCTGTGTATCCTTCTGCCTAGCAGTGCTGCAACTTCTACCAGATTAGTATTACAGGTCCAGGACATTTACCTGTCCATGAAGAAAGCACAAGCATTTTCAATACCCTACCTAATTGACAGCCAAGGCCAAGGGAAAGCAATGTTCTTTGAGTTGTTTTCCACATTTGTCCTTGCTCTGCTTTCTCCAAGTTCCAACTGACTTGGAAACAAGGAGAAAACACTTTAACAACTGTTCTTACTTGGTCCTAATTCTCTGTCAGTTGTGTCTGCTTAAACCTCATGTCCAGTTTTGAAGTGAAGGCGGGCCGTTGGATTCTTTTTTTGTATGAGGCCACTACATGGACTACAAACTACTCATAAAAGAGGAACAACTTCACCAAGAATTTATTATTTGTTAATCAACATGCGAAGCATTTTTTGATACAAAGTTCCTTTTAAAATTCCCTGTAAGGTTTATTATTATAACCTTTTTATAAAGAAACTGAAACTTAGAGTAGAAAGCCGCAAAAGGTAAATAGCAGAGTTGATCATCAAACTTTGTTTTGTTTGCCTTCAGCACCTGAACTGTTTGCCATTATCTTATACTGTTAGAGTGAACTCCTAAAAAAACAAAAACAAAAAAACAAACACATCATGTACTTCCCTTGTATGGAACAGGAATTAGGAAATGTTTCTGTAGAGGTCCAAAGACCAAGTATTTTAGGCTTTGTGGACCATGTGGGCTCTATCGCAACCAATGGGCCCTGCTCTTCAGTGCAAAAGCAGCCAGAGATGATACATGAACAAATGCTATGGCTGGGTTCCAATAAATCTTTATTTACAACAACAGATAGGCTGATTTTGACTTACAGGCTGCAGTTTCGCAACCTCTGCAGTAGAAGAATCTCCATGCCTTTCGGTACAACTCTTAATAATGCTTGGCTTATTGCACAAACACCCTAAATGGTAAAGTTAGTTAGCGTTGGATTCATAGCCGGTCAGTGAGCGCTTAATAGCCCATTGTAAAGATTTCTGTGCAGAAATTTCTTCTAATCTTGGGAAACTTGTATCTCGTCACTTTATAGAACTCATTTGTTAGTTCTGATTGTTTTTCGGTGAAGCCTTTAGGGTAAGGTGGTTTCTATTGACACTTTGAGGAGTCAGTACTCAGCCTGTATATCAGAAGGGGATTCCTGAATTATATGATAGCTCTATTTTTAATTTTTTGATACACCACCATACTATTTTCCATAGTGGGTGTTCCAATTCACATTCCTACCAACAGTGCACATGGTTCTTTTTTTTCCGCATACTCAACAGTCGTATTTCTAATCTTTTTTATTATTATTTTGAGAAAGACAGAATGCTAGGGGCAGAGAGAGAATCCTAAGCAGGCTCTGTACTGTCAGTGCAGAACCCAATGTGGGGCTGGAACTCACGAACCAAGAAATCACGACCTGAGCCGAAATCAAGAGTCAGACACTTAACAGACTGAGCCACCGAGGTGCCCTTCTTGTCTTTTGGATAATAGCCATTTGATAGGTAGGAGATGATAACTCTTTGCGGTTTCCATTGCATATCTCTGATAATGATTCATGTTGAGGTTCTTTTCATGTGCTTGTTGGCCATCTGTAAGTCATCTATTCAGGTCCTCTGCTCATTTTTTAATTGGATTATTTGCTTTTCTGCTATTAGGTTGTCTGAGTTCCTTATCTCTTATGGATATTAACCCTTTATCAGACTTGTGGTTTGCAAATATTTTCTCGCATTCTGTAGGTTGTCCTTCCATTTCATTGAAGGTTTCTTTTGCTGTGCAAAAGCTTTATATAGATTTTAGCTTTTGTTGTCCTTGCTTGAAGAGAGTGGTCCAAAAACATATTAGCGAGACTAATGTCAATCTTACTGCTTGTGTTTTCTTCTAGAATTTTCATGGTTTCAGGTCTTAAATTTGTCTTCAATCCATTTTGATTTTATTTCTGCATGTGGTATAAAATAGTAGTCTAGTTTTATTCTTTTTCACATAGCTGTCCAATTTTTCCCAGTGCCACTTATTGAAGAGACTGTCTTTTCTCCATTGTATATTCTTGGCTCCTTTGTCATTTCTGATCACATACATATTGAAGTCTTTTGGTGGAGAGAAGGGGACTCAATTCTATTCCGTTGACCTACATGTCTATTTTCATGTCAGCACTATACTGTTTTGATTGCTATAGCTTTGTAATATAGTTTGAAATCAGGGAGCATGGTATCTACAGCTTAGTTCTTTCTCAAAATTGTTTTGCTATCAGGGTCCTTAGTGATTCTATACAAATTTTAGCATTCTTTGTTACAGTTTTGTGAAAATAATCATTGGTACTTTGATAGGGATTGTATTGGGTAGTATGGACATTTAATACTATTACTTCGTTCAATCCATGAGCACAGATTATTGTTCCATTTATTTGTGTCACTTTCAATTTCTTTCATTAATGTCGTAGAGTTTTCAGAGTACAGTTTCTGAACCTCCTTGGTTAAATTATTCCTAGGTATTTTGTCCTTTGTGATCGAATTGTAAATGGCATTGTTTTTAAAACTTCGTGTTTCAGTATTAGTGTATTTAAACACAACCCATTTCTGTATGTTAGTTTATATCTCATCACTTTACAGAACTCATTTATTAGTTCTGATGTTATTCGGTGAAGCCTGTAGGGTTTTTAAATATATAGTATCATGGCATCTGCAATAGCTTTACTACATTCTTTCTGATTTGGATGCCTTTTTTTCTTGTCTTATTTCTTTGGCAAGAACTTCTAATTATATGTTGAATAAAAATGGCAAAAGTGGATATCCTTGTCTGGTTCCTGATCCTAGAGGAAAGCTTCAGCTTTTTACCATTAAGTATGAGGTTAGCTGTCAGTTTTCACATATGACCTTTATTATTGAGCCAACTTGTTCCTTCCTTACCTGCTTTGTTGAACTTTTAAATGTTTTTTAGATGATCCATTGATTTGTATCCTTTGCTTCTTTAACCTTGTCTCATGCTAATTTTCACACATTGAACCATTCTTGCATCCCTGGAATAAATCCCATTCGACCATGGTGTATTATCCTTTCAATGCATTTTTAATTCAGTTTGCTAAGATTATGTTGAAGATTTTTCTATCTTTGTTCATCAGGGATATTGGCCTGTAGTTTTCTTTTCTTGGAGTGTCGTCTGGTTTTGGTATCAGATAATGCTGGCCTCATTAAATGGGTTTGGAAACACTCTTTCCTTTTAAGTTTTTTGAAAAATTTGAGGACAGATATTAAGTTTTCTTTAAGTATTTGGTAGAACTTGACTGGACTTTGGGTTTTAGCAAGTTCTTAAATTACTAACTGAATTCCCTTAAATATTTGGTAGAACTCAACTGGTACTAGGCTTTTGAAGTTCTTAATTACTAATACAATTTCATTACTTGTAATCAATCTGTTCAGATAGTTTCTTCATGATTTGGCCTTGGAAGGTTGTGTGTTTCAAGGAATTTGTCTATCTCCTCTAAGTTTTTCAGTTTATTGGCAAATAATTGTAGTAACCTCTGTGACTCTTTGTATCTGTGGTGGTAGTTGTAACTATTCTTTGATTTCTCAATTATTTTGGCTCTCATTTTTTTTTTCTTGATTAGGCTGACTAGAGGCTTATTCGTTTTGTTTATCTTTTCAAAGACCTATTTGGTCTGCTGATCTTGTTATGTTTTTGGTCTCTTTCATTTTGATCTTTATTATTTCCTTCCTTCTACTAACTTAGGCTTTTGTTCCTTCTTTTTCCTAGTTCTTTTAAGTATAACGTTAGATTGTTTATTTGAGATTTTTCTTGTTTGTTGAGGTACACCTGTATCACTATGAACTTCCCTCTTAGAATTGTTTATGCTGTATCCCACAGACTTAGGAAAGTTGAGTTTCCATTTTTATTTGTCAAGTTATTTTTTAATTTCCTCTTTGATTTCTTCATTGACCTATTGGTTGTTTAATAACATGTTAGTGTCCATGTGTTTGTGGGTTTTCCCTAAATTTTTTTGTCGTAATTGATTTCTAGTTTCATAGAAACTAGAAAAGTGATTAGAAAATGTGACTTTTTTTAAATCTTAACTTCATTGAGAGTTGTTTTGTGGTGTAATATGTAATCTGTCCTGGAGAATGTCCCATATACACTTGAATAGAATGTGTCTTCTGCTGTTGGGGATAGAATGTTCTATATATACCAAGTCTATCTGCTCTAGAGTATCATTTAAGGTCAATGTTTCCTTATCGATTCTGTGTACTTGATCTCTACACTGAAGTAAGTGGGGTGTTCAAGTCCCTTACTATTACTGTATTACTGTCAGTTTCTCCATTTATGTCCATTAACATTTGCTTTTTATATTTAAAATATGTATTTGGTGCATAAATATACATAAATGTTAGATCCTTTTCTTGCATTGACACCTTTATCATTATGTAATGTCTTTCTTTGTCTTCTCTTACAGTGTTTGTTTTAAAGTCTGCTTTGTCTGATAGAAGTATTGCTGCTCTAGCTTCCTTTCTCTTTCTATGGAATCCCTTATCCATCATTTTGAGACTATGTATGTCTTTAAATCTGAAGTTTCTTGTAGGCAGCATATTCATAGGCCTTGTTTTGTTTTTATTGTATCCATTTTGCTACTTCATAACTTTTGATTGGAGCATTCATCCCATTTATCTTTACTTATTAAAGGTATATACTTACCGATATTTTGTTAATTATTTTCTGGTTGCCTTTGTTGTTCTTCCCTTCTTCTTTCAATCTCCTCCCTTGGGATTTGATGGTATTTATTAGTATTATGTTTGGGTTCCTTTCTCTTTATATTTTGTATATCTACTGTAGATGTTTGGCTTGTGGCTACCCTGAGGAACATAGATATTGATTGTCACATGAAGCAGCCTATTTTAAGCTAATAGTTGTTTAAGTTCAAATTAATTTCAATACCCCACATTTTTTTGAGAAAGAGACTGCAAGTGTGTGAAGGGCAGAGAGAGAGGAACAGAGGATCCGAAGTGGGCTCTGCAGTGACAGCAGTGAGCCCAATGTGGGGCCTGTACTCCTGAACTGCAAGATCATGACCTAAGGCAAAGTCAGACACTCAACCCACTGAGCCACCCCAGATGTCCCAATATCCCACATTTTTAATCTCTATGCTTTGTCTCTCATGTCTTATTTGATTTCACTTTATTTTGTATATCCCTCAACTACTTATTGTAATTAGAGTTAGTTTTACTTTTTTTTTTTACTCTTTATCTCACCTTAAATTCTGAATGATAACTTTACCAGGTGGAGAATTCTTGGTTTTAAGTTTTTCTCTTTCAGAGCTTTGGATGGAATATGCCACTCTCTTCCGGCCTCAAAGCTTGCACTGAAAAATGAGTTGAAAACTCATACAAGGTTTCCCTTGACTGCAACTATTTGTGTTTCTCTTGCTGTGTTAAGATCTTCTCTTTAGCTTTTGCTTTTATATTACAAGAAGTCTTGGTTTGGATCTCTTTGGATTCTTCTTATTGGAGACTGTGTTTTCTGGACCCAGATGTCGGTTTCCTTCCCCAGGTTAGAGAATTTTTCACCCATAGGTTTTTAGCCCCTTTCTCTCTCTTCTTCTGCTGGGATTAATACAATGTAAATGTTAACATGCTGGATGTTGTCCCAGAGGTCCAACCCTTCACATTTTTTAATTCTTTCCTTTTAGGTCTTCTGACTGGGTAGTTTCCAGCGTTCTCTCTTCCAGATTACTGATGTGTCCTGTATCATCTAACCTGTAGTTGATTTCTCTAGTGTATTTTTCAGATTGGTTATTATGTTCTTCAACTTTGTGACTTCTGTTTGGTATTTTCTTGTATTTTCTAACAGTCATTCACTCTCTTCTTCCATTCTTCTCTGGAGTTGTGTGTTGAATGAGGATCTTTATAACCATTACTTTGAATTCTTTATCAGATAAAATAGTTACCTCTGTTTCATTAGATTTTGGTGGGGCTAAGGGTGGTTATCTTGTTCTTTTGCTTGTAAGGTATTCCTCAGTCTCATTTTTTTTTTTGAACTTTCTGTGTTTGTATCTGCGAACACCTAGGATGCAGAACACCTACCTCTCCCAATCTTGAAGTCACCTTGCACTGGAGCATACTCTGTGTAGACTTTGTGTGCCTGGTGGCTTTGACTGAGCAGCCTAAGCTGAACCCAGGTGCAGGCTGGAGGGCTCCAAGTTGTATTGCACCAGGGCCACCCTGGCAGGACAGCTAGAGTGGGGACGGGCCACAAGGTGGTCCCAGGGTGCTGTGAACTGGATCGGGCTTGGCAGGACAGCTGGCACTATAACATTCATGGGCTGGGCTTCTCCGGGCATGTCTCCAAGGCTGCCCTGGAGTGATACCTGGAACACAAGCAAATGTAGGCACTCTGCCAGGACGACCCTTGACAGATGGCTTAAGTGGTGCAGGCCTGAAGGCGTTCCCACGTGTTCTGTGCTGGAACTGCCTGGCAGGATGGTTTGGTCACATGTCAGGGGAGGCCCGGAGCACTTGGTGGCATGGCTGGAGTTGGTGCATGCTCAGGTACTGTGAAGGGAGGAGGTTATATAAACAATCGTGCCTGGGGGCACCTCCGACCCCAGAGAGAGTTCAAAGAGTTCCCACACTCTGGTTTATGGTCTAGGGTTGTAAATGGCTTTCCTTCACTTCCAGCATAGTTGCCTTTTAAATGGCTGTGCCCGGGGCAGGTGAGTGTCCGTACGGGCCTCTCAGCAAGCTCCCACCTGTGCAGATCATCACGTCAGGGGTGGTGTTCCCACCACTACCAAGTGTCCATCTGTCCTATCCTACTTTATGTGGTCTCCCTATCATTGGTTATGCCAAAGCTGTTCAATCAACCTTCGGTTCTTCTTTAGTAGAAACTGCTCTATATTTAGTTGTAGATGTGGTGTGTCCATAGGAGGAAGTGAATTCCTAGAATTCTTAGGGTCAAAGGATCATCTCCTTTGAAAAATGATATTGTGCGAAAGAGTGTAGGTGCTGGACCCTGATAAAATAGGCCAGATTCTAAGGCAAGCCTATGTCCCTCCCACCCTAGGCCACAGGATGAGTATATGTTATCTGAAAAGCTCTCATGTAAAATTTCTAGTAGTAACTGCGTGAGTTTGGTTAAGTTTAATTTTATTGGGTCCTAAATTCTGTAAAATGGGAATACTCATAAAGACCTGCCAAGAAAAAATGGATTTGTGTGTATAAGGGTAGATCACTTAGGGGTCTTGGGAAGGTTCATTAAAAGTTTGTTGAATTTAGCTTATGAATGGAGTTCCACGTGTGTATAGTTGAGGTCCATCTAGTTTAGAGCAACAAACCTGGATCTGAAGGAGAGCTATAAAATCGAGGAGGTTGCTGCTTCCTTTGGAGAGTCGCAGGCTAAGTCCACAACCTTGCTGGGCAGCTTCAGGTTTTTAGATACGAGAATTGAAAGTCTGCAGGTGTTGAGATCACAAGTGCCACAATCAGAGGGCTTCATGCTGCCCTGACTCATGTTCTCACATCTCCATCAGTATCTCTGCTTTGAATCCTAGAATACATCGAAAACTGTCTTATCTACTTCCTTACAGGAATGGCATAGGGATGGTAACATTAAAATGCTTCTCGAAGTATGCTCCATTTCAGGGCTAACTTTTGAACTCGATAAAAAGTATACTTTGAAGCAATAATGGAGGAAATGGCAGCTCTGATACCCGCCATTTTCCCTAATGGACCATTTATTCCCCCAAAGTAGTTTACACCCTAGAAATACATCTCAAGGTGAAGCAGTGTCATTTTTCCTTGATCTTATTTGGTGTGCAAGATCAGATGTGTGGGCAAAAGACTCAAGCATTCTTTCATGTATTGTAAAATTGACTTTTTAAGCTCTCTCTCCTTACCATGGAAGGTCCTAGCTAAAGGCAGCAGAGTATGCATAAAACAACAGGTGGGGTCCTACACTTAATCAAATGTCCCTAGATTGTAAATGATCTTTAAAGCTACATGTATAGGTCTCAAGTCTGCCATACAGTTTACAGCACCAAAATTAAATGTGATTTTTAAGTGATTTTTCACATTTGCATTTAAGGCAATAAAATAATCACAAGAACTTATGTGCCATCAGCAGAGTGAGTGTTTTACTTACTCATATGACAGTAATCATTCTGGTAAGTATCCAGTCAAATTCAAACCAAGTTAGCCAACAAATGGATGGCACCCGCTTCCATTGTTGATGCAAGACTAAAATAGACGTAATTGTTACTCCTATAAACATTATAGTGATATTTTCCCCAATAAGTGTGAAAGGACAGGAAGAATAGTGCAGAAAGAATTTTTTGGCATTTCTTTATAAAATCTATCACTTATTACAGTAGTGTGTGTTTTAATGACATGATGGATTTAAAATCTGGGTCAGTCACTTTTCATCTGTACCATATTTCTGCATGACAGCATCTGAGAATATGTGGACACACGTCTACTGCAAAATCATTAAACCAAGAGAAAATGACTCAGATTTTACTTGCACTTAAAATGACTAAGAAACGAGAAAAGTGCTAAGTGAAGAATAAATCATGTACAGTCTAAAAATTCAATCTTTCAAGACTTCTAAGGGTTAACAAAATGTTTTAACTGACATCAACTGGATCTCAGAAATCACCCTTGATCTAAGCAGAGACTGTTTTAGATTTTAAATAATTTACCTCTATGACTACACCTTAAGCCATAAAAATCCCCACAGGTTTTATTTCTTCTGTGAATGTCATGATCAAGCTTTGGTTATAAAATACTGGAGCTGATATACTTCCTCAGCACTCAGTAAAATGGTACACTGACGGTAAAGTGTGCATTTATTTCTGCTAACCTGACAACAGAACTGAAAATGCAAACGTTTAAATCCTCTAAAGCAAAACTACAAATGCACACACAGTCACCCCAGCAAGTCTATTCGTTAAGATTTAGAAAAGAAATTTCTTCACCAGTTAATGAGAGTTCATTAAGCTACGGCTGCAGATAGGTTTTGCCAAAGCATTTTGGTACTTAGACCCCTTGGAAAGCACTTTAATGCAACGGCTAAAAGAAAAGTTCAAAAGAGGAATAGAGTAAGAACCCTGTGAACCTGCCCACGCCCCTTCGGGAAGGCAGAAAGAAACAGAAAACCCAGTGGAGATCCATTTTCACTGAAGTCTCTCCTTTGTTCCTCCAGGGTTTCTTGGAGGTATGGTCCTTGGGATCCAGATAGGACGAGAATCACGTGGCAGCCCGTGGCTCTAATTCGATGTAATTAAATCATGAAGCCGAGAGGGCTGGGACAGTTAAGTGAACGACACTCCTTACAGCATACATATACAAATGTGATGTTGCTGAAATCCAAGATGATTTTCCACAAACTGGCCAGGGAGGTAATCCAAACAGGAGACTTCTGCACCCTGTCGCTCCTCCCATGTTGAGCACACCTCTCTTTGCTACCGTGTTACCTAAAAGAAGTAAGTGAACATTCAGTATTCTGCCCCACCAACAAAGTTCCTTTTCACTACCAGACTCTTGCGTCCCTGTCTGTGTCATTTCTCACCAAATCACCGGTCCAAAACATGCACAAAGACTTCCACACGTCGGTATTATGTACCTTAGCTTGGTATTTTTTAGAGTTACAAAAACCCCATCAGATTAGGTATACACATTGCCCATCTAGTTAAATCATGCATGCTGAGTATGCTTTCTTGAAGGCACTGCATTTTTTCAAATGAATGCCAATTAAGATCAGTGTATGTGAAGATTAAAATGCTACCATTGTTACTTTTTAAAGTAGTTAACTTTTACTTAAAGAAATAGGATATTGTAGAAAACTGTAATTACTAGAAACATGTTCATTAAGTTTACTTTTGTTATGTAAGGTATTTTACAGGTTAGATAATCCATACACAAGCTAGGGGGGGGAAAAAACAAAAGCTTAAGATTTGAGCATGCCTATAACATAGCATATATTTGACACAGTCATCATGCCTGGTCTTTAGACCCAATCAAGTATTTATACAAACATCAGATTTGCTGTTAATTGACGTAAAGCCTTTATCTTGTATATTTTGCAACTGAGTTGCTCTTCTGTTGGTGCTGGGAATATTATAGCAAATACAATGAAAATCCGTCCTCACGGCATTTACCTAGAATAGGGCTAGCATATTTTTTCTATGAAGGACCAGATCGTAAATACGTTCACTGTTGCCATATAATCGTTGTCACAGCTACTTAACTCAGGAGCAGAGACAAAACAGCATGTAAATTAATGGGCACTGTTTCGTCCCAGTAAAATTCTAGGTGTAGACCCTGAAGTTGGGATTTCATGTAATTTTCAGGTTATTAAATAGTTGTTTCCTTTAGTTTCCAACCATGTAAAAGTATAGAGCCCATTCTTAGCTCATGGACCATAAGAAAACAGGCCAGGGGCTGGTTGTGGCTTGCAAGTCTCAGCTTGGTGATTCCTATCTAGAGGAAAGGGATGGATGATAAGGCCAAGAAACAATACGTCAGAAAGTGACATGCGCTAAAGGGAAAAAAACAGATAGTAGGGGCAGGTGGGTGGTAGTCTAGTGATTTCTAGAGGACTGTCAGATGAGGAGGTGCTGGAAGGATGAGAGGGAGCCCTGGCCACCTAGGGGGAAAAACTTAGGCCTTTCTCTACCTCAAGTACTAAGGGGAGACAAGGGATGTATGTTCCGACAGTCAAGAGGATCACTGTGGTAGAAGGGTTGAAAGCTTGAAGCCACCAGGACAAAGGATAGAGTCAACGAGGATTCCCGACCACTCCAGAGACTTAATCTCAGATACCCCAATTATGGAGTTGGTCATTTTCTGAGATGGGGAGGAGTATTACTGCCTTAGCTTCTTCGGCTGCTAAATGTTCAAGTAGCAACTTCTGCCTTCAATTGTAGTGATGAAGAGTGAGTGAACTGTGAGTGGCCTGCCTTAGCTTCTTCGGCTGCTAAATGTTCAAGTAGCAACTTCTGCCTTCAATTGTAGTGATGAAGAGTGAGTGAACTGTGAGTGGCATGACCCGCTGCTTGTCCTGTGATTAACCTTTTGCCACATTAGCTCTTTCTGCATCTAATTCTCAATGCATCTTACTTAAGGAAGCTTACTTTCCACCCCCAGCTCATTTTGGAGCCTGTCTCCAGTTAGATAACAGACTCTTTAGGATTTATTTTCCCGTAAAATATTCATTTTGCTAATTGTATATGGAAGGTTCATTGTCGCTTCCTGGATGCAAGATTGCTAACATGCCAATACTAGTTCTACTCCATAGGGATCAGGAAAGACCTCAGGGTAAAGGAATCATCTCAGCTGGACATTGAAAGACAACTAGAATTTTAGAAAAGAAAACTGATGAATGAGGTAGCAGTGGGGGTATGGAAATACATAATCTATTGAGTGAGTCACATTTAGGGGCTCACCTCAAGATGCTTACCCTCTACTTTCTGTTACCCATGGGGATCCATTGATGGTCTCTCACCAGGGAGAACCCTGGGCAGGGAATTTACCCTGCAAACACAGAAAACCGTACCAAGGCAAAAACAGAGCAGGTGCAGGGCCTGGTGAAATGAGAATGAGCTTAACTAGGATCCTAAGAAACAGAGAGAAAGGTGCCAATCACAGGCTGTTTTGAGGAAGATACTGTAAGAACGGGGTCATCTTAGATCTTGAGGGTGAGAGATGTGTTGCAGAGAAAGCCTCTGTTTCCGACACTGAATAGAAACTTAAAGAAGAAATGAACTAGGAGAATCAGGCAGGATGCTTACCAAGGGCTACCAAATAAAGATTTTTTTTTCAACCTCAGCACTATTTACATTTGGAGCCAGATAATTCTTTTGCTACGGGGGACCCTCCTATGCATTTTGGGATTTTTACAACTGTCTGGCCTCTACTCAAAAGATGCCTGGACACCCTCCCCATTCCTGTAACGTGTGGCAACTAAAAATGACCCCTTAATGGAGGTTGAGAACTGCTCTAAAGACCTATCTCTTTACCCTTAGATGTTGGGGAAAAAATCTAAAATTTCTTGAAATTCAGTACGATTTACTTCTATTTTCAGACATCAGACAGCCCTGGCCACTGGTTGGCTTTGGTGCTGAAATGACATCCTGTGGTTGTTAGGAGCTTTAATACGAACCAGTCCGGTGGAGAAAAGGAAAACTGAGGCAGAATGACAGTGAAAGTTGTATTTTTTCCCACAAGAACGAGGAGCTGAAATCTCTCTGGGAACACTAAAAAATAGATAGGCACAGTAAACTCTCCGCCAACCTTTCATACTTGGAAAAAACAGCATGGCTGTCTAGGAAACGATCCCCCTAGTTTTCTGATCTTCATCTAAATCTCTTAATCTCTCAACTTGACTCCTCTTTTCCTATTTGCATTTAAATGGAAAATAAAATTCTGACATAGGTGTCTTACTGCAGATCATCTTACTTTTTAGCCTTTCCATGTTGATGGGGCCGAGCAGGAACTGTTCAAGGAAAATGAAAACTATTGTGTCACATAGTTAATATCCCCTCTAGAAGTGAAATTGCTCAACCATTGTAGGTCCACTGTCTCACTTGTGGGGTGAGGCTGGTATCTATTTTAGGAAAAAGAGAGCTTTCTGAGGGCACCAAGCTCTTCCCAGAAGCCGGTCACACCTCCACAAATGAATTTACTCTATATTCGTAAGACCCAGAAAGGACGTAAAATGTTTTATGCAGTTCAAGTCACAGTGAGTTGGATTAATAAAGGAAACAAAGTTTTACTACTTTGAGATTATTCTCAAGTGGCATATCACTAAAAAAAAAAAAAAAGCAGCAAAGTATCATTATGGCTTAGGGAACTGTATTGTGTTTCTACAACTTTTAGAAGTGCCGAATGAAATGTCACTACCGTTGAGGATTTAGCTAGAGCAAACTTATATTCCCAGCACACGGAGCCAAAAGGCCCCAAAAGGTCTGCTTCCTGCAAATGTTCTCTCTAACTGCACACAAATAGAGAGAGAGCCTCTCCAGCAAGAGACTACTTAGACACATTCTTTTCCGGAACACAGTTGGCTTGTGTTCATAGTCTTGTTTTATATTTACATATAAGAATCAATACAAGTATAATCTTCTAAATGTTGTGTCTTCGTGTACAAGAAATAGGATAAAAAAAAATTTTTATCACTGATGGATATAATATGCGAGGGCATCGGCAGCTCCAAGATTTTTATTCAGGAAGGGGATGAGGAGAAAAGGGCCCGGGGGAAAGGATAATGGAATTATTTTCAGGCAGGGTTTGCTTCGCAAGCACACTTGGGTTGACATAGATTGGAAGTTAATTTGGAGTAGCTTAGAAGAGGAGCTGATAGAAATGGTGGGGAATGTTAACCTCTTTCGTCCACCAACAAAAGACTCCATGAACTTCCACTGCTGTGGATATGAAAACATATACATGCATTGCTTCAGAGACACTGCAAGTTCGGCTGCAGACCACCAAAGTAAAGCAAGTATGGCCATAAAGTGACTATCACACCAAAATGAGTATCACAATAAAGCATGCCAAATTACACTACACTGTAGTCTCTTAAGTGTGCAATAACATTTGGTCTAAAAAACAATGTACGTGCCTTAGTTTAAAAATACTTCATGGCTAAAAAATGCTATCATCTGGGCTTTTAGCCAGTCATAATCTTTTTACTGGTGGAGGGTCCTGCCTTCATGTTGAGGGCACAGACTAATCAGGGTGGTGGTTGCTGAAGGTTGGGGTGACTGTGGCAATTTATCATAACAAGACCACCTATTCAGCCACACTGACTGACTCTTCCTTTCATGAATGATTTCTCTAGAGCATGCCACGCTGTTTGATAGCATTTTACCCACAAAACTTCTTTCAAAATGGGAGTCAATCCTCTCAAACCCTGCCATTGCCTTTCTGAACTAAGTTGATGTCATATGCTAAATTCCATCTCAAGAGACTACTTTCTGTGCTCAACCATAAGAAGCACCTCTTCGTCTCTTAAGCTTTCTCATGAAATGGCAGCAATTCAGTGCCACCTTCAGGCTCCATATCTAGTTCTCTTGCATAGTTACCTCCTCCACTGAAGACAAACCCCTCGAAGCCTTCCAGGCAGGTTAAAAACAACTTCTTCCAAATTCCTGTTAATTTTGGCCTGTTCCCAGGAATGAGAAGCGTTCTTAACAGCATCTAGAATGCCCAGACCCATCCCAGGAATCGCTACCTGCTGCAGCTACTGCCTGATGAAATCAACTTTTTAAAGGGTAATACTTGAAAGTCAAAATCACATCCATTCTGCAGCCCATGCATCAAGGAGCCATGTTGCCAGGCATGAAAACAACAATCTCATTGTCTATCTCCATCAGAGCTCTTGGGTGACCAGGTATATTGTTTTGAAAGAAATCTTTTTTATAAGCAGTAAGTCTCAACAGTGAGTTTTAAATATTCAGTAAACCAAGTTATAAACAGACAGACTGTCATCTAGGCTTTGTTTGTTCCATTTCTAGAACAGAGTAGATTTAGCCTAACTCTTAAGGACCCTAGGATTTTTTGGAATGGTAAAGGAGCACTGTCTGCAGCCTAAAGGCACCAGCTGCATTAACCCCTAACGAGAGAGTCAGCCTGTCCAGGCACTGACTTCTCCTCTCTAGCTATGAAAGTCCTGGATGGCATCTGCTTCCAACAGAAGGCTGTTTTGTCTACAATGAAAATCTGTTGTGAGTAGCCACCTTCATTGTCTTCGCTAGAACTTCTAGATAACTTGGTGATTTGCCTTGCACTTTCACGGCATGGAGATGGCCTCTTTGTTAAACCTCCTCAACCAACATCTGCTAGCTTCAAACTTTCCTTCTGTACCTTCATAGAATTGAAGAGTTAGGGTCTTGCTCTGGATCCAGGCTTTGGCTTAAGGGAATATTGTGGCCAGACCACTCAAACTTTCTCCATGGAAGCAATAAGGCTGTTTCACTTTCTCAGTATTTGTGTGTTGACTGGAGTAGTTTTTTTAAATGTCCTTCATGAGTTTTTCCTTTGCATTCACAGCTGGGCTAAGTGTGTCAGGCCTCTTGCCTAAACGTAATCACTCCTAGCTTCTGACTTATAGTCAGAAACGTGATTCTTCCTCTCACTGGAATACTCAGAGGCCCATCTACAGTTATTAATTGGCCTACTTTCAATATTGTTGTGTCTCAGGAAATAGGGGAACAGAAGACATACGGGGTGCCACCCTAAAATTACAATAGTACCGTCAGTGATCACTGATAACCATAATAAGTAATGTAATGATATGAAATACTGCGAGAATTACCAAAACGTGACACAGAGACACCAGTTGAGCCAGTGCTATTGCAAAAAATGATGCCAACAAACTCGACACAAGGTTGTCACAAACCTCCAATCTGTAAGAACAACAACAAGCCATAAAAACGGTATGTGCAAAGCACAATAAAACGAGATATGCCTTTATCAAGTCATTTATCTTAGTCATCTTTATATTACTAACAAAAGGTTGACAATTGTACTACTGATGATTTTGTATATGATGCCAGGTAAAATTTATAGTTCTTTATGAAATGTTATCATTTGTTCTAAATTTACTCTTTTATTAGGATGACCAATTTTATTACTTTCTATTCAAAAAAGTTACTGGGACCATGAAGGTAACTGAAAATAGATATGGACCCTAACTTTTACAGGTCTCTTCTTAGGGGCTTAGTACCTAGAGTATTCTAACTACACCCCTTCGTGGAAAGTATAACCATAGTAAATGCTGAAAGATACAGGAGACATGAATCCTATCAGTGAAGGATTCTCTTAAAGAAATAATGGTTAAGAAGTAAAGAAGGGAAAGAAGCACATTCCTGAAAAACACCTTCCTTTGCAATTGCAAAGGCGCCATGGTAAGAAGTACTAACAGAGGCTGAAGCAGCGAAGAGAATGAAGGGAGGTGGCTTGCCAGGTTATTTATTAAGACCCAGACAGGCAAGGTTAGTGGAGCAAGACAGATACATACATAGGCAGGCTGACTAGCCAGGAAGATTTGCTTCACAAATGTGTCGGTGGTCACTGTATGGACAAGACCTAAAAAGGGAGCATGAGTGGATGTGAGGCAGCAAGATGAGAAACAGCGGGGACAGGACCACTGTTCTAAGGATGGTGACAAACGCTCAAGGAGGGAGAGGAGAGTCGCAAACCCAGGGACCAGTAGGAGACTGGACAAGGAGAGGCAAGGAGGAAGTAATATTTCAGGCTGAAGAATGGGGTAGACCCTGGTAGACTTCTGAAAGGGGGGAGGGGGACGAGAAAGCGCATCACTGGAGGCAACACCTCTTGACTTACATAGGACTTTGATTTGAGCCTTCGACTACTAAAATTCCTCCCAGGAAGTAAGCATCCCTCCTTCAGCAACTCATCTGCATGTGGACCCTTGCCACGCTGTTTGGATATTCTGGCCCGTCGACTCTGATCCTTTCATTATAAATCAGGCTCCCGAAGGAGCCGCGATGAATTATGTGCCCCTCCTCAACTAACATGTTCGGCTAGCAAAGTCACTGCTCCGAACAATCTGACAGAGAGGGGGGATGAGGAAAGGGGCTAGTCGGAAATGAGAAGTGTGTTGGTCTATACTTGCCTTTGTAGTTTTGACTTTATTGCCACTGCTACAGGACCAACCTGAGTAATCGGGCAGCACTTTGCAGTCCTCTCCTTCCAAGCAAGGATTCATGTGACACCACCATTTCTGAATCACGATGGAGGCTGGAAAACAAAGGCCCAATAGTGTCTGTGAAAGTGTTTCTTCCTCCAAATAGGGACAACATAAAGCTCATATGGATCAATATACGATTTCAAAGATTGTTAAAAACTGTTTCAACATAAGTAAACGAAATGCATCCAGCCATATGTTCTAGAAAATAGTGAGATCCGAAGTTTTACAACATGTCTGAGTATGAATTGGGCTATGCTATTTTTTTTTTCCAGTGACCTTAGGCTAGTTTTTTAACTCCTGTGGGCCACACTTTTTCATCTGCAAGATGGGGATAAAAATAGAAGCTCACCACAGATGTCAAGAGCATAAAGCTAATCCATAGTAAAGTCCTGGCTAACCATGGGCCAGGCACTCAGTTGTCAGAAAATGTTAGCTGCCGCTGTGGTCATCGTTTTGTAGGTTACGACTGTGGATGCTGATATGGCAATGTCATTACATTTGATGGTCTTCGTTGCCAGGGGCATAGATTAAAAACAGTAAACATTTCCATCACAGAGGGGTTCATCTCGCTATGCCAGTCCAGCACGTGGTGGAGTAACCCCTTGAAGTCAACACCTGGAAGCCAAGTAAACGTAGGAGCACCTGGCACTCCCTCACATGCCCACAGTCTAGGCTCATTTCTTACCTGGGAATTCCCTTTCCTCCTTACCCCATCATCCCTGCTGATATCTGCCAGTAAGAAGATGTTACAGAGAATTCTCCAGGTTGGGAGGAAGATGAAGAGAAGTCAACTTGGCCAGGTATTCACAGAGTCAAAGGACAAAAGGGATTGTGATTCACATTTAAAGGTAAGCCCAGCCCAAGGGGTGGTACAGATCTGGGAATGCAGGTAGGGTGTGTGGATTAAGGGGTGGGGGAGGTGGCTGAGCCCTGTTTTTTTCTTAAGTTTGTTTATTTTTCAGAGAGTGTGAGTAGAGGAGGGGTAGAGAGAGAGAGAATTCCAAGCAGGCTCCGTTGGGCCAGTGCAGAGCCCGATGGAGGGCTTGAACCCATGAAACTGGGAGATCATAACTTGAGCCGAAACCAAGAGTCCGACACTTAGCTGACTGAGCCACCCAGGCGCCCCGAGCTCTATTCTTCTGATGAAAGAGCAGCACTTAGGTAAAAAACATACGTCAATGGATGGGACTCATCCAACCTTGTCTTGGGAAGTCTGAAACTCCATTTCAAGCAAATCTTGAGAACTCCTAATAGCTATTTTTTTCTTGAGGGTCAGGCATGCTGCTAAAGGTATTTCCTTCATTTTATGGAGAGGAAAAAGCTGCGGCTCAAAGTGACACCGGTGCAAACAGCATTGGAACAGAGGCTTTCGAATGCCAGAGCCCCCCATCGACCCTTAGATTCTTACCCCTCCCTCACACCAGCGAGCTGGAGTAGAAACAACTAGAGGTACAGAGACAGCAAAGAAAGTGGCTAACACAGCAAGCTTATGTATTACAAACTCTTCTCCTGTCAGGTACAGGTACTATGGCGTGATTAGGGTACAGGCCCATTTCATTACCAGCTGACATGGCCAAATACTGTGTCTACTCCACGTGAAAACCACCATTCCAGCCAAATACTGTGCTACAATCCAATTATAGTCCCGTTAAAAGCAATAACACCTAAATGAGGCAGAACTGTGATCTAGAATAACCATAAGCTATGTAAGTTTGAAGGTGCCAACACTGAGAAAGGAGTATAGCTCTATGGGTTACTTATTTTGGCAGAGACTGCCAATGAACTTGAGAGGATGGAGACAGTAGGGGGAAGTTTGAGAAAGTTGTATGCTCTTCAGTCACAATTATTACAGAAATCTCACCTTAAAACTGCATGGAGCTTTGTTACTTTCAAAGCTCCTTTACATACTGTTGCTCTTTTGACTATCCCAACAGCCTTCAGCAGCAGGAGGCAGATGGTTCCAGAAATAAAAACGAGAGCTTTCCACAAAGTGAGTAAAATGAGGGAGGAGGTAGGAGAATCTAGGTTTCTTCCTCTGTACCTCCAAGTCTTTCTACTGTAGCACGATTTACAGTAATAGTTTAGGTTAACATGCTACACCGAGTTTGATCACATTCAAAGTGCTGACCAGTCCTTCATTATTTTCTCAATACCTCAGGTTGGTCCCAAATGGATATCAAGATAAATAAGAGATGGTTCCCAACCCTCAATTTGAAAATTCCATCTGCAGGAGTGCAGAAGTTATATAAATGTTGACAGAGCTTAGTTATATTTACACAGAGTTACAGCTGAATTTATAATACTTTTTTTTTTATCTTTAAAACATTTCTCTTAGGCAGATTCTCTGCCACTCAGCAGTGGGAACCTGACAGGTGATCTGTGGAAGCGAAGGCACTTGGTGCTTTGAGACAAGGAGTGGCCCACCTGGAAGCCGGGAGGCCCATGTGGCTGCAGGGACGGGTCACCAGAACACAAAGGACAGTCCGCTGAGCAAGGCAGTCTGAGAAGCACCCTTCGGGGAGGCTCACTGCCAATTCCCTATTAGATTTGATTCCTCCAGGGGCAGGGAGCCATGGAAAGCTTCTAGCAAGGTGGTGCGATAAGGGAAAACTAAGGTCCCAGGAGAGCTGGTCGGGCAGGGGATGATACCAATGGGGACAAAAAAGAGTTTGAAAGAGACCAGGTAAGGCGTAAAGGTGACAAACCTGGCATACATTCCCTACAGAGGAAATAATCTGTTCATTCTATCTCAACTTCACAGCAGAGAAATGCGAATCCTTCCTCACTAGCCCCTGGGTCCCAAGATAATTCTGACGCCAAATCTAGAAAAGGAGCTTGAGGGGATAAAAAAACAAAAAACAAAAAAAAAATACAAATAAACATAGATTCAGGCATTCTTCACCAAAACAAAATGCAAATTCCTAACTACGGAAAAGAGGAAAATATTTTCAGAATATTTTGTTTAAATTTATTTGAATACAGCCTGTAAGATCGAGCTCTTGTGAAATTATTTACCAGTTTTCTTCCATTTAACCTGAAAATGTGATTTTTCTGAAGACAGACTCACAGGAGGTTCCTTCAAATAGCAACGGGTCCTGAAATTTAAAATAATTCTATTTGCTAAACAAACAAAATCATTTTCATATCTTAATCAATATATGCCGTAGGGAATACTTAGGGTCCTACCAGCGTGTGAAAGTCTTAACAGCAAATGCTCTTTCACAAAAACAAGCCTTCGTGAGCAGCACCACAGTAGCTACAAGAAAAGTTTCAAATTCTTTTATGCATTAAAGACTCAGAAGCTCACAGCTAAGGTGAGGACCATTTAAGGGTTTCGCCCACCAGTGAATAAGGTGATTAAAAACCCCAGAAGTCCGGGGCACCTGGGTGTCTCAGTGGGTTGAGCACCCAACTCAGCTTCGGTCATGATCTCACAGTTCATGGCTCTAAGCCCCGCGTCAGGCTCTGTGGTGATGGCCTGGAGCCTGCCTGGGATTTTGTGTCTCAAAAATTAACAAACATTAAAAAAGTCTTTAAAAAAAACAAAAAAAAACAAAAGTCTAGCTGTGAGTGCGTACTAACCTCAGCTTTGAGCAGAGACAAAGGACCCAGAAGTAGGATTTTATGAAAATAACTCTTGAGAACATCTGCCCACTTAACGGAGCCTTGTCTCCACAGGAAAGTAAGTTTGTAGGAGGTATCTATTTTATCCTGCTATAAAATTTCATAATGAGAAAGTGTCTTGTCACTTCTATTTTTAAAATAAAATGCTTTAGAAGGCTCCGTGCCTTCCTGACTTCTGAAAATACAAAACATCCCTATCTTCAAGCTGCCCACCTGTAATGAATTTCTAGTTTTATGCAGAAAGGAAGAAAAGGAAAAAACAACACCACTGAATCTCTGCTTTTATCGTACTGACGAGTGTTTTCTGTACTGCTGTTTTCTAGGTGAAAATATAATAGGACCCATTAGCTATTTTGTTCCTAGTACATTTTCTGTACCCTGTTGTATAAAATAGAGATTTTTTTCCTATTCCTTGTCCCAATTAAATATTACTCCGTGAACTAAAACACAATGTGTATTCATATCGCTCTTTACATAAACCCAGCTTTGACTAACAACGAACAGGCTCACTTTTTGGGAGCTTGGCTTTCATTTTTTTACTTAGTTTAGGTGTATTTACACAGAGTTAAGCTTTTCTAAAGAAAAGGGTACTTGGACACTGAAACTACAGACAGAATGACGAAGAAAACATCTTCCTAGAATATAGACTGTCTTAAAAATGGAAGCAAACACAAAAATATGCTCCGAGTTTCTAATATACTTTAGCTACTTTGTTCTTAACAGTTATTTCAAGATGCTCTTTGCAAATTAACCTTAAAGAAGGATTTCTTAACTTTAAGCCATTGGTTAACTTTATTTTTTTTTTTAACGTTTAGTTATTTTTGAGAGACAGACAGAACATGAGCAGGGGAAGGGCAGAGAGAGAGGGAGACACAGAATCCGAAGCAGGCTCTGAGCCATCAGCACAGAACCCGATGCAGGGCTCGAACACACAGACCGTGAGATCATGACCTGAGCTGAAGTCGGCCGCTTAACTGACTGAGCCACCCAGGTGCCGCAGCCATTGGTTAACTTTAAAGACAGACAGGTGGGAAGACCTGCCAATTTATATTTGCTATTTCAAGAAGTCATTCCAACCTGACCCAGGTAACATGCCAAAAGCCAGTCCTGAGAACACAACTTTTTGTTAAAGAACCTTTCGCTTGTTCACACACTTCTGTACTACTTGTGAGCTCACACAAGGACAACCATGCACAGCACGGACCTACCTCTAAGGCAGAGTTACTTAATCTCAGCACTTAAGAGGCCAGATAATTCATTGTAGCAGTGCATATGCACATGATAAAATGGAGACCAGCATCCCTGGCCTCAACTCACTAGATGCCAGTAGCACCCTCCGCCTCACTATACAACCCAAAGTATTTCTAGACATCTTCAAACATCTCTAGGATGGCCCAAATCACCCCTGGTGAAGAAACAATGATCTATGGGGGCATCTGAGTGGCTCCGTCACTTACGGGTCTGACTCTTTCCCACAATTTGTGAGTTTGAGCATCACAATGGGCTCTGTGCTGACAGTGCAGAACCTGCTTCGGATTGTCTCTCTCTCTCCCTACTCCACTTGCGTGCAATCTCTCAAAAATAAACACACAAAACAATTTTATGAAAGGGGCACCTGGGTGGCTCAGTCAGTTAAGCATCCAACTTCAGCTCAGTTCATGATTTTGCAGTCCACTGTCCCTGGGTTCAAGTCCTGATGTAACCTCTGTGCTGACGGCTCAGCATCTGGAGCCTACTTCGGTTTCCGTGCCCTTCTGCCTGCCCCCTCCATTTGCGCTGTCTCTCTCTCTCTCAAAATAAACATTAAAAAAAAATTAATCTAAAAAATTAAAAAAAAAAAAAAAGAAACACTGATACACGGTTATGAAGATGTACCCAGCCTCTAATGAGAAGCTGAGCTACTTCTTTAGACCTCATCAAAACCCTGGTCGGTGAAAATAATCCTTTACTCCTGACCTTCCCTCCTGCCTCCACGGTGGGCAAGCCTCCAAGTCGGAAATCTGCACATTCTCTCTCTGAATCTGTTTCTCTGGCTCTCTCTCACTGCTCTCTGTCCCACATACAAATCCTAGCTAGTCCAGGGCTCGCCCTGAAACCCATGTTGACGACCTATCAGACCCGTCAAATTCGGAGATCACATCTTTCCTTTTCAGGAATTTTAGGGTATTTGAAATCAACCTCGCTCCTTGCCTACAAATTCCCAGAAGGCGGGAACCAAATCCTAAAATCTGAGTTGAGGGCACGTCTCTAACAGAAAAGGCTCTGTTCTCCGTCTCCAGCCTCCTCTTTGACCACTTTAGAGCCCGACCGCGCTACTTCTAGTTCCCATGGTCACCCTGCTCCCCCTGCCGCACTTTGCCCTGCTACACCACGTACTCCCTCCTGCCCAGTGAAATCAGACCCGATGCCATCCCTGACCCCAGGTCTGCACACTCTACCTTATTTCCTAGCGTTTGTCTCTCTTTCCCCATAAGCTGAGCTCCTGGAAAGCAGGACCTGGGTCTAATTAAGATGCTATCTCCGACCATCTAGGACATGCCAGGCACAATGTGATCAATCAAAATAGAGTCAACCAACGTATGCACGGTGCATGTCCTTGCAACCTCCCCCAGTGCGTTTGTAATATACACCTCGCTGTCATTCACCCACCGCTACCGCGAAAAACTCAGAAACCCACTTTGTCTTTTAGGTGGCACCGAGACCATACCCGGTCACAAAACCTTGTGAAATCACCACTTGAAGACAGACTCTGTACCTCATCACACAGCCCATAAAGCCAGACAAGTTGTCTGCAATATGAATAGGAACTCTAGCCTTAACTAGGCAATCTGTGACACCTCAGAAAACAAACTGGGGCATCAGAAGAAGGGAAAAAAAATAGCTGCCTCCCATTTCTCAACTTTTATCAGTCTTTTTTAAACCCAATGTTTAGAAAGCATTCACTCTGCCAAATAAATGAGGCTTCACCCTAGTACACATTTATCTCGTTTTATCATAAAGCATTCAGCATTATCTCTGTACAGTGGTATTTTGATAAATGTGGAGAATACAGTTCCTGTCATTAAACAGCCTCGTACGTTTGGCAGTCAAAGATTCGAATGGAAACATGCTCACCGGCAGCGTACTTGTCTGCTGTAGGACCCGAGCAACCTCCGCTGTAATCAAGTAATTTCCCGCCCCTCTGCCCAAATCCCAACTGTGTAGGACGGACGCATTTCAACGATACAGGAGTTTATAAGTTAATTATGACAAGAAAACAAATACTTGTTGGAGGAAGAAAAAAAGCCAATTTTTCTCCTTTTTTAAGCTATGATTTTGTGGAAGAGCGACGGCAACACTAGATCAGTATCTGTGCTGTAGACTAGCAGAAACGCGTAAGGAGATTCCGCTTTCTATTCAACGTTAACTAGGGCCCCGCTCCAATGTCTTCTCACTTTTGTTTTAATTTAAATGTAAATTCAAGTGAATTTCAGATCTTAGATCCTCTCCACACTCTTATTGACAAATAAGAAAAGAGGAACAGATCAGCGGAGACAAGGTCTTCCCACAAACCAACTAGCAGCATGATACTGCATAATTATTATGGGATAAAGATTATTATGGGATAAAGCTAAAAAGCCCTAATGGAAACATTCGGATAAGGAATAGAAGATCAGGGAGATATGAAAACGGACACACCCTAACTAGAGCCTAAACTACAACTTCCGACACCTCCTCTGTGACTTTGATCCAATAAACACTTAATGAACACCGACTGTTTGCCAGGCTGTGCTAGGTGGAGGGGACACAAGTATTAACACATAATCATAACCCTGTCCTTCAGAATCTGGTTATTCTCTGGCTACAAATGTTGTAGTCATGAGTTACATATGCACACAAAGCTGATCTTGCAGTGTCCCATAGAGAAGCTTTTAGGTACAAGTCCCCATTTAAATTTAAATCCATATCAGTCATATCTCGAATGCTCAATAGCCACATGTGGCTAGTGGTTCCCAATCTTAATGGACATGTGCATCACCACAGCTGGCTAGGAGATACAGAGAAAGAATAGGTACATCGTCACAGCACGTCCTACCGCATAGACTCGGCTCAGACACCGAATAATTGATCTCTATCACTTCCTGATCCTGTGACACTAAGGAAATCATTCAGTTAGCCTCTGTGTGTCTTGACACAGACACAACAAAACAACAGCTACACAAATTATAACCCGGCCATACAGTGGAATGCTAATGGAGGGAGTATAAAAAACAACAAGTCGGTATGTACTAGCACACAAAGACCTCCACAACACAATAGTGATAACAGGTTGAATCTAGAAATATACAATGTGATACCATTTGGGTAAAACACACATTCATACTGCATTGTACCACATTTTCTAGAGAACTATCTCAAATACACAAATAGGCCAAAATAAAAAAAATGCATTGACCTAACAGATAAATGCAGTTATTCTTACAGGGGTGGCCAAAGGGGATTTGGCCCAAATAATAAAAGCACAGAAGAAGTAAAGCAAGCTACTGCAGAGTAAGGTATAAAGATTTCTTTACTAAGGGAAAGATACTAAATATGATTGCCACCCAATCTGTATTTTCCAGATCCTGATAAAAATGCTTTGAGATAAATGAAGAAAACTTCTATCTCAAGATTCTATGCTGGGTCGAATATAGAGTGTATATTGTAGTTCAAAATTCTTGAAGAAGTTTCAAATCCACACAGCAAGCAAACACATCCATTTGAAAACGATCTGTGATTCCTGAAAATGACTATGCTCTCCGCTGTGCCCAAATCATTCCTGCATCAGCCAATGCGACGGTGGGTAGAAGGAAGGAAGAGAGACGGTTCCCATCTTCGAGCAACCCGCAGACCAATGGGAAGGCGCACATGCAGACAGACCTGAGAACGTAACGGGATACATGTCATGAAGTGGACGTAGAGAAACACACGAGAGCATCCAGGAGATAGGGAAGGAGAGGGGGAAGGAGAGGAGGAACGAAGGAGACAAAATGTGTGTTGTGGGGCAGAAGGCAGTGCTCCAGGCCAGGGATATGGGTACAAGTGCAGGAGAAAAAGGAATGGAAAGTGGGGCCCCTGGGGGCTCAGCTGGTTGAGCATCCAACTTTGGCTCAGGTCATGATCTCACAGTTTGTGAGTTTGAGCCCCGCGTCAGGATTTCTGCATTAGTGCAAATCCCACTTCGGATCCTCTGTCCTCCTCTCTCTGTGTCCCTTCCCCACCGCACTCCTCTCTCAAAAACATAAAGGAAATAAATGTAAGGACACCACTTGGATGTGGGTAGTGTAGTTGAGAGCAAGGAGGGAGCTAAGGCCAGACGATGCCAGGCTCAGAAGCCACGGTACAGAATTTGGATTTTATTTTAAAGATACTGGGAAGTCAGTCAAGTGTGGTTTTAAACATAGGAGTGCCATGATGAGTTCTGTTTTTGCAGAAGGATCATTCTGGCTGCAGGGTAGAAAATGCGGGATAGGAGTAGTAAGCTTGTTAAATGTAATCTGGGCCCCTACACTGTGGAGGTGACAGCGGCCCAGAGAATTGGAGACAGAACAGGTATAGTTTGGATTCAGCTGGTAGAGAAAATAAGTATGTTCAACTGTCCCAGCTGGAGAGAGAGGAACTTGGCCAATTTCTTTTAAACGTCTTTTTGTTTTTTTAACGTTAAACATCTTCTTTTATAGATTACAATCCTTTATCTGTTGTCCCCAAATCCAAAAAGCTCTGAAAATGGACAGGAGTTCTATACAATGGCAACAAAACCTGATTTGAATTAACACGAGGTTGGTAGTCTTGCCCTATCGCGTTCTCCAAGATTATTCTATATGCTGCACTGTAGAAATACGAGCATCGGTGAGTATGGGTTACAGGTGGAAAAGACAGTAGGTTCGTTAAGTAGCAGACGCTGTATGTACTCTGCTGCCTTTAAAAAAATCTGAATTCAGCAACGCATTTGGCCCCAGGGTTTCTGTGAAGAATTGTAGATGTTAAGTTGGCCATATTCACTTTCCAGGCTTTAAACGGTCACTGAGATCATGCTGATACACAACTCTAGTGACCATACAGACCATAAATTTTGTGCCTGTGTTTGTGTGGGAAAGTCAATTATTATTCTTGATTGTGTGATCCTGGAGTAATGGCTGACCTTTGGACACGCATCAGGTAAGACTGGAAGCCTTGGCTCTCAGGGGGTTTTCATGCCACTATAGAGCAAGTGCTACGAGGCTTAACCTCATGGATCCGTTCCCCTGAGGAATGATACTTGTCTCTAACAAGGTGTCTGCCAGAAGAAGCCAGGGGCATCTAAAGGAATCAATCCCAGGCCTCTATCAGCATTCATTTATTAAAAAAAAAAATTCATCAGCACAGCATTCTGGTAGGGGATTTGCAGACAACAAATACATGACCTGTGATTCCAAACTTTTCTCAGGGAAGTTGCTCCAAAGAAGAGGTTTTATATATGCTTGTTAAAAGATTAATTGAGATATAAAGAGAATATAAGTCTGTAACGTTCAACTTGAGGTGAGAAAAACAGGCTGCTAATCGCTTTCGAATTGAGAGCTTGAGATCAAGGAGAAAATTGTGTCTAGTGAAGCGACTGCTTCGATGCACATGATCTGGACAGATAGCTGCGCGAGAAAAACCTCGAAGCCTATCTCCCTGACCGCCCAGTAACAGAACTCCCCACTGGTACCGCTTGGGAAATACCACCGATAATTTCTCTGATCCACCCAGCAATTCGTAGAGTTACAATTATGTTCATTTTTACAGCGGCACTAACCTAGAATCAGCCTCGTACTGCTTGAGCTGTGAGGACAGTAAAGCAAGGAGGTTCTTCATAGTCTGAGGCGCTTTTTGCAGGATTGGAGAAAACGGACCAGAAAGGTCTTACCTTCAACACAAGAAGGTTGAGCCCGAGTTGTGCCAGCCACCTGTCCTGGGAAGCAGGAACACTTGACGGTTTGCGATCGCTCTTCGATGCGGTTCTTATTGCAGCACCTGTGCACAGCGACCACCTCACAGGTCCCTTGCTTGATGTGGTGGTGACCTGATGCATAAACGGGGAGAAAGACAGACCCGGTGCTGTGAGGAAAAACTGAAGCTACCACACAGATGAATGATGCCATGACTACACTTTCTAACTTCCCATTCTACGCTTAAGAAGCTTTGTAACTTTTCCCTTTGATGTAATTTCCAATATATATATAAAGGTGATATGCATAGTCCAAAAAAACAAAACAAAACAAGACTCCTATGAATCCATGGTAGACAGAAATTCAGCCCCCCAGGACCTTCAACTCCTATTATCACAGCCACAGCTACATTATGTTATTTACATGGCACAGGGAGGGGCGCCTGGGTGGTGCAGTCGGTTAAGTGTCCGACTCTTGATCTTGGCTCAGATTATAATCTTGCAGTCAGTGAGTTCAAGCGCCCTATTGGGCTCTGCACTGATGGTGCGGAGCCTGCTTGGGATTCTGTCTCTCTGTCTCTCTACTCCTCCCCTACTTGCCCGTGCGTGCTCTTTCCTCTCTCTTCCTCTCAAAAATAAATAAACATTAAAAAAAAAAAAGAAATGCACTTATATTTTATAATAAAGTCTGGATCTTGCATCAATTATAAATATGGTTATATCTACCTGATAAGAACTCTATAATTTTCTTTTGAGTCTAGTAATTACATAGAAGGACTTTCTGTGTATCTCACATTTTAATATTTAACAGATGTGTCCAAATTCTCCTGTCTACCAAAATTTGCTTATCAGTTAGTTAAATCTGTTTTTTACTCTTCCAATGAATTTCCAAGAGGCTATCTTAAAAAAAAAAAAGCTTTTTTAAATCACTAACTGATCTTAAGAGAAGGAAATTATCCTCCTTTGTCCAGATAGAGCTAATGTAATCACATGAGCCCTTGAAAGCAGAAAGATGAAGCTGAAGGGGGAGGCAGATAGAAAACAGGAACACTCAAAGCACCACTGCTGGCTTAAAGACGAATGGTCAAAAGGCAAGGAAATGGTGACTTCAGTCCTACACCCACAAGGAACTGAGTTCAGCCAACAATCTGAATACTTGTAGAAGCGATTCTTCTCGGAGCCTCCATAAGGAATGCAATCCATCTTATACCTTGATTTTAATCCAGAGGTCAGACTGTGCAGAAAAAACAGCTACTGTGCCAGACTTCTGACCTACAGAAAGAAGCCCCTAAACTTGTGGTCACTTGTCAGAACAGCGAGAGCAGAATAATTTAAGACCTTATGTGTAGGTTCATTATGGTTAACATGCGACTCTATATGCCTTGTCATTCGCTCTCTTTCATGTATCTTTCTGCACCATTTGAGAGTTCGTTGCAGCCGTGATACCCGTTTCCCCTTAAATAACACCTCAGTGTGTATTTCCTAAGAACAAAGACATTCTTGTACATAATTATCAAAATCAGGATATCTGACAGTGCCACAATGCTGTTACATAATGCTATTATATAATCTACAGGTTTGCCAGTTGTCCTAATAATGCCCTTTATAGCCATTATCCCCCTTGTCCAGGATCCAACCCAGGGACCTACGATGTGTTTAGCTGTCACATTTCTTTAGCCTTCTTTAATTAGCTAGTACTTTTCAGCCTTTATCTTTCCTAACCTTGACATTTTTAAGGAGTACATGCCAGTTATTTTGTAGAATGTCCCTCCGTGGTTCCTATGGCCCTGGTCAAGTCTTCAAAGACTACAACCCCAGCCAACAGCTTAACTGCAATCAGACAACACTGAAGCAGGACAACCGAGCTAAGACACTCCAGATTTCTGATGACAGACGAGACTGCAGGAAATAATATTTGTGAGTTGTTTTATGCTTCTAAGGTTTAGGCTTATTTGTTACGCAGCCACAGATGACTAATACACCAATTCTGGCTATACCAAGATCGGAGAGACTTACCTCTGCTCTGATAAAAACAATGTAAACAAGATTGTAGAGACAATGTTGAGAAATTATTAATAAAAGGCAATCTTTTCAAACACCCTTGAACACTCTCAATTTTCACATGTACTATTTACATATAAACTGTTCCATGAATTACAAGCAATCTTATCTACTCATTAACACACCTTTCCCCAAAGATTGCTAGGGAATGATGCTTTGCTTGGTTTCTGTTATTTGGTATGTGGGTTTCAAATCATAAAACTAGTTTAAAAATCTGAACTATGGAATATTTTTAATCGATAAAATTAGCCCTTCCACAAAACAACCTCTATATTATTCTGAAAAATTTCTCACCCTTCCTTTGCATACTGTGTTAACTGTTGGTGGAAGCAAACTTCAATTACTGACAAGAACAAATACTAAGGCAAGGTTTCATTTGTAAAACATATAAAAGCAGAATCGGTTCCCAGAGAATCAAACCACCATCACGAGAGAAAGTTTTCAATCTACTACACAAGAAAGCAGACAGAAGTGATTACAGTTGTAAACCTAATTAAATGTATACAACAAGAATGCTGATTTCCCATAGGTAGTTGTACACAATAGTAAAAATTAAGTAAAAATAAATCGTAATTACGCTGTCAGGAAAGTAGCATGGGAATTTAGAGCTGAGTACGCAGAAAAGTGAGGACTTCGAAGAGTTTGTGAGGAGATCCTGTCTCTGGTTTCCAACTGCAAGCAAACACCGTCGGGTCAAGCAGTCCTTGAATGGCTAGCCATGGGGTGGGGGGCCAAGGTGAGTTCATCCTCAGTCCTCCGACAGTGCCTTCCCCTCCCTATTGGCCACTGTTGCCATTTGCTCAGCTGCCACAAGAAAGTACCACAAGCTGGGTGGCTTAAACAAAAGATCAAGGTGCTGGCCAATTCAGTTCCCGGGGAAGCCTTCTGCCTGGCTTGCAACTCCTACGTGCCTTCTCACCACGCCCTCATGCGGCAACGACAGAGTACTCTGCCGTTTCTTCCCTTTTTTCTTTCTTTACCATAAAAACACTAACTCTCCCTTATCACCTCATTTAACCTCTATTCGCTCCTCACAGACTCTGTCTCCAAATACAGTCCTATTTGGGCATTGGCGCTTCAACATACCAACTGGGTAGGGGGAGACACAAATATTCCATCTATATAACAGCCATCATGCATTAATTAGATTTGTTTAAGGTTATTTATTTTAAGAGAGAGAGAGTGAGCATGAGCAGGGGAGGGGAACAAAGAATCCCAAGCAGGCTCTGCTCTGTCAGTGCAGAGTCCCAGGCAGGGCTTGATCTCACAAACCGTGAGATCATGACCTGGGCCAATATCAAGAATCAGAGGCTTAACTGACTGAGCCACCCCAGGAGCCCCACATTATTTAGATTTTAAATGACCCTAGGGGGTCATGACGACAGCACTAAAACTCCTTAAGAAAATAAAGGAAATGTGTTTTAGCAACTTAAAATAGTTGAGAAGTGATTTGGACATTTATTAATAATATAGTTGCTTAGAATTTTGCTGCTATTTAGATAACCATCCGCAAATGCAAATAGATTTGTTTTTTCCTTTTCAAAGTTCTGAATAATCAGCTTGCTGGTCTAGGATTTTATTCACTTATATAGAACAATGACTATTGTACTTCATTGATTTTTAAGATACATATTTTTCTCATCTTTAAACATTTCAGGAGCCATCACAACTGATAGCATCTTATCACTGTAATTGGCAATGTTTTTCTTTCTAGAAATGCACCAAATAGCAGTCTGTCTCACAACTGATGGCCTCTTAGATTTGATAAAATAGGGTCGTTGGCAGGCACTGTTTTAAATTCTTTACAAATACTTTCCTATGTAATTTTATAAAAATGCTATGATGTAGGTACTATTTTTATTCCTTTTGTACATTTAATAAAATGTGCAAACATTACTTTGCCCAAGGTCACACAACTAGAAACTGAAAAAAGGAGAGACGTAAACCCAGGCAGTGTCCACACTGTCACAGAATGCAGGGGAAAGGTATTAGCTACATGTAGTAACTACTGCTTCACTAAGTGGAGCCAAAATGTCATCTCCACCTCAGCCAATCAATCCTAAGACATGGCTCAGTTTCCCACTGGAAACATCTTTCCTCCACGATGACAGTGTTTGCGGGACTCCGTACAGACACTATTTCCAGTCATCTGTGTACTGGTAACACTGGACTGTGGTCTTGGAATAAGAATGTGTGCCTCATTTCTTTGTCATCTCCAGTTCCTGGCAGAGGTGATAAGTATTCAAAAACAGTACTTAAAAGGGCTCAAGGAATGACAGCGGAAGACAGGGATCCACTGTGAGCTGCAATGCACGGAAATCACAGATTATACTTGCTTGAGCAGTTCATCTTGTATGAGCCAGGGCTCTCCAAAGAGAACCAACAGGAGGCAAGTATATACCATATTTATTACAAGAAACTGACTCACGTGATTATGGAAGCTGAAAATTCCCAAGATCCTCCGGGTAAGTCAGTAAGATGACAGTAAAACTCCAGGGAGCCAAACGTTCAGTTCAAGTCTGAGTCCAAAGGCTTGAGACCCAGGAGAACCAATGTTGGCATTCTAGCTCAAAGATTGGAAGGCTCCACTTTCTTGGAGAGACAAGATCTTCTGAGCCCGTACTAGACACCAGGCCCCCTGCTGGCAAGAGCTGTCATTTCATCTTGCAATGGCAAGAAAAGATCAATATCCCAATCCAAAGTCAGGAATAAGTCTCTCTAAGGAGAAAATCAGCCTTTTTGTTCTACTCAGGCCTTCCACTGATTGGATGAGGCGCACCCACATTAAGGAGAGAAAGCCTTAATCTTATCAATTCAAATGCAAAACTCATCCAAAACACCCTCAAAGAAACACACAAAATAAAGTGTGACCAAGTACCCCAGCACCCCATGGCCCAGTCAAGTTGTTATGTAAAACTAACCACTATCGACATCATGAACTACAGTGTAGTCCCCATACAACATGGGGGAGGGAAAAGAAAGCTTTTAAAACAGACGAGAAATTTTCATGGTAAACTCAGTTTTCTAGAAAGATACAGGAGGGAGGCCTAGAACGGTAAGATTAGTACCAAAGAGGGGCCACTGCCAGTAAATTCACTTAAAGATACATTTCCCTCTTCAGCAACAGGAAATATTTTGGTTGGGGATCCATCTTGAAAACTAAACTAAACACCTATCCAGAAGACCCATGCCTTAAGTGAGAGGATGCAGCTGAAGCTTTCCATATGGGATTTACCATACTGTTTCAAGGTATGAACCGGGACTGATGAGACTAAGTTCTCCAGGAGGAGAGCTGCTGCTCTCTGAAGAAAAACTGGCCAAAGAAAAAACCAAACACTATCCTCTTGATGCTGTCTCTTAATCCCTGTGAGCTGCTGAGCCATTTCCTGCCAGTTCTGTCTGGGTAGGTAGAAGGGAGGATATTTATTTCTATTTATTTCACCGACGCGTGGAAACAATATGCCACGGACCAGACACTGTTCTCACTGCTCTTCAAGACGTATCTTCTAAGTGGGGACACCTCACACTGTTCCTTGATCCCTTTCCATACTTGTGACCTTGCAACTGAGTGGCAGACTTTCATTCCAAAAAAAAAAAAAAATGACTTAAGATATTAGGAAGGCTATAAAATGTAAGATACCTACTTCTTCATTCACCTGAAGTTAATGTGGACATCATCCGAAGTATTATGATCATTCTTAAAACATTAATTTATTACTGGGCAACTGCTATAGAAGATGGATTAAATTTATCTGGAGAGTAAACTGTTTAAATGCTTTTTTTTTTCCCTTATTACCATGCTTTTTAGAGACGTTGCAAACAACAAAGGAAATGCCCATTTGTCTCAGGGCAGTGAAGGCCCTTCCGTTGTTAAAGAGATAAAATATGAAACCTCATTTGCAATAGAAGTTCTTTCACTGAAACTACTTGAAAGCTGATAGAGAGACAGGAGGCATCCGATTAGGGTGACTTGCTTCTTGGTATTATTTCCCTTGGATCCTTTTCCTTTTGTTCAAATCCCTTTTCGCCCTTCCTTCTCCTGCCCAGCACAAGAATATACACCCTTAAAAGGAAGCCTCACACTCCAGTGATCTTCTTAGAAGGCATTTATTTGATTTGAGTGTGGTTTTCTCTATGGCATTCTTAGCCTTTCTCTCCACGAAAGCACAAGAGAAAAAAGAGAAAGTTGAAAAGAATTCATGAAATGAAGGCAGACAATGAGGCAGGGGCTAGTCACTGCCTTTGAAAACATGCCTCGTATTCCTGGTTGTGATTCTCTTATAATTCCCAACTTTCTCCCTCTATGCCTGCCCCACTTGGCTTTCAGTCAAAAGGGGATATGTCATAGTAGCAATGTAAAACTATGGTAGCCATGGGACTAGCTGGGCAAGCTTGGTAACTCACCTGTGGAGACAGGGATCTTCTGAGCCCGTACTAGGCACCAGGCCCCCTGCTGGCAATGACATTAGAGCAATAAAGAAGACACACGGCCTGTGGTCTCAACAGGAGACAGACCAAAGAAAATATCTCACAAGACTCCCAAGGAGGAAACGGCCTTTTCCTTACCTACTGGTCACCACAGAGGGAGCCATGGCCTTGCAATCAGAATTGCTGAGCTAGCATGCAGCCTTGCAGACTTGGGTAACTCCACGGAGACTCTCACTCTCAATTTGTCAGACACGAGGAGTTTATTATCTACCTCCCATGATGGTTATGAGTCTTAACGTGCTTAATGAACATAGTGAGCTACTTGAAAAACCATGGATGTTCAATAAATCACTTGTTTGTTTTTTTTGTTGTTGTTGACACATTTATTCAATAAACATTTGTTGAGCACTGACTCCAAGCCGGCACACGGAAACAATGCTGAACACAACAGGCCCTCAAATATCTTCTTCCTCAAGGACTTTTCATATTTGAATGATGAAAGAAACACAAAGCAGGAAAGATACAATTTAAAATGGGGAGGGCGTCAGAAACTAACATTTGAGTGAGAAATTAAAGCAGGAAGAGAGTAAGTGCTGAAGATACCAGCGGGAAAGAGGCCCTCGGAGGCAGAGCCATGTGAGAGAAGAAAAAATTAATAGTAGATGCCAGAAAGATAATGGAGGGTGAAAGGGCAGATCGCAGACGGCCTCACGGGTCACTGGGGGCTTGGGCTTTTACTTACGATGGGGTAGGAAGTCCCTGGAAATTATGAACTTTGAATGAGCTGATCTGACATCTATTTTTAAAAGATCTGGGGCGCCTGGGTGGCTCAGTCGGTTAAGCGGCCGACTTCGGATCAGGTCATGATCTCACAGTCTGTGAGTTCGAGCCCCGAGTCGGGCTCTGTGCTGATGGCTCAGAGCCTGGAGCCTGCTTCGAATTCTGTGTCTGCCTCTCTCTCTCTGCCCTCCCCCCGCTCATGCTCTGTCTCTCTGTCTCTCAAAAATAAATGTTAAAAAAAAAAAAATCACTTTAAAAGATCTACTATGATCGGAACAGACTGAAGAAGAGTAAGGACGGAAGCACGGACATCGCACCCTGCCACAGTAATCCAGGGAGAGGTGAGAACAGTTTGGACCGTCATAGCAGTGGAAATGATGAGAAAATGTTGGGTTCTGGATCTACTGAGAAAATAGAAGTGACGGGATTTGTTGATGGCTTAAACTGAAGATATGAGAGGAAGAGACGAGTCAGCGCTGACTCCAAAATTACAGACCTAAACAATAAAAAAGGTGGGGTTGTCCCCTAAATAAATGAGTGAAAAACTAGGAGCCTGGTTGTTAAGTCGGAGACGCCAATTAGATATTTAACTGAGGAAGGTCAAATAGGCAGTAAGACATTTGAGTCTGGAATTCGAGAGAGAAGTCCGGTTTTCAGATAGATGGTTACTTATCACTGGAATAAAGGTCGGTATTTAAAGTCATGGCATGTGGATAAAATCACCAAAAGATTAGCTGTAGCCAGAGGACCAAAAAAAAAAAATCGTTTATATGTTGAGTTAGGGAGAGGAGAAGAAGTAGCCAGTGGCCTAAAAAGAACCAAAAGTGAATACTCGAGGTCAAAGAGTTGGGTTCAAGATGGTAACACAGCAAGATCCTGAACTCGGCTCCTCTCATACACACAACAAATCTACAACTATATATGGAATAATTTCCTCTAAAAGGGACCTGAAAATTTAATGAGAGCCTCCACAATGAAGGATAAAATGACACCACTGAGACAGGAAGAAGCAGAGACACGAACTCACCAGGAGACAATCACCCCAGCCTCAGTGCGTCACAATGAGAAGAGATGACAAAGGTACAGAACTTTTCCTTGAGAGGCAAGGGATTCGACCTCCACATCAGACACCCCAACCCTGCACAGGAGAGACGAGCCCAGGCTTTGAAAATTGATGAGGATTCTGTTCAGCAGAACTATCAAACTGTGAGGACTGGAAAACCTGTGTAAAGGGCCCAAGTGCACAATCACTTGACCTAGAAACCAGCTGAATAACACCAATCTGAAAAGCACACCCTAGATAACAGAGATCCACTTACTCATCTTACAGGGTCTGTTAGAGAGGCAGGAGACAGCAGAGACTCTCCACAGAAACCGCAGTACGGGTGGGAGCCATGTTTGTGACCTCAGTCTGCCTTACTAATACCGGCACTGGATGGGTGTCATTTTAGACTTCTGCCTCTAACTCGCTAGCGCCAGTGCGTATGCCCCGCTGAGGGCTCTGCCCACGAATGCACAGAAGAAGATGCTGATGAAGCCCAACACTGGGCCAGGGGACAGACCCATCCACCCGACATACCAGGACCGAAGTATTTATAGCAAATATTAAAAGACATCAAGGCAGTAATACAATAATAGTTGAGAATCAAACGCTCACTTACATCAATGCAGAGACCATCCAGACAAAAATCAATAGGGAAACATTAGCCTCAAATGACACATCAGAACAGATGGACTTAGTAGATATAAATATAGGACCTTCCATCGAAAAGCAGAATACACATTCTACTCAAGTGCACATGGAACGTTCTCCAGGATACATCACATTTCAGGTCACAGAACAAGTCTCAATAAATTCAAGAAAACTGAAATAATATCAACCATCCTATATCACCACAATGGTATGAAACTAGAAACTGATTACAAAAAGAACACTGGAAAAAAAACACCAAAACATGGAGATTAAACAACATGCTGCTAAAAAATCAGTGGGTCCCCGAACAAAAAATAAATTAAAAACATACCTAGAGACAAATGAAAACAAAAATATGATAAAGCAAAATCTATAGGATGCAGCGAAAGTGGTTTCTAAGAGGGAAGTTCACAGCAGTGCAGGCCTACCTGAAGAAGTAAGAAAAATATCAAATAAAAAAAAATCTCACTTTACACGTAAAGGACCTAGACAAAAAAGAACAGGTAAAGCCCCAAATCAGTAGAGAGACAGAATTAATAAAGATCAAAGTGGAAAAAAAATGAAATAGAGACTAAAAAAAAAAGATAATTTATCTTTTTAAAATATAATTTATTGTCAAGCTAGCTAACATACAGTGTATACAGTGTGCTCTTGGCTTTGGGAGTAAATTCCCATGATTCATCGCTGACATACAACACCCAGTGCTCTCCCAACAAGTGCCCTCCTCAATGCCCATCACCCATTTGCCCTGCCCCCTGTACCCCGCCCCCCATCAACCCTCAGTTTGTTCTCTGTATTTAAGAGTCTCATGGTCCACCTCCCTCTCTGTTTTGAACTATTAAAGAGATAATTTAGAAGACCGGTGAAACTCAGTTGGTTCACTGACAGACACAGAGCCAAACTAACCAAAATAATAAATAATAAAATAAATAGAGGACTCAAATAAATGAAATTTGCAATGAAAGAGGCAACGTTGTAACTGATGTCACAGAAATAAAAATATCAAGAGACTACTACAAACAATTACATGCCTTCAAACTGAACAACCTAGAAGAAATGGGTAAATTCCAAGAAACAGACAATCTTCTAAGATGGATTCAGGAAGAAACAGAAAATCTGAAAGGACCGATGACTAGTAAGGATACTGAAATACTAATCAAACACCTCCCAACCAACAAAATACCAGGACTAGATGTCGTCACTGGTGAATTCTACCATACATTCAAAAACGATTTAATACCTATCCTTCTCAAACTCTTCTAAAAACTGAGTGGGTAAAACTTCCAAACACATTCTATGAGGCCAGCATTACCCTGATACCAAAACCAAACAAGGACACCACACTCACAAAAATTACAAGCCAATATTCTTGATGTATATAGATGCAAAAAACCGCAACCAAGTACTAGAATACCTAATTTGACAATACATTAAAAGTATCATACATCACAATCAAATGGGATTTATTCCAGAGAAGCACGGAAGGTTCAACATGTGCGAATCAATCTGCATGATATATCACATTAATAAAATCAAAGATAAAATTATACGATCATCTCCAAAGACACAGAAAAGCACTTAACAAAATTCAACATCCATTTATGATGTAACGTCTCAACCAAGTGGGTATAGAGGGGTACACATCAACATAAGAAAGCCCGTATATAACAATCCTACATCTAACGTTATACTCACTTTCATTCAACCCAGTATGGGAAGTTGTAGCTACAATGGTTAGGCAAGAAAAATAAATAAAAAGTGTCCAAATCAGAAAGGAGAAAGGAAAACTCACCATTTGCAAATGCCATCCTATACTTAGAAAACACAAAAAAAACTGCTGGAATAAATGAATTCACTGAATTCACAAGATACAAAATCAATATACAGAAATTTCGGCATTCATATACACTAAAAACAAACAAACAAACAAACAGCAGAAATTAAGAAAACAATACCATTTACAATTGTATCAAAAAGAATATAATACCTAGCAATAAATTTAACCAACAAGCCAAAGGCATTTTTCATAGAAGCAGAACAAATAATTCTAAAAGTTGTATGGAACCACAAAAGACCCCAAACAGTCGAAGCTATGTGAAGAAAGAGGAACAAAACTAGAGATATCAGGCTCCCTAATTATAAACTACATTTCAAAGCTATACTAACCAAAACAGTATGGTACTGGCAAAAGAAAAAAATGGATCAGTGTAACAGAACTGAGAGCCTATAAAAACACAAACATAGGGACTCCTGGGTGGCTCAGTCGGTTGAGCGTCTGACTTCAGGTCAGGTCATGATCTCACAGTTCGTGGGTTCGAGCCCCGCATCAGGCTCTGTGCTGACAGCTCAGAGCCTGGAGCCTGCTTCAGATTCTGTGTCTCCCTCTCTCTCTGCCCTTCCCCTGCTAACGCTCTGCTCTGTCTCTCTCTCTCAAAAATGAATAAACATTAAAAAAAGAAATTAAAAAAATAAAACACAAACATATATATAGGGACAATCTATAAGAAGGAGCCAAGAAAATACAAGGGAGAAAGAAAGTTCTGTTCGATAAATAGTGTTCAAATAACTGGCACATACAAAAGAATGAAATTAGACCAATGTTTACATCACACACAAAACTAATTTAAGAAATTAAATTAGTGATTAAGTAATTAAGATTGACTTGAATGGAAGACTTGAAACCATAAAATTCTTAGAATGAAAAGTATGCAGTACATTCGTCAGCATATACTTTTGTGACTCCAAACGCAAGGAGAAACTGAACAAATGAGGCCACATCAAATAAACAGCTTTTGCACAACAAAGTAAACCAGCATCGAATGTTAAGGCAAGCTAACAGAATGTGCAAAGATATTTGCAAACTATCTGTCTGCTCAGGTGCAGAAATGCAAAATATATAAAGAGGGCCTACAGCTCCATAACAACAAAAATAACAACACTTAAAAACGGGCAGAGGATCAGAGTATATGTTTCTTCAAAGAAGACCTACAGATTACCAACAGACACATGAAAAGATGCTCAACATTATTAATTATTAAGTAAATGCAAATGAAAGCCAGAATGAGATCATACCATACGCCTGTCCAGGTAGCTCTTATCAAAAAGACAAGGAATAGTAAGTATAATAAGGTTGGCAAGGATGTGGAAAAAAGAGAACCTTTATACACTGTTGGTGAGATTGTAAATTGGGGCAGTCACTATCTAAAACAGTATGCAAATTCCTCAACAAATTAGAATACAATTAACATAAGACTCAGCCATTCCATTTCTGGATATTTATCCAAATACTACAAAAACACTAAGTTAGAAAGATATACGGACCCTATGTTTGCTGCAGTATTTATTTAAAATAGTCAAGATATGAAAACAAACTAAGTGTCCATCAATAAATCAATAAAGATGTGTACGCATAGACACGCCAACATGCACAGAATACCACCTAGCCATAAAGAATGAAAGCTTGCCGTTTGGACAACATAGATGGGCTGTTGAGGGTACTGTGCTAAATGAAAAAAGTCAAACGGAGAAAGACAAATACTGTATGATTCCACTTACATGTGGAATCTAAGAAACACACAACAAATGAACAACGAAACCAGAAACAGACTCATGGAAACATCAAATAAACTGGTTACTCAAGGTAGAAGGCATGAGAGGGCAGGTGAAATAGGTGAAAGGGATTAACAACTAGAGACTTGTAGTTATAAAATAAATGAGTCACAGGGATGCAATAAACATCATAGAGAATACAGGCAATAAAACTAGAATAATTTTTGTATGATGACAGATGGTAACAATTTATGGGGATCATTTTCTCATGTATAAAAATATCAAACCACTATGTTGTAAAACTAAAACTGTAACAATGTGATCCTGTATGTCAAATACACACACACACACACACACACACACATAAACACATATATACACACACACAAAAATAGCTCTCCCTTTAATTATAATACAAAAGCTGGCTTTAATGAACAACATAGAACTTTCCAATGTTACGTTGAAATACCACTTAACTTTCTAGTGGATGGATTCCTCTGTTTAGTTCAGAAGTAGTCCATCCAACTGTCTGTTTTGGACTGAACTGTACACCCCCCACCCCACAATTCACTTGTTGAAGCCCTAAACTCCAAGTGACCACAGTTGGAGATAAGGCCTTTTCAAGGTAATTATAGAGGTTAAATGGGGTCTTAATCCAGCAAGACAGGTGTCTTTATAAGAGAGGAAGCGCTACCAGACAGCTGCCCCTCTCTCCACGCAGGCACAGTAACAAGGCTCCATGACGTTACCGTGAGAAGGTAGCCATCTGCACACCAGGAATAAAGTCTCCACCAGAATATGAATTTGCTGACACAAGGATGTTGGACTTCCAGCTTCTAAAACTATAAGAAAATAAATTTCTGATGTTTAAGCCACCCAATGTCTGGTATTTTGTAACAGCAGCCCGAGTCGACTAATATACGCTGTTACTTATTAATTCTAACTTTAGAGAATGAATAAAGGTGACATACTTCATATCAAGGGGTAGTGCACTAAAAACATGACTGGGCAAAACAAATCTTTTGGGATCACTCATGTTTCTGAAAAAGTCTCTCTCCTTGTTTGCATCTGTACAGGTGTGTGTCCTGAAACTGCTTTTACAATTCATTACAGAGCGTTGGGAAATATCAAGTAAAAGGCATGATTTTTGTCTGGCGGTCTGGATTCCATCTGACTTAGTTTACAGCAACACAGACTACTATAATAGCAAACTGTATTGGAGAATGGTCTGGTTCTTAGGAGATATATGTAGCTTGCCACTGGCTTATACACAATTCAGAAAAAAATGGCAACGTAAGGCAGATATATTTTTAATTGGGAGTTCCAATATGATAGGATATAACAGGTGGTAACTCTTGTATGAGATATAAAGATGTTCATTCTACTTTCCTTCCAACTTTCCTTTAGGTTTTATAAGTTTCCATATAAGAAATTGGGGGGCGTAGATGGATGCAAGCTAGCTTCACAAGAAATAACTAGAGGCATTTTAAAGTTATAGACCCCAGGTGCCTGTGTTTAAAAAGTGAATCTGCCATCTCTCTACTTCTGTGAAGTTTTCAACAAGGGGCTTCACTTCTCTTTGCCTAGGTTTCCGTATCTGCAAAATAAACCTTCAGAGGTTTAATGTGAGCATAAAGGTAATATAAAGAGTGCCGCATGGCATATAGTAGCTGCTCAATATATATTAGTACTAGTAATAATAATATAATATGATCATAACTATTATTACTGCTTCTCTTATAACAAATTATTAATTTTTGAATGTTTACTTATTTACTTTGAGAAAGAATGGGCAAGTGGTAGAGGAGCAGAGAGAGGAAGAGAGACAATCTCAAGCAGTGCAAAGCCCAATGTGGGGCTTGACCCCACGACCCTGGGATCATGACCTGAGCTGGAATCAGGAATCAGACATTCGAACAATTGAGCCACCCAGGCGCCCCTATTATTTAAACAACTATTTAAAACTATTAAACTTATAAGATCTAGGAAGAAATATAAAAAGCTAGATTCAATTCATTTTCCAAAAAAAGTATACTTCTCAGAATAAGGAAAAAGTCAATGCCTTCTAGCAGCAAAACATAGGCACTGCAAAGGCCCCCTACCAACGAATATTCATTGTATCGGAGAGCTGAGATCGTCGGCCATCTTTGTTTTGATTTTTTCCAACCTGGCCCATGAATCCATTTCCTTCCCCACAAGTATTCTCCAATACCTCCTCACGCCCCGAACTCTCCCGTCAAAAACCAGGTTATACCAAACTTAGGCATTCCCAACCACGTGAGTCGGGACTCCGCTCCTTCCTGGACACTCCAGTTCCTATTTCTCTGGCTGCTGGTTTTGCTATTGCCTAATAGTTCTAAAGGTTTCAAAATCAGCAGGACCACTAGGGGACAGGAAACCAAATGAAGGGCCTCCCAATGCCCAGTGGGTCAGACTGAGCAGCTGTCGTCTGAAAGGGGAACATAATTGCAGAGACATAGGAAAGATTGCAAAAAGCTCCCCATTTAGAGGCAACTGATGAAGCAGGAAGCCCCCATTACACTTCACCCGGGCCTCTCCTCTGAGCCCCAGTCTGCCTCCCCCTCTTTTCTAGCACACACAAAAAGGAGGGGGACAGTTAAATGCAAGGTTTATTTAAAAAAAGGGAAAAAAAAAGGATAAGTGAAATTGCTGTGTTCAAACAACATGTTTAAAAAACCTTATGTACAAAATAAAAGCAAATGAGAATTAAAGATACAATAAATAAAAAGACTTGCTTTAGTCCTGCAAATCCCTTTCAATATCTGCATTTGTGATTTCAATAACATTTCGTACACAGCTGGATAGATTTATTTGTTCTACTAAATTTGTATGCAGAACCATCTCAGTAGACAAAAATAAATGTAGGCACATATAATGTAGAAATTGGTGATAAGCTTCTATTGGTACATTTAAAATACAAAAAAAGTATCTATGTATTTTTAACATTTCCCCTTAGGAAATTTTGTTCTATTTTACTTTCTAACTGAAATAGACTCTAGCAAGAAACTGCATAATGTTTTTCATCATACCCTAAACAATATTTTAGGTGTTATTTAAACTCTCTCTTATATTATTTTTGTTGACATATTATACATGTCATTAAGTACCTAAGCCCAGAATTCAAACAGAAAATTACCCTTACATGGCACTATCGATGTGTCCTCAACGGCACTTAGCAGAGGCAATTTTCAGTAGATGTTGTAATTTCTAACTTCCCGTTAAAGACGGTAGAAGAACCACCTTCGTTCATCTCTCTTTCCTAAGACTCCACTAAAACTTCAATAAAGGAAGACAAAAAATCCAAATTCACAAAAGCAATGACAGCAAAGTGGACGTACCAGCAACTGAGAGACCTTTAATAGTCTCTGGGAAGATGGACAGCGGGTAGATTAGGAGTAAGTGACAGACAGGCAGAAGTGGATACTCAGGGAATGAGACTGATTCAATTCCAAGGGCCTCAATGGGTCCTTCGAGGCATGGGGCTGAAAGCATCAGTATATTCAAAATAAAGTCCACTAGTCACTAAATCCTATCCATATTCAGAGATTTCACCATTCCCTAAGAAAGCACAGTTGACCTTTGAACAACACAGGTTTGACAGCATAAGGCCACTCATTCCCAGATTTTTTTGAATAAATATAGTATGGTACTGTAAATGTATTTTCTCTTATGATTTTCTTAAAAAGATTTTCTTTCTTCTACTTCCTTTATTGTAAGAATATAGTATATAATACAGAGAATATACAATATAAGTTTTTTTAATTATGTATGTATTTGTTTATTTGTTTTGAGAGAGAGATCATGAGCAGGGGAGAGGCAGAGAGAGAGGAAGAGACAGAATCCCAAGCAGGCTCAAGAGCTGTCAGCATGGAGCCCGACACAGGGCTCAATCCCAGGAATCATGAGATCATGACCTGAGGCAAAATCAAGAGTCAGATGCTTAACAGACTGAGCCACCCAGGTGCCTCCAAAATGTGTTAATTGACTATTTATCTTATCAGTAAGGCTTCCAGTCAACAGTAGGCTATTAGTAGTTAAGGTTTTGTGGGAGTTAAAAGTTATGCACAGCACAAGCTTTGGTGCCCCAATGTTTTGCACTGTTCAAGAGTTAAGTGTATAACATTTGGAGAAATTTTCTAATATGAAAAAGACTAAAACAATGTGAAAAAAATAAAGTTACAGGATAGAGAATTAATGCAAGGAAAAGACAAGGACCTAGAGGAAAAGGAAGAAAAGGAGATGATGATTTTTACTGGTGTCATTATACATGTCTGTGTATATACACATATGCCTATATATATATGCCATTATACATATCCCCTTATTAGTTTTATATATAATATATGTGAATTCTCATAGAGAATACACACACATACACCCATTAAATCTTTGACAATAGGTAAAATAAGGGAATACGACAGTTTTACAAAATCACCCATCAAATATTCAAAAATCAAAATAAAACAAAACCACATTTCAAATCCCTACAATAGTTACTCAAAACCAAGAACATCAGCAATAAGAAAATGCTCTTAAGAATCTTTAAATAGCAAATCAAGAATTTTCCCCAATAAAAATGTCTCAGAAATTCAAAAAATATGAAGAGATGTAAAGAACGAAATCAAAGAGGAAATACTTAGAGAAACGGTCTACATGGCCCAAAATCCTAGAGACAGAGATAGCAAACAATAGCAAAAAGCATGGTGAGAATACCAAAGAAAAAAATACAAGTCCATGATCAGAAGAATGAATAACTTGAATCCAGTTCCCAAAAACAAAGAATGAAGAGCAGACGAACACCATGACACACATTATCATGAAACAAACTATTCAGAGTAACAACAACAAAAACATGTCAAAAAAATGGTCAAAACTTGGAGAAGCCAAGGTTGGAAATATTAATATACAGAAAAGGAAACAAATTAATTTTATTAGGCTTCTCAAAACCAACACTGTATGCTAAAAATCAGTGGATTCATGCTTTCCAAATTTTAAAGGAAAAATTCTATACCCAACCAAACTATCAATAAAGTGTGAAACAAAACATTTTTCAGGCATTGCTTCAAAACTTTTATTTTCATGAACCCATTTACTTAAGAACTTACTGGAGGATATTCTGGAGCAAAATAAAGGAGCAAAGTGAGAAAAAGGGAGAGGTGGGAAAACAAGAAATTCAGTCTAAAAAGATTAGTGAAACAAATGCACAGGGTGTTTCAGCTAGCCAGAACAGAGATGTCTGGAACAAAAGGAGAATCTGATATGATGTCTAAGCTATAAAACATTTATACATGCAAATAAAACAGTTAGGAACAGTAAAACTGTCCAAGAAAAGCAATGTAATCTTTACCTATCCTAACAGAACGTTCATAATAAGATCTAAAACTGATGAATCAAGAAATCACAGTATATGCATATGTTAAGAAATATGGTACAAATAGAAAATCTAAGATATAAAAAAATAGTTGCAGCTGGGGAGTAGAAATGGAAATACAGAGAGGGGAAGCAGGTGATTTTCAATAATATTCCAGTATTAATTTGATAAATTTCATCATAACCAGGCAGATGATTTCCGAAGCCATATCTTATATTTCTAGTAGAAACCTTACAGCCATGTATATATATGTATGTATATACACACATTCATATACACATACACAGATGTATCCACACATGATAAGTGACTCCTTTGCAGTTGATAACTATGTCTAAGTATCTTTAAGTTTGCAACTTAAATAAGTTTTTTTCTTTTTTTTTAACATTTATTTATTTTTGAGAGACATAGAGACAGAGCATGAGCAGGGGAAGGGCAGAGAGGGAGGGAGATACAGAATCTGAAGCAGACTCCAGGCTCTGATGAGCCGTCAGCACAGAGCCCGATGTGGGGCTCGAACTCACAGACTGTGAGATCATGACCTGAGCTGAAGTCGGTGCTTAACCTACTGAGCCACCCAGGCGCCCCAATGACTTTTTTTCTATGATGCTAAGATTCAAGTAAAGAAAAATCTGTATGTGCTGCATTTTTCAGATATACTTAAGTAGTCACACCATATGTGCAGTAATTCCTTACTGAGACTATTGGCTAAAAATTCTTCTTAAAACCTCCAAGACAAAAGTGGAAATCTTAATGAATGATGGGCTTATGATAGTTAATTTTTTTCCTGAGCACCTTCTCTTAGACTATAAGCTTCATGAAGGCACAGTGCACAACTTTTGTTCATGATTAGATCCCCATAGTAAACATTCAGTAAATTATTTTTGAACTAAGGAATTAAGCTTGTTAGTCCTCTTTTTCATATATGTCCCACACTAATACTAGAAGACAACTGCTACATCAAAAGTGCATCAATGGTCTATGAACTTGAACCAGTAGAACCTGAATACCATGGAAAACCAAGGAAGACTTCCCTGCATGAGAGTGTATTCTCATCCTCTAGGCTAGTCAGGAGAGAAGGAGGAGGAGGAAGGGAGAAGGAGGGGGGGAGAAGGAGGGGGAGGAGTGGGGGGAGGGGGGAGGAGGGGGAGGGGGGAGGGGGGAAGAGGGGGGAGGAGGAGGGGGAGGAGGGGGGAGGGGGAGGGGGGAGGGGGGAGAGGGAGGGGGGAGGGGGGAGGAGGGGGAGAAGCAGAAGAAATTCAAATATAACCCCATTCACATGCCAAACCTTACTTTTCCTCGATTTTTATGTTCATTTTTATTTATTTTTTTGTTTTTGTTTTATTAAAAGTCCTGAGACAAACACATTAAAAAATGTCTCCCTCCTAAAAACATGATGGCTTTACGAATGATGCCTGAATAGGGGTAAAAATAGGGTTCTTGTGTGGGTTACACAATACAAATGCTGTAAAGGCAGTCACGTTTTTGACTACCGGGACGAGTTGGTGATATCATGTTTTAAAGCGCCAGAAAAAAATCTAGTACAATATACACTGCTGATAATAGTGACCGTCTCTGAAAAATGACACCAAGGAAGACAAGTTTTGGAATAAACAAGAATTGATTTCATAATTAAAGAAAAGAAAAGCACTATAAAAATGGGAGTAGATACAGCAGAAACTCTCTTAATCAATGTTCTGAAACAGCAGTTTTCAAAGTAGGGTATGCAACGTCTAGAAGGACAGAAAGACTTTCCAAGAGGCACACTCAACAATTAAGATCATCAGCTTCCAGCTACTTCTCCACACGCTGGTATTTTACCTAAGCACATAGGATGTGCTGTGATGAAGCACACAGGCCTGCTCTCCAGTCCCGGCTCGCTTTCTCTCATTTGATGAAGAGTGACTTTTGGGCAGCCCGTCTTTCACTGCAGTGCAAGAAATAAATATTTCTGGATCAACACCCAACAAAAGGAGAGTCTGAAATTCGGTATCACTGAAGGCATCCTCCCCAATTTTCATCTCACTAAGAGATGAAATCACAATACAATTTTACTCCTGAGGAAGAAGTTTAGATGTCCACTTCAAGGCTTCACAAGCGTCTCAACACCACACTCTACTTTGCCAAAGAACCTCAATTTCAAAAGTGACAAATAGGCAAGCTTTATGGAAATAAGACCATATGGAATTCGGAACATTAGATCCATGCTCAAAGAAGTAACCTTCGTATTACATCAGATGATTGGCAAATGAGAGCACATTTACAGACACTAAGTTCAAATAAAATATTTAAGGCATGTTTTACTTTAAAAAAAAAAAAAAGTTCTTCTCTAAATAACTTTTTCAGTTAACCAGACAACTACTGCTCTCCATCACCTAGATAAGAGAGCATCTACTAAAACAAAAGGTCACAGTTAATTACAGTGGACTCATTCCTAAAAGTGCACATATTATCCCCTTATAGATCAGGTGTTCTGTTTCTACCCCAGCTAGGGTGTTCTGCAATACTATGGTATGATTCTCACCCTACCTGGAATTATTGCAGTTTTCACAGATTAAGGGTTATATCCTCCACGAGACTGCTCCCACTTCAGATGGCAAGTCACCTGCACTTCTGACCACCTCGGCTACACATTCAGGGGTTCCCACAACCCCATCACCTTTGCTAAGTCACTAGAACAGCTCACAGAACTCAAGGAAACACTCCACTTCTATTTTTGTTAAAGGATACATGTAGGGTAAGGTCTGGAAAGTCCTGAACACAGAGCTTCCACGCCCTCCTCCGTTGGATTAAGTGAATGTCATTCTCCTAGCATATCTATATTTTGTTCACCAACCTTACTGTCAATGGAACTTGTGTCCCAATTTTTACAGAAATACCATTACATAGTCATGATTGATTAAATCACTGGCCACGTGACTGAATTTAGTCTTAAACTCTCCTTCTCTACCCAGAGGTTAGAAGGTTGCAGATTCCTAATCTCTAATCACAGCTGGGTCTTTCTTGTGGCCATCCACTATCTCCCCATTCAAAGCTATCTAAGGACCCAGCCTGAGTGGCCATATTAGCGTAACAAAGACAGTCCTATCACTCAAGAAATTTCAAGGTTTTTTAAAGCTTTGTGCCAGGAAACAGAGACAAACACCAGAGATGTTCTTTATTACAACAGGTAAATTTAAATTGTGGAAAGATTTTGGGGCACCTGTGTGACTCAGTAGGTTAAGCGCCAACTTTGGCTCACATCATGATCTCGCAGTTCCTGAGTTTGAGCTCCATGTCAAGTTCTGGGCTGACAGCTCAGAGCCTGGAGCCTGCTTCAGATTCTTTGTCTCCCTCTCTCTCTGCCCCTACCCCACTTACACTCTTTCTCTCACTCTCTCACTAAAAAATAAATAACCATTAAAAAATGTGGAAAGATTCGTTACATTTTTAATGAAATTTTTGGTTGAGAGAATACCTAGAGTAGGGCAGCTTAAAGAGAGGTAAGAACAAAAACAATCCCGGGATCCTGCAATGATAGAAAGGAGAACTGTGCTGCCATTGGTGGGTGGTGAGAGAGGAATGGGTAGGAAACCAACTCCTCCCAAAGCGCCTTCCCTCTGTAGATAACCAGGGCAAGCTGAGCCACCGTGGCGGGAGAGCACAAGAAAAAACATTGAAAAAGCCCTGTCCTTGAAGCTCAGACATACAGGGTTGCCTAAGACTGATACTGGAGGAGAAAAGCCATCAACATCCCTGCTTCCATCACAAGATTTGCAGTGAAAAAAGAGCACTATCCATCTACCATTGGGGAAAGGACAAAAGCAAGGAGGAAGACCACCACTACAGAGGTCCAACATAAGCACAAGGTAGCACCAATCCACTACTGAAGGGATGGGAAAGCTGTGGGGCACTAAGGGTAATGACACCAAGAGCAACTTGGAAACAAATCCAGCTTAACTAGAGACTAGGTTGACTCAACTCATGGCCTCATGGAAAAAGAGATGGGACTATTTCTGATTATAAATAATATTTATCTCAATTTCCTCCTCTATACACACTGTCTTGCGTTAAATAACAAATTATGAGACATATACAAGAAATCAAGGAAAACATGGCCTAGAAAACAATGGAGCAACAGTTAAAGTACTGAAATAGAAGGTTCGGGGCAACATGGCGGAGGAGTAGGGGGCTCCAGTATTTCGCTTGCCCTTTAAACGGGGATGACTGAAACCAAAGTCTCTCCCCACTCCAAAAATTGGGGGGTAAAAGTGCTACAGCTTACAAGGAACGAAGGTGAAAACAGACACGGCCCACCCAAACCGTGAGTTTAATCTGGGTCAGATAAAACGAACTCGGGAGCTGAGCTGAGGGGAGGGTGAGCGTCTTCGGAGACAGCTGGGAAAGTGCCGATCGAACAACATCTGAAAGAGAGGGCCGGAGCGGGTGAGACCGCTACCATCCAGCCCCTAAATGCAGGGCTTTTGAAGAGAAGTTCAGTGGCAACAGCAGCACTACCCGCGCGCTGCCAGGACTGCGGCAACCCTGTACATAGCCGCTGGGACACGCGCGCCGCCGGGACTGGCAGCGGGGACCCAAGCGGCGCCACCTGCAGAGCACCTCTAACCCCGGCACAATTACAGTGAAATCAGAGGTAGCAGACGGCCGCGTCACCGCGCCACCCTCGCCCAGCGCCTCCGGGACGAGCGCGCCGCCGGGACTGGCAGCAGGGACCCAGGCAGCCCCAGGCGGCGGCGCCTGCGGAGCACCTCTAACCCCGGCACAATTACAGCGAAATCGGGGGTAGCAGACGGCAGCGTCACCGTCCAGTGAATCGCACTAGGCCGGTGTTGGTGGCGGAGAGAGAACAGAAATAAAGGGGAGAATAAAGTCTCCAGGACTGGTGGCGAGGGACTGGAGAGACGCTATTGTTGTCTCACAAGCCAGGAAGTCACCCCAAAAACCATCCCTGCAGCAGTGGAGGTGGGACCTACCTACACCAAACCACGCCCCTCCCCACCTATCAGCAGGAGCCCCTGATGCCAAGTGGAGATTGCTGCCTGGAGTAACTCCAGTCATTTTTTCTTTTTTAAATTTATCCCTCCCTTTCTCATTCCTACCGATCCCCATCCCTGAGCTGGTCATCCAGGGTACTGACTGGCTTAAACATTTTTTTTTTTTAACCCATTCTCTAAATGCATGTTCTGCACGTTCTTCTGTAGTTCCCTATCCCTCTTTCTGGAATAACCAGGCCGCATAAGTTCATCTAGACGACATCGATCTTTATTCCTTTTCCCTCGCACCTGTCCTTATTCTGATTTCTATCAGTCTGGATTAATCCCTTTAGTCGCTCTACCCGGGGCAAAATCCATTTCCTTCTTCTCGCCGCACCTGTCATTATTCTGTCTATATATGCTCTGCCACCGGCACACTACATACCCTGTCCTTAACGTATAGCTGGTACTTGAGGTCATTGTCCTCAGAGAGTCATTTGTTATTCTTTTTTCTGTTGTGAACTGCTTGTCTGTACCATTTGTCGGTACGTTTGAGTATTTCTGTTTTCTGTTTGTCTGTCAGTCTGTTTTCCTTTCCAGGGCAACGTCAAGAAACAATCCAAAACACATCCAGCCAAAATGACGAACGGAAGAATTCTCCTCAAAAGAATCTACAAGAAGCAGTGACAGCTCAAGAATTAATGAAAACAGATATAAGCAACATAACAGAACATGAATATAGAATGATAATCATAAAACTAATCGCTGGGCTTGAAAAAAGCTTAGATGAATGCAAGGGAGGTCCTGCGTGGCAGAGTTCAAGGACCTTAAAAATGGTCAGGAAGAATTAAAAAAGACATTGGAAGAAATACAAGGGAAACTGGAAGCAGCCAGAGCACGGATTGAAGAGGTAGAGAAAAGACTTAGTGCATTAGAAGATAAAATCATTGAAAAAGAGGAAGCAGATAAAAAGAGAGAGAAGCTGATCCAGGAACAGGAAAGGAGAATTCGAGAGCTGAGCGATGCACTCAAAAGAAACAATATCCGTATCATAGGAGTTCCAGAGGAAGAAGAGAGAGAGAAAGGAGTCGAAGGGGTTCTTGAACAAATCATTGCTGAGAACTTCCCCAACATGAGGAAGGAAACAGGCATGGAAATCGAAGAGGCACAGAGAACTCCCCTCAGACGTAACTTGAATAGACCTTCTGCACGGCACATCATAGTGAAGCTGGCAAAATACAAAGATAGGGAGAGACTCCTGAAAGCAGCTAGGGACAAAAGAACCCTAACATACAAAGGCAGACATATAAGGGTAGTAGCAGACTTCTCTACAGAAACTTGGCAAGCCAGAAAGGAATGGCAGGATATCTTCAATGTGATGAGCAAGAAGGACATGCAACCAAGAATTCTGTATCCGGCTAGCCTGTCATTCAGAATAGAAGGAGAGATCAAGGTTTTTCCCAACAAACAAAAACTAAAAGAATTTATCACAAATAAGCCAGCACTACAAGGGATCCTGAGGGGCACTCTATGAAGGAAAGGTTGCAAAGAACACAGACTGCCAGAGACAGCCTTACAAACACAAAACTTACAGATAATACAGTGACTGTAAGCCCATATTTTTCAATATTAACACTGAATGTAAATGGACTAAATGCGCCAATCAAAAGACACAGGATAACAGAATGGATTAAAAAACAAGACCCATCTATTTGCTGTCTTCAAGAAACTCATCTTAAACCTGAAGACACCTTCAGATTGAAAGTGAGGGGATGGAGAACTATCTACCATGCTACTGGAAGGCAGAAGAAAGCCGGAGTAGCCACACTTATATCAGACAAATTAGACTTTAAAATGAACGATGTAATAAGAGATGAAGAAGGACATTATATAATAGTCTCAGGGACCATCCAGCAGGAAGAGCTAACAATTGTAAATATCTACGCACCGAATTTGGGGGCACCCAAATTTGTAAAACAACTAATTACAAACATTAGCAACCTCATCGATAAAAATGTCCTAATAGTAGGGGACCTTAACACTCCACTCTCAGCATTGGTCAGATCCACAAAACAGAAAATCTCCACAGAAACAATAGCCCTGAACGACACATTAGAACAGATGGGCCTAACAGACATCTTCAGGGTCCTTCACCCAGAAGCAAAGGAATTTACATTCTTCTCAACTGCACACGGTACATTTTCCAAGATAGACCATATTCTGGGGCACAGAGAAGCTCTGAATAAATATAAAAGAATTGAGATCATACCGTGAACACTCTCAGACCACAATGCTTTGAAATTTGAAATCAACCACAGGAGAAAGCCTGGAAAATATCCAAAAACATGGCGGCTAAGAAATAACCTACTAAAAGATGACTGGGTCAACCAAGCAGTCAGAGAAGAAATTAAAAAATACATGGAAACAAATGAAAACGAAAATACAACAATACAAACGCTCTGGGATGCAGCAAGGCAGTCCTGAAAGGGAAATATATTGCAATCCAGGCCCATCTCAAGAAACAAGAAAAATCAATAACACAAATTCTAACAGCATGGCTAAAGGAACTAGAAGCAGAACAACTAAAACAACCCAAGCCCAGCAGAAAGAGAGAAATAACAAAGATCAGAGCACAAATTAACCATATGGAGACAGAAAAGGTAGTGGAACAGATCAATGAAACCAAAAGCTGGTTCTTTGAAAAAATAAACAAAATAGCCAGGCTTCTCAAAAAGAAAAGAGAGAGACTCAAATAGATAAAATCGTGAATGAAAAGGGAGAAATTACAACCAATCCCTCAGATATACAAGCGGTCATCAGAGAATACTATGAAAAATTATATGCCACTAGCCTTGGCAATCTAGAAGAAATGGAGAGCTTCCTAAATAGCCACACGCTACCAAAACTCAAACAGGAAGAAATAGAAAATTTGAACAGACCCATAACTAGTGAAGAAATAGAATCAGTTATCAAAAACCTCCCAGCAAATAAAAGCCCTGGACCAGACGGCTTTCCTGCGGAATTTTACCAGACATTTAAAACAGAGTTAATTCCTATCCTCCTCAAGCTGTTCCAGAAAATTGAAACGGAAGGAAAACTCCCGGACTCATTCTATGAAGCCAGCATCACTTTGATTCCCAAACCAGATAGAGACCCAGCAAAGAAAGAGAATTACAGGCCAATATCCCTGCATCCTGATATGGATGCAAAAATTTTCAACAAGATACTAGCAAACCGAATCCAACAGCATATAAAGAGAATCATCCACCATGATCAAGCAGGATTCATCCCTGGGTTGCAGGGCTGGTTCAATATTCGCAAATCAATCAACGTGATACATCACATCAACAAAAGAAAAGATAAGACCATACGATCCTGTCAATAGATGCAGAAAAAGCATCTGACAAAATACAGCACCCTTTCTTAATAAAAACTCTCGCGAAAGTCAGGATAGAAGGAACATACTTAAACATCATAAAAGCCATATATGAAAAGCCCACAGCTAATATCATCCTCAATGGGGAAAAACTGAGAGCCTTTCCCCTGAGATCAGGAACACGACAGGGGTGTCCACTCTCTCCACTGCTATTTAACATAGTGTTGGAAGTCTTAGCATCAGCAATCAGACAACAAAACAAAATAAAAGGCATCCAGATTGGCAAGGAGGAAGTCAAGCTTTCACTTTTTGCAGATGACATGATACTTTACATGGAAAACCCGACGGAATCCACCAAAAGCCTACTAGAACTGATCCATGATTTCAGCAAAGTTGCAGGGTATAAAATCAATGTACAGAAATCGGTGGCATTTCTATACACCAACAATGAAGCAGCAGAAAGAGAAATAAAGAAGCTAATCCCTTTCACAATTGCACCAAAAACCATAAAATACTTAGGAATAAACCTAACCAAAGAGGTGAAAGACCTCTACACTGAAAACTAGAAAAACCTTATAAAGGAAATTGAGGAAGACACAAGGAAATGGAGAAACATCCCATGCTCATGGATTAGAAGAAAAAATGTCGTTAAAATGGCAATACTACCTAAAGCAATCTACACATTCAATGCAATCCCAATCAAAATTGCACCAGCATTCTTCTCAAAGCTAGAGCAAGCCATCCTAAAATTTGTATGGAACCACAAAAGACCTCGAATAGCCAAAATAATACTGAAGAATAAAACCAAGGCGGGAGGCATCACAATCCCAGACTTTAACCTCTACTACAAAGCGGGAGTCATCAAGACTGTATGGTATTGGCACAAAAACAGACACACAGACCAATGGAATAGAATAGAAAACTCAGAAATGGACCCACAAGTATATGGCCAACTAATCTTTGACAAAACGGGAAAATGTATCCAATGGAAAAAAGACAGCCTCTTTAATAAATGGTGCTGGGAGAATTGGACAGCAACGTGCAAAAGAATGAAACTAGACCACTTTCCTACACCACTCACAAAAATAAATTCTAAATGGATAAAAGATCTGAATGTGAGACAGGAAATCGTCAAAATCCTAGAGGTGAAAGCAGGAAAAAGCCTCTTTGACCTAAGATGCACCAATTTCTTACTCCACAGGTCTCCAAAGGCAAGGGAATTAAAAGCAAAGATGAACTATTGGGACCTCATCAAGATAAAAAGCTTCTGCACAGCAAAAGAAACAACCAATAAAACGAATAGGCAACCAACGGAATGGGAGAAGATCATCGCAAATGACATATCGGATAAAGGACTAATATCTAAAATCTATAAAGAACTTACCAAACTCCACACCCGAAAAACAAATAACCCAGGAAGAAATGGACAGAAGATATGAATAGACACTTCTCCAAAGAGGACATTCAGATGGCCAACAGACACATGAAACGATGCTCAATGTCACTCATCATCAGGGAAATACAAATCAAAACCACACTGAGATACCACCTCACACCAGTCAGAGTGGCTAAAATGAACAAATCAGGAAACTATAGATGCTGGCGAGGATGTGGAGAAGCAGGCACCCTCCTACACTGTTGGTGGAATGCAAACTGGTGCAGCCACTCTGGAAAACGGTGTGGAGGTTCCTCAAAAAAATTGAAACTAGAGCTACCCTATGACCCAGCAATAGCACTGCTAGGAATCTACCCAAGAGACACAGGAATGCTGATGCATAGGGGCACGTGTACCCCAATGTTTATAGCAGCACTTTCGACAATAGCCAAATCATGGAAAGAGACCAAGTGCCCATCAACTGACGAGTGGATAAAGAAGATGTGGCACATATATACAATGGACTACTACGTAGCAATGAGAAAAAATGAAATCTGGCCATGTGTGGCAAAATGGATGGAACTGGAGGGTATTATGTTAAGTGAAATAAGTCAGTCAGAAAAAGACAGATACCATATGTTTCCATGAATAGGTGGACTTTGTGAGACTAAGCAAAAACCAGGGGGAGGGGAAGAGGGGAAAGAAAAGAAGACACAGAGAGGGAGGGAGATAAAACATAAGAGACTCTCAAAGACTAAGAACAAACTGAGGGTGAGGGAGGTGAGGGAGGTGAGGGAGGGGGGAGAGGGGTGACGGGGATTAAAAAGGGCACATGTTGGGATGAACACTGGGTGTTATATGTAAACCAATTTGAAAATAAACTATTATAAAATAAAAAATAATAATAAATTAAAAAAAAACAATAAAGTACTGAAATAAAAAACCCACTAACCCAGAGATTTATCTTAAGAAATGACGGTAAATGGAACAGGAAAATTAAAGTAGAATTCTAAAAATTATTCAAAATGGCAGGCATAGGAGAATGAAGGGACAGAAAAAGAGAAGCAACAAGCAAAATAAATACATAAATAAACCAGTAGTCTCAAATCTAAAAATATAAATAATTACAATAAGTAGTAATGGACTATGGAATTCAGTTGAAAGGCAGAGATTGTTGAAAGGACAAAATAAAAACCTAACCCAAATATATGCTAGCTACAGGATATACTCTTCTTAACTTTTTTTCAGGATATACACTTTTGAAACAGAAAGGTGAAAAGTAAATGAATAGAAAAAAAGATATACTATGCAAAAGTAAGCATGAAAAGACTGAAATAGCTGTAATAAAAGTAGACAGAATATATTTCAAGATAAAATGCACTATGATGGATAAAGATGAACACTTCATTAGAATAAAAAGGTCAGTTTAACAGAAGATATAGATATCATTATACTATATACAAAAGAGCTTAAAAATACATAAAGCAAAATGATCGATTCAAACGGGAAAATAGAAGGAGGGCTCAAGGTGTCAGGCAGGAAGACTGTGAACTCACCTCCTCTCATGAACACAACATATTTACAGCTTATTTACACCACGCACCCTAATCTCTGGGGGCCAGGACCAGAAAGATAAGTCCCCAAAATATCTGTCTTTGAAAATCAATGGGGAATAAGATCAGGAGGATCACAGAAGTACAAGTAATGGAGATCTCAGTCTCAAGGTACATGTACAAACCCACTCGTCCTAATATCCAAGGCAAAAATAAAAGTTTGTAAGTACCTAGACAAATGGAAAACAAAACTTACTAATTTTAAAGCAGCTATTAGAAAGCCAAGAACCTGCAGAGACTCCATCTAGGAAGGAAGTGTGAGTAGCCACTAGTTTTGCAAAATCATCCTAATTTGCTGGTGACAGAGCTGATGGGTGCCATTTTTGGTGTCCTCCCTCTAAATTGCTGGTACCATAGGGTGTCCTTTCCGTACTCACACTCTGCCCACCACATACAGTACAGAGTTACAAAAAGGCTGGGAAAAACACCCCAGCACTGCCCAACCCTTGCAAATACTGAGCCACAGTTTTAACAGGCCAACAACCTGACCCCGCCCACCTAGTCCAGAAATGGGAAGGGCAATCACCCTGAGCCCCACCCGCCCCACTCAGCAGCAGTCAAGCAAAGCAGGCTAGGCAAGTGTCCCAGTCCCAACTTCCCCAGGCAACGGATGGGGACACATGTGGACCGAGGAGGGCCCCAAGCCCCACTCATCCAGTCCTGAGACTGAGCCACAAAATGGTCCTGTGCCGTGACATCCCAGTACAGCAGCTAACCAACAACTGAGCCCAGCAAGTGCCCTGAGCAGAGCCCATCCCACAGAGAGATCAACTCCAAAGCAGGAAGAGTGAGCACCTTGAACCCCGTCTTCCCTGTGTAGTCGCCAATCCTCAACAAGTCCAAGTGAGTGCCTGGAGCCCCACCAACCCCACCAGACACCAAGCAGCAATCAGCAGGGCAAGTGCCCCAACTAATGACTTCCCCAAGCAGCAGAGGAACCACAACCAGGCAAGGGGAGTGCCCCAGTGCTGCCGACTCCCACACAGAGATTGAGACACAACCAGGATGGACAAGCAACTCTAACATAACTCACACTACTCAGTAACCAAGCAGCAACCTGTCTGCAAATTATTACCTAGAGCCCTGCCCCCCCTTTACGGAAGGCAAGGCCCAATGACCACACAGCTCACATGAAAGACACCACAGAGTGCCTGGCTCTGATGGAGAAGAGAGACTGTACTTCTGGGCCACAAGGAATACTTCCTACAGAAGAGGAGTTAGCAAGAGTGAGGGAGGAAGCTGCCTAGCTTAATGTATATAGATGAACACAGGCAAAATGAGGAAATAGAGCAACACGCTCCCAACCAAAGAAGAAGGCTTATCCACAGAAAAAAAAAAAAAGTAGTAAAGTTCATTTAAAATAAATAACTGGTAGAAAATACAAAAAATAAATAGTAAAATGTAGAAACATAAAAATATAAGGTTTTGGACTGCATTCAAATTTCAGTTATTATTAATTCAAAACAGACTGTTATATACATAAGCTATTTTATGTAAACTTAAGGGTAACCAGACCACCTGGGTGGCTCAGTAGGTTGAATATCTGACTTAGGCTCAGGTCATGAAGTCAAGGTTCATGAGTTCAAGCCCAACACTATGCTCTCTGCTGTCAGCACAGAACCCTCTTTGAAGCATCTGTCACCCCTCTCCCTCTGCACCTCCCCCACTCAAGTTCATTCTCTCTCTCAAAAATAAACGCACATTAAAAAATAAGAGAACCGCAAAGAAAGAAACTTACAGTAAATGCACAAAAGGAGCAAAAATCTAAACAAAACACTAAAGAAAACATCCGAAGAACAAAAGAAGAAACAAAGAAAGGAACAAAGAACTGTAACAGTAGCCAGAAATCAATTAACAAAATGGCAGTAAGTACATGCCTGTCGATTATTACTTTAAATGTAAATGGAGTAAATGCTCCAATCAAAAGATATAGTGTGGCTGAATGGATTTAAAATAAAAAGTTTCTTCTATGTACTGCCTACAAGAGACTAACTTCAAACCTAAAGACACAGACAGAAACTGAAAGGTTAAAAAAAGATGTATCATGCAAACAGAAATGAAAACAAAACTGGGGAATAATACCTGTATCAGAAAAAAAGTAGACTTTGAAAGAAACTGTTACAAAAAAGCAAAGAAGGGCATTACGAAATGATAGGGGTTCAATTTAACAAGAGTATATAATGTTAGTCAATATTTACATATCCAACATAGAAGCGCCTAAATATATAAACCGAATTCTAACAAAAATCAAGAGAGAAACACATGGTAATACAACAATAGTATGGGACTTTAATATACCACTTCCATCAATGAATAGATCATTCAAACAGAAAATCAATACGGAAACATTAACTTTAAATATCACATTAGACCAGCTGAACTTAATATATACAGAACATTCCATCCAAAAAAGGCAAAAATACACATTATTTACATTCTCCAGGATAGATCACATATTTGGCCATAAAACAAGTCTCAATAAATTCAAAAAGACTGAAAAATTTCAAAGTGTTTTTTCTTCCCACAAGGAGATTAGACTACAAGTCAACTGTGGGAAGAAAGCTGGAAAATAAAACAAAAATGTGGAGACAGAACAACATGCCATTCACCAACCAGTGAGTCAATGAAGACCTCAAAGCGGAAATCAAAAAAATACCTTGAGAAAAGTGAAAATTGAAAGGCAAAATTCCAAAATCATTGAGATAGAGTAAAAGCAGTTCTAAGAGAATAGTTTACAGCAATACAGGCCTACCTGAAGAAACAAGAAAAACCTCAGATCAACAATCTAACTTTACACTTAGAGAAAACAGAAAAAGAAAGACAAAAATGTCCCATGTTAGAAGAAAGGATAAAAAAGATCAGAGTAAAAATAAATCAGAAGCTAAAAAAAGATAAGAAAGGATCAGTAACGCTAAGAGCAGGTACGCTGAAAAGTAAACAAAACTGACAACCCTTTAGCCCAGCTCATCCAGAAAAAGAAAAAGGGAGGGGCGCCAGGGGGGCTCAGTTGGTTAAGCACCGACTTCAGCTCAGGTCATGATCTTATTGTCTGTGAGTTCGAGCCCCGCGTCGGGCTCTGTGCTGACGGTTCAGAGCCTGGAGCCTGCTTCAGATTCCGTGCCTCCCTCTCTCTGCCCTTTCCCTGCTCATGCTTTGTCTCTATGTCTCTCAAAAATAAATAAACATTAAAAAAAATTCAAAAAAAGAAAAAGAGAAAGGGAACCCAAATAAAATCAGAAATGAAAGAGGAGAAACTATAACCAATGCAACAGAAATACAAAGAGTCAGAAGAGAATACTGTGAATAATTAGTGTATACAGGAACAATTACTGTGCAACAAATTAGCCTAGGAGAAAAGGGTATATTCCTTGAAACATACAACCTCATAAGACTATTACTTTAAATGTAAATGGAGTAAGAAAGAAATAGAAAATCATAATAACTAGTAATGAAATTAAATCAGTAATAAAAAAAAACCTCCTAATAAACAAAAGTCCACTGTCAGATGATTTCACAGGCAAATTCTACAAAATATTGAAAAGCTTATTACCTATTCTCAAGTTATTCACAGAAATTGAAGAGGAAGGAATAATTCCCAACTCATTTCACAAGGTTAGCATTACCCTGATAACAAAATCAAAGTTAGTTTAGAGGGAACATACCTCAACATAATAAAGTACATATATGACAAACCCACAGCTAACATCACACAGGAGATTGGAGAGCTGAAATCTTTTCCTCTAAGATCAGGGACAGGGCAAGGGACAGTCAACACAGTATTGGAAGTGCTAGTCACATAAATAAGAGGAAAACGGAGGCATCCAAATTGGTAAAGAAGTAGAAAAAATTGTCACTATTTGCATGACACTACCTGTAGAAAACCATAAAGACTCCACAGAAAGAAAGAAAGAAAGAAAGAAAGAAAGAAAGAAAGAAAGAAAGAAAGAAAGAAAGAAAGAAAGAAAGAAACAAACAGAGAGAGAAAGACAGAGGAGACAGAGGGAGGAAGGGAGGGAGGGAGGAAGAAAATAACTATTATAACTATCAAATGTTCAGTCAAGCTGCAAGATATGAAATTCACACGTGGAAATTTGTGATGTTTTCATACACTAATAATGAAGTAGCAGACAGAGAAATTAAGAAAACAATTCCATTTACAATTCCACAGTTGCAACAAAAAGAATAAAGTACCTAGAACTGTATTTTACACAAGTGAAAGACCTGTACTCTAAAACTATTTCAAATGGAAAGAAATTTATGACGCAAATAAATAGAAAAATACACTGTGTTTATGGATTGGAAAAATTAATATTGTTAAATGTTCCTGTTACCCAAAGCAATTTACGGATTCAAAGTAATCCTTATGAAAATACCAAAAGCATTTTCACAGAAGTAGGACAAATAATCCTAAAATGTGTATAGAACCGCAAAGACCCTGAAGAGCTAAAATAATCCTGAGAAAAGAACAAAGCTGGAAGTATTGAGCTCTCTGATTTCAAACTGTACTACAAAGCTACAGTAAAAAAAATAAAATAAAAAACCAGTATGGTACTGGCACAAAAACCGAAAGATCGATGGAACTTAATAGAGAGCCCAGAAATAAACCCATATTTACATGGTCAATTAATCTATGAAAAAGGAGATGAGAAGAATCAATGTAGAAAAAGACAATTTCTTCAACAAATGGTGTTGGAAAACTGGATAACCACATGCAAAAGAATGAAAGTGAGCCACTTTCTTACACTGTACACAAAAATAAACTCAAAGCGGTAAAAGACTTAAATGTAAAACCTAAAACCATGAGAATACACAGGCACTAAGCTCTTTGACATGAGTCTGAGTGGTATTTTCTGGAATATTTCTTGTCTCGCAAAGGCACCAGCAGAAAGAAACAGGAATGCATCAAACTACAAAGTTTTTGTACTGTGAACGCAACCATCAACAAACCAGAAGGGTATTTTGGAAAAGTAAGAGAAGATAGCTCCAAACAATATATCCACTAAATATCTAAAATATATCAAGAATGCACACAACTCACAAAAAACAATCCAATAAGGGCAGACGATCTAAATAGACATTTTTCCAAAGAAGACTTAACAGATGACCAACAGGCACATGAAAAGACACTCAACATTATTAATCATCAGGGAAGTGGATATCAAAACCATAATGAGACATCACCTTATACCGATCAGAATGGCTATGACCAAAAAGACAGGAAGTAACAAGTGTTGGCAAAAATGTGAAGAAAAGGGAACACTTGTGCACTGTTGGTGGGAAGGCAGACTGGTGCAGTCATTATGAAAAACAGTGTGGAGAGTCCTCAAAAATTGAAAAATAGAGAAGGGCCTGGGTGCTCGGTTAGTTAAGTGTCTGACTTCAGCTCAGGTCATGACCTTGCAGTCCCTGAGTTCAAGCCCCGCATCAGGCTCTGTGCTGATGGCTCAGAGCCTGGAGCCCGCTTCTGTCTCCCTCTGTTTCTGCTCCTCCCCCATTCACTCTCTATAAATAAATAAATAAATAAATAAATAAATAAATAAATAAATAAATAATTTTTAAAAAACTAAAGAATTGAAAAATAGAGCTACTATATGATCCAGCAATTCCACTTTTGAATATTTATCTGAAGCAAAGAAAAACGTCTATTTGAACAGACATAAACACCTATGTTCACTGCGGGAGCATTGTTTACAAAAGCGAAGATAAGGACACCCAAGTGTCCATCAAAAAATGAACGAAGAAATGAGTAAAGAAACTGTAGTATTTATATACAACAGATCATTACTCAGCCAGAAGGAAAAAACAAAATCTTACCATTTGTAACAAGGACGGACTTTTAAGGGTATTATGATTAGTGAAATGAGCCAGACAGAAAAAGACAAATACCATATGATTTTACTTGTATGGAGAACCTAAAAAGCAAAACAAATAAAGGAACAAAACTCATGGATGCTGACAGAGAACAGACTGGTGGTTGCCAGAGAGAAAGGGGGTTGGTGGTGGATAACAAGGGAGGAAAGGGGTCAAGAGGTACAAACTTCCAGTCATAAAATGAATGGGTAATGAGGATATAATGCAAAGCATGGTGACTACGGCTAGCAATGCTGTATTGCACATTATATGTAGCTTTATAAAGTACTGGAAACTAAACTTACTGTGATCACTGCAGTGTACACAAATACTGAATCATTCTGTTGTACATTTGAAACCAATACCATGTTATAGGTCAATTATATCTCAAAGAAGAAAACGTCACAACTTGGATTTAACAATGGATACTTAGATATGTGTAAGGCATTAAAAATACGAGCAAGAAAACAAAATTAGATACATTCGTTTTCATCAGAATTAAAAACTTCTGCTCCAAAGACACTGTTTAAGGAGGGCCTGGGTGGATCAGTCAGCTGAGCTTCCGATTCTTCATTTTGGCTCAGGTCATGACCTCATAGTTCCTGGGTAGGATCCCCAGTGTTAGCGTGAGCTGCTTAGGATTCTCTTTCTCCCTTTCTCTTTGCCTCTACCCCACTTGCATGCTCTTTCGAAGTGAATGAACTTTTTTAAAAAGACACTGATTAAAGAAAGAAGAAATTTTAATACATAGTCTAGGAAAAGCAATTAGTAAAATTTACCTGATAAAAGACTTGTATCCAGAATATAAACAACTCTTACGACTCAGTAAGAAAACGAATTAATGGCTACTTAGCTCCTTCTCCACAAACATTCAACAACATCAACATGTACTACAGAAATGCAATTTAAAACTTTAATAAGTTGCCAGTAGGTGCCTATTAAAATAATTATAACCATAAAAGTGCCAAAACCAAATGCTGAGGAGAATGCAGACAAATTGGAATTCTCATACACTGTTGGTGGGAATGCAAAATTGTATAGCCACTTAGGAAAGCAAATTTGCAGTTTATTACAAAGTTAACCATGCAACAATCATACCACCCAGTAATCTAATTCCCAAGGGAAATGAAAACTTATTTCCCCATAAGGACGTGTAGGTAGTCACTGGTTATAACAGGTTTTTTCTTTTTCTTTGGTCAAAACTGCAAACATCTGGGGCGCCTGGTTGAGCATCCAACTCTTGATTTTAGCTCAGGTCATGATCTTACAGTTATGAGGTCAAGTCCAGGTCTGGCTCCGCACTGAGTGTGGAGCCTGCTTGTTATTCTGTCTTCCCCTCTCTCTCTGCTCCTTCCCTGCTCATGTGAGTATATGCATGCTCTCTCTCTCTCAAAATAAATAAATAAAACATCTTTTTAAAAATAAAAATAAAAAGCTAGAATCATCCCAGTGTCCATCACTTGGTGAATAGATAAGCAAATCATGGGGTATCCACACAAGTGAACACTATTCCACAGTAGAAATGAACAAATTACTGACATAGACAACAATGTGGAGGATTCTCAAATCCATTATGGTAACTGAAAGAATCCAATGTACTATATCATTGTATTTATATGTCACTCCAGAAAACCAAGAAATTATAAGGAAAGAAATCAGATCAGTGGTTGCCAGGAGCTGGTGTTAAGGAATAAGTGGAATGCAAACATACCCAAGGCAAATTTCGGGAATGATGGAAATTTTCTTTAGTTTGAGTGTGATGATTATACTTACTGTTTATATTTATCAAAATTAATCAAATTTATGCACTTAAACGTGGTCATTTTTCTTACAGAAGTATAGTTGATAGGTAATATTATATTAGTTTCAGGTGTCCAACATAGTGATCTGACAATTATATGTATTACAAGTTACAATCTGTCACCAAAGTTCATCACAATATTATTGACTATATTCCCTATGCTATATATTACATCCCCCTGAGTTATTTATTTTATAACTGTAAGTTTGTACGACTTAATCCTCTACATCTACTTTCATCATCCTCAAAACCCCCTCCACTCTGACAGTCTGTATTTATGAGTCTGTTTCTGTTATTTATTGTTGTTGTTATTTGTATGTTTTGTTTCTTATATTCCACATTTGTTTTTATCTGTCTTTTTTCACTTAGCATAATACCTTCTAGGTCCATCCCTGTTGTTGTCAAAAGCAAGATATCATTTTTCTTTAAGACTGAGTAATATTCCATTGTGTATATACATATATACCATACCTTCTTTATCTGTTTATCTGTTGGTGGACACTTGGGTTGCTTCCATACCTTGGCTATTGTTAACAATGCTGCAATAAACATAAGAGTGCATATATCTTTTTGATTTAGCATTTTTATTTTCTTTAAGACCTAGAAATAGAATTAATGGGTTGTATGGCATTTCAATTATTTATTTTTGAGAAGTCACCATACTGTGTTCTGTAACGGCTGTACCAACACGTATTCCCACGAACAATGAATGAGGATTTCAAAAGGGATGATCTTGCATATGTAAACTATGTCTTAAAAAACATGCCATTTTTTAATTTTTTTATTTTTATTCTTAACTTACATCCATGTTAGTTATTAGTATATAGTGCAATAATGATTCAAGAGTAGAAAACAGTGATTCATCCCCCACATATAATACCCAATGCTCATCCCAACAAGTTTCTTCCTTAATGCCCTTTGCCCATTTAGTCATCCCCCACCCACAATCCCTCTAGCAACCCTTAGTCTGTTCTCTGTATTTAAGAGTCTCTTATATTTCGTCCCTCTCTGTTTTTATATCATTTTTGCTTCCCTTCCCTTATCTTCATCTGTTTTGTATCTTAAATTCCTCACGAGTTAATTCATATGATACTACACTTCAGTTGATACGCTACAACACTCCGGTTACATCCATGTTGTAACAAATGGCAAGATCTCATTCTTTTTCATTGTTAAGTAATACTCCAGTTGTGTGTGTGTGTATATATATATATACACCAAATCTTTATCCATTCATCTGTTGATGGACATTTGGCTATTGTCCATAGCGCTGCTATAAACATTGGAATGCACGTGTCCATTCAAAACAGCACACTTGTATCCTTTGGATAAATATCTAATAATGCAATTGCTGGGTCACAGGGTAGTTCTATTTTTAATTTTTTGAGGAAACTCTGTATTTTCTTCCAGAGTGGCCTGCACCAGTTTGCATTGCCACCAGCAGTGCAGAAGAGTTTCCCTTTCTCCACATCCTCGCCAACATCTGTTTTTCCCTGAGTTGTTAATTTTACCATTCTGACTGTGTGAGGTGGTATCACGTTGTGGCTTTGATTTGTATTTCTCTGATGATGAGGGCTGGTAAGCATTTTTTCATGGGTCTGTTAGCCATCTGGATGTCTTCTTTGGAAAAGGGTCTATTTATATCTTTTGCCCATTTCTTCACTGGATTATTTGTTTTTTGGGGTGTTGAGTTTTAAGTTCTTTATAGATTTTAGATACTACCCCGTTATCTGATATGTCATTTGTAAATATATTTTCCCATTCTATGGGTTGCCTTTTAGTTTTGCTGATCCTTCACAGTGCAAAACCTTTATATCTTGATGAGGACCCAACAGTTAATATTTGCTTTTGTTTCCCTTGCCTCCCAAGACATATTGAGTACGAAGTTGCTGCGGCTGAGGCCAATGAGGTTTTTGCCTGCTTTCTTCTCTAGGAGTTTGATGGCTTCCTGTCTTACGTTTAGGTCTTTCATCCATATTGAGTGTATTTTTGTGCATGGTGTAAGAAAGTGGTCCAGGTTCATTTTTCTGCATGTTGCTGTCCCGTTTTCCCAGCACCATTTGTGAAGGGACTGTATTTATTCCATTAGATATTCTTCCCTGCTTTGTCAAAGATGAGTTGGCCATCTGTTTGGGGGTCTATTTCTGAGTTCTCTATTCCGTTCCATTGATCTGAGTGTTTTTGTGCCAGTACCATACTACCTTGATGATTACAACTTTGTAATACAGATTGAAGTCTGGGATTGTGATGCCTCCAGCTTTGGTTTTCTTGCTCAAGATTGCTCTATTTGGGGTCTTTCCTGGTTCCATACAAATTTTAGGATTGTTCATTCTAGTTCTGTGAAGAACGCAGGTATTATTTTGATATGGATTGCATTCGATACATAGACTGCTTTGGGTAGTATCAACATTTTAACAACATTTGTTCTTCCAATCCATGAGCATGGAATATTTTTTTCATTTTTCTGTGTCTTCTTCAATTTCATTCTTAAGCTTTCTATAGTTTTCAAAGTATAGATTTTTCACCTCTTTCGTTAGGTTTATTACTAGGCATTTTATGATTTTCGGTGCAATTATAAACGGGATCAATTCCTTGATTTCTCTTTCTCTTGCTTCATTATTGGTATATAGACATGCGACCAACTTCTGTGAATTAATTTTATATCCTGTGACTTTGCTCAATTCATGGATCAGTTCTCGCAGTTTTTTAGTGGAATATTTTGGGTTTTCCATATAGAATATTGTATCGTCTGCAAAGAGTTAAAGTTTGACTTCCTCCTTGCCAATTTGGATGCCTTTTATTCTTTTGCATTGTCTGAGGAATGTAGAGCTGAGGTTAGGGCTTCTAATACTATGTTGAATAACAGCGGCAAGAGTGGACATCCTTGTTGTATTCCTGAACTTAGGGGAAAAGCTCTCAATATTTCACCATTGAGGATGATATTAGCAGTGGGTCTCTCATATATGGCTTTTATGACCTTGAGGTATGAGCCTTCTATCTCGACTTTCTTGAGGGTTTTTATCAAGAAAGGATGCTGTAATTTGTCAAATGCTTTCTCTGCATCTATGGAGAGGATCATGAGGTTCTTGTCTTTTCTTTTATAAATGTGATGGATCATGGTGATTCATTTGCAGATATTGAACCAGGCTTGCATCCTAGGTACAAATCCCACTTGATCATGGTGAATAATTCTTTTAATGTATTGTTGGACCCGATTGGCTAGTATCTTGTTGAAAGTTTTTTCATCCATGTTCATCAGGGAAATTGGTCTGTAGTTCTCCTTTCTAGTGTGGTCTTTGTATGGTTTTGGAATCAGTGTAATGCTGGCCTCAAAGAATAAGTTTGGAAGTCTCCTTCCATTTCTGTTTGGAACAGCTTCAAAAGAATAGGTGTTAACTCTTTTTTAAATGTTTGGTAGAATTCCCTTTGAAAGCCAACCCAACCCGGAATCTTGTTTTTTGAGAGATTTTTGATTACTGATTCAATTTCTTTACTGGTTATTGATCTGTTCAAATTTTCTATTTCTTCCTGTTTGTTTTGGTAGTTTGTATGTTTCTAGGAATTTTTCTATTTCTTCCAGATTGCCCAATTTGTTGGCATATAATTCCTCAAAATATTCTCTAATTATTGTTTATATTTATGCAGTGTTGGTTGTGATCTCTCCTCTTTCATTCTTTATTTATTTGGATCCTTTCCTTTTTCTGTTTGATTAAACTGGCTAGGGGTTTATCAATTTTATTAATTCTTTGAAAGAACCAGCTCCTGGTTTCAATGATCTGTTTTACTCTTTTTTTTTATTCCAATAACATTGATTTCCACTCTAATCTTTATTATTTCCTGTTTTCTGCTGGTTTTGGGTTCCACTTGCTGTTCTCTTTCCAGCTCTTTAAGGTGTTAAGTTTAGGTTGTGTATCTGAGACTCCTGTTCCTTCTTTAGGAAGGCCTGGATTGCTATATACTTCCTTCTTATGACTGCCTTTGTGGCATCCCAGAGGTTTGGGCTGTGGTATTACCATTTTCATTGGATTCCACGTAATTTTTAATTCTGTCTTTAACTTCTTGATCAACCCATTCATTCTTTAGTAGGATGATCTTTACTCTCCAAACACTTGTCTTTCCAAATTTTTTCTTGTGGTTAATTTCGAATTTCATAGTATTGTGGTCTGAAAACATCCCTGGTATGGTCTCGATCTTTTTGTACTTGTTGAAGGTGGATGTGTGTCCCAGTATGTGATCTATTCTGGATAATGTTCCATGTGCACTTGAGAATTTGTATTCTGCTACTTTAGGGTAAAATTTTCTGAATATATCTGTGAAGTCCATCCGATCCAGTGTATCATTCAAAGCCATTGTTTCCTTGGTGATTTTCTGCTTAGATGATCTGTCCATTGCTGTAAGTGGGGTGCTGAAGTTCCTTGCTATTATGGTATTGTTGTTCATGAGTTTCCTTATGCTCATGATTAATCAATTTATATATTTGAGTGCTTTCACATTGGGAGCATAAAAGGTAGATAGATCCCTTAATTATGATTGAATGCCCTTCTTCATCTCTTGTTACAGTCTTTAGTTTAAAATCTAGATTGTCTGATATAAGTATGGCTAGCCCGGCCTTTTTTGGCAACAATTAGCATGACGGATAGTTCTCCATCCCCTTACTTTCAATTTGAAGGTGTCTTTGAGTCTAGAATAGGGCTCTTGTAAACCGAATACAGATGGATCTTGTTTTCTTATCCATTCTGTTACGCTATGTGTTTTGATTGGAGCATTTGGTCCATTGACATTTAGAGTGAACACTGAAAGAAATGAATTTATTGCCATTGTGTTGCCTGTAGAGTTGGAGTTTCTGGTGGTTTTCTCTACTCTTTCTAATCTTTGTTGCTTTTGGTCATTTTTGTTTTGTTTCATATTTTCTCCCCTCAGAGAGTCTTCTTTAAAATTTCTTGTAGGGCTGGTTTAGTGGTTACAAACTCCTTTAGTTTTTATTTGTCTGGGAAACTCTTTATCTCCCCTTTTATTCTGAATGACAGCCTTGCTGGATAAAGAAATCTTGGTTGCATATTTTTCTGACTCAGCATGTTGACTATATCATGCCATTCCTTTCTGCCCTGCCAAGTTTCTGCGGATAGGTCTGCTGCTGCAAATCTGATTTGTCTTCTCTTGTAGGTTAAGTGCCTTTTTTCCCCTTGTTACTTTCATAATTCTTTCTTTGTTTATGTATTTTGTGAATTTGACTATGATAAGTGTTGCTGATGGTCAGTTTTTGTTGAATTTAATGAGAGTTTGTGCTTCGTGGATTTTGATGCTTGTGCCTCTCCCCAGGTTAGTAAAGTTTTCCACTATGATTTGCTCACATAAATCCTCTACCCCTTTTTCTCTCTCTTCATCTTCTGACACCCCTATAATTTGGCTATTATTTCTTTTTAATGAGTCAATAAGTCCTCCAATTCTTATATATAGCTGTTTTCCCTTAGTTTCCCTCTTTTTTCTGCTTCATTATTCTCCGTAAGTTTGTCTCCTCTATCACTGATTCACTGCTCTGCTTCATCCATCCTTGCCACCATGGCATTCATTCAAGACTGCAGTTATTTCATTTTTAATTTTGTGCTGCCTAGATTTTACTTCCTTTATCCCCTCAGAAAGAGATTCTATGCTTTTTCAACCCCAGCTAGTATTATTATGATTCTAATCTAAATTCTTCATCCAAAAATTCTGTTTCTGACATCTTGCTTATATCTGTGTTAAGTCCCTGGCTGTTATTTCTTCCTGTTCTTTGTTTTGGGGTGAGTTTCTTTCTTTAGTCATTTTGGAAGAAGAAAAAGATAAAATAAACAGTTATATTTTAAAAATTAAAAACAACACAAAAAAAATCCAAAAAAGGAAGCTAAATCCTAGGTCTGTTTTGATCTGGCTGTTGAAAGAAGAATAATAGCTTAGAGAAGAAAGGGAAAGAAAAAAAGGAAAGAAAGAAAAAAGAAAACATTTAGAAACTTAAAAAACGTATACAATAAAATAGAAAAAAAATGAAGAAAGTAGACTATAAAATATACAATAAAATAATATAGCAGGAAAAATTAAAGAAAATTCCTTTTTATAAAAATGCAAAATAAAATTTTTTTTTTCTTTTTGTAGCCAAGAATAAGAAAAAAAATGACTAGATGGACCAGTGAACAGAATGAAATTTGAATGAAATTACATATAGTTTCCTCTAGAAATCAAACAACGAAGCACTTTACAGTCCAAACACTAAGCAGGGAGAGAGACTTGTGATGGTCCTCTAGGCCTTGGTTAGCACAGTTGGATGGGGCTTGGTCTAATGGCTCCGGTCTCCACTAGGTGTCACTGCTTAGCTCTTTGGTGTGGATTGGCGTGGCACACATGCACTGGAGAGGTGAAAATGGCATCACTGAGATTCCCAGTCTCTAGCATCAGAACTCTGAGCTCTTGCCAACAGTCAATCAAGCACGCTTCCTTTGTCTCCAGCTTCCATCCTCTCCCTGCTTCTACAGTGTGTGAGACCAAGCCATCAGCCTGCCAACTGGCACCTCCCTCCCAAATTTTGTCAGATGGGGCTGTGTTTCCAAACCTCTCACTTCTAAGGGCCCTGAAGTTTGAACCCACTCCAACCTCCTTGGGGAGAGTCTCCTTGAGCAATGGACAGGTGCCAGCCCGACCCAGAAAAATTTTGCGTGATCATGTAGAGGCCATGGTTCAGGCACTATGGTAAATAACAACACACATCTGGTGCCAGGCTTTACCGGACCCTAGCGTCCTTGTTCCAACATCAGCAAACGTGGCTGTAATCTGGGCCCGATGAGACCTTTTCCTGTGAAAAGGCTTCATGCCTTTGCCAAATGTCCTCCCAGCAGGGGAACCACCTCTCCCCACATGGTCTGAAGACATCTCGGACCTCCCTGGACCTCCTGAGTCCTGGGGACTCACCCTTTCCACGACAGCACTGCCAGGTATTGAACTGCAGAGTTTCCGACGCTGTGCTCCCCTGTATATAGAGTTTTAATGGTACTGAAACCCTCTCTTTTCTCCTTTCTCCTTTCTTATTCAGTTCCTGGTAGGTGTTTCCTGTATTCTCCCCCTGTCTCTGTCCTCTCTCTGCAAACAAAAACAGCTCCCAACCTTCCATGGCTTCTCACTTCCCCAATTCACCTCTCCACACTGCATACCTGCTGAGTTGTGTGGCTCAGGTTAGGCAAGTTGTACTGTTGGTCCTCAGGCCAATTTTCTAGGTGTGCAAAATGGTTTGGTTTTTTTTTTTTTTAATGCTGGATGTGTAACACTGTAAATGGTCTTCAAATACAGTAATTACATTCCTAGTAATAAACCAAAACAAAGGAAGACAGCATAAGAATCAGACAAACATTGACAAAAATGTTCTATCCAGCCTAAGAGTTTCAGTACTGTGCCTAAAGTCCAAACAGGAGAGGCCCATCTACCACTTCTCAGGAGTGATCTTAGATGCTAAAAAAAAAAAGAAAGGAAAAGAAAAGAAAAGAAAGGATCCTTGCAAGCACTGAGGATTTTCCTTCTAAAAGAAAGTAGAAAGGGGATGGTGATACCAAAAGGTGATGGATCTGTTTCAGAGCTTCCTGCCTAGTTTTTTGACACCTCAGGTAATTCCAGAATTTGCAAGATAAAACAAACTTTGAAAAACAATTCTTTCTCTCCCTCTTCCTCCCTCTCTTAGTCACACACACAGAAAAAAAGTTGGAAGGAACATATACCAAACATAACAAAAGTGGTTGTCACTAAGTAACAAGATTAGGGAGGCTTTAATTTCTTTGTTTTGCTTTTCAGATTTTCCCAAGTTTATTCTTATAATGATCCTGTTTGCTCTTGCAATAATGAAAATAAGGTCAAAACACAAATGATAAATTAGAAAAATATTTCTAACAGGACAGACGGAACTATGTTCTTCAGTATGTCAAAAATGCTTACAATCAGTAAGAAAAGATTACCGAATATCCAAAGAATCAAAAATAGACAATAACTAGAAATAAAATACAAACTGCTTATAACCGTATGAAAAGATGTTCAACCTCACTAATAATTTAAAAAGTGCAAATTAAACCAATTTAGACCAGCAATTTAAAAAGTTTTAGTATTTAAATAATTACAGCCATTGTGAGGGATGACACAGCCTTTTGTGTAAACTGTTATGTTGTGTAAATATTATAACGATGTATTCAGGACACTTTTAGTGTGTTTGTCTAGGTACAGAAATATTTGTAATATCTACACAGAATCATGTATTACGCTTTTCAGTACCAAGAAGCATAAACAAACTGTTCATCAGTAGAAGACTAGTTAAGCAAATTGTGCTGACTCTACACAATTTAGCAAAGAGATCTGCAGGGATTAATCTAACACTGTGTTCAATTTCCACAATTAAATAAATAAGCCAAGTTTCAGGACAGTATGGAGAGCATTCTTCTCCTGTGCTTAAAAAAAAACAAAAATAGGCACAAAAGTAAGCATACATGGAAAGTTACTGGAAGAAACACAAGAAAATGGTTAACCCTCATTACCTCTACGTAGAAAAAACTTTTCTACAATCCTTTGCAAATTTGTTTCAAATTTTACCATGTACATGTATTAACTTTTATAACCACTTAACCTTGACTGATAACATACCGTACATTGGTCTTCTACTTTGTAAAATGGTAATACGTGTCCAGCTCCTCTCAGAAGGTAATTGTGAAAACTTAATGAGGAAAAACAGATGCATGGAGGTGATTTGTAACCTTTAGAGAATGTTGCATAAACTGCATAAAAGTCATATATTATAGCTAATCATGATTTTTTTTTAGCTAGAGGTAATCATTTGATAGCCCGGGATTTACATGAGATAGATCTGAGAAAATTTAATTTAAAGGTGAAAAGATAAATGAGAAATAAATGCTAAGAAAATATCTATAAAATGTGTTCGTGGAAGAAGGATTTTCTATTGTTTGGCCTTTAAGGACAGAGGAGAAAAATTAAAAGGGTCAAGGAAACATACAAATACTCATACAAAAGGCTTTTTAAAAATTTTCTGTGCTAAATAAAAATTTACTCTCTAACATTTTTGAGGTCCTTAAAAATGAATACGAAAACATCACATGAAGTTCCACAGGAGCCTCATAATTAAAGGAGAGTCAGTTGAGGCCAAGGTGATCCAAAGAGAAATATGTTCTCTCCAAGCTGAGTGAATTTTAAACAGGTGTTTGCAGGTATCAATAAAGCTAATGTTAAGAGGAAATAGAAAAACAATGAGACCTCAGAGTATTCAGCAGAGACTGAAATTGCAACAAACTAACCCCCTACACTCACTATTAAAAGCTCATTAACTCCCAGCTGTTCATCCATTAGGCTGAGAAGAAGAAAAAGCTCATGCCCTAGCTGTCACGTATTTATACCAGAGGTTTTCATCTCATAAAAAGGAGAGAGAGAGTGAGAGGGAAGATAAGGAGAAGATAACAATCATAATTATCTCACCAGGCTGTGGAGAAAGCTGTGCTAAGTACAATAAACCTCTCGGGCAATAAAGTCAGATGAATGTCCAAAGTCTGCCCCATAAAGAAGAAAGAAGGGCGGAAGGTGGATGATGCCCGCTGGCATCACGGTTCTCGCCCTTGAGCCTTTTACAAACCAGATCCCCATGCCTTACCCCAACAGGTCACATCTAATCTGTACTCCAAGCAGAAATACCTGCAAATGAAATCTTCCACCGAGCTATCCACTATGGTGCATAGTCCCTGACTACCACATCAAATTAAAAAGAGGGCATAGGAACATAAATCAAATTTAAAGCAACCTGTGCACAGACTATTGTCCTTAAAGAGGGATGGAATGGAGTTTCGAGGCCAGTGTTCAAAATCTGACAACTTGGAAAATGATTCCAGCCCACAGGTGTTGTTTTTGGCTGAGGGATCCTAAAAGCATTTAATGTCTTCGTTGTCAATATTTAAAAGTCAAGAGGCTTAACTCATAGGTCTATCTTCAGCTTGCCTGACCAAACTGGAAGACTGCAAGGCTAGGCCTACTTTTGCACATTTCAGTTAGAAACAAGTCTTAGGTGCTTGGGTTTTTTCACCTCTGTTATAGTCCCAGAAGCATATGAAAACTTAGAAATAAACTTTCCATATATAAATTTCATGCTACAGTGTAACAGATGGATCTTTTTTCCCATCTCTTTTCCACTACACAGCCTCTCTCTGATCCCAGCCTCACCTACCTGGCTGAATGCCTACTACCTTCCTTCTCCCTCTCCACCTGGTCATCTGCTCCTCCTCAAACATGCCAGTCACCTTCTGATTCAGGACATCTTCACTTGCTATTCCCTTACCTGGAACATTCTTCCCCCAGAATTCATCAGAGCTGACTCCGTTACCTGACTGAAGTCTTTGCTCCCTCAATCCCTTCTAAGAGAGTCCTCCTTGACCACCAAATTTAAAAGTCCACCTCTGATCCCAGCTTTATTTCTTCCCGTAGAACTCATGAAAAATGCCATAATTTTTTGCTTAGTTATTGTCTATTTCCTCCCATGTATGATGTTAGCCTCAAAAGGGCAATTTTTTTTTTTTTGTCTACTGCTCTATCACCAAATGTCTGGTGAATAACAGTGCCTGGCACATAGGAAATGCTGGAAAAAAAAAAAAAAAACACCCACTCAACGAATTAACTTTGTTTCTCTAGAAAACAAAAAGCACACTCTCAACACATACACGTACGTAATAATGAAACCATGATGACTTCACACCTCTAAAATCAGAGTATAATGTGTGATAGCCCTAAAAGAAATGCTAAAGGATATTTTTCATGCTGAAAGGAAATCTTATCAGAAAGAAATCTGGAACTTTATCAATAAAGAAGACGAGCAACCTAAGTGGTGAATAACTAGATACATATTGTCTATTTTTCTTCTCTTACATTAAAATCTACATGACAACTGAAAGCAAAAATGATCACATTAACTGGCAGGGTTTTTAATGTACATATCTGTAATACCTTTGGCAACTATAATATAAAGGAAAGAGGATAAAGAGATTTATATGCTTGAAGGCTTCTATATTTTGGTCAGTGTGTCCAAACAGTAACTTTAATGTAGATTGTGAAAGATTAGATATGTATATGTTAAGCCCTAGAGCAACATTAAGAAAATAATACAAAGAGATACAACCAAAAAGACAACAGATGACAAAGTATCAAAATTCACTCAACCCAAAAGAAGGTAAGAAAGGAGAACAAAGGAGCAAAAAGTAGTAGTAACATACCAAAAACAAAAAACAAATGAAAACCCCCAAATAATTAAATGATAGGCAAAAGTCCAAATATATCATTACATTAAATGTAAATGACCTAAACACACTAATTTGAAGACACAGATTATCAGACTGAATAAAATAAGTATATTTGCAATTTAACACAGTAAAAGCCCTTCATATGCTGAGGGAAAAGACCATACTAAGGATACTCAGGTGACGTGCATTACAGAGTCAATTCTGAGATGGGAGTTCAGTGTCCCATTCATGTGGAGATGGAAGTCCCCTGAATCCCCTGGTGCAAATAACCTTAAATTAGACCTGAGTCCAGAACCATCACAACCAGGGAACAAACTGTTACAAGGCCACAGTAATAAAGCAAAACGGCTACAACCACTGCATCTGCAAACCTGGGGCAAAGTGGGGAGATCATAAGCCAGAAGCAGCAAAAAACTTAAAGGATCTCTCCCATCTTTTGTACGAGCTGAGCATTAACAAAGTAAGAAAGCAAGACTCAGGAATCCTACTCTAGCAAGTTTTGGCTCTGGCATCCATGCCCATTTCCAACAAATACACTGATTTACTTTTCAGTATTAATGGGTGCCCCCAATGTGTGTATTGGCTTAGGAGGAGGATAAAGCAGGTGTGTAACAGAAGGAGACTCTTACCCAAAAAAGTGCTCCACCCAAAGACCTGACTATACATGGCCCAAGGGCCACTGGTCACAGTGGTCTTGCTCTCTGTTCATTCCAAGTGTTACAGGTTGAGTTGTGTCCTCCAAAAAGATACTGAAGTCAGTACCTAAGAATGTGAGCTTGTTTCTAAATAAGATCTTTGCAGATACAATCAAGTTAAGATGAAGTCTAATCTAAAGGACCTGGGTACCTAAAAAAAGAGGAAAATGGCAAGTGAAGACAGACACACAGAGTGTAACAATGGAGGTTGACACTGCAGTACTGCAGTTATCCAAGGAACACTTGGGGCTATCAGAAGCTGCAAGAGGCAAGGAATGATCCTCCCCCAGAGCCTTCAGAGGGAGTACAGCCCTATCAACATGCTGATTTTGGACTTCTAGCCTCCAGAACTGTGAGAGAAAAAATTTCTGGTATTGATAGCCATCTGGTTTGTGGTACTTTGTTAGGGCAGTCCTAGGAAACTAATACAGCAAAGGACAATATTTCTCTTTGGAATGTATGATCACTTGAAGAAGAAATAGAAGAAAAGGTAAGGTTTTGTTTCCATTAGAAGAAGACCCACCCAAGAAATAAACCATTCCCGGCCTCACACCTTTTTTTGATGCAGGGATCTCAGGCTTTTGAAAAACCTACAAAGTAAATCAGAAGAGCAGCCATATAACCTAAATAGGCACAGAAACAAATGAAAGCCCCGTCTCTGGGGTAGCAGCAGCTTCTCTGCTCTGCATATACTATAACTTTTGTGAGAAACAAGAAATTAAGATTTCGATGTGTATTTTCAGACAGTGAAACACTGTGCAGGCTGAACACAGCACCTATTTGGGGCAAACACGGCCCACAAGCTATCAGCCTACAATCTCTCCTGTCAATCACACCCTGTTCCCCAAGGCAGAGACTGAGATTCTAACAAAACCCTGGAACCGGCAGAAAAGTCATAGTACCTTCAATACTTAACAGCCTACCAGTGGATTTCACTAGCTGTCTGGATTTTCTCAAGTTATTAACCAATCTTAATTTTTCTTAGAAACAGGCCATCAATATCCATCCTTGCAAGCTCATTTCACTCATAAAATGAAATGCTGGACTGATATCACATTATTAAATAGTACTTATGAAGGTTAAGAGGTTAATGGGACAAAAAACTCATACCTCATCATCATTAGTGGAGGGAAATTATCAATTGTTAATCTTATTTCTATTTTTTTGATTGAGAACATTAACTATGATTACATATATAGACTCACCGACCGATAATTATTTTTTCAATCCATGAGTTGAGGGAACTTTTCTAAGAGAAAGAACTGAAATTTCAAAGTTGATGGCATATATCCCAATTTCATGGTCTGGTATATGGCCTGGATATCAAGATTTTTACAAGCTCACCAGGTGGTCCTAGCATGGAACAAAGTTTGCAAACTTGTCCAAGAGACATTAGAAGGAAGGACTTTTTCTAACACTTGGATAGAATTTTTTATTTCAAATTCAAATTATAAGGCACTTATACCCCAAAGTTAATTTCCTCAAAGCTTTCAAATTTTCAGGAAAACAATCAGATTGATTTATGCTGTCTCTGGCCCTGTTTTCGCTGATAAAAAAATCTTCTGGGTTGCTAAATTGGTCTAAAGTTGCTCGTGTCATTTTGTAATTATGTTTCCTCGCTCAGGTAATAATTTCCATCTTAGGTGTTTTCAAATTAAACAGATTAAAAGAATGCCAATTAACTACGCACAATATGTGTTCTGAGGATGGATACAACTTTGCTTCTGCTCCTAATGAAACTCAGACCTTTCATCTCAAATTGAAGCAGAATCTCAAACACTAAAATGAAACGAGTTTGGTATTTTCCTATTTCTATTAAATTGATGCCCATCTCCACACAGGTAAAAAGCCCCCTCATTCTCTTCGTTATCCCTGAACAGCTGCACTACGGCTTCTGGGAGATCAACCGTTTATACTGCCTCTTAATAGGGGGATTACTTTTTTTCCTCTCTTTCTGCTGTTGTTATTCTTGACTTCGCAAAGCGTCTCAACTTTGGCAGGCAAATACAGGCAGTTTATTGCTCTCTGATTTCAGGGAACTGAAAGCCAACTTATCCAAAACCTACATTGGGAGATAGATCTGTGGATGATGGTCTGATTCAATTCAGAAAAAGAAGATAGTCCACTGGCATTATCCCGACATTTACGAAGAAAGAAAGAAAGGAAGGAAGGAAGGAAGGAAGGAAGGAAGGAAGGAAGGAAGGAAGGAAGAAAGGAAGAAAGGAAGAAAGGAAGAAAGAAAGGAAGAAAGAAAGAAGAAAGAAAGAAAAAGAAAAGAAAAAAAGAATGGAGTATTATTTTTAAATCCCACTAAGCGGATTGTGTAATTAAGGGAATACTGGGCCAATAACCACACCGAGATGATGATCAGTCTACTGAAAAATGCCCTCTGTTTTAATTGCTTGCTTGTCATTCGTTTCAGGGTTTGGTTTTGCAGCAAAGTGTTTCAGATAAGCAATCCTATTTGGTGGTTCATAGCTAAGCAGCCCAATTCGGAAATCCAACTGCCACTTATACAATGATTAGTCATAAAGCTAAATGGCCAAAATAGCATTTTAATTTTGAGCTTATATTTGAGCAAGAGAACATTAAAAACATTTAGCATAAACCAATGCTCTCTCCTGTAACAGTTAACTGAACTTCATGGAGAGTAACAATTACAATCCTTTGCAAAAGCGATGAGACTTTGAGCCAGTTCTTTAAAAAAAAGGGAGCTGCCATTTTTACTGCTGTGCTTGAATTGTGGATTTTAAAAACTGCAGCACGCACGCAAGTTTAATTCACTCTTGTAACCATGAATCAAACGGAGGCACATAAAGAGGGATTCCAAATCAGATAAAGCGAAATTCAGAAAATGCCATCTCTTTACCTGCCGATCTATAAAATAACTCAAGATGTAGCCTTACTGTGTTGAATGGTGTAATCAAAAAATGTGTCAGGACACTGGAATTGCAAAGCTGCTTCACTTTACACCTTGTCCCCGATGACTCATTTAAAAGTGGGCAGCCTGTCAGAATCAATGGGACATAAACACCTTTCATTCCCTGAGGAGCTGCTAGGATCCTGACCTGTGCAATCCCCTATTTTTTCAAACTCCCCTCCTTGGAATACAAGGTTTTCTTAAAAATTCTAGTATCTTTTACCAAGACTTTAGTAAGCCTATGATTATTTATTTTGCCATCAATGAGAATATGGAACTCAGGTTATAAGGATCACTGACCATGAATATAAGCTAAGGGAATTAATTTGCTTCATTTGGTTTTCCTTCTCTTTACCCCTTCCTGGAAAACTAACCATGAACAGGAGCTGTTGGTTTTCTACCCTGGCTATTTTCACTTCTTCCTCGGTCATTTTAAAAGCCATAGGCATATAAAGATGGCTATATTTGACTCATGTTAAATATATGCTGTTAATTCAGAGTAACCAAAAATGACTTGAAAGACCCTCACTGTCGATTAATTAAAAGTAACAGGGACAGCTCTGGTTTCGGGTGATTTCTCTTGTCCCCCCAGCCAAGATGACCAGACTCCTTTAACCCTTCCAAATCAGTTCTTTCCATTTTCCTTGGCTCCGTCCTTCCCTCACACTTCTTTCAAAATGCCACACTAAGGATTGATCTCACTAGTAAATAGCTTAGGACTCTGCAAATATCAGCGCGAAGAGTATCTGTCAATCATGGCAGGTAGAGGGCGGGGAGAGCTGTATACACTCCACACCTCAGGAAACATGATACAACCCCATTAATGAACGTGACCCAGCAATGCTGATTCATTATTATTAATAATCATCCACTTAACACCACTAAGGCAAAGAGTAGTTGAAGTTGGCCCCATCAAAACACTAAGATGAAAAACAATACAGTTATTGCAGAGTTAAGGGCAGATACAGTTGAAAAAACATACTCTAAGAGTTATAAAGCCTGAATTAAGCCGTTGGTTTTGAATCATGGTTATGCTTCACTGGCAAAGTCACCACTAATTTCAAAACCTTAAACTTATAGCGCTATAATTGCTTTACTAGCATTTAAAAAACATACTTGGGTATTCACAGTCATTTGCTCAGGAACAGCAGGTAACAGAAAGAATAAGCATAAACACACTTTTCCAGCAGAAGTATTTCTTTGGATGTGGAGGTTACTGAGGAATTAGAGCAAGGAGCTGAAGCTAGTGAACTTATAGTGTGAAGCTGGTTTTCTGATGTACTTTTGCATCTCTGTTTTACAGAATAAAGACAGATATGTCAGTCCACGAACTCCAAAATAAATTCCAAAGGCTTCCTTTTTCAACGAGAGGTATTTGAAGCCTACCGTGCATCAGACGCTGATCTAACACGAGGGATATAGCTCTGAGCAACAAAGGCCTGGTCCCCATCCCCACGGAGCACACAATCTCTTCTACTCCACTCACTGGATGCATCTGACAGTAACAAGAGACATCACCACACTGTATGTCGTCAGTGAATTACAAACCATTTTTACCGATGTGCATACACACTTCAAGGGCGAAGGCCAAGTTAGTGAGGCTTCAACATACAAGACTCTCAAATGCATCATGGCAGAAAGAACCAGGGTGAAGAGATTGTATTTTTCAGGGGGGTACTTTCTGAATCAGGGAAGTTCTGAGCAAGGTTTACTCGGAATGAAATGAAGAAGATGGAATATTATTCCGGGTGTGGCAAATGGGTGCTGTGATTTAGTCAAACTCAGGTCGCAAAATTGACAAGAGAATAATTTTACTTAACTGGACAACAAATAAATTGTGCAGGGTATTGGGCAATCATTTCTTACACTTCGTGACACTCTCTGTCCTACGTGTATATTCTGGTAGGGAGACCACATGCACACGCAAGCTAATCATGCCCATGCCCACTCTTCTTCCTTACCTTCCATACTTGGTCACCAGCAGACCTGACAATACTATTTTCCAGCTACCTCCTAAATCCATCACGACGGACTGAAAAATTGGCCACCGATTTCTCCCTTCATTTTAGCTATGCCCTTGCAATTGACTTTGTAGCTCCTCCCAGCAAGAGTTATCTGTTTTCTACCCCTGAATCAAGGATAGTATCTAAGACTGACTTTGGCCAGTGGGACATTAGCAAACATTCGAATGGGACTTGCACCCTGGGACCTGCCTTCTTGCTGTTCTTTTAACACTCTCAACCTGTGAACTAGTCCAGTTTTCCTATAATCACTCAGCCAAAACCAATCGACCTCAAACATCTACATGGAACCATCCTGATTATTCAATCCCTAGCTTAGCTGACCTGCTTAATGACCACAGACACATGAGCAAGTGAACACACAAGCAAGGCCAATCAAACACTTTTGAGCCTGACACAAACCAAGACAACTGCCTAGAATTTCAGGCTAAACAAATGGCTGCTGTTTCAAGCCATATGTTTTGAGGCAAAAGCTTCTACATCCATTTACTCCTCCGCTTCCTCTGCCATCATAATTTCTTGCCTACAGTATTTCAGTATCTTCGATTTTGCCCTCTCCAAACCACTCTCCACGATACAGCCAGAACAACCTTTCGAGTTATATATATGAATGTGTATTATGTAAAACATATGTATGTGGGCAACCATCTGGGTCAGTCAGTGGAACATGCAACCCTTGATCTCAAGGTCATGAGTTCAAGCTCTACATTGGATGCTGAGGTTGCACAAAAATAAAATCTTAAAATATATATATATATATATATATATATAAATATGTATATGTATATACACACATACACATATGTAGTATATGTATGTATTTGATGAACAGAATGGTGTGTTGCAAATGTTTAACAACCGTCGCAGAGGCAGGAAGGGTGAATGATCTGTGGCATTTGCTGGTTTCCATAGTGTAAAGTGTCCTCCAGAGTGGATTTCAAGCTACCAATGGTTTAATATAACTTGCTTGCTAAAGTCTTACAAAGTGAACCATCAGCTTTCAAAGCCAGTGTACAGCCCAATCTTGTATAACACTCACTCTTCGCTCCTTAAAGCTTTTTTTTTTTTTTAAGTAGGCTTCACACCCAGGGGAGACCGCAGTGCAGACTTAAACTCATGACCCTGAGATCCAGAGCTGAGCTGAGATCAAGAGTCACTCAGATGCACGGGTGCCTGGGTGGCTGAGTTGGTTAAGAGTCCCGCTCCTGATTTGAGCTCAGTCATAATCTCATAGTTTCACGAGTTGGGCTCTATGCTGACAGCACAGAGGCTGCTTGAGATCTTCCCTCTCTTTCTGTCCCTCCTCCCCTCAAACTCTCTCTCTCAAAATAAACGAACTTAAAAAAAAAAAAAAAAAAAAACAGGGGTGCCTGGGTGGCTCAGTCAGTTGAGGGGCCGACTTTGGCTCAGGTCATGATCTCACGGTCCGTGAGTTCGAGCCCCACGTCCGGCTCTGTGCTGACAGCTTCGAGCCTGGATCTTGCTTCGGATTCTGTGTCTCCCTCTCTCTCTACTCCTCCCTGTCTTATGCTCTGTCTCAGTCTCTCGAAAATAAAAAAAAAATTAAAAAAAATTTTAAAAATTTTTAAAAAAACAAACAAACAAGAAAACACCACACAGTATGCCAAAATTCAATGGTTCACTCCGTTTCTTTAAAAAAAAAAAAAAAAACCGTTGAGTGCTTCACTGGCTGAACCATCCAGGCGCCTGCTCTTGAAAACTTTTAATGGATAAAATCCAAATTCCACAGATTACAATTCTTAGCTACCCCAACAGATTCACGTGTACTGGAAATCACAAAATAGAGAAACACTCCAGCCAGAATTTTATTTGGCCCATACAATTAAATTTTAATCTATTGCCAATATTTTTAATTTCCCAAGTATGAACTGAGAAACTCTTGAAAAATCAGGCCATCTAGCATGGTAAATTGGAGCTCAGAGGACGAAGCCACTTGAAACCGGCTTGAGTGTTTTGATTCCTAAGCCCTGCCCCCGTATCTTGTACCAGTCCTGGCTCACTTCTTTTGATTATCCATCCTCCTAGACACAGAAGTTTGAATATGAGGTATAAAATTTTCTGAGCCTTTCTACTTCCTTCAATAGGCAATATTCCATTCAGTTTATTCTAAACTCTCCTCGCCTATGTTTAGGTAATTCCAGGATTCATGTTAAATAACACCTCCTCATGTGACCTCTCAGAACCCCGTTAAACCTTCCCATTGCTTCTTTATTGTTAACATTCATCGTGCTCACGATGACCAACGAAATGCCAGTCTCTCCCTCTACATGTTAAGTACCTCAGAGCAAATGATCACCATTTCAGTACTCAGCACACATGATCTGAGAGAAAAATATACTTTAAATGTTCGTTAAGTGAAAGAATAGAGTCCGCAGATAATCAGATAAATTAAACATGATTTTGTGCAGAGATTCCTGTGGGAAGGACTTAGATAAGAAGTAAAAACAATTTTAGCTAGATGTTCAAGAAAAGCTACAGACACAAACAGCAGAGAGGGCAGAAAGCATTCCAGATGGGAAGAGCTTCTCGAGTTGTGAGCTTTGGACCACTCTGCATCCATTATCTCAATGCCAGCAAAAGCCTGATTTTCCTTTAGTCCAAGACCCTTCCTTTCCTAGGCTCAACCTTGTGACTCAGGTAGGGTCCTACCTTCAGCTCCATGTATATATAGACCCTATGACCCATACCTAAGAGGTCAATGCCTTGCATCTACTCCTGGTCACAATAATTGGTTTAGCAATGAGTTCATGACTCAGTCCGACCTAAAGCAGACCCAGTTAGAGCTAACCTAGTCTTACACGCAACTGATGAATTCATTGCTCTGTCCTAGAACACTGAAACTGGTAAGGATAGGAGGCTTGAGCTATTGCTGTCATCTTGCCACCATGTGAAACCACAAAATAAAAGTAAAATCCACAGGAAAACAGAGGCAAAAGAGAGACAAAAATTGAATCCTAGAGCTCCTGCTGGAAGCTTAGTCAGTCTGAGGACAGCAAGCTCTGACTTCACAGGAGTACCTTCCAGCCATGATTCGTTTTTGGCTTCGGACATACTCAATAAGTTATTGACACTTGGAAAGAAACCTACGTAAAATAAGGACCTCTATGACCAATGTTATAAAACTAAAGACCCTAAATAAACCACATGCTCACTGCAAGGGGCTTATAGTCATTGATTAGGGGATGAAACTGAAAAAGAAAAAAAAAAATGGCCAAACTATAGAGAAACAAAGACGTGATTATAGGATCCAGATACCTTACTAGTTCCAAAAAGTGGGGTGCTACATAGTATTTAAAACAAGTCTGGGGTGATGGGCAAAGAGGAGGGCACTTGTTGGGATGAGCACTGGATGTTGTATGGAAACCAATTTGACAATAAATTATTCAAAATAAATAAATAAATAAATAAATAAATAAATAAATAAATAAATAAATAAAATAAAACAAGTCTGCGTACAAAATAAATTCATATACTGACTTTTTCAGAAAAGCAAAACCAGGGGCGCCTGGGTGCCTCAGTCGGTTAAGCAGCCAACTTCGACTCAGGTCATGATCTCGCGGTCTGTGAGTTCGAGCCCCGCATCGGGCTCTGTGCTGACAGCTCAGAGCCTGGAGCCTGCTTCAGATTCTGTGTCTCCCTCTCTCTCTGCCCTTCTCCTGCTCACGCTCTGTCTCTCTCTCTCTCTCTCAAAAATAAACGTTAAAAAAAAAAAATTAAAAAAAAAAAAAAGAAAAGCAAAACCAGTAAGATGAAGTCATACAAGATAAAATAGGATCAAGGAATATCATAAAATATATAAATATCGGCAAAGTTATTGTAATTAAGTTTAAATTGGAGCTGAGCTGGGGTGCCGGGGTGGCTCAGTCAGTTGAGCATCCAACCCTTGGTTTCAGCTCAGGTCATGATCTCACAGTTCATGGATTTGGGCCCCACACTGGGTTCTGTGCTGCTGGTGCACAGCCTGCTTGGGATGCTCTCTCTCTCCCTCAAAATAAATAAACTTTAATAAATAAATAAATATGGGCTGAGATCCCTGGTAACCAAGGTAAAAAGGAAACTGACATCTCTTTTATTGCAATCCTTCTTTATTTTAAAAGAAATATACGTCTTAAAAATACCTTAAGTTCTAGGCAACAGGGAATCATCCACTGAAGGGTTTTTGAACAAAGACACGTTACGCATGCTTAGTAGACAGAATAATAAACCAAACCCTTCCCGTCCCCTGCCCCACCCAACAAATGTCCACATCCTAATTCTCAGAACCCATGAATAGGTAACCTTACCTGGCCAAGGGACTTTCCATGTGTGAATAAGCATCTTGAAATGGGGAGAATGGTCTGGATTATTCCAGTGGCCTCAGTAGGGTCATGGGGTCATTCTAAGAGGGAGGCAGGAGTCCCAGAGTCAGAAAGAAGGCAATGTGAGAAAGGAAGAAGAGGGGGAAGAGGCCAAGTCATGAGAGGCCATGGCCAAGGAATGAGACAGAGAAAGGACAAAGAAATAGATTTACTTGAGCCTCCAGAAAGAATCAGCCCTGATAACACCTTGATTTTAGACTTCTTACCTCCAGAATTGTGAAATGATAAATTTGTGTTGTTCGGAGCAATTATATTTGTCGTATAAAGCCAATGTGCTTACAGACATTCTATCCTGGCATCACAGAACCAAGCTTTTCAAAACAGAAGGAAGCATGGAGTGATTCTTGTGCAGCCCAGCAGCTCCAGTGGTATGAAAAAATGGAGCCACGTAGCGGCTCGGCAACCTGCCCAACCACAGAAACAGTGACTTCCCTGCCTCGCTGTTCACACTCACCTCCAACAGGTCTTCCCCATGCTTGTTTCTCAGCTCTCTAGGACCTGGCACCAGAATGGGGAGGCTGCTTTTGAAGAATTTCATTAAGGTGCGTTTGAAAGCTTGTCAAAACTTAAAGAGCAGAAGAAAAGCAAGTTCATCTGCCAGGTACATACTCCACAAATTCAATGAGAACCAGAGCACATGAAAAAATATGTTGGAATCATCATTAATGAGACGTGGAACTGAAAAGAGGCTAAGGAGAGGGCAAAGTTATAAGATCAAAAACACGGGACATCAGCTTTGTCACCAAAGCCGTACCTATGTGGCAGGCATCCGAGGGAAGAGCGGAGGAGCCTACCTTTCGACAGTTGCAAAGCTAATTGGGCTTTCACGTGTTGAATGGCCACTGCCGCCTGGTATGAAAGAGCCCACCATTAATTTAGGTGGCCACTCTCTCGGACACCAGAGTTGCACAGCCAGAACTATTCTGCATTTAAGTTCCAGCAAAGGTCACCCATCATATCAGGGTCATTAATTTTATTTTTATGGACACAGCACAGGAAAATGATATGTATTAATCATTTACTAATCATGGGGCATGTCGATTTCCAGGTGAAACTCACATGCATGTCCCTCTTGGTCAAAATAGTAAGACGACTTACTGTTTTGCTGAAGCATTCTTGTTTCGTTCTGTCTTTATCTAAGTGACCATCACCTCGTAGTCATGAATGAGCTCTGGAATCCCTATGAATTTTGCTACAGTGTTTTGGGGAATATACAGTTCCAGACTGGAAAGCAATTAACTCTCTTGTCCACTAATGGCTGTTCCGTGGCTTATGTAAAAGGTATATTAACAAGCTTCTTGTTTTGCTTACTCTAAGTATCTGTTGACCACAACAGGAACGTGGCCCCTAAAAACATTTTTTACCTCCCACCTATCTATCACAGCAATTCAATTAGGTAACGTCTTATTACCATGATCTAGACCAGAAGTTGGCAAACTTTTTCTCAGAAGACCAAACAGTAAATATTTAGGCTTTGAGGACCAAGCAGCAGAATAAAGGCTATTATATCAATGCCTAAATAATCATTTAAAGTGACCCTTTGAAAATTTAAAGTATGGGGGTGGCTGCGTAGCTCAGTCGGTTAAGCGTCTGACTTCAGCTCGGGTCATGATCTCACTGCTCCTGAGCTCAAGCCCCATGCTGGGCTCTGTGCTGACAGCTCGGAGCCTGGAGCCTGCCTCAGATTCTGTGTCTCCCTCTCTCTCTGCCCCTCTCCCGTTTGCACTCTGTATCTTTCTCTCAAAAATAAATAAACATTAAAAAAATATTTTTTAATTTAAAGTATGTTCTTAGCTTATGGGCCCTACAAAAGGATGCAGTGGACCAGATTTGAACCAAAGGCCGTACACTGCCAAATCCTGATGCGGATAATTGAGAAACCCTATTCATAGGTAGGAAGAAAACCTCGTAACATGAATTTTGAGCCATTCTCCTCATCATTCAAATTATTTACACAGAACTCCATGCAAGGGCGACCAGTCAGTTCAGTCAGTTGAGACCTGATTTCAGCTCGGCTCATGATCTCACGGTTCATGGGTTCAAGCCCTGCATCAGGCTCTGCACTGACAGATCTGAGCATAGAGCCTGCTTCGGATTCTGTGTTTTCCTCTCTCTGCCCCTGCCCTGCTCACACTCTGTGTCTCTCTGTCGCTCTCAAAATAATAAAATAAATAAACATTTAAAAAAAAAAAAAACCTCCATCCAGTTTTTTCCCCCAGAACCCAGAAATCTATAGTGTATATCGGTACAAGATGCCCAACAACCACTGGTATCTTCAGGGGTTTTTTTGCAGGTAAATGCAATTAAGGAAAACGGATAGACATACATGTTCAAGAGATTTTTCAAAGCAAGGGGAGGGAGATTACATTATACCCCTGCCCTGTTACCAAATGGTAATGGTGGTATTAAGCAACGGAGAAAACTATTTTAATTTATATCACCAGTTAGCTAACTTCTATAGGCAGTTTTTCCTTCTCTAATTGACATTTTATAAATGGTATCTGCTTCGTAAGTGTTCCATTTTGATTTACGCCAATCTGTTGGCATCGCACATGAACTGGAAGAAAATATGGAGCCTTCTGCTTCAAGTGTCTTCATTTACATGCTAATCAGAAGGTCAAAATGAATCTTTGTCATGTTGAGGGCCCTGCACATTGGCCCAGAAATAAAAGGCAGCCTGGGGATTCTTTTTTTTTTCTTTTGCTGGCAGGAAGGATAATTCTTTTTTTAAAAAAAGGAGCAAGTGATAACGATGGACGTTTAGGACGACAAAATCTAGCGCATTAGGAAATGCACACCGTGGAGCGTGCTTTAGTGCAGTGAGTATGACCGTGTTTAAGTTGAAAATTGTCCTTCATTCCAACCGTAGTGGAACAGCAGATGGCCTGAAGTTACCATAAATAAGGAAGCTCTAGAAGTACTCTGCGTTGAAGAGCAGCCAAAACACAACAGTGTTGAACAACACAGAGCACAGAGAGAACATCTGACACAGGCAGAAGAAAGAGAATCCTTTCCCCACAGAGTAAGATTTCTAAGCACAGTACAACACCCGAGACATCACCCAGCATTTCTGAGCAGCAGGGATGCACGTGGCAGCCTCATTCTTAAAGGTTACACGACAGGAAGTTGGCCTTTCTTTCTTTCAGTTAAATTACCACATTTTCACAATAAAGAACCTGAAAGAGAACTTGAAGTGCTTTCTTTGGCAACTTGCTGTCAAAATCCCCTCTTACTCTGAAGATGAAAAGCTGTCCAATGCGATGGACAATTCTAAGGGAATGGTTTGCTTGAGCTTACATGGAACTTTCTACCCTTCTCTAGATACTGTGACTTTTTTCCTTGCTTCTGTCTACCTAACTGAATACCCGAAATGCCATCCAAAAAGTTCTTCATTGCTGAAATTACAAAGGTAGCTCGTGTTCTATCTACTGCAGCTACAGTCGTAATAGTCTGTGGTTATCAGGCTTCAACAAATAAATACACGTGAGATCCACATCCGTCTACTATTTACTGTACTATGTAACCAGCGATACAGCAATACCTAACTTAGAACAATACTCCTTTCCCTGTGTTTCCACAGAATTGGTTTGAAACTGCTGCCTTCTCTTGATCGGACTGGTGAAATGATGAGTGCCACAACCCTGATCCATAACTCTGTCCTAGGCAAAGCTGATTTATTCACAGCCACCCTGTTGGTGTGGCCTCCCTCCACTCAAGGGATAGGACAAAGGCCAAGATGTGCCATGATGGTTTACACGGATAATGGGGTAACTGGTAATCATTTTTCCAAGGGTGAGTCCCAAGGAGGAGACCAGGGTGCGAAGGGAAGTACCAACAAATCTGGCTGGGCTGCAGGTCTGAGCCTCATTCCTGAATCTCATTTTACTCATGTTTTGATTTTTCTCTTCCTCATCCTTTTGTTTTTCATTAGTTTCAATAGGTGGAAAAAAGAGGGATAAGACTCATTGTATCAAGAGCTAAGATGCCTGCCCTCAAGAAGCTCAGAGCCTTCAAGGGCCTTTACTTTTTGGTTTTTTGCCAACATTATTTATATAATTAGAAAATGAGCAGAAAACAATGTCTGGCCCACTTCTTCAAGAAACTTGAATTCAATGTACCCCTTCGAAGAAACTCCCGACCCCTATTTCAAAGGCACCTAAGCACGTGGTCTCTGGATTAGTCAATACATAAAGGACATTAGGGACATATAAAATATGTAATCACTAGAAAACAACTCACAAACAACCCATCAGGTATACAGTATCTTGAATTTGGGTGACTAAGTACAAGATAACATTTTGAACACTGCAGAAAAGCAATATGCCAGTGACCTGGACAGTATTTTATTCTATACTTTATGTCCTGGCTATCAGGTGGCAGAAAAAAACCCTTTCACTGAAGTCTGTGACGTGGCATTTTCTTTCTAAGTAAAGAGGAAAATGGCTTTCCCCGAATGCAATAGTCGGTAGAAGATGCTCTTGACTGGTTCTCACACATTATAATTGTCTGATTTAAAAACTGTCAAAAGTCAAAGGCATCAAACAAGAAAATATTTCACTTCAAGTGACATTTCTAAGGAGGTCAAATTAGCCCTAACCATTTAGTTTGCCATTCTGTCTTGTTTATCTAAACCATGTATTATATACTCTGTGGTTGAAATTTTATTATAAAAAGCTTACCACCTGGGACTTCGCCAAGAAGATGTAAGCTTTACATGTACTATTTGGCCAAGAATACACAAGACTAATGATAGACAAATGTCATCAAGAGTTGTTTGATGAATGCTAACGAGGGCCAGAAACTACTCTAGAAGCTGCGAATAGGAGAGTGGAGAAAGTCACTCTATTACTACTCCCGCGAGAGACAAGAAATGCTGAGTGCATCAGACATGCCCATCACAACATCTACTGACTTGCTCTCTGCTCACATTCAATTCTCAATCATCTTGTGCCTCATCTCCTACCACCGAATAGTCTAGGGTAACTAATCCAGAGGCTGCCTAGAGACTAAGACCTTTGTTCTGGCATTAAAAAAACACCAGCTTGAGTTGCTCTCCTTCCACTCCTTGAACTCGAACTAAGGAGTACCAAGAGAGAAGGTAGTTCGCAATGGCAGCTGAAGCTGAGAGCTCATGAAGGCGGTCATTCTCTAAGGGGGACGGGGAGGCCTTGTTAAAGGCAAATGCTAGCTAATGTTACAGCACAGCAGAAACAGTGAGCCAGCAGAAGCAATGATGAAGGAGCGATCATTCCCAGTTCAGAGCCAGACTGCCCACACGCAGGCATTTTGGAAACATAGAGGGCAGTTGGGGTTGTCTCAGGAATTGGGTGGACAACGGTATCTTGCAGTACTCCTGAAGTCTTGCACAGTGAAGAACTCTCCAGAGATGTACGTGAGTTTTAATGCCCTGCGGTACATTCATATATATTGCAAATAAAGGTGGGGTGCACTAACGAGTAAATCTAGGGAGGACTGTTTTGTTTTGTCCAGAGCTTTGCAAAGAGGCACTCATCATTTCCAGTAGACCCAGCACCTACACAGGACTGCTTTGCATTACGTTCTCCACCCTAACACACCTCTGCTGGTTTGCATCCGAAGCTGTTACAGTCAGAGATTCCGCACAGTGTTAAAGTATCTGATTACATCGTGCCCTGTGACGCTGTCATGCCTGGGCATTTACATATTGAACCATAGATCCTTCTATTCCCTTTTCATTCTCCTTTATAATAGGGTAAGGCATGGTCCTAGCAAGTTTTTCTTTAATTGTGTGTATAAGTAGGTTGTACTCTTGGTGAATTTTGGCTTCAAATAGTAAAGGAGGTACTGAAAAATATTTCTTAGAAGAAAAAACAGAATGGAGATGGGGTTGAAGCCAGTCAGAACAGAGAAGGAACATACAGGAGAAAGGGAGTGTTCTAACACAGAAGCACATCCATGAGCAAGACTCTAAAAATGGCCCTTTCAAAGCGTCCAGCTTCCAGCTGGTCCTGGGCCTTCAACCCCGCCACCTAGGTCAGGCCGTTGCAAATACATCTTGCCCCCTGTCCCATGACCCCTAATATCTATCCAGCTACCATAACAATCATCCAAAAATAATCATTACTAATGTATCTTTCCAAATTTCCAAGGCATCTTAAAGTGTTCACAATCTAGACCCAACTAATCTTCCTAAAATAATTTATTGCCTACCCAAGCCCTCTGAATGAGCTGCCCAAATCTACTCTTTTCCCTAAATAGATCACGAGATGTCCCCGATCCCATCTTCATACCTTCTGGTTTTCCTATGGCCAAGCCCATTCTCAGCTAATTCTAAATTGTTTATCTTTCCCTTATAGTTCAATACAAATCCCATATACAGAAGTCATTTAGTCTTCTAAATATCTAAGGGAGCCATGAAGTATGACACAGCAGGCCAATAGTGTATATTACACTCAGTAACAACCTGCCCCAAAACCTCACAGGCTTTCAACAATGGTTTGCTTCTCACTTATGGGGACCATCCAATGCAGATAAGCAATGCTTCTGCTCCGTGTTGTTTTCATTCTAGAACACAAATTAAGGGAGCAGCCTTTAAGTTAAACATAACTGCTCAGTATGACAGAGAGTAAAAAGAATATGGAGATTCTTGATAATTCTTAAGCTTTTACTCAGAAGGTACGTGTCACTTCCACTCAGATTTCATTGGCTAAATCAAACCATATGACCAAACATGAGGTCATTGAGGCAGGGAGGGAAAGGGCGACAAGCATTTTCAAAGAATATTAACATCTTTAATAACTGAATCAGCTTTCATAGTTAGTGAACACCTCCCAGCAATACCCTCATACCTGTAGTTCCCAGGTTTCATGGTCAACAGCAACATGTCATTTACTGGTATTCTGTTCTAATATGACGACAGTGGTGGATTTGAACATTTTTTAATTAATTTTTTTAAGTTAATTTGAGAGAGAAGAGGAAGAGGAAGAGGAAGAGGAAGAGGAAGAGGAAGAGTGGGGGAGAGTCAGAAAGAGAGGGGACAGAGAATCTCAGGCAGGCTCCAGACCGTGAGCACAGAGCCTAATATGGGGAATGAAGTCATGAACCATGAGATATGACTTGAGCCGAAATCAAGTGGCGGACACTTAACTAACGGAACCACCCAGGTGTCCGGGATTTGAACATTTTAAAGTATAAGTCGAAACCCTGAAAGAACAGTGACCAATCTAAATCAGAACCAATAATCCCTCTTGGACTGCCATTTTGTGAATTTGGTTAACCAATGCAATTAATTAAGTTCTACTACAACAAAATAAGGTGGATATGAATTTATAGTGCACTTTAACAGTATGGGGGTTATAGTTATTTGTCTAGAAAGATAATTTGTTGCCAATATCATATGGCTGGGGTGTGGTTTTTTTTTTTTTTTGCAGTTTTAAAATACACAAATTTATAATAGGGAGATAGAAAGTATTAAAATCTTACATGTAGAAAGTCAGGCAAAATGAAACCCTCCACAATTAAACAAAATGTGAAAAACTTCATTTCACAGCTGGTGAGCCACGGAAACTACAAACTGTTCATGTTATGCCACAGAAAGGTGCCCATTTAGCTGGTATGTGGACACCCAGTGACTTCATTAGTACTGTGGAAACCGATTCTGCAAATTATTTTACTCACGATTTTGCTGTTGGTTTAACAGTAAGCACTTACAAATTATTTTTAGTTCCGTAATAATGTCATCCATACATTCAATGATGCTGAATAACGTAGCCAAACAACGGTAACTTTTGAACTACCTCTAAAATATGTACACCATGCTCTTAATTTAGGTACAAACTCAAAGCTATTAGAGATGTTATGGAGGAAATAAACACGGCATCAAGGCAACAATAAGATACGATGGCTATAGATTTATAAGCCATGAAGTCTACTTTGCTTGGTTTTTTTTGGTTTGTTTTTCTTTTTTCCAGGAGAAAACAAGTCCTTGAAGATCCACGCATTAAGAATTACGTGAGTTCTTACGTATCACTCCAACAATAAACCCCACTGCCACCCTGCATTTTAAGTCTCTCCACAAAGAATAAGGCCATGAGGGCGCATTCGCAATAACTACACTTCTTTCAGGTGTTTTGCCCATACACAACTTTCTATCCAAAAGAAAAATGAGAAAATATTGACATGTTTAAACCACGGTAAGTACCTAACAGCGCTGTGTCTTCTATTTAAAGCCGCGGCTGTCAAATCCAGCACTTACGGAGATATTTGCAAGTGCTCCTCCAGTAAATCTGTGATGAAAACCGCCTGTAGAAACCTCTACTGGTATTAATTTTTGCAATCCTATTGAGCCTCATGTTAACAAAATAAAAATGTATTACGCCCACTCTATTTCTACAGCAGGTGGGGAAAGCCTTGGAAAACTACTTGGTTACTTGTGGCCGGCATAGCTGTCTTTCTAAATTATCCAGTGAAAACAAATACTGACTTTCGAAAAAAAAAAAAAATGTAATCCCAAGGATGAGAAGGATATAAAATACCGCATCACGTCCAATACCGCTAACATCTGCAGGCCTACTGCGTGCAAAGCAATGTGCCAGGTCTAAGCCTCAAATTCTCACCCAAGGAGCTACTTAATATGCTAACAAAAAAGCGACCCTCTTATGAACTCCGACTGAAGCTCATCTGTGTACCTCTCGGTGACAACCGTCCTCACAATTTATTGGATCTTCTCACTCATTCTCACTCAAGAAAATATCACTAGCCACTGCTAGTTATCTAAAATGACCTCTACAAGACGACTTCCCTGAAGTCGCTACACTTGTCATTCCTTTTGCCGTGTTTCAAGCTTTGCTAATAGGGAATTAATTTCACACTCACTTCTTTAACCCTAGTGTACAACTGTTGATTTGCTAGCTCTTCTCTCCTGGTACATTAGTTGTTTCAAATGAGGTTTCAAACCATGAGGCCCACGTCACCTCAGGCGGGTTTATGAGAACGGCTTTGGCCTTTTCCAAATGAAGGAGAGCAGTCAATCCCTAGTCCTCAGGGACCGATCATCCCTTCAAACCCAGAGAATATATAGAAGATATTCACTGGCTCTTACGAATGAAGATCCTGGGGTTTCAGGGCACCTGGGTGGCTCAGTCAGTTAAGCATCCAACTCTTGACTGCTGCTCAGGTCATGATCTCACACTTCATGAGTTCGAGCCTGACACTGGGCTCTGTGCTGATAGTGCAGAACCGACTTGGGACAGTCTCCCTCTCCCTCCCTTGCTCACCCTCACAAACTTTAAAAAAAAAGAAAAAAAAAAGATCCTGGGGTTTCACCATACTTCCTGTAGTCTTTTAGTCACGCTCCTGCCAGGGACGCACAACTGAGGTCCTCAGGCATCCAGGGGCCCACGATCAGAACTTGTGGGGGAGGGGATACAGGAACGTGAACTTGAAGGGGGAAACAAGTTACATCGTTATTCCCCTGACCTCACACTGGATCCAGCACTTCGTACAATGATGAATGCAGTCAACGAAACTCAATACGGACAGCTGTACCCGAGAGTTTGTCACCCGAAGCAATCACGAGTATTTTCATCTCACATTTCGGTTGTGCCAGATGTACTAAAATATCCCTTCTGCGCATTACTACTTCAAAATTACAGTAGTTATTCGGCCTGACACATGATCCTTTTAACTGTGTTGCTCGAGTTCAAATATCGACTTAACTCTCATTGGTTTTAATATTTGATATCTGTATTTCAGCACAGTGGGTTTTCTTGGTTGTAGTACTGACTTTATGAATTAAAAACATACCAAGTTTCCTGGGGGCACCCAGCTGGCTCAGTCAGTAGAACATGCCACTCTTGATCTCAGAGTCATGAGTTCAAGTCCCACACTGGGCCTAGAGCTTACTTTAAAAAAAATAAAATCAGAATTTAAAAAAATGGTTAGGATGGTAAATGTTACGTGTTAAAAAACAAAACATAATGGGTTTCCTTTGTTGTAGTGCTGATTTTATTTTGTCAACTAAAAGCACAATCCAGGGGTGCCTGGGTGGCTCAGTCAACTGAGCATCTAGCTTCGGCTCAGCTTATAAGCTGTGAGCTCAAGCCCCTGAGTTTGAGCCCCGCGTTGGGCTCCATGCTGACAGCTCAGCGCCTGGAGCCTGCTTTGGATTCTGTGTCTCCTTCTCTCTCTGCCCCTCCCCTGCTCACGCTGTCTCTCTCTTTCTCAAAAATAAATGAACATCTAAAAAACTGTGTCAAAAAAACAAACGATCCATACATAATGTGCTGTCAAAAAAGTCCATGACTCAGAGAACAGACGCCAGTGGTGGGGTGCAGGGACAGTGCCCAGCACCAGCGAGGAAGCTAAAGCCTGGAGGGGCTAAATGGCTGCTCTAAGTTATTAAAAAAAAAAAAAAGTGACAGTAACAACACAGATCATTTTTGAATATTTACTGTATCTGTTTCCTATTATTGTTATAACACATTACTTCAAATTCAGTGGCTTAACACAATACCAACATGATTTTTATGGTTCTATGTGTCGGAAGTCCAAAATGGGTGTAACCGTGCTACAATCGGTGTTGACGGGGTCACATTCCTTCTGGGGGCTCCAGGGAGAAGCCATCTCTTTGCCTTTTCCAGCTTCTACGAGATGCCTGCGTTGCCTGGCTCATGGCCCGTTCATCTCCACAACCAGCGACCGTATCACCCTCCTTCGGACATCGCATCTCTTTCTGATTCCGACACCCCCACATCTCCCCTTTACTCACAAGGACCCTTGTGATTACAGGGGGCTCCCCCGACTCATCCCGGACCATCTCCCTACCTCCAATCCTTCATTTAATCACACCTGCAATGTCGCTTGTGCATGTAAAACGACCCATTCACTGGTAAGCGATTCAGATATAGAACTCTTTGGGAAACCCTCCTCTGCCTACCATTCTAACCGTATTTCCCACCTATGCTTTACAGGGCAAAACAATCCAAAGAGCTTGAAAAGATCATCTTCAGTGTAATAGAGAATTTTGAGGTTTTAAGTTGAGTTCAAGGTCATGCAGCCGGCAAAGGACAGAAACAGGACTCGGTCCTCTTAGCCACGAGACTCTAACAAGAGGTGCTTGGGGACACCTATGATGTACGAGCTGCTTCACCTGTTCAGTATTTCCCTGTCCTTTTTCCTCCAGACTTGGTGGCCTACCTTCTCTAGACCCGTTCTCACTTTCTCTCGAACACAGAGTTTAATGCTTTCTTTCAGGACTTTTGAGAGCGTTGTGCCGTCACTGCCATGACCCTGGTCAGATTGGAATTTTATTTTTATTTATCCAGTATTAACCTCACCTTAAAGGACATACTTCGGAGGAGGGGGAAGCAAAAAGCAGAGGCTCACTTAATAGGTTCTTTATCCCCACCGTAACTTGTAAGAATGAAAACACAACCTTTGAAGGGAATGCCTTTCGTTACCTGTGAATTCCTGTTCAGCGTATCTCAAGGCCCATTCAATGGCCATTTCTACCCTTCTCTGCAAGGCATTCTTTTGCATTCTATGGGGAACATGGCGAAGTATCCACCCCTGCTCTCAAACGGTTGACAACCTAAGGGATGTCAAAGAGAGTAAGCAGAAATCAACAGAGCAAACCTATTAGACGGGGAGGGACACGGTCAGGAACCCAGGCTGGCGGTCAACACCGTGAAGAGGGTTTTAATAACAAATCGAACCAGAGGGACCTTCAGAACAGGCAGGGGGCTCTGCAGAGAGAAGGGGGTTCTGAAGGGAGAGACTGCTGCCGGACAGAGAGAGAACACAGAGGCTATGAATCACGGCAGCGTTCAGGGAAAGGTTTTATTTGAGCTGAAGAGAAGAGGTGAGAGAACAACAGGACATTGGGACCTGGAATCAGAAAGCCTGCTTTTTTTTTGAGGAACCAGTTCTGCCACTATCTGCGTAACCAGAATTCCTTGAAAATGCCAAGTTTTCTTGTCCATTAAAAAAAAAAGGGGGGGATAATTAGAAGGTTAATTCGGAGGGGTATTATCTGCCAAAGTGTTTATCTGGATTTCAGGGTACAGTCGCAGTAGAGAAGCACTACCTGGAAAGGGAGGGGAAGAGGAAACAGACACAGCGCAGAGGGTCCCCGACTCACGATGGTGGGACGTGAAGAGTTTGTGCTTGGAGACGGTGCCACAGCAGGACACATTCGGGAGAAACCATACTGAATTACTGAACCTGCATCTCTTCCCAGGCTAGAATCTAAGACGGGATGCTCTCCCGTGCTGCTGGGAAGTGGCAGCCACCACTCCCAGGGAGCCACGCGTTCCCGAGGGTCAACCACCAACACATTTCCAACCGTTCTGTACCCATCGAGTCGTTCGGTTTTTTGCTTTCACGACAGTACACAATAAACTACATGGGATGTTCAACACTTTATTCCAAAACAGTCTTTATGTTACTGGATTTGGCTGAACTTTAGATTAAGTTCTCAGAGCACATTTAAAGTAGGCAGGGCTAAGTTATGATATTCAGAAGGCTAGGTCTATTAAGTACCTTTTTAGCTTATGATATCTTCAACTTATTATGGGTTTATCAGGACGTAACCCCATCATAAATCAAGGAATATCTGTGTAGTATTATCAATGGTCTGAGGAGGCTCAAGAATAATGAAAACACATTCCTTCTGAACATTCAATACTTTTCTACTCAAACCCTTCTCACCTGGCAATGTTATGAGAACAACCCGATATAAGATAAAATAACAGGTCATGCATTATTTCAGAAGATTTCCATTTTAAAGGAAGTTACCTGTTGCTCCAAAGACTTTAGAATTATTACAGATACAGCCTATGGACACAGAGTCTAGAATTTTCCATGACTGCAACATGACTTCGTATGAAATACAGCATCCAAGGTTATATTAGCATGTCTGTCTAGGGAGCCCCAGTAAATAACATGAACGTGACGTATTTTGAGTATCTAAAGCTTTCAGGTAGTTATCAAATAGAACTATAAGAAACAGAACTAGTAGAACTAATAGAACTACTACAAATAGAAGTGAAATTAAGAACTTTTCCTAAAAAGAAGTCTGTTAAGAATGAACAGTCCACAAACTTTTTTATTTAAATTGTGTGTAAATATTTAATTTAGAAGAACGATTTTTCTTAATTCTTTTATAAGCTTGGAATGAAAGTTTCCATTAACTGAGATCCACTCTTAAAACTTCCTAAACAATTACAAAAATCAAACATGTTCATGTCTATAGTTTAAAAAAATATAAAATATAAGCACTTTCAAAGTTCATTTCTTTACAAGATAGAGGAATAAAAGTCTAAGGTCAAATGCATACCAAGGTATTCCCATGGTGAGCCGTGAGATCTAAGGTAAAGTGGCAGCCTCAAGTCTGAGTTGCCTCATGTATAGAACAATGATAAAAATGTGAAAATTACTTGAAGCAATTATTGTAAAATTTCCAACACTCAGGTAGATGGCTGGCAGAGACATGCATTCCCCATTTCGTATACCTCATTAGCCAGGGTAACACTCACTCTGGCTTCTCGCCCCAAGCTTGAAGAACCCCTCTTAAGAGAAGAGAAAGAAAGACTTAGATAATTGGCAGTTCAGCAAGTTTAGGGAGAAAGATGTGGCCATTCCAAGGTCCATCCGTGGTAGGATCCCTTTTAGAATCTGCTTACCTGAACGAACACTAATATTCTGATCTGCTTGGCTCTCTGTAATAGGAACCTACTTCAACCATGCCCGGTAAATAAACCCCTCTGATTTTAGACTAAAGTAGGGGCAAGTCCACTTTGCCATAAACCCAAGGCTACATTCTCTTCTCCTGCCATTATCAGCATTAACGTTGAAAGTTTATTTATCCACCTATTTATTTTTTATCACTTGGTTCTGAATTCGGACACATGGTAAAGAACGTTGTATAATTCAAATAATAGGCACATAATACTAACAGCTATTCATACCATCACCACCTAAATCCTCCTGAGCTTCACCACTTTATGTCCAAGGGCCTTCTTAACATCTTCACGTGAGTAGTTAATAAGCATTTCAACTCAAGATACTCCAAATCCACTTCCACTCCACACACACGCCTCCTCCTCCCATAGACTTCCTCACCTCAGAAACAGTCCCTCCTTCCTTCTGGCTGATCAAGCCAAAAATATTTGCATCATCCTTGATCGCTCTCATTCTCTCTCAATCCACATTCCATCTGTCGGCCAAGGCGTGTTGGCTCCATTTCACATTTTCAGAGTCTACTCAATTCTTGCCACCTCTCCTGCTACCACCCTCATCCAAGGTACCACTGTTTCTTGCCAGAAATGACTTCGACAGCCTCCTAAGTGGCCTCCATGCTTCTGCTCATTCCTTCCTACATTTCAACACGCCAACAGAGCAATGCTTTTCAAGTTCAAGCCAGGAAATGTCTTCCCCTGCTCCAAACCCACCAAGATCTTGCACCTCATTCAGGGTAGAAGCCAATGAGTTCATAGTGGCCTATGAGGCACAATATGGTCTATGCCCCCCACTCCCTGCAGCACTCACTCCACGTAACTCTCTGACCTGACCACCTCCCTCCCTCACAGCCTTGGCACTTGCTCTGCCTTCCGTCCAGAACACCTCCTCCCAGTTGTCCTCAGATCTTTGTCTAAATGGCACCTCCCAGGAAAGCCTTTCCTGATGACCCTGTGTGAACAGCTACATTGCCCGTACCCACCCTGCTCCTCCAATCCCTTGACTCTATTATTTTTCTCCTTAAAACTCATCACCATCTGATAGTTACTTTTTCTGTTTGTTTATTGTGTATTTCCACTCAGTAGCATTAAAAGTTTCTTGAGGACAAAGACTTTGTTTCCCTAGAATGAGAACACTGGCTGATACACAGATAATAAGACCCAGATATTTGTTAAATGAATAAATGAATGAGGTGGAGACACGGGATACAAACAAAGGTCTTTCTTCCTTGCCTGCCGCTTCTAGAAGACTTGATAATAATAAATACCTTGAAAAAATAAACCTCAAAACCGCAAAGTTGCAATTTCTCCAACAGGGTAAACTCGCGAAGTTAGCTGCTCAAGCAGAACACAGAGAGAATATTTTTGTGGGAAATCTCACTACAAAGCCCCAATGTCATGTGGCAGTCTTGCATAGGTACAAAGTTGGCTTACAGGTGACATAACTAGGTCACTGGGAGGCAGGAATGCTTAGAAATGATAAAGAAATCTGTGTGTGTCCTCAAGTCAGTCTCCCCATTGCTTCCACAGCTGTGCCTTCCCTCTTCCCTCCTCAGGATCAAAAGCCAGACTCTCAGCCATTCTCCACCATCTTTACTTCAGTAAATTCCATGTTAGGGCAGCCATTTTGTCTTTGCATACCCCTCTTTAAAATCATTTGGGATTCTTCAAACACACCTACAAAATTGCCCTTCCCTTGAGTCAGAAGAACCCTGGGCAAATCACAGTGTATTTTCAACTAATATGCAACATTGTTACCAAAAAACCCATTCCAGCAAAATCTGTAGGTTTCATTGTTAAAATCGTAAAATGAGAAACTACAGAGAGGAAAGAAGAAATGGGTCTCTTACCTCTTCTGATTGTTGGCATGAGAATAGACCACTGACTCTGTTTTGTAGGAACATCCCCCTTGCAAAAGGATGGGGGTTTTGTCTCAAATCTCTTGCCCCAGAAATAATCCTGATTCTTCCATCCACCAGGATGGTTTGTCAAAACACAACTTTATTCCCAATAATAAGAGGAAACTAAAGGCTCAACATTAAAAGGGGCTCTTGTCTATTTAAACCACAAGGAACAATTTAGGTCCCTGCAAATGGGACTTACCACATTTAAAGGAACTGCTCCAGATGAAATGGCCTGAGTGCCAAGAAGCTTGAGTACCAAGGAGCCTTTATGAACAAAAATGTGGGTTCTAGGACTTACGCTTACACAGCAATTCACTGATTGAATTACCTTACCTCTAAAATCACTTTCTATAGGGACACCTGGGTGGCTCAGTCCGTTAAGCGTCCGACTCTTGATGTTGGCTCAAGATTTCATGGTTCGGGAGTTCTAGCACCATGTAGGGTTCTGCAATGAGAGTGCGGAGCCTGCTGAGGATTCTCTCTCTCTCTCTCTCTCTCTCTCTGCCTTTCCCATTTGCTTGCTCACTCTCTGTCCAAATAAATACACTTGAAAAAATAAAAAGAAATCACTATCTGTAAAAACAACATTCGAAGTGGCAGATCATAAATTAGCCATTCGTTCAATCGTTGTCTCCTGAGCACCTGCGACGTTCCTCTTCTAGGCAGTGAAGAGAGAACAAAACCAAAAAACTCCTGCCTTCATGGAGTTTAACATTCTACTAGTTCTTCAAAAAGAAACGTTATTTCATTGCTAGTATGGAACTCACTTTATATGGAAAAAAAAAACACTCACATTGGAACCCAGAGGTCAGGGGTCAAGGTTTGACTATGCCACCTGCTTGCTGTGCTTCCCTGAGAAAGTTTCTTAATTAACTTTCCAGATCTTTAGTTTTGTGTATTACACCAGGATGCAACAGATGAAAGAAAGCACCTAGAAAATTACCGGGCACATGGAAGGTGTTCACAATTTCTAAAGAACAGTGGTAAGTATAGGTATGATTCCCCACACCAGGGCTGGAATAATTTATGACCCTGAGACCAAATCTAACTGGTCATGTGTTTTTGTACACAAAGTTTTATTAGGACACAGACACGCCATTCATTTATGTATAATCTATGGCCACTTTCACACGACAACACCAGGTTTGAGTCGTTGTGACAGCGGCTCTACGACCCACAGGGCCTAATACATTCCCTCTCTGACCCTTTGGAGAAAAACAAATTTCCAGCTCCTGGTGCAATCTCAGAGTTACACTCAGTGATCCAAGGACAGGTACCAAGAGCACCACTCAGTAGCAGGTTTCAAAAGTAGAACCTGAGGCCTGAGTCAATCCACATTTTAGCAAGATCTCCAAGTGTGATTCATTTGACACGGAAGGCTGGGAGATCCAGGTGGAGAGTGGGCCCACGAGGATACACGCATTCTTGCTCTACAGTGACCGGGTCCATTCCAACCTTCTCCTCCTACTTTTCCCGTCAAGAGCTCCAATGATTTTACACCTTGCTGAACAGCAGAATCACACATTTCGGCTTGTGGGAAAGAGAAACTCCTGAGGCCTCCCTCTAGTGATTCTGATTCAGTGAGCCTGAGACGGGGTCGAACAATTCACATTTTCTAAACTATCACCCCCTGAAGACACTAAGACACAAGGGATCCTGAAACATCACTTCAGAAACATTGAAAAGGACACTTTTATATCCTACAGAACTGGAGCCAAAAATCAAAAAGCATCATTTGTGTCCAATGCTATTAACGTTCTTCTTTGAAATCCTGAAAATGTCCCCAGGAGACCTGTCCGTCGTTGACCACAAAGTGATAACTCCGTGGCTGTACATGGGTTAAGTGCTGTAACTCTGAGCTACAAAAAAAAAAAAAAAATTCTTTACCACGATTACTGTTTTCAGTGACAAGAATCCATTTTTATGCCTTCATGACCTGAATCAAGGAACTCTACTGAACACCAGAGGTTTGTAAGGCATCGCTGTGGGTAGACTCGGAGTCCAGGGCTGAAGGACTCACGGAACATTCGTTCATTGCCCGAATGTTTGTCATGAGCCTGCTCCACAGTCAGACACTGCTCTAGATTAGAGGTTGGGAGAGGTTTTCTCTCAAGGTTTTTTTAGGCTTTGTGAGCCCCATGTTATTTCTTCAGGTTTTATCACCTCTTTTTTAACCCTTTAACACATAAAAATCATTTTTGGTTCTCATGCAATACAAAAACTAGCTGTGGGCCAGACCTGGCCTGTGGGTTATAGTTTACAGATCCCTTCTCCCAGTGACAGGACTACAGTAGTGAATACAAACAGACGAGAGCCCCTTCCCTCTGGGAGATCGTACTCCAGCTGAAGAACACATACGGTAAGAGGACTTTTCATAGAGGGTGGCCAAGGAAGGGGACAGGAAGCAGAAATCTGAATGCAATAGGGAAATGAATACTCCTCTCACAGAGAGAGCATGGCCTGCTCAAGTTAAATTATCATGGGTCCACCCATGATGTTGCAAATGGCAAGAGCCCGTTCTTTTTTCATGGCTGAGTAATACTCCATTGTATATAAATACCACACCTTCTTTATCTATCTACTCATCCATCGGGGGGCGCCTGGGCTGCTTCCATAGCTTTGCTTTTGTAAATCTTGCTGCAATAAATGGGGTACTCAGAGGGTATGATGTTAACTGAAATAAGTCAGAAAAGGACAAATACCCTATGATTTCACTCATATGTGGAATTTAAGAAACAGAACAAATGGGGGTGCCGGCGTAACTCAGTCAGTTCCTCTTGATTTCTGTTCAGGTCATGATCTCATGATTCGTGTGTTTTGAGCCCTGGGTCAGGCTCTGCGCTGACAGTGTGGAGCCCGTTTGGGATTCTCTCTCTCCCTGTCTCTCTGCCCCTCCTCTGCTCGGGCTCTATCTCTCCCTCTCTCTCTCAAAATAAGTAACTTTTTTTAAAAAAATGAACAAAGGAAAAAAGAGACAAATAAAAAAAACAGACTCTTAAACACAGAGAACAAAGTGGCAGTTGTGAAGCGGGAGGTGTATGGGGGCTGGAGAAACAGATAATGGGGATCAGAACACGCTTCTCTTGATGAGCACCGAGAAAGGTGGAGAACTGCCGAATCTCTATATTGTATACATGACACCAATATAACAGCGTATGTTTTTACTGGAATTTAGATATAAAAATAAATAAAACACAGGCTTTGAGAAAGAAATGAAACCATTATCATCACGGGGAATGATGTGAACACCATAGGGGAACACAGGAAACGATGTCCAAAACGAACAGGAGTCGTTCCTAACCAAAAGGGCTTCAGGCCACAATACTAAGAGTCAAAGTTTTACTCCACGAGGCAAATGCGAATATTTTAAACAGGTCCTGAGGGGGACCAAGATGGCGGAGGAGTAGGGAGGACCAAAGTTTCCCTTGTTTTTTTTGAATTGAGAGGGACCGAAACAGAGAGATTCTCAACTCCAAGAACCTGGCAGAAAAGGTGTAGCAGCTTACAAGGAACGCAAGAAACATAGACAACGCCCTAAGACCGTGAGTCTAACCGAGAACAGACAAAATGAACTCGGGAAACTGAGCTGGGGGGAGGGTGAGCCGGGGACAGCGGGGAAAGTGCCCAACATCCGAAGGAGAGCTACAGAGAGGGGGAGTCCACCAACATCCAGCCCCTAAAGACAGGGCTTAGGAGGAGAAGCTCTGTGTCTAACAGCAGAACCCAGCAGAACTCTCCTTGTGCGGGACCGCGGACTGAGGCACAGTCAGCCCGCCCAGCCCAGAAGTGCTTAGCCGCCAGCAGCCTGAGGAGGGAGCAATAGCGGGACCTCTGCCGCTGCTATCGCTGGAGCGGGGAGTGCGCGCCAGGCACCGCTGCTGCCTCCGGCCCCCTGAGCGAACAACCGCGGGATCGCGGGCTGCTGCCGGTGGAACGGGGAGTGCGCGCTAGTCGCTGCTGCGCCCCGTGGAGAGCGAAAAACCGCTGGGACAGACACGCGGCTGCTGGCGGAGCGGGGAGTGCGCGCTAGTCGCCGCTGGGGCGCCCGGTGGAAAGCGAAAAACTGCTGGGACCGCTGCATCGCTGGGACCACCTCAACAGGGATTGTGCGCCAGTCGCGCCACCATCCCCTGGAGAGCCGGCGACCTGGGACCATTGACGCTGCCCGCCTGAGCCCGGATCAGGCGCTAGTCGCCGCGGAGGGCACTGTGGGGTGCGATCAAACGCTGGGACTGCCGCTACCGCGGTCGCCTGAGTGGGGAGTGCGCACAAGTCGCCCCGGCCAGGCGAGCGGGGAGCCCTCAGCGCGACCGGCTGCCGGGGGTGCCCTCAGTCGCCTGTGGAGCACATCTAACCCTGACACATTTGCAGAAGGTTGGGGGGTGGCAAGCAGGCAGGTGCCCACCTTCCAGTGGACCGAACTGCGCCGGTGCCCATAGCGGAGTAAGGACACAAACAAGGGGGCGAGTGGAAGCCCTGGGACTGGGAACAAAGGACAGAAGGGACGCCATTGTTGTCTTACGGGCCCACAAGCACCAGCTCCAGGAAGTCACTCCCAGAGCCATCCCTGCCTCAGTGGAGAACTCCCGCCTACACTAAACCACGCCCATCTGCGCAGGAGTGACACTTCTCCGCGGGAGCTACAGAGGCCAAGTCCAGACCGCTGCCTGGAGTAACTCCAGGTCATTTCTTTTTGAAATAGATGCTCCCCGTTATTCTTCTTACTGATCCCCACTCCTGAGCTGACTATCCAGAGGCCTGGCTGACTTAAAATCTTATTCCACTCTCTAAAGGCATGTTTCTCATCTCCTTCTGTACTTCCCTTATTCTCTCTCTGGAATAACCAGGCCACATAATCTCACCCGAGCAATTTCTGTCTTCATTCCTTTTTCCTTGTAACCGTCCTTATTCTGATTTCTCTCAGTCTGGATTAAGCTCTTTAGTCACTCTACTCAGGCAAAGACCATTTCCTTCTTTCCCCCGGAACTGTCATTATTCTCTCTGTAGACGCCCTGCCACCAGCACAGTACACACCCGGTCCTTACCGTGTAGCTGATATTTCAGGACATTGTCCTCAGAGTGTCATTTGTTATTCTTTTTGCTGTTGTGAACTGCTTGTCTGTATCATTTGTTAGTACGTTTGAGTATTTCTGTTTTCTGTTTGTCTGTCAGTCTGTTTTCCTTTCCAGGGCAACTTCAAGAAACAACCCAAAACACATCCAGCCAAAATGACGAGATGGAAGAATTCTCCTCAAAAGAATCCACAAGAAGCAGTGACAGCTCAAGAATTAATGAAAACTGATATAAGCAACATAACAGAACATGAATATAGAATGACAATCATAAAACTAATCGCTGGCCTTGAAAAAAGCTTAGAAGAATGCAAGGGGTCCCGCGCGGCAGAGTTCAAGGACCTTAAAAACGGGCAGGAAGAATTAAAGAAGAAATTAGAAGAAATACAGGGGAAACTGGAAGCAGCCACAGCACAGATTGAAGAGGTAGAGGAAAGAGTTAGTGCCTTAGAAGACAAAATCATTGAAAAAGAGGAAGCAGATAAAAAGAGAGAGAAGCTGATCCAGGAACAGGAAAGGAGAATTCGAGAGCTGAGCGATGCACTCAAAAGAAACAATATCCGTATCATAGGAGTCCCAGAGGAAGAAGAGAGAGAGAAAGGAGTCGAAGGGGTTCTTGAACAAATCATTGCTGAGAACTTCACCAACATGAGGAAGGAAAAGGGCATGGAAATCCAAGAGGCACAGAGAACTCCCCTCAGACGTAACTTGAATAGACCTTCTGCACGGCACATCATAGTGAAGCTGGCAAAATACAAAGATAGGGAGAGAATCCTGAAAGCAGCTAGGGACAAAAGAACCCTAACATACAAAGGGAGAAATATAAGGGTAGTAGCAGACTTATCTACAGAAACTTGGCAAGCCAGAAAGGAATGGCAGGACATCTTCAATGTGATGAGCAAGAAGGACATGCAACCAAGAATTCTGTATCCGGCTAGCCTGTCATTCAGAATAGAAGGAGAGATCAAGGTTTTTCCCAACAAACAAAAACTGAAAGAATTTATCACAAATAAGCCGGCACTGCAAGAGATCCTGAGGGGCATTCTATGAAGGCAAACCTGCAAAGAACACAAACTGCCAGGGACAGCCTTACAATCATGAAACCTACAGATAATACAGTGACTGTAAGCCCATATTTTTCAATATTAACACTGAATGTAAATGGACTAAATGCGCCAATCAAAAGACACAGGATAACAGAATGGATTAAAAAACAAGACCCGTCTATTTGCTGCCTTCAAGAAACTCATCTTAAACCTGAAGACACCTTCAGATTGAAAGTGAGGGGATGGAGAACTCTACCATGCTACTGGAAGTCAGAAGAAAGCCGGAGTAGCCACACTTATATCAGACAAATTAGACTTTAAAATGAACGATGTAATAAGAGATGAAGAAGGACATTATATAATAGTCTCAGGGACCATCCAGCAGGAAGAGCTAACAATTGTAAATATCTACGCACCGAATTTGGGGGCACCCAAATTTGTAAAACAACTAATTACAAACATTAGCAACCTCATCGATAAAAATGTCCTAATAGTAGGGGATCTCAACACTCCACTCTCAGCATTGGATAGATCCACAAAACAGAAAATCTCCGCAGAAACAATAGCCCTGAATGACACATTAGGACAGATGGGCCTCACAGACATCTTTAGGGTCCTTCATCCAGAAGCAAAGGAATTTACGTTCTTCTCAACTGCACACGGTACATTTTCCAAGATAGATCACATTCTGGGGCACAGGGAAGCTGAATAAATATAAAAGAATTGAGATCATACCGTGTACACTGTCAGACCACAATGCTTTGAAACTTGAAATCAACCACAGGAGAAAGCCTGGAAAATATCCAAGAACATGGCGGCTAAGAAATAACCTACTAAAAGATGACTGGGTCAACCAAGCCATCAGAGAAGAAATTAAAAAATACATGAAAACAAATGAAAATGAAAATACAACAATCCAAACGCTCTGGGACGCAGCAAAAGCAGTCCTGAGAGGGAAATTTATTGCAATCCAGGCCCATCTCAAGAAACAAGAAAAATCAATAACACAAATTCTAACAGCGCGCCTAAAGGAACTAGAAGCAGAACAAATAAAACAACCCAAGCCCAGCAGAAAGAGAGAAATAACAAAGATCAGAGCACAAATTAACCATATGGAGACAGAAAAGGTAGTGGAACAGATCAATGAAACCAAAAGCTGGTTCTTTGAAAAAATAAACAAAATAGACAAACCTCTAGCCAGGCTTCTCAAAAAGAAAAGAGAGAGAACTCAAATAGATAAAATCGTGAATGAAAAGGGAGAAATTACAACCAATCCCTCAGAGATACAATCATCAGAGAATACTATGAAAAATTATATGCCACCAAACTTGGCAATCTGGAAGAAATGGACAGCTTCCTAAATAGCCACACGCTACCAAAACTCAAATGGGAAGAAATAGAAAAATTGAACAGACCCATAACTAGTGAAGAAATAGAATCAGTTATCAAAAATCTCCCAGCAAATAAAAGCCCTGGACCAGATGGCTTTCCTGCGGAATTTTACCAGACATTTAAAACAGAGTTAATTCCTATCCTCCTCAAGCTGTTCCAAAAAATTGAAACGGAAGGAAAACTCCCGGACTCATTCTATGAAGCCAGCATCACTTTGATTCCCAAACCAGAGAGAGATCCAGCAAAGAAGGAGAATTACAGGCCAATATCCCTGATGAATATGGATGCAAAAATTTTCAATAAGATACTAGCAAATCGAATCCAACAGCATATAAAGAGAATTATCCACCATGATCAAGTAGGATTCATCCCTGGGTTGCAGGGCTGGTTCAATATTTGCAAATCAATCAACGTGATACATCACATCAACAAAAGAAAAGATAAGAACCATATGATCCTGTCAATAGATGCAGAAAAAGCATTTGACAAAATACAGCACCCTTTCTTAATAAAAACTCTCGAGAAAGTCGGGATAGAAGGAACATACTTAAACATCATAAAAGCCATATATGAAAAGCCCACAGCTCATATCATCCTCAATGGGGAAAAACTGAAAGCCTTCCCCCTGAGATCAGGAACACGACAGGGGTGTCCACTCTCACCACTGCTATTTAACATAGTGCTGGAAGTCTTAGCATCAGCAATCAGACAACAAAACAAAATAAAAGGCATCAAGATTGGCAAGGAGGAAGTCAAACTTTCACTTTTTGCAGATGACATGATACTTTACATGGAAAACCCGACGGAATCTACCAAAAGCCTACTAGAACTGATCCGTGATTTCAGCAAAGTTGCAGGATACAAAATCAATGTACAGAAATCGGTGGCATTTCTATTCACCAACAATGAAGCAGCAGAAAGAGAAAAAAAGAAGCTAATCCCTTTCACAATTGCACCAAAAACCATAAAATACCTAGGAATAAACCTAACCAAAGATGTGAAAGACCTCTACACTGAAAAATATAAAAAACTTATGAAGGAAATTGAGGAAGACACAAGGAAATGGAAAAACATCCCATGCTCATGGATTGGAAGAATTAATATCGTTAAAATGGCAATACTACCCAAAGCAATCTACACATTCAATGCAATCCCAATCAAAATTGCACCAGCATTCTTCTCAAAGCTAGAGCAAACCATCCTAAAATTTGTATGGAACCACAAAAGACCTCGAATAGCCAAAATAATACTGAAGAATAAAACCAAGGCGGAAGGCATCACAATCCCAGACTTTAACCTCTACTACAAAGTGGTGGTCATCAAGACTGTATGGTATTGGCACAAAAACAGACACATAGACCAATGGAATAGAATAGAAAACTCAGAAATGGACCCACAAGTATATGGCCAACTAATCTTTGACAAAGCGGGAAAATGTATTCAATGGAAAAAAGACAGCCTCTGTAATAAATGGTGCTGGGAGAACTGGACAGCAACTTGCAAAAGAATGAAATTAGACCACTTTCTTACACCACTCACAAAAATAAATTCTAAATGGATAAAAGATCTGAATGTGAGACAGGAAACCGTCAAAATCCTAGAGGAAAAAGCAGGGAAAAGCCTCTTTGACCTAAGACGCACCAATTTCTTACTTGACACGTCTCCAAAGGCAAGAGAATTAAAAGCAACGATGAACTATTGGGACTTCGTCAAGATAAAAAGCTTCTGCACAGCAAAAGAAACAACCAACAAAACGAATAGGCAACCAACGGAATGGGAGAAGATCATCGCAAATGACATATCGGATAAAGGACTAATATCTAAAATCTGTAAAGAACTTACCAAACTCCACACCCGAAAAACAAACAACCCAGTGAAGAAATGGGCGGAAGATATGAATAGACACTTCTCCAAAGAGGACATTCAGATGGCAAATAGACACTTGAAACGATGCTCAATGTCACTCATCATCAGGGAAATACAAATCAAAACCACACTGAGATACCACCTCACACCAGTCAGAGTGGCTAAAATGAACAAATCAGGAAACTATAGATGCTGGCGAGGATGTGGAGAAGTAGGCACCCTCCTACACTGTTGGTGGGAATGCAAACTGGTGCAGCCACTCTGGAAAACGGTGTGGAGGTTCCTCAAAAAAATGAAAATAGAGCTACCCTATGACCCAGCAATAGCACTGCTAGGAATCTACCCAAGAGACACAGGATTGCTGATGCATAGGAGCACGTGTACCCCAATGTTCATAGCAGCACTTTCGACAATAGCCAAAACATGGAAAGAAACTAAGTGCCCATCAACTGACGAGTGGATAAAGAAGATGTGGTACATATATATAATGGACTACTATGTGGCAATGAGAAAAAATGAAATCTGGCCATGTGTAGCAACATGGATGGAACTGGAGGGTATTATGTTAAGTGAAATAAGTCAGTCAGAAAAAGACAGATACCATATGTTTCCACGAATAGGTGGACTTGGTGAGACTAAGCAAAAACCAGGGGGAGGGGAAGAGGGGAAAGAAAAAAAAAAAGACACAGAGAGGGAGGGAGATAAAACATAAGAGACTCTCAAAGACTAAGAACAAACTGAGGGTGAGGGAGATGGGGGGGTGGAGGGAGAGAGGGTGATGGGCATTAAAAAAGGGCACATGTTGGGATGAACACTGGGTGTTTTATGTAAACCAATTTGAAAATAAACTATTTTAAATTAATAAATAAAAAAATAAAAAATAATAAAAAATAAAATAAAATAAAAAAATAAACAGGTCCTGGAAAAGTCAGCACGGACTCATGCTTCATTAACACTCAGATGCAATTCACGACCTTTTCATATGGAGAAATGTTCCCCTGCCTCTTAAAAAATCATTTCGGCGCCTTCCTTCCCTGACGTACGGGCTGCCGCTCTGCTTTCCAACCTCCTATTCATCCAGTAGAGGCGGTAACTCAGACCAGCCGATCCTCACAACTGACGTTTGTTGCAGAGGAGTACCTGGTCTTTGGATTTACAGTTAAGAGGGGAAAGCCACGGACATCAAATCTGGAAACTGGCGCCAAGTGTCAGAGGCCACAGAGACCATGGGCTACAGCCACAGAGGCGCTGGGATGGGAGGCACATGGGAGAGAACCTTGATGGGCCCGCCATGGAAACGGAGCTGTGCTCAAAGATTGAATATTCTAGAGGCAGCAAGAGGGAGAAATAACTCTCTTAGACTCTGCACTTTCCCTTTTGTTTCTAATAGAAATTGTGACAGGACACTGTCTTTTCTCCAAAGAGACGCTTGGTTCCCTTAGGCCGAACTCTCAAGAAAAGATAGAGACTGTGAGACAAAGGGACCCTGTGGCAAACACGGGGCTGCACTGGGACACCCCTGGGCCGGAACTTATTCTCCCCACTTACGGGTGCTAGAAAGACCATTTGTAAGCCTAGTTGAGCCATCTCTCCAAGAAATGCTCCAGAGATATTACACACGTGGCTTTTAAAAATAAAATTCTTTAATTCAGTTTCCTTCAATACCCAAAGACAAGAGCTAAAGCAGCTGGCTGATGACCCTGTCACATACCCGATATGGTCGTGGAGAAGGGACAAACAAGCCCTGGCCCTTCCTCAGAGTTCCACACGTTACTAGCAGACACTCTTCCGGCATGAGGAGCCTTTCACGGTATCCCTCTGGGAGCCACCATGCCTGCCAAACCTCTCACCAACCATGGCTAGACTCATCAACAACCATCATTTACATTCTTATTTTTTGAGAGAGAGAGAGAGTGTGAGTGGGGAGGCAGGAGATAGCAGAGTGAGGGAGACACAGAATCCAAAGCAGACTCCAGTCTCTGAGCTGTCAGCACAGAGCCCGACGCAGGTCTCAAACCCACAAACCACGAGATCATGACCTGAGCCAAAGTTGGACACTTAACCCAATGAGCCGCCTAGGCACCCGAACACTTGCCCGTCTTTCTTCACTTACCATTATCTCCTCAAATCCTGAACTAAGTGGAGTTTGTTTCTACTCCTAGACTTGCCCCGTCTCACATTCCCCATCTCTGCTGTCAAGACAGTAACACTGTATTAAGTGCAAAAATCTAACACCATTCATAGGTTTACTTTTTACAAGTCTAAATAGAAGGTTATCTTAAAGAAACACACACACACACACACACACATACACACACGCACACACACCTAACTTCTGATTTTAATTAAGTCTCTGTGGTTCCCCAATGGTCTGGCATTGTTCTTGCCTTTCTTCCCTGAAAGCACAAGGCTACCAACCCCTGAGCTAAATCACAAGGCACGACTTTCACCCTACACAATTCATGCCCTGTCACCTTCAACGGATCTACCAGAGGGGCGTGAGAGCCTCTCAACGGCTCCCAGTTCCCCAGCGGGAGATTTGCGCACGAGAAGGTATGAAATCACTTGGTCATAAAATCCACATGAACTTCCCAGATACTGAACGTATTTTGGAAATATTTACCACCTTTGTATGCAGTTTCTGTCTCGAACTTGTCCTCCACAAGTTAAGTGAAATCCATTCGTAATTCACTCACCAAGTATTTTTTTTTTAATGTTTATTTTAGGGGCATCTGGGTGGCTCAGTCAGTTAAGTGTCTTGACTTCAGCTCAGGTCGTAAACTCACAGTTCATAGGTCTGAGTCCCACACAGGGCTCTCTGCTGTCAGAGAGATCCTCTGTCTCCCTTTCTCGCTGCCTCTTCCCCACTTAAGCTCTCTTTCAAAAATAAACATTTAAAAAAATAAATGTTTATTTTATTTATTCGGGGGGGGGCGGGGCGGAGGGGAGAGGCCGACAGAGAGGGAGAGAACCAATCCCAAGCAGGCTCTATGCTGTCCACACAAAGTCCGACATGTGGCTCAATCTCACAAATGGCACTCACCAAGTATTTTTAAGTCCCCGCCTTGTGTCAAGAATTAAGGCAAGGAACCTCCCTAGGAAAGTTAAACACTACTGCTACTGATAGCTATTCCTTTCATAGCACTACGACCACTTTATATGCCATAATGTACTTCCTCTTCGCAACGCGCACTAAAAGGTAGATGTGAGTTCTATTTTATCGTTGAGGAAAGTGAGGCAGACAAGATTAAGTAACACATCTTAGTTTCCACAGCCCGTCCGTGGCAGAACCAAAATGTGAACACAGCAAGTCTGGCTCCAGTGCCTGCGCAACTAACCGCCACTCGACACCACCCTGCGACACCTGTGGGTACCGGCCTTCTCCATACGTAACTGGAACGCACACACGAAATGACCCTGTCCAGCATTTTCCGAGGCTTTACGCTGCAGAGGACTCCTACGTCACATACGGCATGAGAGAAAATGAATCGGACAGCAACCGCTCTCTGCTCTTCGCCATCTATCAGCAAATAAAAAATCACGGTCTCCCCTCGTAAACTTCAGTCCTGTGGGCATGAAATGTAACTGTGGAGTTTCCTGTGACCTGTGTGCCTCTTCCTTAGGAAGCAGGCATCTTCAAGCAGTAAGGAGGAATATTTAGCCGTCTTCCTATCCTACTATTCGGTCCTTCCACGGACCATGGTTGGTCAACTCACCTTGTTGGCAATGGTTCTGTGGGTGGGGATTAAAGGTAAATTCGGACTAGCCTATTCTGTCCTTCTTCCTCATCCCCTCAATGATTCCTATGCCCTTTCAGCATCTCCCACATCCGGGGCCAGCGGCTTGCGAGATACTTTCTATCACTACCTCCTGAGGTGCTGAAGCCTGCAAGACACCACTTCCTACCCAAGACGGAGGTCCTAGCTCCCATACCTCTTTCTCAGGCATGACAGCTTTAAGGTGGGAGCAAGCACAGTTCGTAGTCTGTGGAACGGGGCAGACCGTCTCCTTTCTATTTCGTTCGCTCACCTAACAAAAACCAACTGGATTCACTGAAACAGCTTGCCAAGGAGAATGCCAACATAAAAAAAAAAAAAATGTCTAGGGAAAGAAAATAAAAACAGTCCTCTAAAAGTTCTCCCTTAAATAGATTTCCAACCTTTAGCACCAGGTACCCTTCCAGGGAAAAGGAGCAATAAAAACTCGAGCTGATGAAGATAACGCAATATAGTTTTTCCATTACTTATCTTTATTTGGCTATTCTAGTAGGAGTCTCACTTAAAAATCCGTATTTCCTTCTTCTCCGATTTCTTAGGTTCTTTTTGGTCAATCGATTGATCTAAAAGGTGATGGTAACTCACTGGGACGTATTAAAGAGAGCCACAAATGCTTTGACACTCAGCCGAGGGAGAGATGGAGTCTGTGTCTCCTCCCTTTGAATGTGTTGTGTGACCACTGAGAACACTAAAATATTCAGAAATCACACTGTGCCAATTTCTGGGCCCAGGCCTCAAAGGACTGACAACTTCTACTCCATAGCTTTTGGAAAGCTTGTTCTTGAGTCCTGATGCAGTAAGAAGAGCTACAATAACCCTACTAGAGAGACCATTTGGAGAGACCCTGAAACTACATGCAAAGAAACACAGCTGAGCTCAGGCTTTCCACTGCCGGCCAAAGTGGCATAAACATGACTGAAGCTACCTTCAATCCTTCACACTGACCCAGACGTCATCTCAATGCCACCAAGCAGCCCAGTCCACGTGAGAACCAGCCCCTAACCAAGTGTGCCAGATTCCTGATCTATAATCATGACATAATAAAACGCTATTAGATATCATTGAGTTTTGAGAGTCATCTCTTTCGAGCTTCAAATAAGAACCAGTCCTGCCTCAAAACCCCAAATTTCAGTCACACTGTCTCACTCACCATCTTCTCTCCCCAAGGATCCACTTTTGAGTGGCTTGGCTGCCATTCCTCAACAGGTCCATTTATTTGCATTGCTCTCCCCACACTTCAGTCCTTCTAAAGGGCCTTTGGTTTGCTGGTTGCCATTTACCAGGGTGCCACGAAGTTGCCACTTTCACTGTAAAACAACCACCATCTATGCTCTCCTTTTCAAATTCTATCTGGTCACTAAAGGCTCTTATACCTTCAAATAAATGCAGCACACTTATACTAAACACTTAGGGGTAGGACAGAAATTGGATTATCTAATTTCAAAATTTACTGATGTGGAATGGAAGACCATACGATAGGTATGAAAGACCAAAAGTAAACAAGACTAGAGGGGAAATTAACCTGAGGGAGAGATAAATGGGGCTGGCACCTGGGATGGTGGCAGCAGAAATGGAGACAATTTCAAGGGTAGGATTAAGGTCAAACTTCTAGGACCGGGTTGAGCCAAGTTCAGCACACCTCAGAATGACCTTCTTAAAAATTCAGCTTCCTAGGCTCAGACCAAGAGACACTAACTCAGTACACCTAAGTGGGAGCCCAGGAGCACGGGCGCTCATAGCTTCCCAGTGATTCTGATCCAAGCAGCCACAGACCACCCTTTGAGAGGCCCTACTTGGGGTCTTAGATCATGATGAGTGAGAAACATGAGAAAAAAGGATGAATCAGTCTCAGCTGGACTCTTCAGTCTCAAGACTGAGTAAGGCCAAGACAGGAAAAGGGAGATTAGGACAAGCTCATTTACAGGGAGATGACTGTTTCAAGCCAGATAGTATTAGGAATCAAGCATCTCAGTTAACTGCATTAGGGAGTTTGGGAGGATAAACTGGGCCCAGCCCCTTCCTTTTCATTTAGGGCTTCCATGCCCACGGGACACCTGTATTTGGTCAGCTCTGAGCCATGTGAGGGGTACCTCTGTGCAACAGGCCTATGTTTGTCCAAGTCTGCCAGCGAGAGCATACAGAAGTCCATCTAATTCCAAGGAGGAGCATTACCAAGCCCCATTGGCTACAGACCCAAAGGTACTTTCTCCAACCAGTTTTTCCAGTGCCCAAAACAATGTGCTTGTCTCCACTTGCCCAACCGTGCAGCTCTCTCTCAGTTCAGACCTCGAACAGGGAGCGTCCCAAAACTCCAATCACAAGTTTGAACTGAATTGGCCCAGCTTCGGCTCAGCATAAAAGTCAATACACACTCATGACCAATTTCGTTTCAGATTCAGAGTCACTGGGCCTGAATCCTCACTCACCGAAATTCACTAACCGAGTTCCCGAACATTATCAGACCACCCTCGGTTTAGCGCGGCCACCCACCAAAAGGAAAGCAAACTACCAAGACTGAGCCCTCAGTTCTCGTGAGCTCTGGGTCGGGGGGAAAAAATCCCTCATCTCATATTCATGATCAGACTAGATAATCCTCTTGGATCTAAAAACCCTCTGTTTCCCCTACAGTGTTCTGAAATAATTCCTCCTTAATAAACTCTGCTCCCTTCAAAGGAAAACTGAGGGTTCTTAAACCAGAAATGCAAAAGTTCAGTTGTGATTCTCTGAATCTTTGCAAGAACATGATAGTAATGTAAAAGCAATGCCATTTCTGAAAAAGTAAATTATACTTTAATTTATAATGTCAAAGAGACATAAAGTTGGAGTGTCACAATGTTTACATATTCTATTAGCCTTAATTATTACTATTATCTACTACAGAACTAAGGGGGAAAAAACCACATATTTCCTCTGCTAGTGTTCTAAAAATAACTCTTCACGTGTTAACAGATATGATTCCGTTGTATTTTTAATACAAGAAGTGTGACTCTGTAACATTCATCTTCCTTCTATTAGCTTCAAGTTAATTTTAATATTTTAAATGCATGATTTATCATTTATTATTAATTTTCCCTGAAATGCCCACTTTACCTCCTCTCTGCCTACTAGAAGGAACTTGTACTTAAAATCTAAGTAAGTCCCGTCTGTCCTATGAGGTGGGGCTGGATTGTGACCTCTCACCTTTTCTGGGTCACTCCCTTTGCTAATTCCTATCCTACTTCTTTTAATTTGTGCAATGCAATCAGCACCCCTCTGTGTTTTCCTATCCTCTCTAACTTGTCTGGCGTCCATGATCTGGCCCTTTATTAATCATTCATTTCAATGCAATAAATATTTATTGAATGCCTACTGTAGACAAAGACAGTAGAGCGAGGCAGGTAATGGATGGAAAAATGCCCAAGTCTGAGGCATTCTGGGTCCTCTACTTACTGCCTGCATGACTTTGGGCTAGCTGCTCGACTGCTGTGCCTCAGTTTCCCTATCTATACAAACAGAGCTAACGGCATGCCACGCAACAGTGCCTGAAGTGTAGCAGCCTCAGTAAGTATTAGCGGTGACTACGAACACTGTTGCTAAGCACATTTCTGGGCTAAGGGGAATATGGAAATTAATAGGGTGCAGTGATGGGTTCCTAGTTTAGAACTCGTTCGCCGATTTCACAAGTATTAACTGAACACCTGCTATGTACCAGACGCTATTCGGGGGATATCACTATGAACACTCCTTCAATGAGAGAGCAAAACAATAAACAAAAAACAAATGAAATTGACTAGGCTGTCAGATAATTATGAGTTCCATAAAGAACTATAAAGCAGGATAAAGGGTGAGAGAGTAATATGGCGGGAGAGGGGGCACCTGAGGAGATAGCACTGAAGCAACAAAGTCCACAATGAGAAATGGGAGTGAAAATGAAAGGGAGTTCAAGGCCAAGAGAACACAAATCTAAGATGAGAGCGTTCTGTGAAGAACGGCAAGGAGGCCAGCGTGGCTGGAGCCAAGTGAGTAAGGATGACAATGGCGAGAGATGATGTCAGGGATCTAAGGAGGGCCCGGGTCGGACAGGGCCTTGGAGGTCACGGGAAGGGCTACGGGCTTTATTCGAACGTCATCGGAAACCACTACACGGTTACAAGCAGGGAAGTGACATGACGTGCTGTGTGGAGAATACACTAGAATCACATACATTTTCACTAATCGTCAAAATGCCATCCATTCACTAGGTGCTCTTGGGAGTTCTCTGAGCTCCTTGTGGGCAGGCACCAAGTCCTGCCATTCTCGGAATCTCACCCAGCTTCCTTGGAGCAAGGAACAGATACGTGATCAAAGCTTTCTGATGGAAGGAATGATCTTTGCTTCTCATTTGACTTCAAGTATCTTCTAATATGCTCTTCTCTCAGATTTTGTGTTTTGGAGGGGAAGAGGGAGGAGTTGGTTTGTTTGTTTCCTTTCCTGACTACCTTTTAAAGGTAGTTACAAGTGAACAACAGTTTCTTCTCCACAGAAGTCCACTTTCCAACAACCTCAGGCAGCTGGAGCACAGCCTTGAAAGAACACAGAACATTCTATGGAGCTCTGCAAGAAATGGTCATAACTTGGGGGGGCCTGGGTGGCTCAGTCGGTTACGTATCCGACTTTGGTTCAGGTCATGATCTCACTGCTCGTGGGCTCCAGCCCCATGGTGGGCTCTGTGCTGACAGCTCAGAGCCTGGAGGCGTCTTCGGATTCTGTGTATCCGTCTCTCTGTCTCTGCCCCTTCCCCACTCACATTCTGCTCTCTCTCTCTCTCTCAAAAATAAACAAACATAAAAAAAAAAAAGAATCAGTCATAACTTCCCAACACACTCTTACTTAACCTACAATCCTAACCCTTAGTCCCAAACCCACAGGAGAATAAAAATTCTAATACGGGATAGTGGAGTTCTCAAGGACCAGAATATTGACAGAGATAACAGACGATTACATGAGAGCTAAGTAAGAGAAAAATCTAAGTCACTGCCAAATTATGCTGAGTTGCTACTACAAAACTGAAGACTAGATGCTTCTAAGGTAGTTGACACCAAAGAGTTCAATTACATTCTGTATCTTTTAATTTACAAAAAAGTAAACGGTAAAATACAAAACTAGATTGGTCGAATTCAAGCCAAGTTTCAGCATACGGTAGGTGAAGACTGACTTGCTCTCGTACTTTATATATAATGAGAAGAAAATGTGATTCTGTAATGAAGCCCAATACATTGCTGACATTATAAACTGACAAGTAGTGGAAATGAAGTGGGAGATTATCTAGAGTGGATGTCACTCAGGTTAGGGAAAAAAGCGAGAGTTTTGTATGTATTTACACACGTACCCAAACTTCCTGAAACAGAATGAGTGGATAAGCAGACAGTTGGTTAAGTACCAACCCGACATCCCTGTGCCCCATCGTCCTCACCATCAGCAACATGATTGGTTTCCAAAATGGTCATGTGACAATGGTGTGACCAATGAAATGTAAGCACATTTTACTGGACACAGTTTCCAGAAAACCCATTGCATTCGTGACAAAGAGAATGGGAGTCCACTGCCAAGTATGGGTTTCCCTTTGCCCTTCCTGTTTTTTCTACCCGAAATGAAGACACGGTATCTAAGACTAGAACGGTCACCTTGCCGCCATAACAACACAAGTCACAGACTAAGGATAAGGAGGCAGAAAGGAAAAAAGGTATCTGGATTTTTGAACAGTGTATCACTCTGGATTATCCCCCCTAGGCTCCTCCTCAGGAGGGTAAAAAGTAAGCTGATTGGGTTACAGTTCGTTGACTCCGTGCAGGTGAACACAATCCAAACTGATTAATACACCAAACTATCAGCTCTGGTTATCTCTGAGGTCACAACTGGGTAGGGGCACATGGGCAAAGAGGCCTGGAAGGTCTAAGGCAATTTTATCTCTGTCAATGTTTTAAAGAACATTGTTGTACTATTTGTGTTTTATTTAGTCAAAAACAGCAAAGAGGATCACTCTGAGGGTCCATAGATAATACTGCACAAAGGAATGGGCCAGCACGTTGGCTTACACAATGTCCCTCTCCGAGGATTAACATGTTCCCAAACACACCTGACTTGTGTGTCTATTCCCACTTAGAACATTCTTCCACAGTCTTATGCAAACTTCTCTTGACCTAGATTTTCAACCCAGCAAGCTGCCTCTTGGGGTAACAGGCTTTATAAGCTCCATATGTAAGAGTAACCTTCGCATGATTCTTAAATTAACTCCTAAGAGTGGTACTCAGGCAGGAATCCTGAGCTGCAAGCCAGGTATTATGATTGCACTTCTACTAGGACTCATGGATACTGGGAAGGGCACTCAACCCAAGATACGGTTTTCAGCAGCCATATGGGCAGAATAAAAAATTACACCTCCGGTCACTGGATGGATCTGAGCCTCAGCGCAAAGATGAGGGGATAACAACACAGACCTCCGGGATCAGGGAGGAAGTCAATGGGGATGTGCACACGGTAGACAACTTGGCTCCGTGCCTGTTAATAGCATCGTAATAATTACTACTATCCACTAAACTCATCACTATGTAAATAACATTCTTCTCGAATTCAACAAATTCCCAGAGCATTCTTATAATCAGCTTCCATGCACCTGCTCCACGTTCCAAATGTGGCAATCAGATTCCGTCACAGTGGCATTCAATAATTTCTTCCAATTCGTGCGAACTGTCAAACTGTGGCCACATAGCTGCTTCTGAAAGCTCAAAGATATACTGGTGGTACAAGTGCTAAATAAGACAGTATACCTAAAAGTATACCATAAAAGTCCCTCTCAATAGAGGAACACTGTGGCCTGTCAATTTGCTAGGCACATTAGGCATACGTGGAGCATTGCACGGATGGGAAAACCATGCCTATAACCCTAAGATATGGAACTAATTTGGAAGGAGGATAAGGAGGAAATAATGTTACATGTCAGCTAATAAGGACCCATGGATGTCAACCTTTAACCACTCAGGTAATGCTCTTAATTGCCGTCAAAATGATTTCAAATCATTGAAATGAAAAATGGCTTTTACCTCCTATGATAGCTTTCCTAATTTATTGTTACCTAAAAGTAAGTTATGTAGATGTACACTGTGAAATATAAATGCATACGCACTTATTTACATATATATTACCATAATTAAATATGTGTGTGTGTGTATATATATATATACATATATGTAATATAGTAAAATGTTCTTCATTCCCCTTGAGTGTTACAGCTCCAAAAACAAAAACCACTCAGAAACAGCACTTAGTTTCAGCACCAAAAAACCCTTGAAGCCAACATTTCTTTAAAGGGGGGCGTGGGGTAGGAAAAAGCCATATTATCGGCAGAAATACAATAAATTAAGCTCTGACTCTAGTGAAGAGAGGAGGTAAGGACTAGAGCACGCCAATTTATCTCCGTCTCATTCAATCATCCAGTCATTTAAATCTGATTTCTGATTCTCCATGTGCTTATTAAACCCCAAATACCACGACAAGACGCGGTCTCCAACGACAGTGATCCTGTTCCTCCTCCCCTCCGTGGACTGTCGGACCCTGCTCACTGTATCAGCCAGCATGGCATTATCTCTAAGTCCTTACGCGGAGCAAGGAAGCCATCACCTAAAGCCATCTGTTCCCGTACGAGGAAGGAGGCTCGCTCAAAGGAGTTAATACTTCGTGGAAATGCTTGCCATCCTTTATACATGTACCATCTCCTTAAGTGTCAGTGCCGCAAGGATATCAAGAACAGGACAGTGTCCATCAGCTTTCATAATATCCTTTCCGTAGTTATGCTAGAGTGAATTTATAATACTATCAACGGAGTGTCCCATCATTTTAAGGAATATCTGTAGGAAGCACAAGTATTACTTCTTGCCGTTCTTAGTTGACAGGAAAGGGAAGAGAAATTCTGTTTTTATCAGTTAAATTTTCTTTTTCGACTAAATTGTATATAAAAATATTTGATGGTTTGCATGAACTATTCTAAGTGGTGTGGGCGTGTTTGAGTGTGTCAGTGTTTAATGGACACACATCCGCACAGCTGCAAGTGGAATCCTCGCAGCATCCTTACAAGGTGCATACAACTGCTACTTCATTTAACTGAGGAAACTAGTGTTCAGAGAGGTTAAGTAATCTGGTTAAGATCACAAAGCAAATCTGGAAGAAACCAGCATTTACTTCCATGCAGTTTTGATCCTGGAGCCCAAACTCTTAACCACTGTGCTCTAAAAATGCGTGCAACCAGAAACAAAATCTCCTAGTTATTTTTATCTTTATTCTTGAACATGTGAGGCAAGGCTCTCAGACTCAATTGCGGATACTGCAAGGTCAAGAAAGTCAACATAAATGAGGGAAGCAAGGGGCACAGAGAATGACAAAAGCCCCAAAGGCTGGGGAGGCTAGCAGTCGGCTACAGCAAACTGCTACAAAGCAGAAACAAAATTCTATTGTTGCCCGAAATCTGAATTTTTATGTCAAATCCTGTGATTTTCAACAACTCAACCAATTTAAAAAACACTTTTAAATATAATCTGGGCCAAACAAAACAAGTATGTGGTCTACCACTTTGTAACCTCTGCTTCTGCTTCAAATGGTAATTTAACCAAATTTTGGTGGGGAAAAAAATCAATCACTGGCAATAAGTAACTGGTGATATTGACATTTCCTAGTATATATCGGTTTGATACCTGTTTGATTCTGGGAACCTTGAATCCCTCCCTCCTCCTGAGAGTTAACGAAACTTGTTTCTTAATTCACGTCTTCTTGCTGCAAAGTTTTCCTTTGGTCAGGTAGAAAATGACCTTGCTGGTTCTATTTATTATTTAACAGAACTCAGTCTCGAAATCCCTGTCATAATCCATAATAAAATAGAGAGAGCGAAACCTAATCGGCTGTAAATGTACAGTAGTTAGCATTCCCCGCAAAATGCTAATAATATTCCGAGAATGCCATTTCTCTTCCTGGCCTTTGGACCAAATTGGTTAATGGGCTGAGACCTGGGAAATAATGGAAACGATTTAGGCAGAGAACTTCCCACCCCTGCGCCAACCTTGAACCGCACTGCATCCAAGCAGTGAAAATGGCCCGAGACGGTAGCCTATCACACAGGTGTGGCGATGAGAGCTCACCCAGCCGTGTGGACACTTGTCACTCTGACGAAAGGACCATCTGCTATTTCAGTCCCAAGCGGCAAATGCCCACTTTGTAGACACTCCCAGCACCAGATTTTCTTAGAAGACGACATAATTAAAACCGATTGTCTGCTATGTATGCAGAATGTTTAAATCCTGTGGTTGCAAAGAGTTTTCTATAAGACCGTTCTGGTCCACTTAGGTCTCTAACCCAATGGGCTCATCACAGATGCTCATCGTTAGGCTGTGACCCTGAACCTGATCAAGTGAAGCCCAGAAATTACTTTTCCAAAATCTGTGCCTTCAAATGCCTCCGTTTCAAAGAAGACACTTCATCCACAGCCTCTGTGACTCTAAAGAAGAAGAGCCACCGCGGCCTGTCATCTATTAGTATTCTGTAGTGTGACACTTGCACCCCACACGTACATAACCCAGCAATGCCCCCCAGTCGTCCATATACTCCAGGAAAATGCCTGAACAGGTCCATCCAGGGACACTTTCGTGGATCACCAATATGTTTTTGTTGTTGCTGTTTTGGTTTGGTTCTGCGAGAGTGGAGACCTGGAGCAACCCAATGCCCACTGCGAAGAGAAGGCAGTCACCTGTGGCAGGTGTCCACGTGGAATGTTCCGCCGCAATTCGGATCTTGGTCTGTTCTTCACTCACTCTCAGGAACTAACTCGGGAAAATCTTTCCCACTTACATCCCGAGCAGGTGAGATGACTTGCCCTGAGAAATTTTACTTTCCAAGAGAAAACAGCCTTTTCTATTCAATATTCCCTCCGTTTAAAAAAATCATATTGTGCCACGTACCCTGTGAAACAAAACTGAGATACCTGTGCCCACCCTTGCGGAACCCTGTGCCCTGGAAAGGATACAGACACAAACCCTTCCCATCCCCAGGGGTAGAGGCCGCAGAAGACGTACATGCACGCCCATGCAGTGCAAACGCTGAAGGCACGGGTGCCGCCAGAGGATGCCGGGAGAGAGAAGGACCCGCGCCTCTAGGCAGTCATCGAGGGGCGTGAGCCCACCTCCCCTAGGCTCAGCTCTATACCCTCGGCGAGAAGGCCACGGCCCTGGAAGTTTTCAAGCATTCCCTTACTTGTCTCTCCACTCATGGGCAGAAAGGGACACTAGGAATCACCAGAAAAATCAAGCCACCTGTGACCTGTCATCTGGACCTCCACCTGCTGGAGCTGCAAAATGAGGACACGAACGGCGGCCACGGAGATTCAACTGACTGGATACCTGATGAGGGCCAATAAACCCCGCCGATGGCCCCCAGGTGGGTCAGCACATGCTCCACGTGCCAAGACTGCAGTATCACACAGGAGCGTCCTCTCAGCTTGTTGCTGCCCGACTTATCCTTGATGGCCTTTCCCAGCTGGTCCAAGAGTAAGCTTACCTTAGGAGACACCTGAGGTCATGACAGGGCAGCTTGCCACACAGCCATCAAATAACTGCCCTGCAGGGAAAAGGTTCTCCATTGATGCCACTAGATGCCGGAGCTTCCAGGACCCCTTACCGAGACCCTGAGCTTGTTAACGAGGGCAGGGAGACAAAGGCGTGGCTATAAACACGGCAATCCTTCGTCTTTTTTACGTGTTGGTGAAACTCACACATCTCCTCTCAAAACAAATATTGGAAATGGATTAGATAAAATTCACAGGACTGCAAAGTAAAATAGTTACATTTTTAAGTATCGTTTAGGACCCGTGCACATACACACGTCGCCGTTGGTGAAAACAGGCACAGAGGGGCATAGGGACTGCAGGACGGTCCTTACAAGGACGTTTATTATTACCCTAATTAACCTGTTGATTAATGTGTTCCTAAGAGTTTCCAAACCCTTAGGTTTGTATTACACAATATTCACACAGAGAGATTCTAATTCTACCCTTCAGGAATGGTCGGGCTACAAATATCTTCTAATTGTGGTATGCGTCACTCTCTGCCACCCATGCTGCCTTCTGAGCCATCAGCGACATGGGTCAAGCAGGATAAGGGACACCGTCGGGGGCCAAGGAGCAGAATCCAGGCACTTAGTCACCTTGGACTGGAACCATGTGCACTGGCATCTCAGCGATGATGAAACCCCGTGGCCACACCCGCTGCCCTATTTGTGGCCACACCCTCACGGCAGCTCAAAGCTTGCAAGCACCTCAGCGATAGATCATTTAGCTGGAGATTTCAAGCTACAATGAGTAACAATACGGTTTACTCCTAAGAATAAAGGTCACGATCTGCTTCCAATCAGATAGTAGTTACATTGTTGTACTCTGCTTGCAAAACGGCACCCAAAACAGCACCCAAGACACAGTATTAATAGAAAGTCAAAGCCCTTTTAAGTCAACTTCTATTTTCTCCATTAAAACGCCATCAACACATGCTTGAAAAATGAGATACATACAGATCAGGGACATCTATCTAACGTCACAATGGCTACCAAGATGGATGGAAGGACCCATGAGAATCTGTCCCTCTCCTAGTCGGTGGATCTACACAGTGACCATTTAAAATCTCATCTAACTTCTGTGTTTTACAGCTGTAGAAACTGAGGCCAAGAGATTCGACAACTTATCATAGTACTCTTTCAGGGTCTACACGACTAGTTATTGTCCAAACCTGGAAGAAAGGCGGGTGCCCTGGCTTCCAACTTGGCATTCTTAGAACTGCACAGATGGGATTTAAAATATTCTTATCCAAAAAGTTGTATTGTTTAAATTATGGCACACCTGTAATTTTAACAGACTAATTACTGTGGTAATATCAGTCTGGCTTATTAACATGCCTAAGTAATTTTAAAATAAATCTAGGATTTTATTATTTTCAAGCCGTCTTAGCGACTTCACCCAGGTAACAAGAGGAGCATTTGTAATTGGCAAAATTTTTATTTTACCTGCTAAAAATGCATTAGGTGCATTTAAATACAAAAATTAACTCAAAATGAATCACCTACCTAAACGTAAAACCTACAGCCAAAACATTTTCTAGAAAGCAACGTTGGGTTAGAGACAACCATTTCTAAGACTTCAAAAGCACACTACAGAAAAGAGCACATAGGAAAACGGGACTTCGTCAAAACCAAAAAATTCGGCCCTTCAAAAGACACTGCTAAGAGGATGGATGAGTCGACTGACAGAAATTATCTGCAATTCACTTACCTGGTGAAGGAATTATATCAAGAATACACAAAGAACTCTCGAAACTCAATATCCAAAAAAAAAACCCCAACTTTTGAAAAATGGACAAATTATTTGAATCCACACTTCACCACAGATACACACAGCAAAGAAAAGAAAACGCAGCGTCGTCAGTCATCAGGGAAAAGGCAAATGGAAACCACCGTCTCGTGTCGCTAAACCGTTACTGAAAGGGCTACCGATGAGAACACAGATCCTACCAGGCCCTGCCAAGAACGTGGAGACAGTGGGGCTCTCATTCACTGCTGGCGGGGGTGGGGGCTGGTCCAACCACTTTGGAAAACAGTTTGACAATTTCTTAAAATGTCAAACATACATCCAGCACATGAACCGGCCATTCTGCTCCCTGGTATTTACTTGAGAGTAATGAAAGCTCAGGTCCACATAAGCTCTTGTACAGAATGTTCTTAACGCCTCTGTTGGAAATGGCCCAAACGGCAAACATCCCAAATGTCCATCAACAGGTGAATGGATAAACAAGGTGTGGCAAATGATGGAATCACTCAGCAAGTTTTTAAAAATGAGCTGACACACGTGACATCATGGAAGAATCCTAAAACAATTATGCACAAAGAGGGGTACCTGGGAGGTGAATCCAGTTAAGCCTCTGACTTCAGCTCAGGGCATGATCGCGGGGTTTGTGAGTTAGAGCTCCACTTGGGTCTCTCTGCTGTCAGCACTAAGTCCACTTCAGATCCTCTGTCCCTCTCTGCCCCTCTCCCGCTCACGCGTGACTCTCTCTCTCTCAAAAAATGAACTTAAAAAAAAAAACTATGCACAAAGAAATCAAACAAGAAAATACATATACTGTACGACTCCGCTTCAACACAAGTCTAGAAAATGCCAACTCATCTCTAATGACGAAAAGGTCAGCAGTGACCTAGGGATGATGGGGGCAGGACCAAGAGGTACTGGTTTCCACCAGGCACAAACCTATTTCAGGGGTGACAGGGATATACGTCCTTTTGATGACACAGATGGTTTCACGGAGTAGACACATATATGCTAAAACTTATCAAACTGGGATGTCTGGCAGGCTCAGTGGGTTGAGCATCTGACTCTGGATTTTGGCTCCGGTCACGATATCACGGTCTGGAGACAACGCCCTGCCCTGCACCGGGTATGGAGCCTGCTTAAGATTCTCTCTCTCCCTCTCCCCTTACCCCTCCCCAGCTCACACGCACTGCACATGCTCTCTCTCTCCCTCTCTTAAAAAAAACTTATCAAATTACACACTTTTAAATACGTGCCATTCATGGTCCGCTATACTTCGATATAGCAGTTAAAAACAAATGCAATTGAAAGAAACACCTTACATTCCAAACATAATAATACCAAAACTCTTTATAGGAACTATTTCATTTCATTCCTCTTTATAGGAACTATTCACCTCACAAAAACACTTTGAAATGTAGGATGTTGCTACGCCCATTTCCAGGAAAAACAAAGTAAGGCTCCGAGAGAACAAAAAACCTGTGTTCTTCAGGAACTCACACAGCGAGGACTTTATAGAGCAAAGGCACAAGCGTTTTGATTTCATGTTAAATAAATGCTTCCAAAGAACTTGACAACTTTTTAAGATAACCTCAACGCTCCCAGACAAATAGATTTACACTATTTATTTGCTTAGCAAATCTCTTTTCACGGACAGAACATGGGTAAATGCCAGCCTTATCATTCCGGGATCATCACAAAGTCTAAAATTAATAGGGTTCAAATTACGGTTTCAGTGACTTAGAGAAACAATCCAGGTTCTGACGTGTCACACACCCAATAGACTTTTAAGTGAGGCTCAATATAAAATAAATTCAACATCAGCACAACACAGGGTAGAAAAGACAGGCTAATAACCTTCTGGCTCCCACCTGGAGAGATCAAACACTTCTTCAGGAGCGCACACACACACACACACACACACACACACACACACACACCTGGCAACCAAAATGCTGATCTAGCGGTTCTGTGGATGTTTCAAATTTCTAGGTGGTACCCTAAAAGTACACTAACTAGGAAGATAATAAATCTTGATTGCTGCTTTCTCTTTTTACAAACGGGCATTGTTTCCTATAGGTTACGACTGGCCAGCAACAGCTCAAGCCCGTTTAATATCGCCGGTCGGAACCCCTCATCGCCGCTGGTCCACACGTACTTGCAAGTCTTTAGGATGAGACCACAGGACATTTGGCAAAGGGGCAGAGGAACAGAAACATGTTCCATTCCCTGACTCGAATCCACCCAGGCTTTCAAAGCTCCTCTTGGAAGAAGTGCCTTCCACCTTCCCTGGCAAATGTTTTCCAAACGACTTTGTGACGGTGTTTGATTTGGGGGAAGACACACACCTGAACAGTGTCCTCCTTCGTCCACCGCTGCGGTCAGGCTGCTCAAGCCCTCCACCCTCTGACTGCAGGTGTCTATTCCTAGTCCTTTAGCAGGCACAGCTGTGCAAAGTCAGTGCTGAACCAGAGAAAAATCACCTGCTTCTAGTAACACTCTGGATATTCCTATTTTTTTTTTCATTTCCTGCTCATAATATCTTTTTCCTGAAACAAAGTTCTCCACTGTTTCCCTTCTGACCTCGGGACCCCATAACTCACATCAAACAAGTAAGAAGCAGGAAAACACAACCCACTTTCAGACGCCACACCCTTCAAGCTCTCCTGGTCCTGTTTAATGTTTTTTATGTTTTTTTTATTTATTTTTGAGAGCAGGAGAGACAAAGCATGAATGGAGGAGGGTTAGAGAGAGAGAGGGAGACACAGAATCGGAAGCAGGCTCCAGGCTCTGAGCTGTCAGCACAGAGCCTGACCTGGGGCTCGAACTCACAGACCTCGAGATCATGACCTGAGCCGAAGCCGGACACTCAACTGACTGAGCCACGCAGGCGCCCCTCCTGGTCCTGTCTAAACGGGGTATAGTTCTCACCTGATTTCCGACATTCCCTAAAACAGAATCACTGCCAGCACACGGCGTTAGGAGTGAAATTGTTTTTTAACTCTGTATACACACACAGTCTTCTCATAAGCAATCAATCCTTTCTAGAGGGTTTCTTTTTTAATGTTTATTTATTTTTAGAGAGAGAGAGAGACAGAGTATGAGTGGGGGAGGGGCTGAGAGAGAGGGAGACAGAATCAGAAGCAGGCTCCAGGCGGGGAGCGGTCAGCACAGGGACTGACGCGGGGCTCGAACTTACGAACAGTGAGATCATGACCTGAGCCGAAGTCGGATGCTTAACCGACTGAGCCCCCCAGGCGCCCCTCTAAGTGGCTCTTTGAACATCTCTTAAATAACCTTATTTCCAGTGTGCTATTCTGAGACCACCGTAGGGGCCAAAATATTTCAAGCATCCAAGCCACACCTAGGCAAACACAAAACCTCCTTTTTCTTCTTGCCCCATCTCTACCCTCCCTGACTCTTTACCAGTGATTTCACTTTCTTTATATGGGACAAAAGATTCTGATTTCCGTATATAGCACTGACATCCAGAGGAGATACTGACCTGTAGCTCTTTAAACCCCAAATTGTAGGCTTTGTTTAGATGAGTTTAAGTTCATGGCTTGAAAGAACAAAGAGGAACTTTCTTCTCAAGGGTGAGGAGAATCTTTTTCCTAACTACCCAGAGAACTCTTCAAAGGAGAGATCTTTGCCTGCTCTGCCTCAAAGACTCAAAAAGGGGCAGAAGTAGAAGCCTGCTCTGCCAAGCAGGGTGACTCCCCAGCTCATTTAAGGAACTGAAAGCCTTTTCTCTCCGGTCAGCGAAACAACCCTTCCTTCCCTCGAAAAACGATGTGAAGCCTGCTCGTTTGTCAGCTACTTTGCGAAGCTGACCTTGCCGATAGCACTGGGACTTGAACTTAGAGCTGGGGAAGAAGTCAGAAGGAGCCGTCTATTAACACCTCATTGTAATCTGTTCCTTTCTCTTCTTATTAAACACCGAGATTATGAAACGCCCATCAAGACGGCACTGGAGAAAAACAACGTAGGGGACCAAGTGAGGGCAATGGAATCTCTCACGCCAGAGGCTGGCGGCATCCGGGAACGGCCATGCCGGTGCAAAAGGAGTATTTTCACCGTCCTTCCAAAAAGTGGAGGTGGAGGTCGCCTTCTTGGAGGGAAAATGCCCCTCCTCTCGGGGTGGCTGTGGCACACTATGGCTAAAACGGAGACTCGAAAGCCCCGGATTAAACTAGAGCTTGCTAAGAGCTACAAACTTTTTTTTCCCTCCCCCATCAGTGGTGCTCATCTCTGGCCACAGGCCTGAACACTCACCAGGCAGCTATCAGATAATACAGTTGCCTGGGCTCCACCTGGCAAGAGTCAGATGCCACGCAGCTGTGGCGAAGCCTCTGCGTTTGATCGGGTAACAGCTCTGCAGAGGGAGAACGGAGTGGGCGTCGTCACGCAGACAGCCTCGCCAATCGCCACCGAAACAGAGGCTTCCTGGCCCTTCCACGGTCCTTTTCTTGTTGATAAAATAAAGGATTTGCCTGCGGAGCTTCCTACATAAGGAAACCATTCGCTGGCGGTGGAGCGGGAGGAAGACAGGGAAACTGGGGAAGAAGCCATACTAAAAACTGTATCATTGAGTGGGTACATGCCCAGTACTGGTCAAAATAAGCTGTCCATGGAGTAGCTTCAAGACTTTCTGGCTGGAGCCATCACACACACACACACACACAATCTCAAATTATTTTGAGACTTCTCTCTTCCTCAAAGTACCCTCTTGCCAAGAACGGTCACACAGGCAGTGATTAGGAAATGGTTACATCTTCCCCTGTCTTTATGAATAGAGGTTACAAACGCCCTAAACTTACCTGGCATTTTCCCTAAATCTAGAAGTAGTCATTTGCGGGGGGGCGGGGGGAACTAAATACCACACAAAAACAAAGTAAAACACAGATAAAACATCGTGCCCTAAGAGTGACCCATGAAAATGCAAATAACTCCTAATTCTCATCTTTCAGAAAGTACTGTTAAGACCCAGTCTGTTAGTTCGCGCTCTTTATTACAATAGCCTCCAGCCACACGTGGCCACGGAGCACTTGAAATGTGGCTAGGGCCACAGGTAGAAACAATATTTTGGATATATTAGGTTATGTAAAATGTATTAATAAAATTAATTTCACCTATTTCCTTTAGCTTTTTAACGTGGTCATGGAACATTTAAAATTATGTATGCGGCTCTCATATTTCTACCGGACCACCGGGCATTAGACCAGGCTTGCCTTTTGCTATGGAACTCTTCTGAGCCTTGCCTGCCCCCTAGTGTCAGAACTCAGGCAACACAGGCAAATCATTTCTCCAAACCATCCATATTAAGTACTATTCATTTCAGTCTGCGAAGTAAAAAAATTTAAGCTTACATATGCAGCTTTATTACTTGCAGTTTTCACAACTATGCTGCACTTGAACCTCATCAAAAAAATCTCCTGGAGAAGTTGCATTCCTCGCTTAACTGTTATCTTGGAAAGAAAAAGAGATTTCGTCTAGAAAATTAGGGCTGCAATAGTCATTCCAGTCAAAAGTACCTGCAGAGGGACACCTGGGTGGCTCAGTCAGTTGCGCGTCCGACTTCGGCTCAGGTCATGATCTCACAGTTCGTGAGTCGAGTCCCACATCGGGCTCCATGCTGACAGCTCAGAGCCTGCAGTCTGCTTGGGATTCTGTGTCTCTCTCTCTCTCTCTGCCCCCCTCCCCTGCTTGTGCTCCGTCTCTCTCTCTCTCTCTCTCTCAAAAATAAAATAAAAACATTTTAAAAAAAGTACCTGCAGAGTTCCTATAAAATTTCAGCCATTATAGGAGCCAGAAACGTGAGCTCAAACTTAGATGCAACAACTACTCTTCAATTAATCCTAAGTTAAAAATAACACAAGGCACCTGTAGGGGCTAAGGAAGGGCTGGCCACCCCCAAGATGGGCCATGTTTGCATAACGGTTATTTTGAGTTGAAAGCAAGTAAGACCTAGTGGGTTCAAGGAAAGCTTCTTAACTCCCCTGACAACTGTGTAAAAAGAATGTTGATAGAAGCCCTGCTCTAGGTATGGTAGACACGAAGGGCAAGGTCTGGTCCATGAATGCGGTCTGTGGCCACTGTTGTGGAGTAGTCCAGCAAATATCTGTTTACCACACATTTGCGGTTTCATCCTTCCTGACTGCATTCCTTCCCTCTGAAGGCCCGGACCCCTACCCGCTCCTCTTTAGTTCAGAATGATGTACACACCTCATCTTGCCTGTATTTGCAATTTCCAGGTCTGTATGGATTCCCCATACATAGCCTATTAAATGTGGTTTTCTCCTGTTTATCTGTCTCATGTCAGTCTGATTCTTAGTCCACCTAGAAGGACCTTGAGGGGACCCGATATTCTTGCTCCTGATACACCAAAGCACAGAACCGCGACATTCAAATTTTCATCGTTTATAATAAAGAAAACAGGAAACCTGATTGCTACAAAACAGAATATATTCAAAAGGAGAAGGCAGGTTTCAGTAAAGACGACTAACATTTACTGAGCACTAACTATGCGAGCACAATTCCTAGCACCTTCCAGACGTGAATACAGGCATACCTCACACACTGCAGGGGCAGGTCCAGACCACTGCAATAAAGTCAACGATGCAATAAAGACAAATGGATTTTGTTTCCCGGGGCATATAAAAATTATATGTACAATACACTATCCTCTAGTAAGTGTGCATTATCATTATTGTCTAAAAAACAATGTACACACCTTAAAAATACTTGATTACAAAAAATGCTAACCAACATGGAGGCTTTCAGTGAATCGTAACTACTGCTCGATCGCAAGTCAGCATAAGATAATAATGAAGGAATTCGTTTAAAATACTGCAAGAATTACCCAAATGTGACACGGAGACATGACATGAGCCAGTGCTATTACAAAAATGATGCTGGTACACTTACTTGCACAAGGTTGCCACAAACTTTCAATTTGTGAAAGGAAAGAAAAAAAAGGAAAATAATTCTGCAAAGAACAATGAAACCAAGTACGATCACACAGGGCATGTCTGTGATGGGCCCCTCGCTACAGACCTAGCGGGGCTCTTTTTATCTTTTATTATCCCCACTTTACAGAAGAGACTGAGTCCCAAAGAGAGTTGATGACCAGCCCAAGGACAGAAGGGCGGAACCAAGCACACGCGAAGCTCCCGCGACTCAGTGTGCCCGGAACAGTACAATCCCTGGTCTCTGACCCGGGCATTTCGTGTCTTCTGCCGGCACTCAGGAAACTGGGACTAGCGGACTCATTAGCTGGCAAGTAGGGTGAGATCTCACACCAGTCACACTTCTCATCACCCGCCTAGCTCCCAGCACCTCTGGGTCACTCTCTCCCCAGCTGCCTGCAGCCTCGTTAGAAATGCCTTTTCTCCCGCTTTCTGAAAGTTGGGCAGAAACGTCAGGCTTCATAAAGCAATGCTCTACTTCACAGTCAGCCTTTGAGAACCACGAAAACAAGCCTTTTTCTCTTGTACATGAGAAAGTTTTGACCTCTCGAGGCATTGATCTCTCTCCTCGTACCGACACAACTCCCAAATGTTCCTCAGAGATGACAGCGTCCAGACTCCCTCTCATTCTCGATGCCTCTAAATATACAAATAGCTACCATTTATTGAGTGTTTACTATGTGCTAATCCATCCGCCTCCTTTTTCTTATTCTGTCATCCCAGTAACCTCGTAAGGTAAATACATATAACATTCCACTTTCACAGATGATGAAGTAGGTTCAGAATGGTTAAGTGGTCTTGACAAAGTCACACAGCCAGATGTGAAGAATCAGGATTATATTTAACTTCGGAGTCCAAATACTTAGTTCCCTCTATGGCTTCATTTCCACGTGTGCTCCAATAATTCAGGGCCTATTTACACCTGGACAGAGTACCTCAGGTAGGAGGCTTTACACCAAAACAGATTACATTAAATAGTAGCTAAGCCCCACAGTATTTTCTGTCATCTCACACCCCAAACCAGGTCATACTTAAAGCTCCCTGGGGAAACAGAGCCACTGAAATGAATTTGCAAATCAGCAGCACCTAAGTTCCTAAGTCTCTGTTACACTGGAAAAGAAGCTATGGTTCTATCTTCTAAGAGGTAATTTTTAATCTCTTTGAGGTGTCCAATTACTCCTAGGAATAAATCTCAAGGATGTAGGGTGTTTATTGTCCCAAACGATAACTTGAGAAATCTTCAAGTTTCTGGAGCTGGTAGCACCTTTCTGCCACGTCGTCTGCTGCCCTCTTGCGGGGAAATGGTGCTACTTACAGAAAAAAAGAAAGGAAAAAGAAGGACAAAGCACTAGCTGAGAAATAACAGAGTTAACTCTGGCTTCTTGTAAAAGAAACTGACCTAGCATTGACCCTTTCACCTTTTCTATAGCTTGAGGCTACACAAGTCCCCGTGGCCTCACGCTCCATTATTATCATCAAGTAAGACCTTAAACAACAAAGAAGATGTTCTTTTGTGTTTCCTAATTCCTTAAAAACACCACTTGTGGACTTTGGTGGAAGTACATGAATGCCATGTGCCTTAAAGAAAGATTCCTACCACCTATCTATGAAAATGAGGTGGGGTTTTATTAGTTTGGTTTTTTTAAGCTTGAACTGAAGTGAAAACTGCAAGCCACACCTAACACCTCGTCTTGGAAAACTGGGGGTGAGTCGCACCTTCTGCCCCATTATCTTAGAGAGTCACTGTAAGACCTCTCCTTTAGGGGCACCTGGCCTCAGTCGGTTAAGCATCTTAGTTTCGCTCAAGTCACCATCTCGCGGTTTATGAGTTCAAGCCCTGTGTCAGGCTCTGTGCTGACAGCTCAGAGCCTGGACCTGCTTCAGATTCTGTGTCTCCCTCTCTCTCTGCCCCTCCCCCTGCTTATGCTCTCGCCCTCTCTTTCAACATAAAAAAATTAAAAAAAAAAACTCTCCTTGTTTATACGCAACCATCAATGAGCCACTCTCCTAATCCGAGCCATTAAAAGCATCCAATAAACTTCTAACTAGGGTTTCCTGGGGCCGCAGCTCCTTTAATTGGCCAGCACCAACCACAAAGCCTCTGGGACAGAGTCAGGAGTCCTTCTGGACAACCATGCACAGGCTTCTGAAGTTAACCCTCTGCACCCTGCTTCTGCTTTGGAGCTGCCTGCATCCAGTGCGGAGTAAAAAGCTGACTAGAGCTTCTCGGCATAGACAGCCTCCCCCACCCCACCCGTCCCTGTTGATTCTGACCAAGCTTTCTATCGGCTGAGCTCGATGCTAGGAAGAAAACCACATGACCTCTGCAAGGATCACTGAGTTGCTGCTCCTGACGGTCATTAGTGAAAATTTCTAGCAGTCCCCACCCCCTCCCCATCTCTCTCTCTCTCTCTCTCTCTCTCTCTCTCTCTCACACACACACACACACACACACACACACACACACACCCCCCCCTGATGGAATACACAGCATCACTAGAATGGGAGGGAAAAAGGAGAACAGGCAAGGAACGAGGAAGGGGAGAGTCAAAGAGCTCCACTGCCCACAGTCGTCAAAAAGCTTCGGCAGATCATTGAGTAAACCATCGAGAGAGCCAACAGAAAAGTGGGTAAAGAATACAACAGCTCTAATAAAAACAGTCCACCAGCGCTTGTAGTCGTCAGTCTAAAAGCGATGCAAGCCCATGCAACGCACAAGTTGGCCAAAAATTAAAACTTGACAGCACCCAGGGTTGACAAGGGTTTGGGGAACTGAGCATGAGCACACGAGTACCGTTGACAGAAGTAGAAATAAGTCCAAAAGTTTCGGCGGGCATTTGGCCCTATTAAACGTTAACGCGCGGTGTCGGAAGCTGCAGAATACACACCAAAATCCAGGTTCCGCTCAGTCTCCCTGCCCCCGCAGCTAGAGGGGTTCCCCGTTGCTCGGCAGGAAGGCGTGGCTAGGAGCCTCTGCTCCAGCCAATGGCAGGACGGCGCAAGTGAACTAGCCCACGTCTGGGCGCCCCATTAACACCTCTCAGGTGAACTTTCCCTGCTCATCTCCCCGTCCAGGTGGCCGGAATAGGGGCCACTCTAGGTCAACCTGGGATGCCAGAGTTGAAAATGACAGTACTTCCAAATGAAAGAACAACCATGGGTTCACCTCCTGCCCCCAAGACTCATATCCAAAACCAGACTTCCATTGTTGAGCCATTTTGTGTTCTTGGTCTTTTCATTACAGCAATTAGGCTACTCTCATTAACGCATGTACGTGCATTTTAACTCAGTATCTCACTACTAGGAACTCATCTTAAGTTGGAACATATGTATTTGTATAAATATGGTAAGAAGCCAAGTGTCCACAAAATTGAGTGATCAAATTATTTATGGCACGTCCATACCATAGATGACTAAGCAGTGTTTTTTTTTTTTAATTTTTTTAATGTTTATTTTTTTTTTGAGACAGAAAGAGACAGCATGAGTAGGGGAGGGGCAGAGAGAGAGGGAGACACAGAATGTGAAGCGGGCTCCAGGCTCTGAGTTGTCAGCACAGAGCACGACGCGGGGCCTCGAACCCACAGACCCCAAGATCATGACCTGAGCCGAAGTCGGACGCTCAACCGACTGAGCCACCCAGGCACCCCCTAAGCAGTGTTACCGACAGTGACAGATCTGTAAGGACTCAAACGGAAAGATCTATAAACTCCATTGTTAAATGGGGAAAGAAGAAAGAAAAAAAAACAAGGAGTAAAGTAATATACACGTGCATAGACACATACTGGTATCCACATTCTTTTTTTCCAGAAGGATACCCGTGACGATTAATTTCATGTGTCAGCCTGATTGGGTCAAGGTATGACCAGATATCTGATTAAACAATATTTCTGGGTGTGTCTTGGGCCACATGGGTGGCTCAGTCAGGGAAGCCCCCAACTCTCGGGGTCATGGTCTCATGGTTGGTAAGATCGAGCTTTGAGTTGGTCTCCGGGATGACAGCACAGAGCCTCCTTGGGATTTTTTCTCTCCCTCTCTCTCTGTCTCTGCCTCTCCCCCACGGGCTCATGCTCACTTGCTCTCTCTCTAAATAAATAAATATTCTTTAAAAAATATTATTTCTGGGTGTGTCTGTAAAGGTGTTTCTGGAAGCGATGAGCATTTAAATTGATGACTAACGGAAGAGGCTGCTCCCCAGGGTGGATGAGTCTCATCCGATCCCTGATTACTTGAATGGAACAAAAAGGTGGAGAAGGCGGACTCTCTTCTTTGCCTGACTGTGGAGCTGGAACATGGATCTTCTCACGCCCTCAGTGTTCCTGGTTCTCGGCCCTTCGGACCTGGACTAGCGTGCACAGAGGTTCTCCGGCTCTCATACCTTCACACCATGCCGCCGCCGGCTTTCCTGGCTCTCCGCCTCGCAGACTGCAGATCATGAGACGTCTCAGCCTACGCAGCTGTGTGAGCCTTTACCTCAGAAGCAATCTCTCTCTGTATCTCACACACACAGGCACGCTCGTGCACTAGGTAGAAGAATAAGAGAACAGAGCCTCCTGCAGGCGGGAACCAGTCCTGGCTCCTTTGATAGTTGTTTCGACAAGGGGCGAGAGAGATTTAAATCACAAAGATGAAGGAATCCCCCAAAAGACAAGGAGCACGGGCTGAGAATCCAAATTAAATCCCCTAGGAATTCTAGGGTTGAAAATTCCATTTCCGTAGCAGAATTTGCCAAGCCTTTGCTCTCACTTCTTGCTGTCCAGATTGCTGTTGAATCTTTGTTTATATGGAAGACATATTTCTTGAGTGTAGAATTCTAATCTTCATTTAGATTTATCCCTATGGTTGTACCTTTTCTACATTCAAAGAAATGAGGATTGCCACATGGATAAAAATTGAAGGTTCAGGCATGTCCTCTGTTTCCTTCAATTTTTAATCACTTTCCAACACAATCTCTCAAGCCAAGTTCCTGGAAGTCTGGAAATCCCTTCTTGATAACCAGGCCCACTGAAATGCTTTGCCTGATTGCTACCCTCTCAACCTCCACCCAAGAAAAGAGATATGAATTAAACAGATAAGACTAATGACTTCAAACACTCTATCCCTGAGAACAAACTCATCAAAAGATACACAGTGCAATGACCGGCTAGCTGTAGGCACTTCACAGCAGCCAAATGGTATTGATTTTATGCTGATTCATTAAAATTTCAATTATTTTTCTCTTCTTCCCTGAACTCTCACTTGAGAAGGGAAAATTGAGTCGTGAGAGATTTTTAAACTCGTCTGAAGCCTAAAATTAGGTCTTAACCTTTAATACCAGAATAACAGAGTGGAAAGCACAACCTGTTATATGTCTGAAGGTAGGATATCTTATCAACTCCACACAGAAGACCTGTGGGGGAGAATTTACCATTGTGACATATACCCGGTTTAAGGGTTCAAGACCCACTTTTTCACTAAGCAGTCAAAGCAAGCCTGGCAATGCCACCACGCCTCAAACTATCAAAGACAGTAAATTAATTACCCGGCAATAAGTCCACAAACAAATGTGAATTACTCGGGAAAACACAATTCACTGTGGAATTTCCAAATCTGTATCACTTTCAGTGTAGATGTAACAAGGAAAGGGGGCTGGGGGAAAACACACACACATATACTTAACTGATTCTTTTCATCTTTTTTTTTTTCTTTATTTAAGAAATAAGCGAAGTATAGAAAAGGTCTCACTAGAAATCACAAGCATGAGTCTCTCAAACTTCAGACCTATTTTATTTTAGGTCCCATACAAAAGCTACCACTGCTTTTTTTCTTTGCTTTCTTCTTTATTTTTTTAAACCATCCACCATCTTTTCTCCAGACATGTCGAAAAGGTCTGAGGTTATCTGAAAGCGTCACTCTAGCCCTGGAAGTGTTTCTATTTACCAATAAAGAGGCTCTGTCTTCAAAGGAGGCTACAGGAGTAACAGATGCACAAAGGAGGGGCTGCTGGCTTTCTGGGGTTCTTGGAGAAAAACCACTGTAAGAAGGGAAATGTATGCAGGAAAGGAAAAGGAAAAACACCTGGAAAGCATCTTTAAAAACGTCTTCAACAATATTCTTTCATCACCAAACCACTGAACCGATTTGCTCTGATCTGTTCACTGCTTCCTCTGATTATTTATCCACCATCAAAAGCTCTTGTCAATTACCTGTGTCTGAACCATGGACTCTGACGTTGGAAAGGGTTTTATTAATTGATCTCAGCGGCACGTAATGAACTTAAAGGGCTTACCTGCGTGTCCCCGGAGGTGCTGGCTCGAGGCGGACATCAGCTTACAGCACACCATCAACACGTAGGCCAGAAAGAGCCAGTGGGACAGCAGCACTGACTTCGCACAGACGCTCATCCTGGAGAGAAGGCAGGACGCCAAGTCAGTGAGGCCTCGGCGGGGTGAGGCCCTGCGGCAAACACGTAAACAGGGTCTGGGGGGAAACTCGGAGAAAGCTGCAAGCCATGTTCAGTGCTGGACTTCTTCTCCCCAAGGAAACTGAAGGCCAGGCACATCCGATTTGCACCACGGATTAACCCAATTTTCAATGAACACTTTTTATAATCACGAGTTTTCCAGGTTAGCAACGTGCTTCACTGAGAGGTCCGTTTAGGGGCGCCTGGGGGGCTCAGCCGGTTAAGCGACTGACTTCGGCTCGGGTCATGATCACACGGCTTATGGGTACAAACCGTGCATCGGGCTCTGTGCTGGCAGCTGAGAGCCTGGAGCCTGCTTCGGATTCTGTGTCTCCTTTTCTCTCTCTGCCTCTCCCCCACTCATGCTCTGTCTCTGTCTTGCAAAAATAAACATGTTTTTCAATTTTTTAGTAAATTAGAAGCCTATTTATGAAGCCCCAGTGTGTAAACTGACTTGTCCTGATATAACAGGGGGTTAATATACTATATTATATCATGAAATGAGAAAGCTACATACTTAAAGCTGGATTCAAATAAAATAGACACGATTTCTGCATTTGGAAGAAACCACAGAAATTGTCACTCTCGGCCTGAGAGTTTTCTCCTGGTTTCTCGGACTATATATTAATCTGTGATTATCAGCCTCGAAGTTTGGTGGGAACACGGGCAAGCACAGGTAAATATAAAATAAGACAGTGAAACAATAAAGAAGATGTGGCATATACACACAGTGGAATATTATTCAGCCATCAAAAATGAAATCCTGTCATTTGCAACAATTCAGATGGATTTTGAGGGCATTATGCGACAGGAGGTAACCCAGACAAAGACCAAACCTGTTTGTTCACACTTATACGTGGACTCTAAAAAAGAAACTTAGGAAAACTGAGTAGAGTGTAGTTAGCAAAGGTTGGGAGGTCAGAAAAAGGGGGTGATATTGATCAAAAGGTACAATTTTTCAGTTATAAGATTAACAAGTTTGGGGGGCTAATGTATAGCATGGTGATTACAGCTAATAATACTTTATCATATACTTGAACGTGGCTAAGAGTAGATCTCAAAGGTTCTCACTACAAAAAAGAAATGTTAACTATGTCACAGGATGCAGATGGTAGCCAGTACTATGGTGGTCATCATTTTGCAATTTATATACATTTGTCAAATCAACACGCTGTATACTTTAAGCATACACAATGTTAGGTATCAATTATATCTCAATAAAGCTGGGAAGATAAATAAACTTGGCTTCATATAGATGGACAGTATCAAAACAGGAGCTCAAGGATAATTCAGTTCAGGTGGATGTGCGGTCTACTTTCTCAAACAAACCCGAAAGAAATTAAATAAAAAGAATATATCAAAAAGGAGTTCTTCCTTCCAGAGCTTCAGGAGCTCCGTCTCTAGTGAGGCGAACAGGAAGCCAAGCCCTTGGGCCTGGTCTTTACTGTCTGTCCATGAGTGTTTATACAGGATATATGTACACGAAGGGGATTCATTTGATCCATTCAGGGGAATTATGTCATGGACAACACGATACACGTGCCTAGTATCACTGGAGTTCCAAATGCCAGCCTCTCGGACTTCTGCTTTAAAAAGTTAATTAAAAAAATTGAAACAAAAAAGGCCATCAAGTTCTATCTAATTTCCGTGTAATGTCAAAAAGGGCAGGAAATCAGGGAGATGTCGATTAAAATAAAAAGAAAGTTCTGCGGTACTCCCAACAAAATCAATGTATTTGAGATCATCATTACATCCAGAAAATCCCTTCATCTTCCCTGTAAAACCATAACCACAAAAGCAAACCCCATCATATTCCCAAACCTGCCCACACTCATGGGGAGGAAAGAACACAGGCTGTGCACCCAAGAGGGTACGCACCGTAGGGGCCATCTTAGAACCCTGTCTACCAAAACTGGGCCAACGACCCAACCACAAAAGTTTCTCCATCTATGTGGTTTACGAAGGTCCCACTAGGTGTTCAATCCAACTTGGTTTAGGTGCTTAATGACACAAGTTAATCTCAAGACTTGTATCCCTGAGAATGGACTCTGAGGGAAATCTTACCCAAAGGGAATGTGCTCTCCCTCACGTTCAGCTGGCATTCCTCACCTGAAGACCAGCAGCTCCCCGCCGGTCCGTGTAGCCACCATCCATTTTCCGAGATGTGAGCAACAATGCTGAGGACCTCAAGTATGAGTTGCTTTCTTTCCTTGTTAATAAACCCATCGGAGTCAACCTGGTTCTGAAACCCGCCTTCTTGTTCTTTTTTTTTTTTTTTTTTTTTAATGTTTATTTTTGAGAGAGTGTGTGTGAGCAGGGGAGGAGCAGAGACAGGGAGAGACAGAATCCGAAGCAGGCTCCAGGCTCTGAGCTGTCAGCACAGAGCCCAAGGCAGGGTTCGAGCACACCAACTGTGAGATCGTGACCTGAGCTGAAGTTGGACACTTAACGACTGAGCCACTCAGGCGCCCCGTCCTCCGACTTCTTATTCTTATTCTTAATCCAATTTCCAGATGCCCATTGGCTTCTTAATTCTTTACCCTCCACTCAGTATCATTAAATACTTTTCTTCTGCTTTGCGAGTTGGCTCCCCCTCTCACCACTAAGACCCGCCCAATTTAGTCTCCAAATGCAGACTGGGTCTTTCAGGTGAGCTGTAACCTCTCCCGCCTAATGTATAGGTAAAATCTGGTTTCCATCTATTAATCACTCTCTGTATCACCTAAACTTGTCTAAGTGGGTTTTACCAAATATGGAGAGTCTATTTGAGAGGCTCTGAGTCTCAAAGTTGGGAACTGGTGAGCAGGAGATTAAGTAAGGGGGGCTCCAGAGTTATCACCTATGGGAGAGGACGGCAGGGGAGGGGAGAAGGCAGGAGAGAAGGAGGAAAAGGCCTCAGATAACCCCACAAGCGTTCCACAGCTGAGATGCCCCTTCTCGGCAGGTCCCAAACTGGGATGAGGGGCCAGACCTTCTCTGTGTTTATCCATCACTGGATACCAGCTGCCCCTGAAAAGAGGGGTCATTTTAGACAAGGGGGCTCTTGGCATTGTGGATAATTCAACGAAGCTGTAGGCCACCTTCTGCAGTACTCCCAACAGCGCAGGAACAAATCCTTCACTCCTAAAGGGGGATCTGGGCGGTGCGTCACCGTGTCCTCTACTGTCCATCTTCAGGTAGAAGATGGCACATGGAATACGCATTATTGACTTCGTGCGGCTGTGGGGTCATCCTCAGAAGAAGACTCATCGTCCGAGGTATAAAAAGACCATGCCACACTCATTAAAATGTCACAGGAAGTGGTTCCGTATATGAAGGCCATCCCAGCCAGGAGCAGGCTTCACCCTAGATCCATTCTCTTCCCTTCCCCTGGGTCACCCCTACAGGAGGCAATTTCCAGGCCCCTGAAGCAATTGGCTTTAACCAATAGGAGAGAGTATCTATAGCCTGAAGCATAGAAGGAAAAGGATGGGGTATTCCCTCCACCTGCTCCATCCTGGGCAGGATCGATGGAGTGGTCATTGCTCCTCCATGGTGCCAGTTCCTGCCAGAAGGCCCATGATGGTTCTAGCTCGCACCGACGGTCCCTTCTCCCAGGTGCCAGCAAACCTGACTTCCTTCGTTTGTTCTACGAGCCCCGGATGGTAGTAGCCCCCCGCCGTTCCTTATCCCTGGGCTGCCTCCTCGTCTTCTGCTTGACTTCTCGGACTCTCTTTACGTGTGTTCCCTGAATTCAATTCCCTCCGCCCAACATCTTCCGAACGCTTTTTCTCTTTACCTGGTTGGCTCCCAACAATAAACCCCACCTCCAAAACCGCAAGGGCACTCATTGCAGTCCTAGGGGATGATCTATGACTCCTTATCGTACAAGGACAACTCTAGGTAGCAGGTTCCTGGGTGATGTTTCCAGGGCCTAGAACAGGTATTTACTGAACAAAAGCTGTCGCCGTCAGGAGAAAGACCTGGGGATGAACGAACAGCTATTCAACCATCTTTCTTTATTTTAGTCAAAACGCCGGACCCCCAGTAAAAGGACTTCTGACCTACTACATCTACCATAAAACTTCACTTCAACTGCTTCCACCTTGAACATTTTGTTCAAAGGTAAAACAAAATTGGCTTATCTTTAAAATTTCACCTTTCACCCTACCGAGAAGCCAAGACACTGCCTTACAAACGGAAATGATTTCAAAAACGAGATCCTAGGAAAAACTAGGATTCCCAAAATACTCAAAAATTCAATGTAGAAGAAACCTTTTAGAAAGGATCATCCACTCTAGGATACTCCGTTTTGCTAAATTCTCAATGCTTCATAAAGAAACCATCTCTAGGTGTCTGTTAAAGTCATTTTACCTTGGTGACTTCATAAGATATGGTTCCAGTCGAACACAATTATTTCAGGATGAATTTCGGACCAACTCCAAATTCCCATTTGTAGCTATCGCCGGCAATTTCTGCAGTTCCAAAAAATTATCTTAGCTTGGGAAGACCTATTTAAGAAACAAAAAAGAGGGGAAGGCATGAGCATTTTAATGTTGAGAGGATACAGACTTCCGGTAGCAAACTAGTGTTTTTTACAATGAGACCTGCAGTTGCAGGACTGCGGCGGGCAACGAAACGCACCCATATTTGTGAAGTGTCCCGATACACGAGGGCGAAAGGATACAGAGTCCTACAACATTAGCCACAGATTTGGTTAACAGAACACAGTTTTAAAGTAGAAGTTCTCTCAGCAACAAAGACATTCAAAACTTGACGGCAGATCCCAAACCATTCCTGATACAAAATTCCATTCTCCCCGTTTCATTAACAATGGGATGAAAACGGAAGTTGGAGATGGTCCATTCCCAAGAGTTCCACAACTTGCCCGAGCTCACAGCGCGGCGTTAAAGCCAGCATGAAGATCGGAACTCCTAGCTCTGCGTAGCATAAATCCGAACATGTCACTCAACAACCTGTGAGGATCCTTTTTGAAAAATGTTAACGGGAGGAAGAGGGCAAACGGCTTTCCAAAACAAAACATCACACCAAAATACAAAGAACACTTGTTACTTCCATACATGACATGACACAAGACCCTTCAAAGCACAGACCTAAAAGGACTTTTTCGCTCTGCACAAACATTTTGGCGAGAAGGATTCAGATGAACCCAAACCAAAGACATGTCAAAAAAAAAAAAAGAAAACTGGACCTTGAAACTACACCATTTTTTCATTTATTCTTTTTGAGAGAGAGCAAGTGCAGGAGAGGGGCAGAGTGAGAGGGAGAATCCCAAGCAGGATTCACACTGTCTGCACAGACCCCAAAACAGGGCACAATCCCACGAACCATGAAATCACGACCTGAGCTGAAATCAACAGTCAGGTGCTCAACCGACTAAGCCAGCCAGGCGCCCCGAAACTGTACCATATTTAATATTGCTAAGTTACAGGCATCTCTCCCAGTGGCGGAGGTCAGAGAAAAATGATGAAATGCATTAGTAACTACAGTTGCAAATATGAGATAAAAATGTTCCCTGCAACATAGTCTAGTTACTTTAGAACCCGGCTGAACCCATTACAGGTTCGCCACAAGGCACAACTGAGACTTTTCTCTTCTTTAGACGGCCCTGAAGATAACTACAAGTTTCACTAAAGAACACAGACCCACCCCTCTGGGGCTTAAGAGAGTCAGCCTTGAGTGAACAGCTCAACAAGAAGGAAGAGGTTTTGAGTAACTGCATAAATATTAGGTATTTGGGGGGAGGGGGCGGGAATCCTGGAAACTGTTCATCTCCCACATCCTCCAACTTTATTAAGTATGTTTGTCCTGATGCCCACCCAAGGGCACAGTGTGACCTTCTGTTATCGGAAAGAAATACACAGTACAATTTATCAGAATCCGTCATAATGAACTTCCCACATATTGGAAAGCAAAATGACCTTTCCTGGCTAATATTTATCTTGTTTTCTTCACACAAAAGGAACCACTGGGGATTCTTTCTTCAATTCATTAAAAAATGGACCCATCAGTGAAAAGAAATGTGATCTCATCGTTTCTATGCCAGACAAGGAGGCAGGAGTTTAATTTGAGGCTGGGCAGTAACTCATTCAGGCAGATTTTCCCAGGGTGGACCCCGGGCGCTGGTGTCCAAGGATTAACTCTTTCTTGTCACTTCCAAACTTGACTGCAATCAAGACCATGAATAATTTCGCGCGTGACACCCAAAGCATTTACTTCCAGTCATTTCTCTTCTCTCTCTGTGGTTTTCCAGCCATAGCACAGGTCCTTTCTACTCTCGTGCTTCCAAACTTGTTTGTTTTTAAAGGGTCTCCGCGTCTTCCATGATGAAAGGACACCGCCCACGTCTCAACTTAAAAAAAATGTTTTCAGGTGCTCCGTCGTTCTCAGAATGAACTTAAAAGACTCGGCATTTAGATGGCGGGCTACATTTTTCATCTTTTCCCTCTGTGTTGGTAGTGACTCTGTAGAGACAGTCACTCTCTTCCAGCAAAGGAGCGGAGGGCCTGTTTATGTTCCTGGTGTGAAGAAACTTGGGAGGTTTCCAGCCACAGGAGACCGTTCTTCAGATGTTGATTTCCGTGATGCACAGGAAAAAATTCTGCCTCCTCTTGATTTCTTATCAAGGAAATAGCGAGGCTTTACCTTTCTCTTTTCTCTGGATCTATTTGCCCTCGCCAGGAGTAGGGCGAATTCCCGAAGGGGATTATCCTTTTGGAAGAGTCATTTGCTTGTTGCAGAGAAGCAGCCTCGGCATATCTGTGTTGGTTTTGCTACCCCCGCCGCGCTCCCCACATGTCAATCTGGACAGCACCAAGTTCGTCCTCAGCTTTCCAGCCTACGAATTTACAGTGATGATGGACCGCAGTTCCTTTTAGAATCGGAAGACACAATGACCTTAAAGCTAGATCTAATCAGGATGAAAAATCAGACTAACTCAAATTTGAGGGACACTCCGAAACGTAATTGCTTTTGAAAGTATCAAGGTCATGAAAGACCGAAAAAAAAAAGTCTGAGTAAGTGTTTCAAATAAAGGAGAGACACAAGGCAACTAAAAGCAATTCTGATTGTACATTGGATCTTGGGACCAGAAACACACACACACACACACACACACACACACACACAATACACACACATACACACACACTGCTATAAAGGACATTATTGCAACATTAACAATGTCTACATGTAGCCTGTAGATTACAGTGTTGTATCAACATTAAGTTTCCTGATTTGGATCACACCGTAGATAAGAAAGAGAATGTCCTCATTACTAAAAAAAAAAAAAATACACTGAAAATATTTAAGAATAAAAAGCAAATGCTTCCACCTTATTTTCAAATGATTCTGAGGGGAAAATAAAATAAAATAAAACGGAAGGAAGGGGAAAGGAAGGGGGCCAGAGAAGAGTGAATGTATGAATATAAAAAACAATGAGCATAATAACGTGAGCAAGTTGTGAATCTGGGTAAAGGGTATACGGGAGTTCTTCATGCTGCTCTTTCAGCTTTTCATTCGGCCAGAAATTATGTCAAAATAGAAATTACATATCTAATTAAAAGTCTTCCATTCATAAGATATAGAAGAGTGGTTTAGAATTTATTAACAATCCTAACACGGAGAGTTCACAGTTGGAACGTTCTAGTTAATTCAACTCTCTGAGCATTCACCCAAGCCCCCAGAGAAGCACTCACAGAGTGCCAGGCCCTGCGTTAAAGCACTTTAAAATACTAGTAGGATTGGGACGCCTGGGTGGTTCGGTTGGTTAAGCGGTGGCTCAGTCGGTTAAGCATCCGACTTCGGCTCAGGTCATGATCTCGGGGCTGGTAAGTTCAAGTCCCTCGTCAGGTGCGGTGCTGACAGCTCAGAGCCTGGAGCCTGTTTCAGATTCTGTGTCTCCCTCTCTCTCTGCCCCTCCCCTGCTTGCTCTCTATCTCTCTCTCCCTTTTGAAAACAAATTAAACATTAACATTTAAAACAAATATACATTAGCAGGATTTATTTACATCTTGATACACAGATGAGGAAAGTAAGGCATAGGGAGAATAAGTGGCTTGCCCAAGGTCACCCAGCCGGCAAGCAGCTATGTCAGGATTCAAATTAGAGCCATCTGGCACCAAGGCACCTGCTGTTTCAGTTCCTGGAAAACTATTTCCAAAAAGTATTAGTCTTTTTTCATGCTTTAGTAAATAGACTGAAAATAAATCTATCTTCTTCAGGAATTCAAGACCTTGATCAGCATCCTAAAGATGAGAATTCTGTCTGGAAAAACACGTGTAGGTAATAGGACTAAATGTGCAAGCAGATCCAGGCTTGGAGCCGAAGGTGTTTGATATTAACCCCTAAATAAATGTTGTTTCTTCTCAGGAAAGCTGGGGAAAAACAGTGATTCCGAACGGCTGGGGGCTTCTGCTTGCTGCGGATTTACTAAAGTCTTAGGTCACTTTCCAAATTAAGACCAAACGTGCAAGAATTCTAAAGTCCTTGAGTGCTTAAGCTGCCATTTTTCAAACAGATGGGAGCCCACCACACTTCAGATCAGAACTTGTCTAAAACGTTTCAGAGAATATACACCAGAGCCAGAACAGAACACGCAAAGGCTTGATTACTCTTGTGCGTTTCGATGAGGGAATCTGGCATTGACAGAAAACCAAAGAAGAAAAAGAAAGAAGGATTTTTGTCCATGCATCCTCCCAGACTCGCTTCCTGACACACTCCAGTTTGGAAGCATTTCTGCGACAATATCACAGAGCAGATTCTCGGCTAATAACAAAGCAAACGGGGGGCACCTGGGTGGCTCAGTCAGTCAAGCAATTAATTCGCTCTTAATTTCGGCTCAAGTCATGATCTCAGGGTCATGAGTTTGAGCCCCATGTCCACGCTTAGCGTGGAGCCTACTTTGGACTCTCTCTCCCGCTCTCTCTCTCTTTGCCCCTCTCCCCTGCTCACTCTCTCTCTAAAATAAAAAAAAAATTATTTAAAGAAAATAATAATAAAGCAGACCATCCGAAATAGCACTGCCTCTTCTGGCCTGCCCAGTGGCAAGTGGTTCCAAGTCTACCTTGTATCACCTGCAGAGTGGGCACTTTCCAGTAAATAACTATTTCCAGACTCACCATTCGTTCGTCTGACCTCCCGGGGTGGGATCCACTGGGAGGGCCTGGCGACTCTGGTTCCCAGCCCTGCCGGTGTCAGGGACCAAGACAGCATAATTCTCCCAGCAACCGCTTAAGAAGTGACCCCCTTAAAAGTTTGGATGTTGTGGTAAATCATTTTACCACACTAATTTCTCCTCAAGCAAGACAGAAGATGATGTAAGTGAGAAATGTATCATAAATTAGCAACCTGGGCTTGGGGAGTTAACACAAAGTGGGGGGAGGGATTTATGAGTGGAAAACACGAGAAAAGATGATCCCACTAAGTGCTGTCTTGTCTGATCAACAATGGAAATTTTGAAATGGACGCTGCCTACGTGAATTCATTCATCATTTCTTCAGACAGAAACGAGGAAAGATGTTTCCATTTCCAGTTGCGTAAATAACAAAATCACACTGAATTGTCTGCTGGAAATTTGCAAGCGGCTCTTCCACAAAAATATGTAAAAGCAAATGTAGCCTTTCTCTTGACAAATTTACTCTGAAACAAGTATTAATGGGCTTCCTATTTTTAAGAGTGTGCTGATGAAGGTAAATGTATTTAATAGGCTATTGACGCCTGCGGGAACGTATTTCAAACAGTGATACGTGGCTGATGTCTCCACTGGGCTATCATTTATAATTATCACACGATACACGGAATGACTTAGTAATTTAGAGCATGTCCACCGTCATATGTTAGAGGGGGCACGTTTTTCTGTCAGAATGTAGTAGATGCATGTCATAAATTGCTTTTTTATTGCTTGCCTAAAAACATCTATGAAGAATTTACTACTGAGCCGTTTTACAGCATATTAAGGCATGTTGTAAATGGGCCATTAAAGACAATAACGGTGTCTATTAAATATTAAACATTTCATAAATGGCATTTTAATTTCCAGTGTTACCAGTTCCATCTCATCTAAATTAAGTGGCAGAGAGTTCTTTAAAAAGGCTCTTCAGTTGGAGATGATTTAAGGAAATTAAACAGACACGCTGTGTTTTTATAAGGTTCACACACTGTCGTTTTAAGAACCGAGAAATTCCCTAAAACCACACAGCGTTGTTACTTAAGTGCAGGGACACAATCTTTTCTGGTGGAATTATGAGCAAACGGTGCATTTTGTTAATGAAGAAAAACTCCAGCCGTCCAGTGACCGTGAGAAGCACAAATGCAATCACCGCTGAGTGATAATGGTTTCATTGAGAGCCTGTATACAGGACACAGAGAAAACAAACTGGCCACTTACCTAAAATAAAATGCACTCACCAAATTCAGGCACACCCAGCAGGACTCCGCAGCCTGTTGTCCGAGTGGAATCGCCCAGGTCTGGGGCTGAACCAACGGGAACGGTAATGGCAATTTAGCCATAAATCTCTCAAGGCCCAATTATCTTGACTGCAGAGGGTTTATTTCTTTTAATTAGACCAGTTTTTAATTGGAAATTTTCCTCTCCTTCTCATTCTTCAAATAATCAAAACAGAGTGTCCAAGGATTTTAACATAATAAATAACCCACATAATATTGTGAAGGCTACCCACAGGTTGCCAAGCACTTGAAGTTTTGCCGGAAAAGTTTTTAGGTGACGTGATATAATGTCTACATAAAGAATACTCACAAGGTAAGTCGTAGGTAAAGATCGGTAATGGTGCCTCCACTGCTGTAATCATTACGATCCTGGCTGGGGCATGGGGTTAGGGGGTGGGGTGGGGAGTGAGGGGTGGGTATCTGTTCACTTACAGCCAGAATAAACCTCTTGAACGGAGGTATGCTAGTGTATTTCTCCTCTACTCTAATCTCTAACATCATGTCCCACACGTCATAGGTGTTAAATAATAAGCTCTGTTGAATAAACGAACAAATGTAAATCTTTAGTTTCCCTCCTAAATGAAGGGTCATCTGACTATCACCCTAAATCCCTCACCTGTAAACTAATATAGTTCAACTAGAACACCCGCCAAGGTGACTTCCATCTGTAAAAATGACGCACAGAGCATTCTAGGAAAAACACCGTAGGACTCTGATATAGAAACAGGCAGTTCGTGGACATATGTGCACAGTAAATTCAGCCGTGACAGGACTACATGGCAAGGCAATGCCCACTACACACAATATTGGCCATTTTAATCTATTAGGGGGATAAACGCTTCTTAAGAGCTTAATCTAAACCTTTATTAAATTTCAACCTGAAAATCACCTTTTGTTTGCCAACAGTGCCCTCCTGTGGCCAAAAAAAAAAGTATTTTGACAGTGCTAACGTTAACCGATCTACATTTTTGTTAAATAAGTAGATGTTTTAATTTTTGAATAAAGCCATATTTATAAACAGAATATAAGCTATCATTAAATAATCATAAGATTCTAAACGCTTTATTTTTTAAATTTTTTAAACATTTTTCTTTCTGAGAGCTAGAAAGAGACAGTGTGCAAGCGGGGGAGGGGCACAGACAGAGAGAGAGACCCAGAATCCGAAGCAGGCTCCAGGCTCGGAGCTGTCAGCGCAGAGCCTGATGTGGGTGGGGCTGTATATACTAAATATACAAACCCTGAGGTCGTGACCTGAGCCAGAAGTGGGACACAACCGACTGAGCCACCCAGGCCCCCCGCTCAGTACTGTAAGCAACAATATCATACTAAGTGGCATCACAAAAGAAAGCTAAAATATAACAACAGCTTCTAAATGAAATGGTAATTGTTTATATGGAAAACTACGTATAATAGACATAGGACTATACTGGGATTTAGTATTTGCTGCTTTCCCTGTCACTTCTATAACACAAACCCATCTGTACAATCTACCAAAGGTCTCCACACTACGTAGAGGTGGCCAAAATACCCGGCCTGTATATACTAAAGCATACCAAGTAGTGGTTTTATCCCAGCACATGCTGGTGGAAAATCAAGAATAAGACTAATTCCAATCCATCAGGAGCGACCGTCTAATTGGAAAAGACGAACCTGCATGGCGCAACCAAGAGTGTGTGGGCGGGTGATAGTTGGTATTGCCTTTTGGAATAACGAAAATAAAGACTAACAATGTCAAGAAGAGCAGGATCAGTGAGGATTTCCGTAACCCAGGAAAACTTCCTGGAAGAGGCGACGATACAGACTGCAAAAGAAGTAAAGGAATATCGGGAGAAAGGAGCAAAGAGGTCTTTGGGGATTTTTAAATTTTTGGTTTTGGTTGGTTTTTGTTGCTGAAGGGGGATGGTCGGTATATATGTGCGGTATCTGGGTTCGTTTTGTTTTGTTCTGATTTGATATGGTGGGGGAGCAAGAAGGGCCACTAAAGGAAACCATGGAACTCAGAGAGAGGGGTCGTGGGGAGCAGGCAGGTAAGGGGGGCCGACCATACGTGGAAGTCCTACGAAGTCTCCCTACAGAAGAGCCGGACACAATCTCCCCTGTTCAGTGTCCATGTTCAAATGGTCACCTCTGCACGGTTCCTTCAACAGTTTGTGGTGTTTTTTTTACTTTATTAATCTTTGAGAGAGAGAGAGAGAGAGAGAGATGGACAGAGACTCCGAAGCAAGCTCTGCGCTGACGGCAGAGAGCCCAATGTGGGGCTCAAACTCAACAAACCACAAAATCAGGACCTGAGTCGAAGTCGGTGCTTGACTGACTGAGCCCCCGGGGTGTCCCAGCAAGCATTTGTGATCACCTCTCCATCAGCGGGCCCTGCCCCGGGCGCCGTGCACGCAGGATGGATAAGGTCCTGGGTGTCCCGGAGCTCGCGTGCCAGCACAGGGAGACAGACAGGTAAACGAGCCTGGATAAGGTAACTGTGGATTGGAGTAGGCATAACCAGGAACACGGAAGTGAACAGTGTGACAGAGACTGGCTGGGCTTGGAGAATGAGCAGTCACCTGGACTGGGGGCTCAGGGACAGCCTGGGAAGGGGGCTGTGACACGTGGTGAATGACAAAAAGGGACTTCAGGGGTATCCTTCATAGACAAACATGCGCCTGCGGGAAACACAAGCCCAAAGAAAACCTGGGGTAATCAGCAGCACGCAGCAGTCAGAGTGGCCCGAGGGCGGGGGAGGATGGGCAGTAAGCTTGAGGAGGGAGGGGATGGAGACGCTATCAGAGAAGTCCCGGGGGCCAATGAGGAGGGAGCTGGCAAATCACAGTGTAGGGCTGGGATTTGATTTGGCAAGCGGTGGGAGAGTTTTAAGCAGGTAAAAGTACCCTCCAGCTGCTGGGTAGAGAATGCGCCCTGTGGTGGCAGGGGGAGATGCTGAGAGACTATTGTAGGAGTCCAGGCAAGAGGCGGTGATGGCTTGAAGCAGGATGGTGAAAAAAGAGCCGAAGAAAAACTCAAGTTCCGAAGCCTAAGGCAGCACTTGCATACAACAGGTTACTAATAAATGTTTGTGACCGAATGAGCTGGTGCCTAAAGGAGCGAGTGGGTAAACTCTCCTTTCCCCTTCATTAATTCTCTCTAGCGCTGGCATCTCTCTTACCAGTGAGTACAAGAAAATTATTGCCTTATCTATTATAAGAAAAACTAGCAAAACATTGTCTCAACTGCTCCTTTGGCACACATGAAGGTCTCCACCTTGAAGTACAAGAGAACGAATGTGGGCTTGAAATTAACGTAGCGTGGTGTGGTGAGCACACTTCAATTTAAAAAGAGAGAGAGGGGCGCCTGGGTGGCTCAGTCGGTTAAGCGTCCGACTTTGGCTCAGGTCATGATCTCATGGTTTGTGAGTTCAAGCCCATGTCAGGCTCTGTGCTGACAGCTCAGTTCCCTCCCAGACCTACTGAGTCTCTCTGTGGGCTGAGGGCACGTAGACACTAAGGATTTGCACTTTGGGGTGAAAGGTCTCTCCCAACTGCCTCGCTGTCCTGTGATTATTTTTTTTTTTTTTTAATTTTCTGACAGCTCAGAGCCTGGAGCCTGCTTTGGATTCTGTGTCTCCCTCTCTCTCTGCCCCTCTCTCACTCATGCTCTCTCTATCTCTCAAAAATAAATAAATCTTAAAAATAGATAGATAGATAGATAGATAGATAGATAAGTGAATGAATGAATGAATGAATAAACAAATAAATAAATAAATAAATAAAAAGAGAGAGAGAGACAGAAGGAATTTGGCCAGCTCTCTTGAGAGGAGAGCACCGACGAAGTCTGACCTGATAGTGCACTGCGCTATCTCAGGCACTCGTGCGGAGGGAAACTAAGGAACTAACTTGCAAGGTCTAAGTCTCAGGTCTTGGTACCAAGAACACTAGTTCTTATCTTACGGACGTTGCGCATCCTAGAGTCTATTCTATTTCACCCTTTGCTTTTGCTACTAGGAAGCTCCAAGCCAAATTTATCGTCTACCTTCAGTAAGCAAAGAGAACTTTTCACCGTGTGTTATAAGCCTAATTTACACTTCGTTTCCTCTATCTTCCCTTCATCTTTCACTTCACTGAATATTTTTAAAGACTTTCTCAAATCTGTTTTGAGGGGGACAGATACAAATACATGAGCATAGGAACAAGACCACCTTATCTCATAGCCTTTAATGGACCCGAAGTTCAATTTGTCCTGTCTCTTTATCCACTTCCCTTTTGTCTACCCATGCTACTCACCAGACCAGGACTCAAGTTCCCACCTTGACGCAGTCACCTAAGGGTAAAGCATTATTTCCAAATAATAAAATGAAAAATGTTACCCAGACCACACAACACAGGAATTAACAGGTAATGAATCGCAATGCGATTCAAGGGTGGGTTTCCCGGCAGACTGCAAGGCGTGACGGAAGGGGCCAACGGACTGGTAGGGTTTGGTTTATGTGAGGCCCAACGTCTAATGCACGGAATACAGGGAAGTAAGCAGTCGCGGGACCTGGAAGAAGACAAGGGGCAAAGGGATGGGAAGGAAAGGACCCCAAGGGCACATGTTGGCAGCTTTAGCAAAGATCAGTCCCGGCTCACGGTGATCCATAACCAATCGTGTCATCTGAAATTAAGACCATGCTTTGTGTGATCTGAGAATCTAGAACGTTCGTGGGCCCTGGAAAGCAGTGGAAAGCCATATCTGATTGCTTTGTATCTTAACTCAAGAGAAGACGATCGAAGAATCGTGGTAATAATTTAACAGACGGATACCCAGGGCCCAACAGTGGACCAGTTGGTTCACTTCTCATCTCATTTAATCCTCGAAACAGTCTGAGAGGGCAGCTCTGTTTTATTTTGGTTTCGATCCTTACACAACAGGGGAGAAGAGAAATCATTCCACTTACTTACCCAATAGCACAAAGCAAGTAAATAGTGGACTCGGGATTCCAAACGAGGCTAAGAGAGTCCACCCTCTGGGAGGAGAGGGGAGTTTAAAACGGACAAGTCTGGAGAAGCCAGAGAGGGGGCTGGCGGTAGGACGTGCTCAGTCAAGACTGAAGACGGGTTTGCGCAATACAGAAAGTTCCACTCGGAACGCCTCCCAGTCGAGGATGGAGTTGTTGAAAAGGACAGCGCCCCCCTAACACCCGGCCACAGCTGAGGCCGGAACCCGCCCCATAAATTCCTGCCACGCGGGTCTACTTTCCAGTGTAAACATTATGAAACACCTATCCAATATTTCCGTGAAAACGTACTATCTGAGTTGAGATGGGCTCGAAACGTAAAGGCCACACTGGGCCTGAAAGACTTAGTACACAAGAAAACACGCGCCGCACTAGTAATCTTTAATACCAGTTACAGATGGAAATGACAACGGGGTAGATAAAGGGGTTAAACAAAATACAGTATGAAAGTGAAAAACAGAACACAGGCCTATCGGTAAACTCGGTAAGTTGAGATTCATAGACGACAATACCCTCTGGATTATTTTCTTTCCTTCATTTGGAAAGAACCCTGTGGCATTCACAGCAATCGTCTTCATCCCCTCCTATGATCTGATATCACTGACTCAGGCAAAGGCCATTCCTGTGTATTCAAGACCAAAACAAAACAAAACAAAAACAAACACAAACAAAGCCAGCTTATCTTTATAATGCATCACACCCAGAAAGTGTTAAGACATTTCTACACCGAGTCCACATTTTCACACAAGAATTCACTACCCGTGAAGTGTTTCAGGGGAACGTTCAGGCAGCAAGCAGGCCCATGTAAGGAAATCTAAGGAAATCATGGGGTCATGATCCCATAATCCCCACCCACAAGAGACGCACTGCAAACTTGACAAGACTTCTAAAGCGGAAAAACACAAGAGGCTGGGAAGGATAACCTCTCATTCTTAGGAGTTTATGCCCTCGAGGAAATAAATGCACTATTCCTCCCCAAAAGGAAGAAACGCATATAAAAACTAAGATTATCAAAATCTGCTGCGTAACATAAAAACACACAAATTTTAGACTTATCTTTGGGACCTACAGGATCTTTAGCCTTTAAATAAAATAATAGCGTCGCCTGAAAATCCATCCGTTGTAACCAGTTCCAAAGTACCTTTGTCAACGGGGGCCAGAAGGAGGAGAGACGATGAAATTCCAATATGATCCAGCTCTTTTTTCCACTTCTTCATAGCCTTCCTGCCTCAGGACCTCTGCACATGTCATTCCTTTTGTTCAGAGACAAGCACATTGCTCTCTCCTTCTCCACCTAGCTAATTGCGGCTGAATCTTCATTGCTCAGGACAACCATCACCTCCTCAGGGAGGCACTTTCCTAATTACTAAGTAAAAATCTCTAAGTGTTAGCCTTTTCTTCTTGGTTATTCAGAATCACATTGTTATACTCACGTGAGTCTCCCCCTGAAGACCGGAAGCCTCGGGGCGCATGGGTGGCTCAGTCGGTTGAGCAACCGACTTCAGCTCAGGTCATGACCTCACAATTCACGAGTTCAAGCCCCGCTTTAGGCTCTGTGCTGATAATCAGAGCCTGGAGCCTGCTTTGGATGCTGTGTCTCCCTCTCTCTCTGCACCGGTCCCCACTGCCTCACTCATACTCTTTCTCTCTCTCTCTCTCTCTCAAAAATAAACAAACATTACAAAAAAAAAAAAAGAAGAAGAAGAAGAAGAAGACCTGAAGCTCCATGTAGGCAACAAATGGGTCTCCTCTCAGCCTTGCGTCTCATCTCTAGCCCTGGGTACTGGACCTGGCAGGTACCAAGCATTCAACAAATATTTGTTGAATTGATAAAAGAATCTGAAAACTTAAATCAAAGAAGGATGTCCAGTCTCCTTTCCCCAACAAATTTGGGTTTTCAATCACAGTATTCACCTCGTGGCAAAATTTTTAACTATAGGCACTTTCTTAGGTGTGGAACCAACTAACTACAACTTTCCCTGAGAACATCCCAGCCCCCAACAAACCTCTTAAGAGACGCAGGGCAGTATCGTTTGTTAGGTGCTTGGGCCCTCCGTGGCTAATTCAAGCCACACCAGGTAAAGTTTCTTCTTCCTGGGACTTAGAATTGAAACTGAGCCAGGATGCCCAGGGTACTCAGTCAGTTAAGTGTCTGACTCTCAGTTTCAGCTTAGGTCATGATGTCATGGTTCGTGAGTTCAAGCCCTGCGGTGGGCTCTGTGCTGACAGTGTAGAGCCTGCTTGGGATTCTCTCTCCCTCTCTCTCTGCCCCTCCCTGGCTCACTCTCTCTCAAAATAAAGAAATGAACTAAGAAAGAAAGAAAGAAGGAAAGAAGGAAAGAAAGAAAGAAAGAAAGAAAGAAAGGAAGGAAGGAAGGAAGGAAGGAAGGAAGGAAGGAAGGAAGGAAGGAAGAAAGAAAGGAAGAAAGAAACTGAAAGATAGCTAGTCATTTGGGACTAAGCTACTGAAGGAGAGAAACATAAATCTGGGAGTGGTGGAGCGGCCGCCTTTCTCTCAGTACATATAGAGGCACAAAAAAATAAAATCGAGCCGGTCTAAACAGAGACAAGACTGACACAGATACTCAAAGAGCTGAAATGAGACAGAAGAGCCTGGTCCAGTTCCCAAAAGGGTGTTCTATTTTTAGTCTTTCCTTGGTCTGCCTTCATCTCTTCCTTTGCATTCCATAAGAACTCCTAAAATTTTTTTAAAAATAGTAATTTTCACCTTTGGTCTAGCTAGAGTGAGTTTTTTGTTGAATCCAAATAGAACTACCCCCATTTCAATGATGGGGAAACTGAGACCCCAGAAATTACCTTCCCTAGGTTACAACGCTCATTGGTGGTCTGCGCGGGCCTCATACCCACACCTTCTGACACAAGAACAACCCCATCTGCCCTGTCCCAGTGGTAGCTTCTAGCCATGTGGGCCATTAAATTTAAATTAACTTATACGAAATAAAATTTTAAACAGAGTTCATCAGTGGCACTAGCCACATTTCAAGCGCTCAGCAGCTCCCCCTGGTGAATGGTATTTTAAACAGCACTGCTACAGAAATCTCCATCACTGCAGGGAGTTCTGTGGGACAGCACAGGATCCATGAAGGGACAATCCCCTTCATTCGAAAAATCCAAAATGAACCCCAGAAACAGGAAATGGCAACTCAGAAGCAACAACCAACACAGGAAGAAAAAAAAAAAACTTACAAAAATCTATCAGTAACATCCTCAGAGGGATAAGGGGGTCTGCAACCAAGAAACAAGATCCGGGTGTTATTTCAAAAAGAAGAGTGGGCACCTGGCTGGCTCAGTGGAAAGAGCATACAACTGTTGATCTCAGGGTCGTGAGTTCGAGACCCACACTAGGTGTAGAGGTTACTTAAGTCAATAAATATTTAAGAAGAAAAGAAACATTCAGGGAACAAACAAGAAAAGCAATAGAAGGAAGATGAAGAAATTTCCCAAATAAAGCAAAAAGACAAATGGAGGGGACCTAGAAGAGAAACATAAGAAAATTACAGTTCCAGGCAAGGAAATCCAGTGCCTGGATGTTGAGAGTTCTGCCAAGAACAAAGAGAAAATGCAAGAGGCGAGGTGGGGGGGGGGGGGGGGGGCGGGGAGGGGAGGACGCGATAATCGAAGAAAAAATTTTATTCCCAGAAACGAAGTCTACCAGTGTCCAGATTGAAAGGGTTGAGTACCTGGCACAAGAGATGAAAACAGACATACCCCAGAACCCTGGAGACAAAAAGAAGATCCTTAAAGGCTCCAGAGGACAAAAACAGGTCAAATGCAAAAGAACTCAGCTTCCAAGATATTTGCTGCTCAAGCATACCTTCTAAGAATGCAAATGGAGGGGGTGCCCCACCAAATGAAGGAATCCGCTAGGAAAGGCTTCCGGTGCGGGATGCAGGAAACATGATCTCCAACACAGGTGCAAAAGAACGCGAGCTGTTTTAACAAAAAGACCCAAAACGTCAATGGCTCGAACACAAATAAAAGTTCATTTCTCACTCAAAGAAAGTAAAATAAAATAAACTGCAGAAGCTCCCTTCAGCCAGGATACTGAATGCGGTGGAAGACCCTGGAACGCGGGCAGGTCTTGCCAACCCAAGACTTGGGCTCGCATTCCCACTACGTCACAACCGTTCAGTGGAAAAATCATTGGACCTCCCTGAACCTCACGTTCTTCATCTTAGAAACGGATTTCGAAATAGCTACCCGGGCTACTGCACAGTTCACATGAAGCGTGTTATGAGGACAGGCTGTGTAAACTGCACCCGTGCTAAATGAATCGTTGTAATGGTAACAGCAGCTCATTGTGACTTCCGGAACCCCTGTACCTGCCCCAGGCTGCCCTACGGCTTTCCTCTGCATGCATTCACTTAATCCTCCCCACAGGATTTGAGGCGGGTGCTGTCATTATCCCCAATCACAGAGGAGGAATCTGGAAGCAGGGCATCCAAATGGGACTTGCTCAAGTCCAGCTACCGAGTGGGAGCGCTGGGATATGGGCCCAGGTCCCAGAATCTGCCCTTCTAACCGCTGCGCCACACCATCCTTCCGGTATCTACAAGTGAGTGTTCACGCCTCCTTTTCCTCTACCCTTCCCACCACTTGTTTTCGGCCAACACCTGGACTGTACGCCTCGTGGACACACACTCTAGTGTGCGGATACACACTCTCGGGCTTTCGCTCCAAACACATTCCCCTCGTGTGCCTGCATTTGGGTGTATGGGTATGGAGTCGTACTGGACATGAAACCACTCCATGTCAAAACCGAAATCAGGGGCGCCTGGGTGGCTTAGTCAGTTAAGCGTCTGACTTCAGCTCAGGTCATGATCTCAGTGTTCCTGAGTTCGAGCCCCACGTCGGGCTCTGTGCTGACAGCTCAGAGCCTGGAGCCTGCTTCCGATTCCGTGTCTCCCTCTCTCTCTGCCCCTCCCCTGTTCACACTCTGTCTCTATGTCTCTCGAAAATAAATAAACGTTAAAAAAATTAAAAAAAAAAAAAAAACGCAATCAGCCTTGTTCACTCTACAAGCGTTACGCAAAGTGGTCATCAGCAAACGGATCCTGCCTGAGAAAACCTGACAAACCACGTTAGTCAAATCACTTTCCAAAGTACTTTCAATCTAATAAGTAATTTCAGACATCGTTGGTTCTCCCAATCAATGGCTATTTCTATAACAGATAAAAGAACCAAAAAAAAAAAACAAAAAAAAGGCAGACACAAGAATCCTGTGAGGTAGCATCCCAGGGTCATGGCTCTCATCATTAACATGGGTCTGACCGATAATAACGGCAGGTACGGTGCTGGCAATGCCTTCCTTCGGCCGACATTTGCCGAGCATCTCCCGTGAGGCAGACAGGTGGGTGAAGGGTCACTGCCGGCCTAGCCAACAGGAACTTCAGCACAGGCTGTAAAGCAACTGTCTGTCCTGGAAATGGGGGTTCTGAATCTGGGGTCCTTGGGTACAATTCAAGGGTCCGTGAACTGGGATGAAGAAAAATAATCACACCTTTATTTTCACTAAGCTGTATTTGAAACTCAGCATTTCCTTCCATTATCAAAATCAGCAACAAATGACAGGAGCATGTCAAGTTCCTATGACTTGGTCACAAACAGAAACCACAGGTGTCTTCAAGTCACATTACAGTCTGTGGTGCAGAGCTCAGCGTATGTATCCATCACCGCTCCACAGTGACGGAGTTGATGGATCCGCCCGTGCAGCGTGCTGTTGAACGCATTAACACAAAAGTGCATGCATCATAAATCGCCTTCATGTTTTGCTCACTATGTTTCTTTGTTGTTGTTGTTGTTGTTGTTAGCATTTATTTATTTTTCAGAGACACAGAGACAGAGCGTGAGCGGGGGAAGGGAAGAGAGAGAGGGAGGTAACAGAATCCGAAGCAGGCTCCAGGCTCTGAGACATCAGCACAGAGCCTGATGCAGGGCTCGAACTCACAGACAGTGAGATCATGACCTGAGCCGAAGTCAGACGCTTAACCAACTGAGCCACCCAGGCGCCCCTGTTTTTTTCGAGAGAGAGACCAAGTGCAAGCAAAGAGAGGTGGAGAGAGAGAATCCCAAACAAGCTCTGGTTGTCAGCACAGAGCCCGATGCGGGGCTCGAACTCGCAGACGGTGAGATCATGACCTGAGCCGAAATCAAGACTCGGACGCTGAACCGACTGAGCCACCCGGGCCTCCCTGATCACTACCGTTCAGTATAGCTGGTTGCCTTCGTAGTTGCATAAATTTTGTTTACTGTGTTTTAGGATATTATTCTGAGACAAGGTCCACTGGCCTCACCAAACCTCCAAAAGTAACTACAGCACAGAAAAAGGATCTACATCCCAGGACGTGGCAAAACCAGCTCCGCACTATCACGCCTACCCCCACCCTCTTTCCCCTTCCCACCCTATGTAAGCTGAACCTGGCACCCATCCATTCTGCCAGTACTGACACCGCAAGATGGAAGGAAAACTCACAGATGATGCAACTGACTTCCGTGTAAGGCATAAACCAGCCACAAAGGCACCAGGAAAGAGCTGCAGAATGAGTCTTGCAAGGTTAAAAAAAAAAAAAAAAACAGTTTGTCCTGTATAGAAAGCACCATCGTTTCAAGTACTTCTTGCAACCACTACTTGTAATGTATTCCAACTTGCAAGTGTAGAAATGGCCTCATTATCCCCACAGAGGTCCTTCAGAAAGTCCATTTCAAAGCAGGCACATTTGAAAGTTAGCCCACGATCTAAAAGCCAGAGCTATAAATACGCACGGCCTGGGAAAGAAAGCAAGAGCAGGCTGGATTCCACGAGTGCGCCTTCAAGGAGGAAAGTGGCAGAGCTGGAGGCCAGCGGATTGCTCAGGGAGCAGCTGCAAGGAAAGGGAGACGAAGTGTCAAAGATCTTTGGGGCAACAAGTGTCAGAAGTCCACGAGCAGAGAGACCCCCGTCACCCTGGAAGAGATAAAATACCCATGCAAGCGAACATAACAAAGAGGTTCATAAAAACTCTCCTGGGGCGCCTGAGTGGCTCAGTCCGTTGAGCCTCCGACATCGGCTCAGGTCATGATCTCACAGTTGTGAGTTCGAGCCTCGCATCGGGCTCTGTGCTGGCAGCTCGCAGGCTGGTGCCTGCTTCAGATTCTGTGTCTCCCTCTCTCTCGGCCCCTCCCCTGCTCGTGCTCTGTCTCTCTCTGTCTCCCTCAAAAATAAATAAACATTTAAAAAAATTAAAAAAAAAAAAAACCACCTCTCCCGATTTATATCACAAGTGCCTGTGCAGGCTGTGACAGAAGAAGGTGACAATGAAGTGAAGCTATCAATATGAATGAGGTCTCGGGGTAGGATTCCTCCCCCCCCCCCGCCCCCCTCCAAGCAGAGCCCGAGACAAGGACATAAAGTGCATGACTGAGGTCGCTGTCACATATGGTGTCAGCCGGATTCCACAGGGCCTCCCAAGAACTGTAGAGAATGGCTCCCAGCACCGTCCACCGGTGAGAGCATTTATCCACGGGCGTTTCATCCGGGATATTACCGCCCATTTTTATCTGGCCCACCTCTGCTTGCACACAGCGCGTCGGAGAAGGCCCCGTGAGGAAGGGAGAAAGCTACTTGGCAAACACTAGGGACAGAACGTGAGCTGCTCATTCGGGCTGCTCCCTTGTCTTCCTTCCCGCCGCTCCCCAGAAGGTCGCCTCTGAACGTGCTCAGAACGGTCCTCTCCAGCTGCCGGGGGATGAGGGATACGGCATGAGACGCCAGCGGTATCTGCTACCCAGGGAAATGGGGAACGTACTCTTTTTTCTTCTGGAGCAGCTTTTCCTGCACTGAATTTCCAAATTCATTCACTCACCAAATGTATCTGAGCCCCCACCATGTGACAGGCACTGCCTCCCAGTACGGGGACAAGCAGTTGAAGGGGACACGCAAAGTCTCTGCCTTGTATATCTGGTATCTGAAAAAGGAGTATTCCAGACACTGATATAGGAAAAAAAAAAAAAAAAAAAGATGACAGCAGGACGTGGTGAGGAGAGGGGACAGGGCAGAGAGGATAATTTAGCAAGGGTCGCAGAAAATTATTCTTTTGACTTGGAGCCCAGAAGATGAGAAGGAGCCAGCTGTGGGATACGTGGAAGAAGTATTTTCAAACAGAGGGAACAGCACGTCCAAAGGCCCTGAGGTACAAAGAGGCCAGCTAGAGCGCTAGTGAGAACAGTCTCCCCTAGAGTGGGTGCAAGAAGGCTTTTATTATAAGCAGGAGTTCTCACTGGTCGGTCAGAGAGCACGCACTGTGGAAATTCAATCTCAGATAACAAGGAGTTCTGAAAAGTATACAGAGTCCTCTCTTCAAGCTGATTTCCAACCAAACCACAGGACTTCTTTTCCTTCTCCTTTTTTTTTTTAATTTGTTTGTTTTTTGGGGTTTGTTTGTTTTCGGTCTGTTTGTGTGTGTGTGTGTGTTTGTTTTGGGGGGGGGTTTGTTTGTTTGTTTTGTTTGTTTTTTTTTGCTTTCCACATTTTCATCCACAGACCCCTGAACTGGGGAGTTACCCAAGGTTAACCAGGCTTGAACCCAAAGTAAAACCCCAACTGCCTGCAGTCCCAGGGCATTTGGAAAGGAGAAAACAAAAGTAAACCATAAAGTAATTTCACATCTGAGGGAGAAAAGATAAGGAGCAAGCGGCAGCAGGCAGAGGTGAAGCGTGCTCTGGGCACACAGGCAGGCAGCCAAGGAAGCAGGGTGCAGACTCGGGGCTCCTCAAAGAGCGGAGGCAAATGGCAAAGCTTGCTCTGTGTTCCCGCTCCTTTCTCATGTCCCGGGTGATGATACATTGATTGGCGTATCGATTTCATATCTCCCTCCCTGGACATCGGGATTGAAAATCTTGCCAGCCGACTGCCCTCTCATTTCCATTATTTGGGGCCCCTCAGCCTTGAGAGTCTCAGTCCGCGAATAATAATCACTGCTATTAGAAAGCTTTTATTTAGCGCTAGCTAGTTGCCAAATGTTATGCTGAAAACCTGTTGTATATATTAACTCATTCAAGTCTTGCAACAGCTTTCTGAGGCATGGACCTGATTAGAGGAAATTCAAGCACAGCAAGGTCAACAATGTGGCCAAGGTCATACATAAAGCTGATCAGGAGGGAAGCCGGGATTTGAACCAGCAAGGGTCTGCCTCCAGAGTCCTTCTCTTGACGCAAGCTCTAAGGGCCCTGTTAAATTCGTGTTAAGCGCACAGCCGACTTGCCAATGTGATGGCGTCGTGAGGGCTGGGAGCCTGTCTGGAAAAGGGACCTTGCACCTTGTATAGAACTCCTGCCATCTGAAAACCAGTTTCCACAGGACGTTACGTCCATCATGGAAAGGTCTCAAAAATGATTTTAGCCAAGGGGCAAGAAAAAGAAGGTTTAGAAGAACCGATCCTCCAGTAATACCCCAAGTAGTCGAAGAAATTAACGCCCATTGTCCCAACAGAAGGTGGAGGCCAAGATAGGCACCGAGTGTCATTCTGAAGATAATAGCTTCCTGTCTAGCTGGCTCCTATAAAATCATCTGCTTTGGAGAATGCCTCGATCCTCAAATGAAAAATCTTCCAGCTTCTGATACGAGTGTCAAGAAAGCAAAAGGCTGGAACGAGCGGAGCCCAGCAGAAAATGCACAGAACTACAAAAGGGCTATTTTTGTTATGCTCAGAGCCAGGAGAACAACAAGACATAGGCCTCCTGCCTGGAGAGGGTGGCGTGAGGCTAACAGGTGACAGCAAGTGGAATTACTCAACCCCCAGCCTGTGTCTGTGTTCTGTCAAGAAGGATGAGACGCTTTCCATAAGGGGTGGAGGGGACAGAGGTTAGAGGGAACCGAGGTCCAGAATAGGCATGCTGCGACTGTCAGAGTGCCCGCCCTTTCTCAGTGAGCCCAAGGCTCCCCTCCCTGATGAATCGAACCCCATACCTCTGGTGGCATGGGGTGAGAGGTGGCAAAAATATTACCGGCAAACTCTGAAAAATCTGGGAAACAGGAGATGTGCCAGCGAATGAAAAGGAGTGATAACAGAGGTTCTGCCGATCGCCCACCAGCAAGCAGGGGCCAACCTCGGAGAACACACTTAGGACGCCATTATTAACATGGCTGGCCGGGAGCAGCAAGGACTCCTCGGAATCTGCACGGAGTCACTAAAAGTAACCCACGCCAGGCGATGCTCATTCCCTTTCTCATACTCATGGCAGTCGACGATCAAAGACTGTTAGGGTCACAAAATCCAGAAGCGAGCGACATATTCTAGGGTTTTCATTAAACTCCAACGCAAAAATATAGAGAGAGACCAGAGACAAGCACAATAAATAGACTGAATAACCCATCGAAAGTTTTCCCCTCCCTGCGGAGGAACGGATTACATCCGTGTCAGCTCCCTAGTGGAATGGCACCCGGCTCTGTCCAGAGCCCTCATCCGGTTCACCTTCTGCTCAATAATTTCGATGCCGACCCTGCCAGCACCCCACTCACACGAGGGGATGATCTGCCCCCAGGAAGAAGAACAACTGTTTTGATATGTCAAACGCGAAACTGAGAAAAGCCCAGTAAGGGGCCTAATCCATTGAAAGTTAACAGAATTAAGTTCTCTGGAGGTAAATGCAAGTTACAAAGGTTGGGTCTAAACACGTAAGCAGACAGTAGAGGACGGAAGAAACACCACTCTCACGTAGCTCATGGAGGAAAAACTGCTCATGGATGTCCCAAATGACTTTGAATTTACAATGAGGAATACAATATGGCTGCTAAAAACGTTATTTCGATATTACGTTTCATTAATGAAAGTATATTACTTAAAACTAGAGAAGAGTAATTCGGTTACACTCTGAATTAGACTAGAATGAAAGAACTCTTATTATTCAGTTCAATTTAAGATTCAGTCCTGTCCCATAGCGCTCCCGCCACGATGAAACGTTCTGTAACTCCCATGCAATAGTCATCCCCACAGGTGGCTGCTGAGCTCTCCATTGGTGGCTAGTATGGCTGAGGAGCTAAGTTTTTAGTTTCATTTCATTCTAATCAATTTAAATTTATGTAGCTGTTATTGCTGTTATTGCCTCACAGCTACTGTCCTGGGCTGTGCCGCTCCAGACCAAGCCATATGCCCAACGGTGGAAAAAGCCCGGAGGAGAGCAAGCCCGAAAAAAAGACTTAGGGGGACCAAGTGGCAAGAGGATTTAATATCTGAAGTGCTGTCTTGTAGAAAAAGAGTAGAAATATTCTTCGGAGCCCAATGAACAGAACTAGGACTTGGAGAAATTACAGTAGGGTTTTTTTTAAAAATCACGGCTGTATAGAAATAAGTGTTTAATAATGATGACAGTGTCAGTTCTATAAAGCAAGAACATAGCCCATCACCCAGCAGAGTGCCTGGCGCTGAGGAGACCCTCAGGAAATACTTCTATTTGATAAGTAAGTGAATTGGGGCACCTGGATGGCTCTGTTGATTAAGCATCCAACTCCTGATTTGGGCTCAGGTCACCTCACAATTACTGAATTCGAGCCCCACATAGGGGCTTTGCACTGACAGCACAGAGCCTGCTGTGTCTCCTTTCTCTCTCTCCCTCACTATCCTCTCTCTCTCTCAAAATAATTAAACTCTAAATATATATATATGTGTATATATATATACATATATATATAAAATAAGGAAGTGAATCAATCAATCAATGAAAAAGGAAGCTGTCCAAATGGAATACAACTGTCTCAAAAGACAAGGAATTCCCCCGGCGTGCTGGAGTCCCCGAGGCGCTGGCTGACCCCTGGCCAGGGAGACCGTGGGAGCTCCAGGCATCCACCAAAAGGCTGCTGGACTAGATAGCCTTCGAGGTCCTTCCAGACCTGCTCACAGCCTCACATCTGTCCTCAGATGGGACGGGATTCAAATCCGACACTCACTATTTCTGGGACGGTACCTCTGTCGCTGCACACCGGATGAACTACACACGTGAGGACTTTGCACAGCACGCCTTTATCATCTCACACGTTCTGCAGACCAGGCATGTGGCTTCGTGGTGTGCTTGCTCAGGGTGTCGTCGGCCAGGGCCAGGCTCACACCTGGAGGTTCAACTGGAGAGGACCCCGTGTCCCCACTCGCATGGTTGCTGGCAACGCTGTCCTTCATCCTTGCAGGACCGAAAGCTTCAAGGCTTTTTGCCGGTTCTCAGCTCCTGTAGGTCATCTGCATTTCTTTGCCACACCGGCTTTCCCAAGATGCCTGCTTACCCCTCCACACGACCAAAGAGAACCTCTAGGGCAAGGCTACTAGCAAGCAGAGTTCACGTAATGTAACAATCACAGCTGTGACACGCCATCACCTCTGCTGGATTCCATTGGTTAGAAGCAAGTCAGATCCTGTGCCACAAAGGTGTGAACTCTGGGAGGCAGGGATCACACAGGGCTCCCCACCTACCGGAGTGTCTGACAGTGGCCTTGGCAAGTCAGCACACTCCAACTTCTCCTCCATAGAAGTGAGGCACTAATAGGGGCACCTGGGTGACTCAGTCGGTTAAGCATCTGACTCTTAATTTCAGCTCAGGTCACAATCTCACGCTTCGTGAAATGGAGCCCATCGCCAGGCTCTGGGTTAACAGCACGGAGCCTGCTTGGGATCCTCTCTCTCCCTTTCACTCTCTTCTCCCTGCTTGCTCTCGCTCTTGCTCTCTCTCTCAAAATAAATAAATAAACTTCAAAAAAAAAAAAAAAAAAAAAGAAACAAGGCACTAATAGCACAATGGAGTCATTACAGGCACATTTAATATACAAACTCACTTTAGAATGTAACCAGGGTCAATTCTGTCCCCACAGCAGTGTTTAAACGTCACAACAACAGATCTCACAGAAAAGATTTAGGTTAAAGAGATTTAAGATTAAAAGAGAAGCAAGCCAACCCTTTAAGCCAGAGAAATGCTTAAGAATTCTCAACCCATCACCAGTCTATGGAACTTTGGTAGTTACAAGCAGAATTCATTCAGCATTCATTTATTCAACGCATTTGAAGGCCCAGACTTCAGCATTCCCTTTGTTCCTTCCTGTGGACTAGCTCAGCAATCCTCAAACCTAAGGGATAGGAACTCTTCTACAGGGTTGTACCCAAAAATACTTTATGGGATTTTTCAGGAAAGAATTCTGACTATATATGATTTTTCTTTTAGACACTTAATTCAGCATGAAATCCCCTGGGCAGTCAGACGCCATTGTCCCGACCTCACAGGCTTATCCCGATAAAACATCATTAAAAGGGTGACACGATGCTTGGTACGTAATTAAGTGTTCCATGAAGTATCAGCTCCTGTCTCCTATGAAATTACTAAACACGTAAAAAGAGATCGGATGATAGATTGTGCCCGGCATATTTGCTCGTTTTGATGTCACTTTCCCAAAAACAGGGTCGAGCTCTGTATCTCTCTTTTGTGGAATTCGCATTTCAATAACTGTAGCCTCAAAACACGTTAAGGGCCCAGTCACATTCTGGGCAGCGTTTGCTGCTGAACCTGAAGACACCCGACGTTCGAGAAGAGAGCAATTATGCCAAGCCGATCGATAAAACGAACAGTAAGGATTAATCCTCCATAACCCATTTTCTCCCATAGAGGGCTGCACGTGGCAGTTTCTCTCTCCTCTCTCCTACGTCTCTGTCATCTCAGAAGACAAGGACGAAACAGAGACAATTAAAAGGTGCTTTCCGGTGAGAGCCAAATGTTCTCTACAAGACTTACACTCCTTGCTGCTGTGGACTGTGAGGATAAAGAGAAAGGGGTCAGTAACAGAGGCCTTGTGTCCTGGGCACTGTGCTGGACAAGGTCCCCATGCTGGCTCAGCGCATCACACATCCCTCTGAGCTGACAGGTAGGAGCAACTGTTTTACAGAGGGAGAAACAGAAGCTCTGGGAGAGGCTACACCGTTTGCCCAAAGCCACACACACACATACACGTGCCCACACACACGCCCCAAAATGGAATTGGAAGCTAGACCTTCAGAATAGGATCCGCTAATATAATTCATCTCTCCGCATAGCAGAATCCCCCAAAACCAATCAACAAATATTTGAAAGCATATGTACTGGACGCTGTACGGCTTACAAATAAGCCAGAGAACCAATAAGCAGGAAAGACACAAAAATACAAGTTCACTTGTAATCGTGGGGCAGCAGGTAGAGGCGAGGGAGGGAAGACTGTTAAATTTATAGCGGTCTGTCAGAAAAGGTTAAACAGAAAAATAAAATGCTGTAAAGCCTCCAGGAAACCTCATGTGTATGTTGTGATGTATGTGTCAGCAGGTGGGGCTGCCTTGGCTCAAAACCCTTATTAGTAGTAATACATTTTTTCCCCACGTGGAGGGCTCTAGTGCCCAGATCATCAGCCCGAGTGGTGTGAAATCATTTCAATTCTCCGCACCTCACCTCCGAGGCCTCTCCCCTCCCCTAAGCCCTCTTGGATCAATGTTTCATCCGCTACGTTCGAGCGAGTCACTGATCCTTCCCCTTCATTCTCCGAGTCTAGGCTTACAGAATATTTCCCGCACCTTTATTCCATTATTTCCATTTTATGATTTTCCCCTTGTCTGTTTCCCACTTCCCAAGACATTAAAGGGAAGCCCACCCCTGAAGGGAGTATGAGCAATTTCCTTTCCTACACCTGCCAGGGCCCTTTAATCATGAAACATCAGGAAAAACCTGCAAGCCCAAATCTCCCTTGCATTTTCACCAGTCCCACCGAAGCTGGGTCTTTTTATTTGCCTGCAGATAGTACATCAAAAGAAGGGGGGCTGGGGACTGCTTGATTAAAAGACTGCGGTAGCTCAAGGACACAACCAAAATGTTAGGTGCCTGACTTAACTACTGGCCACTAATTAAATGCAAAACAGTAGCATTAATGCAAAATGGGCTGAGCAACCCTATATTGGGCTTTTCTTTGTTTCTGCGCAGGGAACAGCCCTGGTTCCTCCCCACACACATCCCATCCTACTGCGTTTTCGAAGTCCCGAGGACCAGAAGACCAAGGGAGCAGCAACGGTTAATCAACTCTTACTCATCTGCGTGTGCTACCGCATTCAGGGAGAATTAATAACAGGTGCAGCTGAAAACCAGGCGGACCAAGGTGCTGTTGGCTCCCACTCAAGTGCTCCTGGATTTGTGGCTGTTCTCTTAAGCCCCAAGAGATCAAACTCAGTTCTTCTCCTGCAGCCGGAAAATTGGAAAGTCCTAAGACTACTCTCCCTGGGCTTCAGAAAACCACTAGAGATTAACAAAATGAAAAGATGCCGAGTTCTCTGCTATTTTCCTCTGGGTGTTTGTTAAACCACTTGTGGAACTCACTCTGGGGGTTCACCGCATTTACCCAGGCTCCTAATGCAGGCGGCTGCTGGGAAAGCATGACTGAAGGCACCGGGGGACGGAATCCCGCCCCCAAATGTTTCTCCAGCCAGGTTATCTTGTTAGAGATCAACACTTGGCGTTATTAAGGAATCGCCTGTCCTGGAGGAATTAACATGGGAAGACTTTCAGCTGCTCAGTCTTTCACTAAAATGCCCTAATGACAATCCTTTTGAGTAACACCAACCAAACTAAATAATAATAAAGACAGTGGCTGCCTATATCTACTGAAAACCTCGTGTGTGTCCAACACGGTGCTGTGCGCTGTGTGGGCATTTCCTATCCAATTCACACCTGGCATTTTCTTTTTACAGATGAGGACACCTGATTAACAGAATTTGCCCAGGGTTGTAGAGAGTCAGGGCTGAAGCCAAGGTTGAAATCCAGGTAGAGTGACCGCAGAGCACAGTTTCCTGAAAGGCCACCCGGTTTTGCTCCATTCACACCTAGTGGCTGGGTGGGGTTGCAAAATAAAGCTAGCCACCAGGGAGCAGAAGAGACGGCACAGAGGAGGCAGCACGGCCAGCGGAACCGCGAAGAGCCCAGGAAGAGCCGGGAGAGGCGTGCTGGAAGGGACAGGGAAAGGCTGCCAAAGACAAAGCTTGTTTTATTTAGCAGAATGGTTATGAGCACAGCCTTGGAAGACAGGCTGCCTGGACTCAAATTCCAGCTCAAATCACTAGCTGCTAGCGTTCAATTTAGACTGCTGTTCCTTGTTGCCTCTCTCTCGGGCACCAGGTCCTGCAGAAGGGTACCCATTTGGAGAAATCGATGTTACTAATCTGATCAATGTTGGAAAGACGTTCTCAATTAGAGACGGAGAAAGGCCAAAAGGGAGGGACGGAGCGGAATTCAAGCTCTAAGCTACTCGTTGGGTGACCAAAGCAAGGGGCTTCACACTCTGTTTTCCAGTTTCCTCCTCTGGAGAATGAAGACTATAGTCCTACTCACCCCAATTAAATGGGCTAATATGTTCAAAGGACTTGGAATAGTGCCTGACACATGACAAGCACTATATAAATGTTTTACTTTAATTATTTAACAAATCTGGCAAGAAACAGCCCTGGCTCAAACATTCGTCTGAGAAAAAACAAAGCCACGCAAAAGAAACGAGCATTGTATGTCCACCAAAAACATGCAGGAGAGTATTCATAGCAGCCAAAACCTAGAAAAAATTCAGATGTTTAACACCGGAATGGGTACGTAGAGACTGGTCTATTCATACGATGAAACACTACACAGCGGTGAAAAACTGTTACGTGCAAGAGCAGACACCGTATTGCCCAAAAAACTCCGGAAAGGGCACACACACGTGTTCCTACTTATAGAAAGCCACAGAAGAAGGAGAGCTAACAGACAGAGACTCGTGGTCTCCTAGGTGGGGTGGGTTGAAGGGACCCAACAGCTACTAGAAATTCTGTGTTCTGAGTAGTGATTTTGTGCGCGTGGTACATGCATGTGTATACTCACATGGTTAAGATTTGGGTACTTTGGGGGCATCTGGGTGGCTCAGTGGGTTGGGCACCCAACTTTAGCTCAGGTCATGGTCTTGCAGCTGGTGAGTTCAGGCCCCCCCGCGTCAGGCTCTGTGCTGACAGCTCAGAGTCTGGAGACTGCTTTGGATTCTGTGTCCCCCTCTCTCTTTGCCCTTCCCCCCACTCATACTCGGCCTCTGTCTCTGTCTTTCTCTCTCTCAAAAATAAGCAAACATTTAAAAAAAAAAAAGATTTGGGTACTTTGTTATAAGTTACACCTCGAGTTTCAAAAATGAAGAAAAGTCACTGAGTCAGTGTGGTACACGTGAAAGGACTGAATCGGCATGTTTCTACACAACCTACCAACTAAGAATGGTTTTTGCATTTTTAAGCAGTCAGCAGAGGTGGAGGGGATCAAAATGACATCTCCTGACGTGAGAAAATGATATAAAATTCAAACTTCGGGACGCCTGGGTGGCTCGGTCGGTTGAGCATGAGACTCTTGATTTAGGCTCAGGCCACGATTTCACGGTTCCTGAGACCCCTTCTCACGGAGGCGTTCTCAAGGAACCACCATAATTAGCTTCTTCTTGGCTCCAAAGTCTGCCTTTATAAAGCTCACAGGATGTGTGCAAGCACTGAGTTCTGACCCAACGGTAACCAGAGCATCATCGGAAGATGCTTCCACAAAAGACAATACAGAAAAGAAACCATCCCGAGGGAACTGATGGGTGTCTCATAACACATTATAAAATTTCCTTTTTTTTTCTGGAATGTTCACTGAGCCCTCAGGTTAGCTCTTGCTCAAAAACCAACCAACTTTAGAGTTCCCTTCTGTTTTCAAGGCAGTGGTGCATCTTCATTTTATTTCATATTTATTTATTTTGAGGGGATGGAGGGAAGTGGAGGAGTAGAGAGGGAAGGAAGAGAGAGAGAATCCCAAGCAGGCTCTGAGCTGTCAGTGCAGAGCCCGACATGGGGCTCAATCCCACGAACCACGAGATCATGACCTGACCTGAGCTGCAATCAAGAGTCGGACTTAACCAGCTGAGCCAGCCAGGTGCCCCAGCATTAGTGTATCTTTAGAGCATCAGCATTTAAGGCTACTGTTGGAAATGTGCCAGGAAAAATAACTGGAGTGGTAAGTGGCTGATAAAAGAGTTTAACGGTCACACAGTGACGGAAGATGAATTCTCCTACCTCTGAACGTTCATACACGATCCCCCTCACATGGAATTATCCTTCCTTCTATCTTCACTGTAGCTACCAGACTGCAAGTTCCCTGGATATGAAAACCATATTGGGGGGCACCTGGGTGGCTCAGTGGGTTAAGCGGCCGACTTTGGCTCAGGTCATGATCTCGCGATTTGTGAGTTTGAGCCCCGCCTCAGGCTCTGTGCTGACAGCTCAGAGCCTGGAGCCTGCTTTGGATTCTGTGTCTCCCTCCCTCTCTGCCCTTCTCCTGCTCACACTTTGTCTCTATGTCTCAAAAATAAATAAACATTAAAAAAGAAAAAAGAAAAAAAGAAAAGAAAACCATATTTGGAATCAAGAACTGTACCCCGCTCACCATCGTAGGCAAAATGGATGTTTGAGAAATATATGGAAGAAGGAAGAAACAGGAAGTTCTAACCCTCATTCAATACATATGGTATTGGTCAAGATACGCTGAGTTTATCTGCTCATTTCCTTGAGTGTTAAGTGACTATTTCTCTATCTGCAAAAGCAATAACTAATTCTGACACACAGTTCAAAACCTACGAGCGTGAATGTGTACTTTTGGAAGTAGGGTAAACATGTTACAGTTGTGAGAAATTGTTTAATGTAGAATGCTGGTTAGGAAAAGGTGTGAGGTTCCTACTGGCTCTAACGTTAATCGTTTATGATATACTGTGGTTCAGAGCTCAGCAACTGGAGTCATTTCAGTAAATACACACTTCCTGTCAAACACATCGAATGGGTAAGACTTCGATTTATCGGAGATTGAGTTGTAACTAACTTCGATATTGGCAATTTGGAGAATGCGCTGATGGCTTTTAATAGACTTGGCAGTCTTCTCTTCCCTTCTTGGCCCCAAACCACAGAGGATCTCTGTCTGACCCTCCCCAGAAATGGCTCTCAGTATCTCTATAGTATGGGAGGGATGTGGTTTGCATCCCCCCAGAAGCCTCCAGATCCAAATCTGCGGTGTAGCATGTCTGTTCCCATCACCCAGATCTTCCAGAACTAACGCTATGTCTACACTTAACTTGAAGGAGCATTCTGGATTTACGAGCTATAAATCCTTCTACCACGTTATGAACCCATTAAGGGTGGGGTGCTAACCTCCTGTCTGCATCACTTCACTTCACCGCATGTAACAATGACATAGGAAATAAAGGCTCCAACACAAAATGACTTGCTCTTTGACAAAAATTAAGTTTAGTGGTATACAGGCCAAGGTAGGTCCTTTAGCGCCATACAGTCATCAAGGCCTCCCGCTGCTTAGATCTTTCTGTTTTGCCTTCTTCCCACCTTTCTTTCTTCCTCAGGGTCATCTCACAGACCAAGATGGCTGCCCGGGCACCAACTATCACATCACATTCCAGGACTTAACAGATCCGCAAAGGACTCCACTCTCGATTTTAGGAAGACTCCCACAGAAATACCACCTGTCATTCCTACCCGTGTCTCACATGGCCAGCCTAGTGCCAGAGTGGCTGTGAAAGTCAGGATTCTGTGCAGCACGTGCCTAGCTAGAAATCAGAGTGCCACTAGGAAAGAAGGGGGGGAAATGGATACTATGGAGGCAACTAGCATCTCTTCCACAGCCCTGTATTGTGTGTATACACGCTCTACAGCCATCGATGATTCAATAAAAGAAAGAAACGTAGGTTCTCCAATATGGTGCCGTTTGTCACCTCGGGGAACCGTCCAGGAGATTCCATTCCAACACCCTGGAGGCCAACACTCACCCATAGATGTGAATATTCTCAGACTGGACATTTCTTCTTGGATGGGTCAGTAGTGCATACTTCCCCATTGTGTCAACACCATAACAAATTGCAGAGGTAAAAAGCACCTCAGCTGCACTTATTATGACACCGATGTGTTCTACGTTTTGAATTTTCAAGTTTTGTCTTCTGTGAAATTTAATTATAAAAAAAAAAAAACTCTGTGTGTTTCCATCTCATCCACACCCCAGAGCAACACCACAGCCTTTCTCCCCTGTATGTCAACAAGGCAGGACTGAAAGCTGAGAGACATGGTGGCGTTGACCGAGGATCCGATGGAAAGGTAGGAGCTCCCACTCTGAACTCCACAGCTCTGCGTTTTCACACCAGTGCCTGGCCGTATAGAGGATCGCTACGGCTTGGCAGAGGCAATGTGGCTTTTGGCAGGACTTCAGGAATAATGACAGTGTGCATTTATACACTAAGCTGCAGTTTTCAAAGCATTTCCACACAGTCAGCAATTGGAAACACCCACCAATGCTTCATAAGAAGACAAGATTGTTGTGGCTCTGAGTAGGTAAGGGATTTATGGACTTGAGGTGACATTCGCGATTTCAAGAATAAGAAGGAGCCAGCCAAAAAAGAAAAGGAAACAAGCAGGATGCAAGTTCCAAGGAAAGGAACATGAAGTACAAAGCCATTGAAGAAGAAACAAGTTTAGACATTCTAGGAAATGAGAGACGGCCAAAGTGGTTTTAGGGCAAGAAGCAAAAAGATGTTTTAGATGACATCAGAAAATCAAGACAATGGCAACTGACATCTTTTGGCCCTACTTCTACACAGCTGCTACTTTTCCTACAACCAAATGCATTTACTTTCTTTTCTTTATTGTTATTTTTTAATATTTATTTATTTTTGAGAGAGAGAGTGCGCGAGCAGGGAAGGGACACAGAGAGAGGGAGACAGAAAGAATCCCAAGAAGGGCTTCTCACTGTCAGCACAGAGCCTGATGCAGGGCTCAAACGTATGAAATGAAATCATGATATGAGCAGAAATTAACAGTCGAACACTTAACTGACTGAGCCACCCAGGCGTCCCATTTCTTTTTTTTACAGTAGGCTCCATGCCCAACGTGGGGCTCAAACTCATGACTCCCAGATCAAGAATTGCATACTCTACCGACTGAGCCAGCCAGGCGCCCCAACCAAATGCATTTTTCAACACGGGAATCTTATCTATCTTCTGTCCATCTCCACCTCCACTCAATCTCCTTCTGTAACTAACTTTCAAGAAAAGAAAGAGAAGGTATTTAATAGCAACATAGGCTATTAATTTTTAAATATATACTAAATTTCAGAATTCTAAAACTCCATTTGCTTTAAAAGCAAATTTTCCACGAACTTCCCTTGACCAGTGCTTTCAAATTTTATCTCGATGTGTGTATTTTTTTTAAAAGTCAATGTGTGTATTTTTAAAAAGAAGAAATGCATACACATACACAGAGTCCTATTTCTTATCTATCCAGAGTAAACCTATGAAATATCCCTTCTGCAAGAAGAGAATTCCAAACCCCTGCCATAGTATTTACACCTAGTAGGCCCCCTCAATCTCACTGGCTCCTGTGACCTATCACTTAGAAGTTCCCGTGTTTCAAACAGTTAGAGGGAGAAAATTTTTTTTAGTATCTTGGCATCCATCAACCAGCGTTTTCAAGGGCAAGAAAACTGCAGCGCCCAAGGAGCTGTCTGAGGTTCTTAAGGTTAATGGCTGTATTTACATAGCCATCAATTCACTTTACAAAGAACTGCCTCGGTAGAATGATACAGCTCCCATCAGGAAGCCCAGCCCAGGCAGGGCAGACAGGAGTCGGAGGGAGGGAGGGAAAACGCCTGATAAATCTTAAGGACTCAGTCCTGTTTTCATCAGATTCTTTATCTCCCTATTTTCAGTGAAAGAGTCCTGGTCCTCTTGTTGAATGAAACAGACTACACTTCCATCCCCTGATGAGTCACTGACGAAAACCTGTTGGCAGTAAAATAGTAGCTGTACCTCCTTCTGACGGAGGTAAACCTTCCACATGCACTGTCCAAGAAGGCAGCCACTATACAAGAGCGGCTATTGAAGTAAAGCTAAATTAACTGAAAATAAATAAAATTTAAAATGCAGTCCCTTCGTCCCAACAGCCACATTTCAAGAGCTCGACAGTCACAAGTGGCTCAGTGGCTGCTCTGAGAGGGTGACACGGATTTTAGAATAAAAATTTTTTCTGCCTTTCATGGCAGAAAGTTCTACTGGAACTTTTGTTCACCTGTAATGTAAAAGGCTTGACCCATAGGGAACAACTCAACAAAACGCAGCACATTCCTAATGAAAGTTAGGCAGTTAAAGAAACGGACGAGAGCTATGTATGTACCAACATAGGGAACTCTCCAAGACAATGGTAAGGGAACAATGCAAATTATTGAAACAGATATATAGTAAATTACCATTTAAGTGAAAGAACTCACACAATACTACATATTCAGTAAGCATATGTGATTTAAATAATATAGATAGAAAAGTTTAACATATTTTGATGCTTCCGCATTATACTTTTTAAGTAAACATAAATGGTCCTGTTGATCAGTGAGCACTGACGGAGGAACTTCAAACAGAGAGAGTCTACCAGCAGGCCAGCAGGCCCTTCTCCCTCCTCCTGTTGGGATTTCTTTGAGACACAATGTATTTTAAATATATGCAGAATGATATTAGCCAAACTCTTAACAGTTCGTGGGGAGAGAGCTTTAGAAATGGGTTGGAGGGGTCATTACAGGTGATCTTTACTTTTTGTCTTACTGTAATTTTACTCTTATTTTTTTACAAGTTGCATGTTACCAGCGGGGCTTCCACAAGGTCGCTGGTTGCTGTATTATCACTGGTGGCATCACTGTCCATATGACACAAAAAGAGCAGCTGTGATCACACGGACCGGCCAATTCTCAGCCAGCAGAGAATTCCACCCACACTCTCGACGTCCTACAGTAAATAAAATGGCATGCTTTCTTTAAGTGGATATTTGTTCTTAAAAATAAAAAAAAGATTAGGGTAAGTTGGTTGTTTGGATGTTTTTGCTGTTTTGTCTTCCATGGAAACTAACTTCTGTCGTGCACTAGTCTGCCACTCAACCTGGAAGCCTCATCTTCGAACTGTCTGGAGTTGAGAACTAGAGGGGGACAGAGGGCAAAATGGCAGGCAGCAAGGGAGCAGAGCTATAGCATCTTGACAGTTGGGCAAAGATGACCAAAGTGAAAACGCGCCGCAGGGACAACGGTGACGGATGGGTCCCAAGGAAATGTTAGTACAAACCTAGTCATACGCAACACGCCATAGCCTTCGAGAGAACACCAAAGTTCTGCAAACCAGCCATGTAATTAAAACACAGCTCTGGAGACAGAGGAGGTTAAGCGACTCTGACCCAGCCCATCCACTCTGCTTGGTGGCTGCCAACTCCAACCTTCCTGCCAACACCCACACATTTCTATAAGTCAGACTATCTCTCCAATAATCTACCCAAACCCCAATTTAAAAAAGAATGAATAAGGATTTAAACAATCAAAGTCTTCAACACTTGTTTTTCAGGGAGACTTTGGTTTGCAAACTTCAAGTTCTTGTTAATAGTGCAAGACAAAGTAAAATCCACTGAAAGCTTTTCACTTAAGCAAACACAGACAGTAATTTATTCCTCCAAGTGGTAAGAGAATGCACCAAGCCAGGCATCTGTGCGAAAACTTTCCATACCCCCTCAAGTCCTATAACTCTCTCTACATCTCCATCTTCTGGTCCTAACGAAATCTTCAATTATTCCCGGAAGGGATGCAATCTTAAATCCACATCAGCTTTTAACATCTGCTGAGTCTTAACTACACAGGAACCAAAACGAAATTCCTGCATGTCACCTGCCGATAGGATTACAATTTAAATCAGACTCAAAGTATATGATAACAGAAGCCACATTTTTTTCCTGATCAGTACAGACATTAGCCAGGTGACAGAAGTAGGTGATATGCTGGTTATAGGCTGCCTATTGCAAAACAGCCTCGAGATCCATTCAAACAACTAAACAATTCTTATTCTAAAAGCCCTCGACTACAGAAAATAGATCTTACACTCTAAAAGAAACTTACAGACATTATCATAATCAGTTTCTCATATACAACACTGATCCAACCAATATCTAATTTGTATTTGGGGCTCAGTAATCTATATTGATCTTCAGAATTATACAAGTTAGACGAACTTAACCAGTGTATCACAAAACAAGAAACTCACGACCTAATCAAAACGAGCTTGTTCTATGAAAATCTCCGTATTACAGTGTTTTAACTCTGAGAGATGAAGGTAAACAGAGGGTGAAGCATCATCTTGGCAGCATCAACGCGCTGTGGGACTTGTCAGAACCGCGAATTCTCAGGTGCCATCCTAGACTTACCGAATCAGTAGCTCTGAGGGTGAACCCAGGGAATGTGTTTTAACAAAACCCTCCTTATGCACCAGTCTAAGTGAAAATACAGAATTACAGGAGAAAATGGAGCCCCCGCACAATGTTGGTGGGAATGCAAACTAATACAGCTTTTATGGAAAACGGTAAAAAACTAAAAATAGAAATACCACACAATCCAGATTCCACGACTGGGTATTTACCCAAAGAAAACAAAAATACTAATTCAGAAATAACTAATTCAAAAAGACTAATTCAAAAATATATATGCACTCCTATGTTTAATCTTTACTGAAGCATTATTTACAATAGTCAAGATTTGGAAGCAATCCAAGCGTCCATTGATAGATGGACAAATAAAGAATGAATAAAGATATCTCACATACACACACACACACACACACACACACACACACTGAAATATTACTCAGCCATTAAAAAGAGAATGAGATCTTTCCATTTGTGACAACATGGAAGGGCCTAAAGGGTATTATGCTGAGTGAAGTAAGTCAGACAGAGAAAGACAAATGCCATATGATTTCACTTATATGTAGAATCTACAAAACAAAACAAATGAACAAACATAAAGCAGAAACAGATCCCTAAATACAGAGAACAAACTGATGACTGCCAGAGGGACGAGGGTTCAGGGGCTGGGCAAAATGGATGAAGGGGAATGGAAGACAGAGGCTTCCAGTTTTGTAAGGAGTAAGTCAGGGGGTAAAAGATACAGCATAAGGAACAGAATGAACGCTATTGTAAAAGTGTTTCATAGTAAGAGAGGGTAGCTACACTCTTGGTGAGCACAGAGTAACATATAGACTTGTTAAATCACTATGGTGTACATCTAAAACCAAAGTAACATTGTGTGTCTACTATACTTTAATAAAAAGAATGGCAGTAAGACTAGAATTGGCATCCTGGCATACCAAACAAGATTGATAACATGAAACAGATTTTTTAAATCCAGTACGTTCAGAGGACCAAAAAAAAAAAAAAATTGCAATCAGCATCAACCCCATATCCCTCTCTCCTCGATACTTACTTGTAAGTAAATGAGGACTTTGAAACTTGTATATGGATGTAGTCAAGCGCTTGGAAGTTTGTGTCTATTTATGCTACGGTTCAGAAACATTTGCACATCAAACCAGAAACTGAGTTTACACTTGGGATCATGAGTCTTTTGTAAGTGTGAAGAGAGTAAATTTGGAATCAAAATGTCTTGAAGAAACAGAGTTTTCTAGGAATACTGCCAGTCCGCTTTCTCAGGGTGACCTTAACTTTCAGACCTGAGGAGTATTTTCCTTCTCTGATTAATACTTCCGTAGGGTGATTAGTGTGCTTCGTTCAAGTATATATCCAGACAAGCTGGCTTTTCCTCTCTTTCAGGAATGCTAGAGCTTGCCTCTCCATCCTAAAGGGGAACCAGTATTGCAAGGCCAGTATCAACGGCCACACTTACTGGTTCTCTGCTCCCCCTACTCACCCACAAAGGACCGGGGGCCGATGTCTTCCAAACACTGCCATTTTCCTTTTACATAACACAGAAACCTTGTAAATGAACTACACACATCTGACTTAGGAGTCCCAGGAGGACACCCCTAGATACAGGCTTATTTCTAGGCCTTTAGAATCAAATGAGAACACCCCGTCAGACACCTATTTGTGCAAATGTTAATTTCAAGTGTATTTAAATGCCTTGGCGTCTTGCTTTTGCTCATCACATCAAGCAGAGCTGCTTGGACTGTGTAATCACAATAATGAATAAACATGGGGTGCTTATAAAGGACTCGGGAACCACAAAACTGATCAATTGTTAATTCTATAAAGTGACGAACGTGCCTTCTTTTGCAAGAACTCCATTTAGCTGTATTTTCGGTGCGGAAGACGCCAATGTCGTCTGCCTACTGTCTCTGTAAAATAAAACGCAATCATCACTCAGATCCGACCTAGGGCTTATCTTGATCTCCGTTATTTCCTGGTACTGTCTACACCCACTGCTACCCCCCCACCTCCAATGAAAAGCAAAAAGTGGCATGGCATTTTAAAAACCAGGAGCTGCACGGTTATTAACCGTCAGAGGAGTTGAGGCAGCACTAATATAAGCGGCGAAAAGAACCACGGTAAGTATTTATCGGCCTCTTATTATTTTGATCAAATACCAATTTCACAACGAGTGTGACTCACAGGAACCCCACAGCTCAGTCTAATTCCTTAGGGTGGTAGGACTAGGACTTTCAGAGCTTCTTCTTGCAATAAACACATTTGTTATTTATCTCCTGGACCCCCACCACACCCAGGCCATGCACAGGAGGCCTGTTCCATTCATCCTTCTTGAACTGAAAGAATGAATGATCTAGGAAGAGCTTGGCACTCCCGCAATGCCTGGTTTCAAGCTAGAGCACTGCCACAAGCTACCTGCGTGGCTTCGTCCAAAGTGCTTCACTTCCCGAGTGCACAGAGGGGAGATGACGACTCTCTCTACAACGTACGGCTTGGGAGAGGATTCAATGAGAGAGTGTGTAAAAACATTCAGTGCGGTAAAAATGAGACTGCCTTTACGGAAAACAGTACTGACAGTTCCTCAAAAATTAAAGGATAGAATTACCATATGATCCAACAATTCCATTTCTGAGTGTACACCCAAAAGAAATGAAAGCAGAGACTCAGAAAAATATCTGTACAGCCATGTGTGTGGGAGCATTATTCACAGAGGCCAAAAGGTAGCAGGGGCCCAAACGCCCACCGATGGATGAACGGATAAACAAAATGCGATGTTTCCCAGCCTTAAAAAGGAATGAAATTCCAACACACGTTACGACACAGATGAACCTTGAAGACACTATGAGAAGTGAAGGAAGTCAGGCACAAAAGGACAAAAACTGTATGATTCTCCCTCAATGAGGTAGCTGGGGCAGTTAAACTCCTAGAGATAGAAAGTTAGAATGTACCTGCTACAGGCCGAGAGGAGAGAGTTGGGGAGCTGCTATTTAAGCGGCACGGAGTTTCAGTTTCACAGGATGAAAAGAGTTCTGGGGATGGACGGTGGGGACAGCTGCAGAACAAAGTGTAGGTTCAATACCACTTAAAACACTTAAGAACGGTTAAGCAGCGGGGGCGCCTGGCTGACTCCGGCAGTATAACAACACGTGACTCTTGATCTCGGGGTCATGAGTTCAAGCTCCACGTTAGGCCTAGAGATGACTTAAAAATAAAATCCTAATAAAAAGAAAAAAATAAAAATGGTAAAGTAGGTGAACTGATGTCATTTGAATTTTAGCACAATTTTTTGAATGTTTGTTTATTTTAGAGAGAGAGAGTTGGGGGGGCAGAGAGAAAGAGAGAGAGAGACACAGAATCCAATGCAGTCTCCAAGCTGTTAGCACAGAGCCCAACACAGGGCTCGAACCCACAAACCACGAGATCATAACCTGAGCCGAAGCTGGACGCTCAACTGATTGAGCCACCCAGGTGCCCCAATATTAGCACAATTTTTTAAAACAGCGCAGTACCCAGCAACATCCTTATTCAACAAATGATAGCTATTGTAGCTACTGTAATTCTTTGAAAGGTCAACAAAGCAAATATTTGACAAACATTCCCTAACGTAGAAGCGGCCAACACCAGCAGAAAACTTAAGCCAAAGAGACATTTGCTACCTGACGTCCAATTCCATCCGAATGCCTCCTTGCCCGCTCCCGCCCACCCCTACACTAGCTGGGTCTACATGGCTTTACTGGGGAGCTTTAAATGTTAACCGGTTCATTTCCGAAATCCCCTGAGCTGAGGCACGCGGAAATTCAGCACGCAAGGAAGACGAGGCGGGTACCAGAGGACAGACTCATAGCCACCCCCCAGCTTGCCGCATGCGGCTCCGTGCCTCCGAGCACATCCAAGGCTCTGCAAGAGCAGGACGGAGGGTGAAAACGTGAGTTCCGTCCCGGGAGGCCTGGGCCCATGGTAACCAATTTTATGGCTCTTTTGATTTGTGTCCGTGGATGTGTCTGTGTGCGTGTGTGTGTGTGTGTGTGTGTGTTGAGAAGGAATTAATCCAAAAATATAGATGAAGAAAGCTGTGTGTCTCCGATGTGAAGCCGGGTTGCATAATCAGTTCTGAAAGCAGAGAAAAGGTAACAGATGTTTACATTACAATCTGGCTGCTTCTGGAAGAGCTGCCAAATGATTTAAATAGTCACGAAGACCGCAGGCCCCAGTGAATTGTTGCCCCCACTGACACGTGCAGAGAATTCACCCCAATAATATATTTTGGGACGGTCTTAATTAAACGCCCCGCTGTATAAAAAATTCCCGGCTTGCCAACTACTTAAAATCTTAAACTGGACACCGATACAAAACAATTTGAACGGAAGGACTTTTTCCAACACTGACATGATGAAACTTGCTATCTTTGGTGAAGAGGAATGCATTATATAGAAACTCAAAATTGCTTTTTGACTTTGGGTGTTTTATGACCAGCAGGAAGATGAATTTTTTAAATTCTTTTTTAACGTTTATTTATTATTGACAGAGAGAGAGAGAGACAGAGCATGAGCATGGGAGGGGCAGAGAGAGAGACACACAGAATACAAAGTAGGCTCCAGGCTCTGAGCTATCGGCACAGAGCCCAATGCGGGGCTTGAACTCACAAACCGTGAGATCATGACCTGAGCCGAAGTCGGACACTTAACCGACTGAGCCACCCGGGCGCCCCGGAAGATGAATTTTTACATAGAAAAGCATACAGCCATGAAAAAGAATGTCCTCTAGGTCTCTTCACTCAATTGTCATCCCCCCCAGAATGGCTCCAGAGTATATCTGAGCCTCACGTGAATTCAGATAAACAGCCTCCACTGTACGAAAAGTTTTCCTCATTAAGGGGATTCCACCTGACCGCATAGATGTCGACTGACCAATGGAAGTCAGTCTCTGTCCCCCACCATGGTTTCACCAAAGGCCTGCCAGTGGCCCCTGGCCAAGTACAGATTATATGATATATGACCCCATTTACCTAAAATGATTGGGTCTAAATGTCTACAGGTGGATAAGGGCAGAAGGAGGGAAATGGAAACACCTTTATTGAAATACAAAAAGGAATGATCTCGATGGCAGAACGGGGTTCATTTCTCACCTTCCTTTTCATACTCTTCCAGGGTTTGAATTTTCTACCCCAAACATGCGTTATCTTTACAAACTAAAGAAATCAAAAAGAAAAGACATCTTCAAAACAGAAGGCTAGAGCGACAGCAGGAATCTTAGCTTCTGCATGAGAGACCTCAGACCTCAGTTCCCTGCCAGAAATAGGGAGCTAGTGACATTGGATAAGCCCTTTCACTAGTCTGGGCCCCAGAAGCTGCCTTGGGTCAGAGTTTCTCCACCTCAGCACTACTGACATTCTGGGCCAGAGAGCTCTTTGTTGTGGGGGCTGCCCGATGCATTAGCAGGAGTTTGGCAGCCCCCTCCCCCCCCCCACTTTACCTGCCAGAGACCTACCTAATTTGGTCGTAGCAACCAAAAATATCACCAGACATTGGCAAATGTCCCCTACAGAGCAAAACTGCCCCCAGTTGAGAACAACCGCCCTGCGTGATCTTTGAGTTTCTTCCTTCCCGGAAACCTTCTTTGATTATTTTAGACTCTGTGCCTAACGTCTCAGTTTTAGGACCAGTGACACACAGGGACGTGGCCATGGTATACCAAAGTCTCATCAATGTTTTCATGATTCATAAAGCAAGAGAAATAAAACTGTGAATTTTCAGAGAATACTTTGGGACATGTGGCGTAAATAACGAAACAGAATTCAAACAGGTGCAATTGTCATTTAAAAAAACTAATAATAACTCTGGCTTTGGACAGCTCCAACTTTAGTTAAGACAAGGAAAATGCTACAGAAATGTTCAATTGCTTTCTAGTTTGAAACGACCTTGTGGCACTAAAAAAATCAACCGATTCTTTTTTTCTGCAATGCCATATTTTTTATTAAAAAAAAAAACAACCTAGGGGCACCTGGGTGGCCCATCTGACCCTTGATCTCAGCTTAGGTCATGATCTCACGATTCATGGGTTTGAGCCTTGCATCCAGTTCAGCGTGGAGCCTGCACAGAGTCTGTCTCTCCCTCTCTCTGCCCCTCCCTGCTTGGTTGCTCTCAAAATAAATAAATAAACTTCAAAAAATGAAAAATAATAATAAATATTTTTGAAAAGCCTAGTGTTTTCTCTCTATAAGAAATACTAGAGAGTCTTTCTAAAGGAGATATTTTATTCTCCTGCGCTAACAATACACAATCTTATGAAAGGAGACATCTTTACTATCTTTCTAAAGGCAGCATCTTATTTTTATTTGCCATTTCGTTAACACCTTATTAGCAAGAACTCCCTAATATCTGACACCGCCATACTTCTGAATTAAAATTATTTATGCTCATGCTAATGACTTGCTACTGTAAGATCCTGACATCTTTTGAATTAAAAAGAGTGACAAAAAAAGATTCGACATGGTTTTAGATTCGTGACTCTTCGAAAAATCAGTAGTTCGTCCAGAGAGAGAAAGTCATTTATTAACCACGTGTTTCATTACCATCAACAGTCTACACCTGACACACATTAAGGGTTTAACAAAAGCATAACACCATTATCATTACTCACAAGCATGCCAGAAAATAGAGTTTTATTCCAAATAACTAGTTTGGTTTTACGGCAGCCAAAAAGCATAAAGCATGAAAGAGGAGGCTAATACACAATAAATTAATATTCTGAATTCTCGAGCCTTATGTCATGCCTCATCGTCATTTTAACATCTGTGTCTTGTTATGTGCTCAAATAGGTCCAAACTGAGTCACGCTACCCCATCTTCCTCCACCGCCACCTCCTCTTCAATGTCTCTTTTGTAACTGCAGATACCATGACGGCTATTAGAAAGTGGCCCAAACTTGCCGTTGTCAGATTCTTAAGCTGAGTTCGACCAGCATAATATTCGAACAACGTGATCCTGATTCTGCTCTGCAGACATAGCTGAAATGCGGGGTCTTTTCACCATCCCAACACCACCCTGAGGGCCTTTATTGGAAACGTCAGGAGAGGGCCCTGGGCCAGAAGTTAAGACCCCAATTCTTTTTACACCGTAGTGGACTGAAGTCATAACACCTTCCATCCTTGGTCTTTTAGAATAATGAACTCTTGAGGTCTTCTCCGGATTTAAAATTCTGTGAGATTTTGAGTCTTTCTTCAAACCAGATTGTACAATTAAATTTATGTTTAAAAGTAAAAAAAGCACAAGAGCCCTTTTAACTGACTTTATGGGGAAAAAAATGGATTTAATTTGAATAGTAACTGTAGAGCAAGAAGAGTTACTTTTTCCCCCCAATAGATCTCAGATAAACGGAATGCCAAAGTTAATTTTGTCTTTTGAAAGGTGGGCTGCCAGAGAAGACAAACTGAGTGGGCTATCACTACAAAGTATAAATCAAGCCTACGTCTATACGCAAGGACTGGTAGGAAGGAAGTGAGCTTTTGCTAATAATGGTTTCAAAACAAGTATTTATGACCTAATTAATGTGGCCAAGATCACTTCACCAATGCCTTTGCAGACATCCGTTTCCTACTGCCTGTGCCTCATCCTCTATCCTGGATCTCCCTAACAAACTAGGATAAAACATACTGTATGGTCCCGCAGTCGGCCATGATTGGCTTCGGGACTTGGAGTCATTTTGCTCATCTCGGCCGATGCATTTATCCAACACCTGATGAAATGCACACATGTAAACAAATAAGTCCATCATCTAGATGTCGGAGAGATGTTCCATCTATCTTGAGAAAACAAACAGACAAAAAAATCTCAGATGGCTAGGCCTGTTACCACAACGTCTCTCCATATCTGTGAAGAAATTAGAGCCCAAATGTAGGGTAAAAAAACTCCCAAAGAGGAAAAAGGCATAAGGGGGAAAACATAGTTCTCTGCAAATTCTAAAGAGATCTATAAACTGAAGTCTGAGAATTTTATTAAGCTAAGCTTCTTAGTATAGAAATCCCCAAAACTCTCCAACCGGGCAGCTAACTGAGAGTCAGGAAGAGCCAAAATGACGTCCCTCTTTCTCTTCTTCATCACAGGCAATGCAGAAACCCTTGCTCGACATGATAATGTGACTCTTGTCCATGCAAGTTCAAATCAGATAGACGATTGGCTAGTGATGATGTCATCCCCATGGGTTAATCCCCAGCAAATGCGGTTTTAATATCATATGCATCACACATCATTTACATAACAAAGTATTATATTAAGTTTAACAATAAATGAGCTGTGCAGACACAAGCAGCTATTGGAGAAAGGCTATGTACCACTGAAAAGGAGGAGGGGGGGACAAAGACTTCTTTGTAGACTAAATGAAACTAGGTCATCAAACAATACACATTTCTAAAAAAGGCAAAAAACTGAATATTGAAATTTAAGTGACCTAGAACATTCTAGCACTAGAAATACGAAAACGTTGCTTCCGATGGAAAAATATTCTGTAATTAAGTAGAGATATTTGTAAGGTGTGTGTGTGTGTGCGTGTGTGTGTGCGAGGGAGAGAAGTTGAAAGAAATTAAAGTCATTCAAAAATAAGTGAACTAGCAGCTATTGCTTTTCTGGGAAGAGCAACTTTCTCGTCTCTAACAGGGAAAACTGGCCGCCTCGAATCGTGACTTAAAACCTTACAATCAATTTTGAAGTTGTCAAAGGGGAGTTAAGATGTCACAGAGGGAAGAGAGAAAAGTCACGCAAAACGGAACAATGAGACAGAACTGAGGAAGGAAACCCTGAAATACAGCTTTATGAGAATACTGATCAAGTAACGTCCACATATACGAAGAAAGCTTTTTGCGCAAATGAGCAATGCCTACTCACGCGGTCAGTCTGGTCATAAGTCATCATTAGTCACGATGATTCTGAAAACTGTCTCTGGCTGCCTTATTAAGATCTGTATTTCCAATCCAAAGGAAGTGTTGGGCTTGCGCTCTGATTTATGACTACAAACTTAGCAGAAATGCCTCTGGCTGTAAAGCCCACAGCAAACTGTTGAAGAATCTTTTAAGGCATACATCCGTTCAAGAATGACCAAGTGGAAAACACTGATGATATTGTGATTGGGCGAGTGTGGGTGTCTGGGTGAGCAGGTCTAATGTTCAGGTTGGTGTGGATAATCCCTATGCCAAGGATAATAGAGAAAGAAGCCGACCGAGGCTTGGAACACCCCCACGCCCCCACACCGGGATGCCTGTCACCTCACATCAACCTCGCTAGGCTTGGAGGGACGGCCGTAGAAAAGTTAAAGGAGAAAAGAGTACAGGGATGCAGATGCTTCACCAAGGGGGGTCCTTAAATCCTGGTTGGGGGGGTTAGATTGGGCACTTGAGGTCTCAGGGAGTCCATGGACCTGTACATGTCCATCTTGCTGCGAGTTGCCTCAGGACTTGGTAAGGGTCTCACTGGCGTCCGGGGAACCCCCAGACGTTACACAGTACTGATTCGGAAGAAAACACGCACCAGGGGCATCGTGTCTGGCTTCGGCGGCCTCCCCAGGCGTGGGATTCCGGCTTTCCACTTCCCAGCCTTCCCAAGCCATGAGCTTAGGGTTAAAGATGCTCTCCCTTCCAGGAGCGGATTGACAGGGCAACTGATGCAAGAAAGGGTTTGAAAGGGCCGGAAGCAATGCGGACACTCCGGCCTGGTGGCAAAGCCGAGGCAGCTAAGTCGGGAAGGGACGGAACTTCCAGACCCGCTCTAGTGCTCCACGCTGGCGGGAAGCTTGGCGCTGCGGCTGGAAGACGCGACCCGGGTGCGCGCTGCGTCCTTCCAGCAAAAGCCTCTAAACCAAGGTTTCAGGTGGAGGCTAACCTGCTCTCCCGGCTCAGACCCAAGGGATGAAGCCCCAAGGCCGGCTTCACCAAAGCAACTGCTCACCACGAGTTCTGCCCTCGCTCTCTTCCTCCGGATCCATCAAGTGGCCTTACCCGCACCCAGGGAGCTCCCCGGGGATCTCGGAGTGGCAGACACGAACCCTGAAGTTGCAAGAAGCAGCTGCCCAGCCCCAGCCACGCATCCTCACTGAGGAGCGCCGCTTCCAACTTTTAGGTGCACGGCAGCTACCGCAGAAGAGGTCACCCTCGCACTCAAGAGCATCCGGACGGGGCGTGGGGGGGGTGGGGGTGAGGGGCGGACGTGCTGCCCCGAGCCAAGTCGGTATCAGCCCGAGAGGCAGCTGCTACTCACGAGACAGAAACTGAGCCCTGGATCCGGCGCCACCCCAACCGCATCTTCCCGCCCTCTCCGTTCTCCGCTCCCAACCCTTCTTACTCGACTAGAGCCGCAGCCGAGTCCGAGTGCGCGGCACGGATCTCCGCACAGGGGCCGCGCAGGACGCTCACCGCGCCGCTTCCCCGCGGGCGCCCAGGGAGTGGCCCAGCACCTCCGCAGGCTTGCTGCGGAAGTTCCCACGTCTCTCCGAAGGCAAGTCCGAAACTGCCGCAGAAAAGCAGCGACTGTAGAAGCGCGGGCGCGACTCCGCTCCACGGGTCTGGCAGCCGCCGCACGCCGGGTCGGTGCGCCCCGTCCTGGCCGCGCACAGAGAGCAGTGCGAGCCCAGCCGGCAGGCGCGCGGGCCGGGGAGGGGCCGGCGCCCCGCGGGCCGCGCTGATTGGTCCGGCCGACGGCTGCCCCTGCACCCCCCCCGCCCCCGCCCGACCTGGTGGTCCACGTGGGCCGGCCCTCTCCCCGCCCAGCGGCCTCTTCCCGCCCCGGCTCCCTCCCCGCCCCCAGCTCGCCTCGGCTCGGCTCCCAGCGCCTCTCCTGAGCGCCTCGCTGTGGCGGCAGGTGCTGGGGAAAGGTATTCTCTCTGAACACCTGAGAGCCGCCTGAGCCCTGCCGGAGGGACAGGAATTTAGGGTTCGGCTCTCCATGAAAAACAATTCCCACGCATGGTGTCTGCATCCGAGGACCCAAAACAATTTGCAAACAGGCTTCCTTAGCCGCCCAGGGCGTAGCAAGCATCGCTAATCCGGATTCTTATGTAACTCGCTTGCGTGGGAGAGGGGGGAAATCGCGCACATGTCAATAACGGAATACCTTGTTATTTTAAAAATTATCCAAGTACGGCTAAGACTTCTTTGACTCGCACTCCATGCTAAGCCCTCTTCCCATCTCCCTTCCCCGAGTGAAGTAACACTAATAGTCCGTGAGATTTCAATAGTATTCATTTTACAGAGAATACCCCACTTGATCTCCATTTTATAGATAAGAAAACTAAGGCCCCGCCGAGAGGTTAAATAACTCGCTGAAGATTACAGCTCATCAGTGGTAACTGTGTAATTTGAACCCAGCAAGTCTGGTTGCAGAGTCCACCGTTCTTTAATATTCAAAGTGTAATCCAGAAGAGGCATCCCCAGAGACTGTGTTAGAAACACAGACTTCAAGACCTCACCCTGGAACCAGAAACTTCATTTTAACGAGATCCCCAGATGGTTAGTATAGCAAAAGTTTGAGAAGCATTGCTCTCAGCCACTATCCTGTTCACGGTCATTGGTTTGCCTTATAATCTTCTGACCTTTTTACTCTGCATTGATATTAAATATGCGTCATCCTGCCCCTACCCCCATCCTGCACTTCAAAGGGTATTTGCCCTTCTCTGAGCCTACTGCTTGAGCTAATGTAAGGAAGCCTTCCTGCCTCTCTTCCCCACACCTTTGTTCTTTGGACACATGTACCCCGTACCATATTATTTTGTGTATCATTTAACACTCTCAATACTTTGTTATTATCAAAATTAGGGCTCTAAGCCAAAGACAATCGTGTGACCAAGAAGTCACCAGTCTTAGAGGGAATTCAAGCATCAGAGACAGGGGCTTGATCTTTGCAGTGTGCCTTTGCGCGAAGATTCTCGGGGAATGAGGGCAGATGCAAGGAAAACGTGTAAGTACGTGCCGGGAGATGCCATACCTCTCTCCGGAGACCATTCACTCATTCGCTCCAAGCAACTGAGGGCCAACTATGTATCAGGCACTGTAAATAGGTGCCGGGATTTGCAGAAAGAAGCAAAACAGTAAAAACTCCTGCTCCTATGGAGTTTGCCTTCTAGTGAAAGGAAGCAGGCAACGACATGATAAATTAGTGAGAAACAGATGAGCAGAAGGTCTGTTACAGAGAGAAAGTAAGTGTGGAAAGGGAGGTGAGCGCTAGAGGTGGGAGTGTGAAATGCGGTGGTCAGGCTAGTTGTCACCTGAACTTTGGAACCAAGACTTGGAGGGACTGAGGGAGCAAGTCATTTAGAAGAACTCCACATTCCAGCACATATTTGCTGATTTGGCACTTTATGTCAAGCATGGTCATGCCAAGCATCTGAGTGTTCACTTAAGCTCTGCTGTTTTTCAGATCTCCAAGTTGCCCTAGACTGAAGTTTACCTGTTCTTCGGGGGGGCGGGGATGTAACCAATTGTGTGGCTCTACCTAATACCATATTCTCCCATCTTGAGTGTTCAATATTGTTAGGGTTTTAATTTGTGTCCCCCAAATTCATATGTTAATATCCTAACCCCTAGTATATTGGAATGTGACCCTATTTGGAGACAGAGTCTATACAGAGGTAATCAAGTTAAAATGAGGTCATGAGGGTGAACACAAACCAATGTGATTAGCGTCCTTATAAAAAAGGAAAATCTGAAGACAGAGACACAAGGAGAATGTCATGTGAAGATGAGGATGGAGATCGGAGTGATGCATCTACAAGGCTAGGAATGCCAAAATTGCAGACAGACCACGAGAAGAGGAAAGAGGCAGAGAACAGACTCTCTCTCTCAGCCCTCAGAAGGCACCAACCTTCCCAACGTCTTGATTTCAGACACCGAGTCTCCAGAACTGAGTGATGATAAATTTCTCTTGTTTTGGCCCCCTAATTTGTAGTGCTTTGCTAGAGCAAATGAATGAAAGTATGATTCTTAGGCCAGATGGTGCGATTAAGTACCATCTTCAATTTTTCAATGTCGTTTGGCAAGAACACGAAATGGTCTGATAAATTGAGATTTACTAACCAAATCAGCAAAAGAAAAGGCAACTGGGTGGCTCAGTTGGTTGAGGGTAAAACTCTTGATGTGAGATCAGGTCATGATCCTGGCGTCATGGGATCAAACCCAGTGTTGGGCATCTCACTGAGTGTGGAGCCTGCTTAATATTCTCTTCTCTCTCTCTCTCTCTCCCCCTCTCTGCCTCTCGCATGCTCTCTCTCTTTCTAAATATTTATTTATTTATTTATTTATTTATATAGCAAAAAATAAAAACAAAATACCAAATGAGCCCCAATTTTTCAATTATCTTTACATCATCTATTTATTGAATGCCTGCTGTGCACCAGGCTCTGTGATACGATGACAGGGCAGATGCAGTCCTTGCTTTCGTGTGACCTGTGTGTCTTGTTACTGGAAGAGTTGGACAGGAAGCAAATCGACAAATAGGTGAACAAGGTAATTTCAGAACCGAGTAAGGGCTTAAAAGAAAAGAAAACTAGAGGATTAAAAGAATGGAGGATGGGTTTAATTTCGATTGGCTCCCCAGGGAAGGTCCCCAGGAGGTGGTGACTTAGGAGCTAAGACCTCAGTGACAGAAAGCCGTCCAAGCAAAGAGCCGGCAGAAACTGCTCTGGGCAAAGATAACAATCCCTCTCCTAAAAGAACTATCCCTGCCATTCATTCCGTAACACTCTTCCTTTCACTCGTTACCACCCATTGTGCACCTTTCTTTCAAGGTAGTGCAAAATCAATTAATGCCTGTTCCATAAAAATGGGGTCAAATTATTGATCTCCCTAGGTAAGACCCTGTGAAGGTGGTACCCACGGGTTTTGCACGCATGCGCACCCTCACAAAACACCCTTTGACGTGCGTCTGTATTTGTACACGGTGATACCACGTGACTGCACGCTGTGTTGATTTTCCTTACCTGTAGCATCTGCTTGGACGCACCCTAGTGCTTAATCAATACGCTGATAACTGTGCCTGAGAAGGAACATCCGAACTCTCTTCGGCCCATTTACAAAATCCTCATATTATCAAGCGAAGCTTCAGTTTTAAAATTTTGCAATACTCACGTACATTGAACATCATCTTTACTTGGGAGACTAACAAAAACACTAATTAACGTTAAACTGGCGGGCTTCACCTGGATTATTATCCTCACAACCCTATGAGGTAGGTTCTCTTATTTATAACATCTATTTCACAGATGGGAAAACTGAGGCTCAAAAGAGGCTAAATAATACACCCACAGTCGAGACGGCAGACCTAGACCTTGAGCCGGTCCCTTTCACTGTGAGGCTTATGCTGGGGTGGGCCAGCAGAAAGCAAAGAGCATGTGTGTTTTCCTTTGCATTTATCTTTGAAATTTTCAAAGCGCTGTTTTCTAAATTTTTTTTTTATTTACCCCAGCCCTCTGGCTTTCAAGCTCACTCTTCTAGGCAGATATTTGCTTTGCTTTCCTTCACTTCAAACTGGGAACTGCAAGAACTTTGATAAGTGAAATGACTGATAGACGTTTTGTTTTCAGCCTGTTTCTCAGCATTCTCTGAGGAATGGGAGTCAATCTTCTTGAGCTCAGCCTGCCTCCGTGCCTCATACGTTGACACTCTCCAACATAAAGGGGGACCCTCCCCTCACTCAAATACTAGAGACCAGACACCCCCTGCCAAACCAAATGCCCTACACAAGGCACACCGCCAGCTCTGGTGCTCTTTACACAGATACTAATAGGTCCTCCTGCATGAGAGTGAACATCTTACAATGGCTTCAGCTGCTCCTTGTGAATCACTTTCTATTCTAGTAGCTTCCCTACATCTTGGCCAGAGAAAAAGCCCGGGAAACTTGCAATGGTGACAAGATACGAGGTATCTCTGGTTGGATCCTGGATTCCCCCACCTCGCTTAGGAAGTGGACAGTCATTTTGGCTGTTCAATGACTTCCTGCCTGGGATGGCTTGGTCGGGCTGGCTTTAAACCTCTGGAACCCAGACAAGGTGTCTGGCCATTCGCTCTGGAAGGCTCAGGTGGGTTTCACTCTCCTTCCCTTCACTGACCACAAATGCTTCAATAATTTATGCCCTGGAAAAGAACAGCACTTCAGGGCAAATTAGCATAAGAAGGATTTATGAAACCACAGTGGGAGGGCATTTTTAGCGATCACACAAGAGCTGGTGCATGAATAGAAGCCAGCTCCAAGCAGGACCAGCCTCAGGCAGAATCGTCGAAGAAATGAAACTCCTCTGGTATTCTCTTTCTCTCATCCCTTCCACCCACCATCTCCCAAAGCGGTCAGTTTGCCCCCAGCTACACAGAAGACCACTGCTGTCATTCATTAATTTATGTTTTCGTTGATTCTTTTATGAAGTCGTTTAAAATTTGTTTGTCAAATTTGCACATCCATGTTCATAGCAGTATTATACACATAGCCAAAAGACAGAAACAACTCAAGTGCCCTTGAGTGGATAAACAAAATGTGCTCTGCACATACAATATCATATCATTCGGCCTTTAAAAGGAAGGATATTCTGATACATGCTAGAAGAAGGATGAACATCGAAGACATTAGACTAAGTGGACTAAGCCAGTCAAAAAAGATATCTACTAGATAATTCATCTTGTGTGGTATCTACAGTAGTCAAATTTGTACAGAGAGGGTAGAATGGGAGTTGCAAAGGATGGAGAGAGGGGACTATGGGCAGTTTAGTGTTTAATGGGTTTAGAATTTCAGTTTTGCTAGATGAGAAGGGTTCCGGAGATGAATAATGGTGATGGTTATGGCACAACACAAATGTACTTAACACCATTGAACAGTACCCTTAAAAATGGTGAGATGGTAAACTTTATGTGTATTTTACCAAATAAGTTTTTTAAACTAACAAAAATTCTCCTAAATGAATCAAAAGTGACAAAATTTTAAAGCTTGAAGTATGAGATGTAATTCAATTTTTTAAATTATTTTTTAATGTTTATTTATTTTTGAGAAAGACAGAGAGATTAAGGGGTGGGGAGGGGCAGAGAGAGAGGGAGGCATAGAATCGGAAGCAGGTTCCAGGCTCTGAGCTGTCAGCACACGAACTATGACATCATGACCTGAGTCAAAGTCATACACTTAACCGACTAAGCCACCCAGGTGCCCCACATGTAATTCAATTTGTATCAGAGCTTACTAGACTTAGACTAAACATATTTTCATGTAAACAAAAAAAAATCTTCTTTAATTTTGTTTGTGTATGCTAGATATGGTAGTAGGCACTTGAGATGCAGTTGTAAAAGACATTCTTAATCCCTGAGAACTTAACAAAAGCATGGCATGATGACCTAGAGAGAATCCTCATTGAGTTTATACTTTCTTCCTCCAACAAATATTGAGTCCCTACTATATGTCGGCCTCTCTACTACTTACCAGGATCCACTGATGAACAAGATAGACACAGATCCAATTCCCAGATGACTGCCAGTCTTAACCTCTCTGCTCCTCCAAAATGTACTGCTTCTCATCTTCCAGACTCTAACACATGACCTTCTAAAGACTACTAAAGTTGTCCAGAAATAGGGGCGCCTGGGTGGCTCAGTCGGTTAGGCGTCCGACTTCAGCTCAGGTCATGATCTCACGGTCTGTGAGTTCGAGCCCCGCATCGGACTCTGTGCTGACGGCTCAGAGCCTGGAGTCTGCTTCCAATTCTATCTCTCTCTCTCTCTCTGCCCTTCCTCTGCTCATGCATTGTCTCTATGTCTCTCAAAAATAAATAAACGTTAAAAAAAAAAAGTCCAGAATAACGCTTCTAACTATGTTCTCTCTCCTCTTTGTGGTGTATGTGTGTAGTAACACAAGAAACAGTATATTAACTTTTCTTTTTTCAAAAATGTGGTTTGCCTTTCACAGTTTTCTTACAAAATTATTTTGGCTGGTATACAGAAGAAGAATTTTAATAGTTTCAATTTATTATAATGGATATTGGGGAAAAGAAGTTAAGTGAAAACACCAAACCCGTGGCTTCATGGATATTGTGATTTAGAATGAGGATAATTAAAAGGTGACACCAACTAAAGAAATTATAATAGTAATAACAATTTGAACATATGATAAAATAAGAAGGTGAGGCCCAACAAAATCAGGAAGGAGGATGACATTTTTAAAACAGGAGGGGCGCCTGGGTGGCTCAGTCGGTTGGGCGGCCGACTTCAGCTCAGGTCATGATCTCGCGGTCTGTGAGTTCGAGCCCCGCTTCGGGCTCTGTGCTGACGGCTCAGAGCCTGGAGCCTGCTTCCGATTCTGTGTCTCCCTCTTTCTCTGCCCTTCCCCTGTTCACACTGTGCCTCTATGTCTCTCAAAAATAAATAAACATTAAAAAAAATTTTTAAAAAAAATAATAAAAAAAATAAAAAATAAAATAGGAGAGATTCTGTTGACAGAAATGTAGAAATGCTTGACCACTAATAGGCTAATAAGAATACTATTCTGAGGAAAAACAGGGTTTGTAGTCACATTTGTATCCCACCATGGGCCTAGCCTGGCCTTTTTTAACTCTGTACTCTTCAGGACTGCCACCCCACATCACAACGAGTGATGACGTGTACTAAGAATCTCTTCCTCCCCTGTTGACCAACTCGGCTTGCTCTGAAAAAGACTCAATCTAGATGAAGATGATGGTAAAGACAGGAAGTCATCCAGTATCTTTGGAACTTGGGTTCTGAGGATGCCGAGCTTATGTCATGCAAGCTGATATTACGGCAAACTTACGGTGGAAATAGTAACCACGTTTCTGGTCCTTATCTGTGCTATTTACTCTCCTAGACTTAGAGGGGAAAGTTCTGGAGAAAGCAGAAAAATCAGTATCGGGTTTTATTCCAACTTTCTTTCCATCTGCTCTATTTTAATACAGGCGACAAAAGCCACCTGCCATTCGACTTTTATTTTTGGACTTGAATATTTTGCCTCTACCTTGAAACGACATTATTTAGTCAAAGGTCATAAATGTTAAAGTAGGATTTAAGAGGCTTCACTTGGACATCTGACATTTGGAATACTCTTGATCAAGGACTTACCCACCAGGGAAGCCAAATCTATCAGTGGACCTCAAATCCCATGGATTTCAAACAAGTTGCAGTACTAGACATTTGCCTCACTGCCAAACACCCGCTTCTGAGAAAGCACCCTCGACAGAATCCTTGACTGCAACTGACAGAATCTTAACACAAACAAATAGGCAAAAAGAGGCTACTGCCCGCATAACTGAGATGCCCTAGAGATGTAACTAGATACTGGTATTCAAGGGAGGGCATGAATGTGTAAATATTTCTTCCCCAACTCTTGGCTGTGGTCTTTTGTTTGGATTGGACTCATTCTCTCTTACTAAGAGGAGGTTTCTTCCAAAAGGCAGGAAAGATGACCTTCGAAAGCTCCAAACCATCTCCTTCCAGCCATATGACCCTAGATGCAAAAAGAATTCTCTGGCTTCAAATTAAAGAAATGGAGGCCAGCTTGTTTGACAAGTGCATGTTCATGCCCACACTGGATTTAAGAGGTGAATAGCAGTGACACTATGGTCACGCAGTTATATTCCTCCAAAAGAAGGAGTGTTGGACAATAACTGATGTCCTCTCCAGGAATCTGCCACATGCAATGCCGGGACTGACCAGCTCATATGACAATAGCTAATTAGATTAGTTTAGGCTCCTGAGCCTAAAACTGTCCAGCCATCCAATATGTCCAGACTTGTGTGGTCTGGCTAGAAAAGTGGAATGCACCAATCACCCTTTTCCCGCTGGCATTTGAAAACGGAAGCCCAAGAGACTGAGCCATTTATTTGGGGCCACTGAACTAAATTCCATGACAAATAATTATGGGTAATGTGCAATTGAAGTTATAAAGAAGCCCACCTACAGAACTGGAGATCAGAGAAGAGAGAAACATTGAATCTGAGATCATATCACCTCTGAAAGAGAGGTTCATGGATTTGCTGATTCAGTTTACTGGGAGTCTTCATTAGACAGTCTTCATTCTCTTCATTTTACAGATGAAACACTGAGGTGCAGAGAACCTATCTGATCTTTCTTAATGTGATTTTTCAAGCTAGAAAGTCTCTAAGTCAAGAATGTGCTTTCCCCCTACTGCAAGATGCCTCATAACCTTGAGGGGCATAGAAAGAGCTGGGCTGGAGGCATAGATTTGGAAATCATCTATCTACTTAGACTCCTAGAGGCATTCCCGAAAACCATGGAAGGGCATGAGGCTGCCAAGGGAAGGATCACAGGTGGGGAATAGTTGTGATAGCCCTCATCTATTAGTGCTCACTCTCAGCAAGGCTCCACACATTACGTACTTGCTCAGCAAAAGGGACGTTGGGGTAGAATTTGTGGAGATAACGGTGATCATCCTTGTAGGGGCCACAAGATGAAACAAACTTCAAATTTTTTGTTTTGTAGGACTTGGTAATTTTCCTCCCATGCTCATGCTGCATATACTCACATTTTATCCAGCCTGAAAACTTCAAGAGAACCTCCCTTTTACACATGAATTTCTAAATAAATCTTGCAAATTAGCATAGGCATGTAGAGCCAGGCTGAAGAGAATGAGACAGAGAATATCAAAAAGTGGGTGTCAGGTTGAATCTGGCGACCCCCAAGGCGACACTTCCACCCAGTCATGATAAACAAGGTTCCTCATCGAGTTGATTTTGCCCTTGGTGAATTCAGAACATTCTAACATTTTAATAAGATTTTTAAGAGCAACAAATAAAAAGTAAAGTATGATCCATCATGTCAGCGCTTTATTCTGTATTATTAGCACATACTGACATAAATTTTAAGGAGTAAATACATGTGCTGAGATGATTTTTAAAATATTCCCTTGTACTTCCTTTTAGTCCATGACCCTACTTTCCATCCTCACCCGCGACAAATTCAAGCAGCTAGACAGTATGCTTACAACCCTAGGGGAAAATGTACCAAAGCAAAACTCAGAGAACAAAGACACAAAGCCATGGCTTATGAGTTTCAAAATAGGCCGCTGAAACCCATGCTGGAGATAATAGTTTCGAAAGGGTTTCTGAACCCCAGAAGCCAAGTTTTTGAATATCAAAAGGCCACAGCATATCTTGAACAATAGATCGGGAAAAATAGCCTCCCCTCTAGCTTTCAGACAAAGCAAGATTCCATAGGCTGGATGGAAGAGTAGATCCGATGAAAAGAAGAAAGTAAGATGACAGAGAGATCACCATGGACAGCTCTCCTGGGTTGTGCGAGACCAACGATAGAAGTCTGACCTAGGATGGATGCACACAGGGCTTCTCAACCTTGGTACTATTGACATTTTGGCCAGATCATCATTGTGGGGAGCCGCCCATAGCAGGATATTTAACAGGGTCCCTAGCCTGTACCTACTAGATGTCAATAGTACCTCTAAATTGTGACAACCAAAAATAACTTCGGATATTATCAACCATTCACTGGGATAGACGGTGAAGAATGGAAAGTGGAGAGAAAATGCCTACGTTGAAAATCAGCAAGACGGAAAGAGGAAAAGAGGGAAAGACAGAGAAAGAGAGATTACACAAATATCTCTTTCTAATAAAGAGGGATATGTTCTTTATACAGCAAACTTTAAGAACAAATAAAATCACGCCCCCCCAAAATTATCTATAATCTGCCCACTCAGAAATAATCATTCTTAATGTTTTATCTACACAGTTTTTCCTATATATGTATTTTATTTTCATGAAGCCCAAGACTGGGGCCATGTAACTATAGGTTATACTGTTTTGTAACCTGCCTTTTTTTTAAATTTACGACATGTTGTGGGTCTTCATAAAAGTACAGTATTCCTTAATACAGCCATAACATAATTTAATTAGCCAATCCCCTATTGCTGGACGTTTAGTTTACTCCCAATATTTCACCATTACAGGTAACGCTCTGATGAACATTATATATTCTTTGATTGTTTTCTTAGGATGAATTCCTAAGGAATGTTCTCAGAGAAAACTGATATTTAGGGGTTGTCTCTATAAAGTTTACTATTTCATTGGTTTAAGTCATAGTTTGCTGATTTTAAAATATACCTTCTATTTCTCCAGTGTTTCTTCCTTTCCCATAGAGCTTTCCACTTCATCAAGTATGCAGGGCAGCTAAGAATTGTCCGTTTTTACTGAGAAGAAAACGACTGATCCCAGAAGTTAAGTGACTTGTCCACAGCAACACAATTATGTCGCAAGAGAGGACTAAAACCTGTCTCACCTAAGTCGCCTGGGCTTTTGGCTAATAGTGCTCACATTGGTACCACATATGCTGCCAAAAATGAAATAATTCAGAGAAGATCAGTAGGTACCATGCTCATGGATGATGTGCAAATTTGTGGGCACTGAGATGTTAGGATAATTCTTGGTTATGAGTTCTGTCTCTAAGTGCTTCTTTCTCTCTGGAAGTGTACATTCCAGAGATCCCCGAACACAGTCCAAAGCCATGAGACCTTGGGTGAGTGAATCTACCACTTCCCATGCAAAATTCCACAGCCAATCTCCTCTCCACATGCTAACTTAGAGGGATAATATTTTAAAATGCTAATTCCAACATCTGCTTCCGTCTTATCCCTGAAGTTAAATTAAGCTGGTACAGTCTGTTTTTACTTCCAGTTACACTCTAACACAGATTTATTACCAATTAATTTCTTATCAAGGAAAAACAACCCCATCATAAGTATTTTAGATAATGACATCTAAGTATTTTATATTGCTTTAAGTCTGAAAAGTTAGAATAGAGATTGCATCCAATGTTCATTACCTCTTAATGTTTGCATTCTTTTTCATGTTTTGATTCACCAAGAAACAATGAAAATGCTACCCGCTGCTTAGCCATTTTTTAGGTTTAATGAGATTAAATACATTCTGAGGGGGGAATGAGTACAGTTTAATAATGTTTTAAGTGGTTTGTGGAAACATTCCCTCTACCATGGGCACAATTTTAAACCAAAGCCAACTTCTACAGTGCTACTGAAAGCTAATGAATGCCTTAATAATATGCAGAGGAAAAAAGCAATGAGTTGATTAGATACAGAAATATCCTAGACCTCTGATTAGGAAAACAACTCCACTGTACTCAGAGACAGAACTCATAACAAAGAATTATCCTAACATCCCAGCGATCCATTTCACGATCCATTAATAATAAGTGATCTTCCTGGCAGCATTACCTAGAGGTAATTGACACTCACTGATTTGAGGGCTAGACTTCAAAGCTCCAGATAAACCTTGAACCAATTTCTCTGAGTCCTAGTAATACTCAAAAAGTGAGCACAATTTAGAACATTGTATAACTTTTCTATTTCCTAGAAATTAGTTGATTCCAATCCTTCTTCCAGATAATTAAAATTCTTTTGCAGGTTGGCACTTTTTTAATAAAGTATTTGACAGATTCACCTAGAAATGTTATTTCACTCTTCCAGATTATCTATCTAGCCTTTGGAACTGTTATATATGTGCGTGTCTTTCTTTGTGTATAAGATTATTACCTTCCAACATAATTTCTTTCTAATAGTTGAACATCCAACTGTGTAAATGTACATCACATAAACCTGAAGTACACAGTTCCTTAGAGTCTGGCAAATTCTAAGATAGTTGTTACTTGATCCTTGGGGCCCCAAGCAAAGGGATATGTTAGATGTAACACTGGGTAAAGGAGGCAAATATCAAATGGCAGGTGCCACTTCAACAAACATACCATTAAAAGCTCTACAAGAATGTGAAGAAGCAATAGACAAGAAAACGCAGGCAAAGAAACAATAAAAAGAAGTACGGGCTACAATATGGATGAACCTTGTGAACATTATGCTTCCTTTCATTATTAAATGAAATAATCCAGTCACAAAAGACTTCATATTGTACGATTACATTTACCTAAAATGTCCAGAATAGGCAAATCCATAAAGAGAGAAAGTAGGCTAATAGCCAGGAGCTGGGGAAGGGCAAGCAGGGCCTGACTGCTGAATGGGTATAGGGTTTCTTCATGGGGGGAAGAAAAGGTTCTAATATTAGGTAGTGGTGCTGATCGCGCAACTCTGTCAGTGTACTAAAACCACTGAACTGTGCACTCTAAATAGGTTAATTTTATGGCAAGTCAATTATATCTCAATAAGGATTAAGAAAAAAAAAAAGGAAGAGATAGAAGAAAATAACGAGGAGCCTGAGGGGCGGGGCCTTTAGTTACTAAGAGAAGCATCTTTTCTCCTTGGTCTAAGTAGACTGGTGAAGATTCCAGGCAACTCTGATATAACTAATTAAAAAAAATTATTTTAAGCAAGATTAAATCGACACTGTATCTGTGCTCACCTCAACCAAGTAGATTCAGCAAATGTTTCCCAAACTATGCGCTAGCCACTTAAAATATAAAGAGATTGCTGCCCTTTTGAAGTCACGAGCTTTTATCTAGAAAATAAAATATCTTTTAAAATAAAAGAAGAGGGGTGCCTGGCTGGCTCGGTCAGTAGAGCACACATCTCTTGATCTCAGAGTTTTAAGTTCAAGCCCAAGTTGGATGTAGAGGTTACTTAAAATCTTCTTTAAAACTAAAATAATAATACTGTATATGCTGTATGTTAGCTAACTGGACAATACATTAAATTATAAAATAATAAAATAAAATAAAAGGAAGGAAGAGAGTACAAAGATTTAGAACGATTCTTTTTTGGGTGTGGAATTACGAGTACTTTCTTTTTTTCCAGGACTCTAGAATATAAAGACTTTATATTAAAGAGAGGGAAATGGATTTTTCACTATAAAACAAGGAAAAGTTTTCGGAGAAAAAATACAGTAAGTACCATATTAAAGCTCTGGAAGCACAGAGGAAGGAGAAAGGAGTTGAGCTTCAAGAGGGTCAGAGAAAGTTTGACAATCATTTGATATTAGCCCAAGAGATGGGAATTTTGGGCTTGAAAAGGTCTACGGATGTTCCTCCATTCTTCATTCCCGACTTGAAGGACATAATAAAGGTCGAGTCCTTCAGCCTACCAGAGTGAGCCTCAAAGCTCACCAGGCCCCCGACCCCTACCCCATGCCCCCTCTGGTAGAAGTGAGGGGCTATAACTCGGAGCTCAGGAAATTCTCCACCACCATCAGCCCACTCAGTCACCGGTTAGATCTGCCTTTTGTTTCAATAAGGGCAGAAATCTTGTTAACAGGTAAGAATCATTAGGAAGGCATTCACTTCTGGATTTGGGCCAGCGGGTACCACTTAGACTCTTCTGTTGTTGCCAAAGCACATAACACAATAAGACAGTCGCTCCATTGGTTTGCTGCAGGAGTAAATGCGGACGGCTTTGCCATTAATGCACACACAGTGTGTGGCAACAGGTGGAGGAAAGCCGCTGTCCATTCAGTTACTCTGCGGGAGAGATGGTTGCCTTTTCAAAGCTGATGCATAGAGTTCATTTATTATTACGAACTGTGTGCGTCACCACAATTCTTACCCCATCATCTTTTGTCTTGTTCTTGTGGGTATCCCGGCCTTCTCTGATGGAACCAAAGACGGCAAAAACCACACCAGCTCAAACCCACAGTCCGCCCATCCCTGCATTCTGAGTGCAACAGGAGAAGGAAGCCTATTATTAAAAAAGAGGATGGGCTTTGGGTTTGAATTCTAGCTCCATCAACTCATCAGCTAATTGACTTTGGGAAAGTTCTTCCAGCTCTCTGGAGCTTCGTACCCTCCTCTATAAAGCGGGCATATTTAGTGGGGCCCTCGTAGGGTGGTTGTGAGGACTATTTCAAATCAAATACACACAGTCTCCTGGCACTGTTAAGTACTGAACAAATTTGAGGCCATTTCCATTAGTTCTCTTAACGGGAGACCTTCTATAGCAGCATCCGCCCCAATTTTAGAGACACTATCTATGTAATCTATCATTTTCCTCTTGATTAATTTAGCTAATGATATATTTATATATGTATAAATATATACAATATTTATAGATGTGTATACATACATGTATATCTACAGACGATGCACTTTATTGGAACTGTCCTGGTTGCAAGGGATAGAAATTCAATTTGACTGGCTTAGAACCTCTCCGAAAAATTAGGAAACATTTATTGAGTCACATTTATGAAATCTTGAGTGGCAGTTTACCTTCAAGCACTCCTGCAAGCAGGTATCCAAATAAAACCATCGCAAACGGGTCTCCCTTCATGTTTTAACTGTTGCTTTAAAATTAACTAATTTACCTAAAGCATTTAGAATAGAGCTCATCTCACTTATCGTAAGATACATATTTGCTACTATTCTTTCATTTAATCCTCCCCCCACCCTATGAGCCATGTACTAGTATTATCCTTCTTTGACAGATAAAGAAACTGAGGCACAGAGAGGTGGTATAGCTATGTGATATCCCAGCTGGCCAGAGAGTCTGATTCAGAAGACTTTTCTTGACCACGTCTCTCAGCTGTCCCCTCAGTGGGCTAGCATCGGAGGTTGAGCCCTGATTGTGGAGGGATAGAAAACGTAAGACCTAAAAGACAGAGGCTTCCAAAATAAAGCAAATGAGAAGGAAATGTTGGGTCCCTTGCCACTCAATAGGGTGCTATCCTTTCAGATCTGTGTGTTGTCTTTTGAAGCAGAAAATAAGTTCCTCCTTTTTTTTAACTCATGCATAGATTCTATTAATCCTACACAAAGGCAGGAGTTATGCTCACTTAAAAAGTCTAGAGGCAGGGAGGGGTTGGAATAGGAGTCCTAGTAATGGTTATTCTTTGTTGACAACTCCATCTCCCGTCCCCAAAGCATTTTCAGCTCTTCTTTGCCCAGCTCCCTGCTCTGTGCATTACAAGCTCACCTACATGGAAGGACCCTCTGAACTTCCTTCCCCTAGGGCTTCTGGTTGGGCGTGGCCACTGGTCACCTGCCTTTGTGAATTCAGGCCCAAAGGGGGTAATAATTCCCACAGTTGTTAGTCCTTGGGTGCTTCACCTTGTTGGTTTCCTGAATCCAAACAGCATCTTTGCAAAGAGCCCCTTTGCTTCATTATCTTCAGTTAAAATCTTTGAATTTGTCATCGGTCTGTAGGGCCACTTGATGACTTTCGTGGGCCCTTGGCATTACTATTTTCATGAACACCTTCCTCCATAAAAAACCATTAAAAATTTTATTTTATGATTGCTTTGGTAAAAAGATGAATGTAATCCAGGTTGCATCATATCTACTTTTTCTCTTCTGATTTATTATTTATTTTTATTTTTTACTTTTTTTTGCAGAGAGAGAGAGAGAGTGAGCAAACACGCATGAGCAGGGAAGAAGCAGAGGAAGTGGGAGAGAAAGAATCCTAAGCAGGCTCCAGGCTCAGCATGGAACCCAATGCAGGGCTTGATCCCAAGATGCTGGGATCATGACCTGAGCTGGAATCAAGAGTTGGACATTCAATTGACTGAGCCACCCAGATGCCCCTTTCCTCTGATTTTAAAAGAAAAGTAGAGGGGTGCCCGAGTGACTCAGTTGGTTAAGCATCCAACTTCGGCTCAGGTCATGATCTCACGGTCTGTGAGTTCGAGCCCCACGTCGTGTGCTGACAGCTCAGAGCCTAGAGATTCTGTGTCTTCACATTCTGTGTCTCCCTTTCTCTCTGCCCTCCCCCGCTCACACTCTGTCTCTTCCTCTCAAAAATAAATACGTATTTTTTTAAAAACACAATAAAAGAAAATAGAACATGTTTGTGGGCTCCTAAAGGCATCATGGGCCCTAGGTGTTGTACCTGCTACACACGATGGAGAAGTCAGCCCTCCTTGTTTTCTGCCAGCACTGTGACAGGTGCTGTTCCTTCCACCTACATTCCTAACAGACAAAAAATAGAAACTTCTAGGAAGGCGCAGTCCTATCAAGCTAAGATCGTGATCCTTGGGTCAGATTTCCCAAACAGCATGTTCCCATTACAGTGGAGCCAGCCTCCTTGACCTGAGTGCAGATCCTGTTTCCGAGTCACAGCTACGATGATAAGATAATAAAGGAAGAAAAACGGAGTATCTAGTGTTCAGCTAATGCCCAATTCACTTACTACTCACCACATTGCAGGGGCTGAAGCCACACCGATCACATACTTTGTTAATAACCCTCACTTTCCCCTACGTAAGTAGATCACTCCGTAGCTGGGGAAGAGGGGACATTTTCTGTATATTCTCAGATTGCAGTTTTGCTTTCAGTATTGGAAAGCAAGTTGGCGGTTTTCGTTTTGTTTTTAAGTGAGAACCGAGCGTGTTTTGATGATGAATACTGCCTTGAATTGGCAATCTGTTGAGTATTGATGATCTTGAAGTGATACTCAGGATTTTACGTGCTCAGCCAGCTCTCGGTCTGTGAGCGTCTCAGAGGCCGCGGGAGGAAGTGGACAATGCGAAGCCATCCCGGGAAGGAGACCAGCCAGGCAGCAGAAGTATTTTTAAATGGAAAATAAACAGCTATTGATTTTCTCTTGGAGTTTCACGCCTCACGCCCCATGCCATGTGGGACCAACGGCCCTTCAGTTTCCCTCTTTGCCTTTTTTGAATCTTCAGTTCTAATTTCAAGGTAATGGCAGATTTAAATCTCTAAGCCCTTGGATCGCTCTCATCCCCCTTCCCAGTCTATTCTTTGACAGACTGGAGGAGCGGGGAGGGCCCTAAAAGGACAGGGGAAGCTGCCCCTCAGCACCCGGAGTATCAACCGTAAAACTAATGAACCGTGGCAAACGAATTGCCTAAGTTCATTCCAAATTACGTCTCAGTAAAGTTCATCTTTGTTTCCGATTATCATCCTGGATCATAAATGTCGAATCTGAGGTACAGCTTCTCAGCTCTGTGAGTCTTGTTTGTATTTTTACTGTTAAGCCCATGATAGGTAATGGCCCCCTTCACCGGATACCTAGGGCAACGGGTCCTCTCTTGAAACAACAACAAAAACAGACTCTTTCATTTTTTTAAGAAATTAGGGGCGCCTGGGTGGCTCAGTTGGTTGAGCGGCCGACTTCAGCTCAGGTCATGATCTCATGTGAGTTCGAGCCCCACATCGGGCTCTGTGCTGACGGCTCATCAGAGCCTTGAGCCTGCTTCAGATTCTGTGTCTCTCTCTCTCTGCCCTTCCCCTGCTCATGCTCTGTCTCTATGTCTCTCAAAAATAAATAAACATTAAAAAAAAAAGATTAAAAAAATTTTTTTTAAAAAGAAATTAAATCTGACAGGTCTCTGAAAACAATTGCCCCGATTCAGTGAATCTGAATTTTGACATGTTGATGAGGATAGTGTTTTTAAGTGTATCTCCCTTAACCATTCATAACCCAGTTATAAATCGTGTTTCTTTTACGTCTTTTTTTCTTCATCCTCTTATGACTATAAAACATTTACCCTGACAAGTTTATAAAGAATATTGAGGTTGATACTTGCTGGTCTTAGTAGAAATTAATCAAAATCCATCTGTTCCCTTCTCAGCCTGGACAATTTCATTACCGCTAAACCCGGGATTATAGGATCCTTACATCTTCTTTTTTTCCAACACAGCTCAGCTGATTTAGAAACAATGATTAAAGCTGCTTACTTTAAGGAAGATTGTTTCCAATCTTCCCTTCTCGCAAGGCAGAGAAAGATGAAAGCATCTTGATCCTGAAATATTTATATCTAAGACTGGAAATCTGTATCGGAGGCATGATGAAGGACTGCAACCAAAGATTTTTTATTTTAAAGTCATATTTCTTATCTCCACACTTCCCTTTCCTTACGAGCGGCAGAAAAAAGGCACGTTCACCGCCCCCTCTCCCAGGTAGATGTTCTACCTTTATTTAATTGTAAATTCGATGTGGCATAATAAAGAGACTCAAAGATAAAGATTACCTTTCTGACACTGACTATAGGGATAAATATCAGTTATCCTTATGTGGCCTTAGAATGACTGCTTTCAAAGGAATGCAGAACACAAATTAGAGGGAATGAATTTAAGCCTCCCGCAAGGAGATACCTTGATCTGGGATTCAAGAAATCTAAAGAATTAAACTGATTACTAGATAGTAATTCTGGGTTTACCCAGCCTCAGAAAGGTGCTATAATTAACTGTTCTTACTCTTAAAAAAAAATCTGGTTTCCATACTTTCCCCCCTCTAATGCCCTTTAAATTGAGATAAAAATGCTCAGACCTTAAGTATACTGTTGGATAAGATTTGACAAATGCATCTATTCATAGAACCAATGCTCCAATCAAGATCTGGAACATTCTATAGTCTTAATTTTTTTTTTCGGTGTGGCTGTTTTTAATGAAATGAAAATTATTATGGCCCTCTTCTACTAGGAATGAAAGCCCCTCTAAATTCCAAAAGGAATAAAATAAAACGAAAGACCTGTTAGCTGGGTTCCCTATGGAGCCAAATGCTTCTTTGAAACCAGTCTGTGGCCAGGGCCTTTTAACAACATAACAAAAAAAGGAACTGATCTTGACCGGCAGGCAGAGGGGATGGCGTCATGGCCCAAACATCAGATTAGAAACACAATGATTCCCTGGGACTGGACGCTAAATCCTGGCAGACAACGCGGCCTTTCATCTTCTGAAATGGATAAACCGAATGGAGCTCCGCCAATTCTGGGCCAGACTGTTGGATGAGATTCTGTTTTTATTTATTTATTTATTTATTTTGTATTTTGTAAAGTTCCTAACTGTTCTACATAGACATTAAAACTTCCATTACAGCAGACCTAGACACGGCCCTTCTGTCCTTGACATGTCCTCCTTCCTCACACGTTCCCGTGGGGCATGAAAACAGTTACCCACCTGCGTTCCCAGCCTTGTAAGGCAGGAATCCTGCGGAATAAGAGAATCACAAACGTTCATCCTTGGAAATCCTGAAGGGAATATATACCCACCCTAAGGAGTGCAAAATGCTCCTCTTTTCATTCGGTAATTGCTGCCCAGGGACCTAAGTATAAAAATAAAGGATGAACGGACTGCAAAGTATAATAAAGAGAGCTGCATTGTGGGGAGTTGTTTCTATTGGTTTGTTTTTTGTATAAGGAGTTCTGGGGGTGCCTGGGTGGCTCAGTCGGTTAAGCGTTCGACTTCAGCTCAGGTCACGATCTCACAGTTGGTGGGTTCCAGCCCCGCATCGAGCTCTGTGCTGGCGGCTCGGAGCCTGGAGCCCGCTTCGGATTCTATGTCTCCCTCTCTCTCTGCTCCTCCCCTGCTCATACTCTGTCTCTCTCTCTCTCAAAAATAAATAAACATAAAACAAAAAAAAAGGAGTTCTGTACTGCCAAGTGCTTTTGTCACCGTATTGTGGTACCACAGAAGAGCCAAGGAACACTAAAACCAGACTCTGAGTTCAAATCCTGACTCGGCCACGTATTTGATACGTGACTAAACAAGCATTTCTCAGTACTTCCATCTCAGCTCTGTAAGATGGACAGTATAGTACCTACCTCGGGTCAGCTGACTTTTTCTAAGAGCCACATATTAAATCCTTTAGGCCTTGTGGGCCACCCAGTCTCAGTCCCAACTGCTCAACTTCTGTCATTGTAGCGTAAAAACAGTCATAGGCAGTATGTAAATTAAAGGGTGTGGCACTGTCCCAGTAAAACTTTACTTACGGACCCTGTAATTTGAATCTCGTACAATTTTTATACGACCCTGTAATTTGAATCTCGTACAATTTTTATAAGACTTTCCATATATATGTGTGACTTTCTTTTTTAAAAGATTTTATTTTTAAGTAATCTCGACACAAAGCTGGGGCTTGAACTCACAACCCTAAGATCAAGAGTTGCATGCTCCACTGGCTGAGCCAGCCAGGTGCCCCAAGGCTTTTTTTTTTTTTTTTTTTTTTTAAGGACGGTTTCATGTTTACCACAAAATTGAGAGGGAGGTACAGAGAATTCCCATATATCTCCACCCCCTGCACATAGATAGCCTCCCCCATTACCAACACCACTACTCACCAGAATGATGTGTTTTGGTTTTTTGGGGTTTTTTGTTGGTTTGTTTTTTTTTTTTACCAAGGATGAACCTAATTAATCATAATTATTCGGAGTACATAATTTACCTTAATGTTCACTCTTGGCGTTATATATATTGTATGGGTTTGGACAAGCGTATGACATATACCCATCATTATAATATCATACAGAGTATCTTTACCACCATAAAAATCCTCTGTGTTCTACTGACTCATCCCCCACAGTCTACAATGACTGGGGCGCCTGGGTGACTCAGTCGGTTAAGCGGCTGACTTCAGCTCAGGTCATGATCTCACAGTCTGTGGGTTCGAGCCCTGCTTCGGGCTCTTGCTGACGGCTCAGAGCCTGGAGTCTGCTTTGGATTCTGTGTCTCCCTCTCTCTCTGCCCCTCCCCTGCTCATGCACTGTCTCTCTGTCAAAAATAAATAAACATTAAAAAAAAATTAAAAAAAAAAAACAATCTACAATGACTGATCTTCTTACTGTGGCCATAGCTTTGCCTTTTCCATAATGGCATATACTTGGAATCATATAGTCTGTAGCTTTTCAGATTGGCTTCTTAGTACTATGCATTTGGGATTCCTCCATGGCTTTTCATGGCTTGATAGCTCATTTTTTAAGTGCCAAATGATATTCCACTGTCTGGATCGTCCATGGTTTATGTATCCACTCACCTGCTGAAGAACATCTTGGCTGCTTCCACGTGTTGGCATTTAATCATAAAGCTACTCTAAACATCTTTGTGTAGACTTTTAGGTGGACGTAAGGTTCTCAGCTCCTTTGGGTAAATACCACGGAGCATCGTTGCTGGATCTTATGGTAAGATTATGGTTAGCTTTGTAAGAAACACTCAAACTGTCTTCCAAAGAGACTATACCATTTCGCCTTCCCACCAGCAAAGTATGAGAGTTCTCTTGATCCATATCCTTGTCAGCATTTGGTGTTGTCGGTGTTCTGGATTTTGGCCATTCTAACACGTGCGTAGTGGTATCTCATCGTTGTTTTAATCTGCATTTCTCTCACAACCTCTGATGGGGAGCATCTTCTCAGAGCTTTATTTGCCATCTGTCTTTCTTTGGTGAGATTTCTGTTAAGGCCCTTGGCTCATTTTTTAATCATGTTGTTTATTTCCTTATTGCTAAGTTTTAAGAGTTCTTTGTGTATGTGGGATAACAGTCCTTTATCAGATGTGTCTTCGCTGAATCTCGTGTAATTGTAGAGAAATAGTCTTCTTCTTTTGATTTTATTTTTCAACTCTTAGAAACTATCAACAACCTTCTTAGCTCTCAGGCGATACAAAAACAGGCAGCAGCCAAATGTGGCCCACTGTCCATAGTTCCTGAAGTAGCACCCAAGGTCGAGCATTAGCACATGCAAAGCTCTTAGACCAGTGCTTGACACATCATAAGCACCTCATCTATGTTACTATTACCTAGAGGAAGGTGATGAACGCTACTCTCTCCAGGGGTCTGGTATGAGTACCATTTCCCAGAAAGTTGACTTTATAGGCTTCTAGTTTTGAGAAAAAGAGATAGAGGTCCTAAGAGAAAATGATCTTACTGTCTTCCTCCAACATCTAAAAACAATATAGCGAACCCTGCCTCCAGATACGGATCCAGCATACAGAGTGCGCCATCGTATAGATCCCACCATTTGGGGAATGATTTTTTAAAGCCGTTGCTGTCCATTTTTGCACATTAAATCCCACAAAGAGATTTATTTACAACATTAAATCATTTCCTTGCAGCCTGGCTACATTTTTAACTATTAAAATATTCATCACACACTCTTAAGAACCTAGTGCCAAGTGTTTTATGACCTTTTAAAGGATGACTTCTTTAGAAAAAAAAAAAAAAAATCCCCTTCAAATGTGGATGTCAGCTTCTGAATGAGTCTAATAAAGAGTGGCCCACTATCACATATCGAAGGGGATAAACAAGAGCTCATTGTCCTGGAAAACACCACCAGGGATGGGCTGATTAAACGGAAGTGTATGTGATGCCTAAAGGTTGTGGGCTGGGGAGGTGGGGATGAAAAGTGGGGAGGAGTGTGGGGCAAAATTTGTTTGCTCCCTAGTGTGACAAAACAAACTCAGTTGTCTACAAGAATGGCTCCCAGAAGGATCAGTTTGGGCCCCCCGGAGACACTGGCCATAGCCATAGGCATTTTTGGTTGCCACAGCTGAGTTGAGGTGTGAGAGTTGCCTCTGGCATTTAGTGGGCAGAGGCCAGAGATGCTGCTAAATACCCTACGATCTACAGCATGGCCCTGCACGATAAAGAATTCTTTGACTCCAAATGGTCAACAGCATGAGGAACGAGGAAGCCTCGTCTGCAAGAGCCACCCTAATGGACCCCAACCTCACGCCTGACTTCATCTTGCTTTTTCTTTGAGTTGGACATCAAAGGCTGGTGTCAAACAGCTAAACATAAACGCTGGAAAGCATCCTCCCTGTGTTTCTCTTGAGGACCCCAATTCGACTTGAACTCTACACCCAACCACCTTTTCCAAAGCATCGTGATGGAAAAATTGCAAGATTGGTGTTCATTTAAATTACACAAATTAATTCAATTACCCTGAAGAAAACCGGTACCAGATCACCAGATTGCTGAGCAACTGATGCTAATTTGGTAATTCAATTTGCTAAAGAGGTAATGTGACAAATGTTTAAAAGCTAGTTATCTGTAGCGAGCACCAAGCCATCCAAGGCAGTAAGTACCTGCTGTGTATCAATTTGGATCCAATTCGACTCCTTGTTCTCAACCAGAATGAGTCTGCTCAATTTCTTTAAGCAAAACGAGGCCCTTTTTAGAGCAACATATGGTGAAAGAAGGGGTAAAAATGAACTTCCATCCTTTTACAAAGAATCAAAATACTAAATAAGCCGGGAAAACTGATTAAAAGTTTCCAAATCTGTTTATGAAGAGTCAAAGTAATTCTGATTGATCTAATGTAACTTAAAATTGTAAGTACATCAGTTAACATATCTAACCAATATGTTAAAAATTTTGTAATATCAGTTTAAAACTTTTTAAAATATTTATTCATTTAAGTAATCTCTACAGCCAACACAGGGCTCGAACTCATGACCCTGAGATAAGAGTTACACGCTCCTCCGACTAAGCCACCCAGGCAACCCTAAAACTTTTTTTTGACAATAAAATTGTATTTAAACAGTATTTGTAGAGTGCTTTACGATTCTATTTAAATTCATCTGTATTTGGAGAGTGTTTTATAATTTGTGGAATACATTCATATATATTATCTCTCCTGAGTCTTAAAATAACTCTAAGAAGGATAGCAGATATTATCATCCTCAACTTACAGATGAAAATATAGATTTTGGTCTCACATATAGGTCTCTTTGACTTCAGAGAACATTCCACTGATGACACTGTGTTTTACAAAGTTCTCTTAGGAGGGAATATGGCAGAGACAACTGTTTCAATTCCTTAGTGTTGAATAAACAACCCCAGAACTCAGTAATTTAAAACAATAAACATTTCATTGTATCTCACAATTCAGTGGGCCAGGAATGCAGGCAAAGCTTGGCTGAGCAATTCTGCCCCACAGTAATCTGACTGGGACCACAAGAATCACTCTGTGGTATTCAGCTGGTAGCTGGTTCAGAGGGCGCAGAACAACTTCACTCACATGTCTTGGTGGGGGCCAGGTGGAAGGTTGGGCTCAGACAGGCCCCTCCTCTTCCACGCTGTCTCGGGGCCTCTCCCAGTGGTGTCTCCAGCAGGATACTAAGACTTCCTACGTGGTGTTCAAGCGCACATATTCTGAAAGACAGGAATTGGAAGCTGCTGATCTTTCAGCGTGTGGGCCCACACACTGGCACACGGTTACGTCCACCATAATTGTTCAGAGTGGTCACAGAGACCACCCAGACGTAAAACATGAGTCGATGGGAAGAATAGATCCCATCTCTAGGAGGGAAGACTGTCAAAAGACTTTTTGTCTGTGGCCACCTTCAAACTGCCATAAGATCTTGAGAATCTCTTCCAACTTAAATATTTAAAGATGGCTCAATGACTCTGACACTTTCCCTGAGAGTAGGAGCTATTCTCCTAAGAAACTAAGTCTATCTGGTGAAACTGCAAATCCTAGAGGGCTGATGTAAGCAGGACTCAGCACCCGTGTGTTCACCTGTAGCGTCCACTGACTGCCTATTGTCTGATGTTGTCCATTCCAATGGCGTCAGCCATCGTTTCTATGCCACTGGCAACTACTCTCCCAGGCTCCCAGGCTCCCGCACCCACCAGGCACCTCCACATGGATACCTCTCAGTCACCTCAGATCCAACACAAAATGGAACTCACCACCTTTCCTCTATAGCCTGCCTCTCTCCCTCCTTCCTTTTGCTGTAATACAGCCATGTACCTTTTCTTCCACGCCCATACCCTAAGCATCATCCTTGACTTCTTCACACTCACACTCTGCACAGAATCGATAACCAGGGCCTAGAGATGCTAACTCCTAATAGCCACCCAATGACATCCTTCAGGTGTCTTCTCCACTCTTCTACTTCCTCTGCCTCCTGTCCTGCTTCCATGCAATCCAGAGTGACCTTTCCAAAGGTCCAGATATGATTATGTCACTTCCCATTGTAGCTGGGAGGCACACTGTTGAGAATAAAATCCAAATTCTTTAATGTGATTTACAAATTTTGTTCTTGTATGATTTGATTTGAAGACACAGATGCCCTCCTGCCTCAGATTTCTCTGGCATTGCCACTAAAACGTTCATATTATCCATTCCTTTCAGTCATGGCATCTGAAGTCTCTGTTAACTGCAAATAAATACTGAGAGGAGTAGCCACAATTAACACCTTATCAGCCATGTACTCCTTTATTGGGGTTCATTCATCGAAGTGTCTCTGTGGCTATGCGATCTTCTGGGAATGGGTCATAGGACAAATATGTTTTGAGGGAAAAAAAAGGAAGCATTGTCTAGTCAGGTGCCTGAAGCCATTTCTGATTCATAACAATTAAAATACTTCACTGATTTCATAAAATATCAAGGGTCTGGGGATATTCTGTACTGTGAAATTGTCCTATATGCCACTTTTACTAGATAAAAAATTAGATAGTGATTGATATTAATTAAAAGAAAGAAAGAAAGAAAGAAAAGAAAAGAAAAGAAAAGAAAAGAAAAGAAAAGAAAAGAAAAGAAAAAATCAAAGACAGAAAGAAAGGAGTCGATGAATGGAATGGTGGAAAAAGCCACGTTAGATCCCAAATTTTCAAATCATTTGGAGAATCAGCCAACTGCCCTCATTTGATAAAGTTACCATAGCAGGAAACCAATCAAATCCCCCACCCACCCACCCCGCCCCCCCCCAAAAAAAAACTAAGAGATGACTTGCATGTATTGGTCACAAATAAATTAGCAGAATCGATCATTTCTGCTAATTAGGGACCCATTAAGGAAGACTCAAAAGTTGTTTCCATATTTAGCTCAACTTCTGCATTGTAACAGTGTTTACTACTGTGATAGGATTTGACCTTTAATGAACTTTAACATTTTTGAAACTCAAGCTCTCTGTCTCCTCCTGGTCCATCTCCACTGATACTCTGCTTCTCCAGGTTCCGATCATATTGGCCAGAAACGGAACATGGAGAAGTGGCCAGCATCAGAGCACTCACGGCCGCACCCTCCCACACGCCGGGGCCCCTGCTATTTCTGCTGATGCTCCTTCTTCAAATATTTCTCGCTCTACTCGTTTATTTCTGACACACCTGCCACATTTCCCATCTTCTTCTTCCCCAGCAGCTTCTTAAGCCCTTACATCTTATCACTTAGCTTTCCAAAGCCCCCGTACGTCATTCTCCTATAAAATCTAAATTGAAGGGATGATAATGGAAATGATGATTAGTTAACATTTTTTTTTTTGCATCACTTGGCTGTTATCTGGAACCATCTCCTCTAATTCTCACAATACCATGACAATACCTAAGTATTGTTAGTATCTCTTTTACAGAGCAGGAGCCTGAGGCTCGGAGAAGTCAAGTAATTTTCTTAAGGTCACACGATTAATTGATATTTTACAAAGGTATTCTAATAATGCTGAAGCAAAAATTTAAATTGATTAGGACCAATCACTCGAAATCATCTTTTTATTCACTAAAATATTTATGAGTTAAATGATATATCAAAGACTAGCCTTGAGATAATCTAATGCAGGAGGGGGTGGGGTGTGGATGAAAAATTCTCCATGAATTAATGATTTTTATAAGTAGATAATGGGTACATAGGTGTTCATGCTACTACTCATTCTACTTGTGGGGATATTTGAAACTTACCAAATAAAAACTGGGTTTTTTTAATGTCATCATTTTCAGACAATTACAAATAGTCCGAGCCTACGAATCATTATAGCCTTTCAGTGTTTACGGATAATTTCAAAATGTTCCCTTATGCATCCAGGCGAATAAACGCCTAATGTGGGGATATGGGGCAAACACTCCAGCTTTAGATACAAATGTCTCATCTTTATCACACAAGTTTATTTTTTTCCCTAGATCTCTGTAATATGCTTTGCATACTTGTCTTAATGGAAGAAACAATTACCCAAGCCCTGTGTCCAACTGCATAGTGTCATCTTTCAATTAACCTGGGTGGCCTTTTTTACTTAACCTAGATTGAAAACTGACAGCCACTTGGGCTGTCTCAATAATGTTCACTGCTGCTCCTTTATTGGGTCTTTTCAATCAAAACAATAGTTCCCTGTGTATGGTCCGGCTCTGCAGTCCTGGCGAGACTCTCTGTTCTCTGATCCTTGTCACAGACTTCAGTACAGCAACCTGTCTTGCTAACCAGACTGCTTAGAACTGTTTTAATATATGAAACACAGATTGATCCAATATGTCATCGTCTCTCAGTGTTTCTGTAGACAAGGTATTCTGAACTCTACTTGGAGGGCCTGGGTGGCTTGTTTGGTTAAGGGTCCAACTCTTGGTTTTGGCTCAGGTCATGATCTCACGGTTCATGAGTTCCAGCCCCACATCAGTCTCTGTGCTGATAGCAAGGAGCCTGCTTGGGATTCTGTCTCCCTCTCTCTCTCTGCTCCTCCCCTGCTTGCTCTCTAACTCTCTCTCAAAATAAATAAAAATAAACTTTAAAAATTTTTTTAAAAATAAAACTCTTCCACCAACTTACAACGTCCAGTGTTGTGAGTACGTGAGGCAGTTGGATCCTTGCTTATCTGCCCAAGAGTTGGATGAAAAGTCCCATATTTTTGGGTAGAAATTTATCAATATGAAATCAATTCTCCACAAATGTGGGACCCAGCAGTGCCATATCTAGGAAACTATCTTTAGGAAGCAACTGGACAGATGCACAAAGATGTATGTGTAAGGACATTCAAGGCATGGCGTTATTTCCTTGCTAATAATAGTAAGTAGTTGGAAAAAGCTTAACAGTCCAGCAATAGGAGATTGACTTGATGAAATTATCTGCAAACATCACGAATGTGGATGTAAATATTTTTATGGTAATGAGGAGGTACCATTAAATCCTGCTACCCAGAAATTTGCCTAGTAGGAATATCCATAAAGCCTAGTGTGAAAAAGGTTTTACCTACATACATATGCACATGTGTGTCAAGCCTGTTCGTATGTGTTTGAGCGAGTGTGGGGGATATTCACAACCACATCTGACTTGATAAATACTATGGTTTCCTTCAAATGATTTCTTTTCACGTCTCTGTATCTTCAGTTATTTCTATGATGAATGTAGTACCTACATAAGAAATTTTAGAAGAAATAAAAATAGCAGACAAAACCTACTCTGTCTAAAGGTGTTTCAAGTGTTGAGATAAAAGGAAAAGGGAAAAAACCTGGAAAGATGTAAAAAACCTTTTGGGAGCACTGTTTCAATAGATAAAAGCCTCTCAGTATTAATTCTTGAATAGAAATGATGGAAAAGGTAACAGGTAAAGGAGTAGAGAAGGGGTCAGAGTCAGTCTTCAATTGGCAACAACATCCCATCTTGAGGCCGAAGAGCTCTGAGGTGTGGGCCCCCGAACCCGGGAAATTCTGTAGCACGTGTTCCCTCCCTGGTTTGGAGCACTGGGGCTTTTTGGTATTGCGACAGGTGTTATCTTCCGACTCGATGCCTTGTCCAAAGTCAGAGCTAGATCCTTGAGCTGAGGTTCTGAGTGCAGACATGCCCTTTACTACGAAGCTTCAGGGACTCTCTATTACAAAGAGAAGAAGTTCCCGCCAAAACTAAGAGAGAGGCATTGTCGCTGTTGTGTTAGTGACTAGGATAGGACCTTGGTAATGCCTGGGTAGAATTCTCTGAAGAGAAATGGGGTCAGGCTGAGTTGGGCAGGCAGCCGTGAGAGGACCCTTTCAGGAACCAGAAGTGAGCCTTTGTGACTATAAATTATTCCGGCTAGATGTTTACATGAGCAGCCTACCTTCGGGCCAATATTAACTTCCGTTCCTATTACTATCAGATTAATTGCGTTTTGTTGCTTTTCCTAAATATGCTACAAATCAGGAGACGTATAATTCAGCGGTTAGTCATTAAAGTAACAGCGAATCTGTAACTGTTATCTGATGCTCATCTATAAAATAATGCAAAAATCCAGGATTGGGGTTTTTTTTTTTGATATGATAAACAGAGCATTAATAATAAGTAACTGGGATGTTGTTTCTAAGTGGGAAAATGTCTGAAGTGAAAAATTCTGCAGACAACAAAAGAAACCAGGGCAAATAGACAACAGAGGACTGAACAAACGAGGGTAAATTTGCATTTTTAATAATGGATCCATGGACTACATAGAAACTACAGTTGCAAATACTTCCATTTCAAGGTCAAACCAACTATAAAATATGTAAGTACTGTGTATGTCAGGATGTTCATGTACAAAGATGAGACGGTTAAAAGGGATTTAGTATTTTCTCACAAATTGCAAACAGTCAAGTACTAGAAGTTTCTATTTCCTAGGTACTTCAGAGACTATATAAAAATATGCACCTATGTATGTACATATATATACATATAAGTCTTCATTTTTCATCGTTCCCCATGAACTCACGCCTTTACATTCAGCTACTATCAAGTACTGTTTTACAGCTGATCAATAAAACACAGTTGGCCTCAAATGACCAGAGAGTTGTCAATTTTTAAAAATCCCAGCCTCTCTTGCGAATTGCTAACTTCAAAGACATGCATTAAGATTATTAAGCAAGCGATGATTGATTTATTACATAACATTAAGCAATGTTTTCTTTGAAGCACAAATTAAAAGGTCACGGGTGCCCAGATTTTTCTTCAGGTTGATAGTTAAAATGCAGACTCGATCGTATCGCTGGCCGTGAAGGACGCATGAAGGGGAGGTGAAGGAAGTCTCCTTTCCAGGCAATATTTTAATGAAATGCGTGATATTCTGCAGTGGATTAATGAGGCTGTTCTCTATTTTCAAACAATGGGGAGACAATTAAGACCCAATCCTGGGAACAAATTGGTGTCGCTGTTATTTTTCTAATGGTATTTGAAATGACCCTTGCTGTAGCAACAGGGCATTATTTAACAGAATGGAAAATAACCGTTTACATCCAGCCATTCTGCAGAGATATTCAAGAGGGAGAAAAAAAAAATGTATGTGGCAGCTGCTGTTCCTAGAAATAAAGCTGACATTTTCGGATGAAAGCAATTTGACCGGCTAAAACCTAAACATACTCTGTGCCGTGTTCAGAAGTCACCCCAAATGCTGCCAACGCGCCAAACACTCTCCATAAAGCCAGCGAGCTGGGCAATTTCTCGCCCCGCTTTCAAAACACTCAGAGAAGAGAGGGGTGCCGATCGTTGAGGAGGTCGGGCTTCAGAATGAACAGAACTAATTGGCTACATGAATAGAAGAAAAACCCAACATCACATGTGGGAAAAGTAATCCGCATATGGATGCTCTCTGGGAAAAACTGACCTTCCAGCCGGACTCAACGTCCAATCCAAGTCTACTCTCAACACCTGTGTGCCCGACATAATCAGCAACCATCTTGCTCGGCAGGCTCGCATACCGTACAAACAGAATAATAAATGATCTCTTCTCCCAGTCCCTTGTTACGGAAAATGAGGATGAAATTTCGGCGTCATTCCACAGGTGGCCAATGAGAAGCAAGTATTTCTCCTGCCTAAAGAGTCCCATAAAGACAGGAAGCTTTTCTTATCCTTCCGTGAATCGTAATTACATGTCTACCTCGACCCCTTCCCTGAGGAACATCGTTTTTAATTCTACTTCTTAAAGTTCTGGTCTTTGCTTCCCAGGCTGCAAAGTTATTTTGCTTGCTATTTTACATAACTTCGATAATTTAGTTCTGCACCCACCCCCCCACCCCCCGCGCCAAGAAGTCTATATGGCCAAATTGATGGGCCGAAATGATAGGTTTAAAGAGTAATACATTATACTATCAAGATCTTGGCATCCCGATTGTTGAAAAGACTATTTTGAGCTGTCAGTTCTAGAGCACATATGTTTTCATTGACTGGCGTGCCAAGCGCTTGATGGAATAATGAATCGTTCCCGTTGACATCACATCACACACAACCCTTGGGCTCCGCAGCGTTTTTCAGGGTGATGAATAACCCTGCTGCTCTTTCCCTGGTGTACAAAACAAGAAGGGTGAGGTCAGGCCCGGGGACTTGCCGAAAAAGGGGGTGGGGTTTAAGAATGGGGTGAAGGTCAGGGGTACCACAGAGGTCAGCCACGACTGAAGCCCACATTTTGACACGATCGCCATAAAGCAGCACCCTGCAAGTATTCTGCTTTCTCACTCGGGAAGGGATTTGGTTTTTTTTCTTTTTTTTCCTGTGACTTGGAAGCTATTTGTGGCTACTGCCTTCAACTCAGACACTCCACTCCTCTGACTCAGAGACAAGAAAGGCAAAAAGATGATTTCGCTCATGGGTGGAATCTGAAAAAGCAAAACAAATGAAAAACAAACAAAAAGCAGAAACAGGTCCATACATCCAGAGAACAAACTCACGTCTGCCGAGGGGAAGGCGGCGGGGGGTGGGGGGGGGGCAGGGGGGGATGGGCAAAATGGGTGAAGGGGAGAAGGAGGGACGGGCTTCCAGTCACGGGATGAAAAAGTCACCAGGATAGAGGGGACAGCAGAGGGCAGAGAGTCAGTGATGTTGTAATAGGATACAATGACAGATGCCAGCCCCACCTGCGGTGAGCGGAGCGGACCCTGTGGAGAAGTTGAATCACTATGTGGTACAGCCGCAACTAATGTAACATTGCATGCCAACTCTCCTCAAAAACACCTCTTTTTTTTAAAGAAGGCTCTCAGATAAAAGGCACAGAGGCATTGTCTTTGGCGTGGGTCACACACATCTTCCCAAGCTCAATCTGCTCCTAAGACCCCCTCATCCACCAGGCATCTCTAGGGCGGCCCAAATTCGCCCGGCAAACTTGCCAGCGGCTGTGGAGGGCCTGATGCACAAAACGAGGAACGCCGACTGAAGGTGACCATCCGGAGCAGCCCTGAGGCATCAGGCACTTCCCACCTGCCTGGAGACCTTATTTCCCTGTATTTATTTATTTTTTAATGTTTATTTACTTTTTGACAGAGAGACAGAGTGTGAGCAGGGGAGGGTCAGAGAGAGAGGGAGACACAGAATCTGAAGCAGGCTCTAGGCTCTGAGCCATCAGCACAGAGCCCGACTCGGGGCTCGAACTCACAGACCGTGAGATCATGACCTGAGCCGAAGCTGGTGCTAAACCGACTGAGCCACCCAGGCACCCCTATTTCCCTGTATTTAAAAGGCGGGCTTCGCCCTTCGTGGAGACAAATCTCTAGCTTCCCGTCAGCGGTCTCCTCTACCACGTGCCCTGAGCAAAAAGCATCAACAGTCACACCTGCCTCAAGCGCGTCCCTCCTCCTCTCCCGAACAGCAATCCATTGTATTTATTTTATCCGACCCATCCCCCACCCCCCTGAAAACAGCCAGCTTTGTTCCCCACCTCCCCACTCCCCCCGTAGTCGTTTGCCTGCTCTCAGTGGACTCAGAGCCTTAAGTCTCAGCCGACCCCTAAACACCTTAGCAAGGGAACGAGCCCCCCTCCCCCTCAGGACAAAGACCTGGAGCTCTCGGTGAAAACCACCTGAGGCTGAGGCCCTCCGATCCGAGCCGCGGAGTGGCTGCCTTACAGAACTGAACTGTGGGTTTAGTAAGTGCAAACATTTGCGTATTTCCCCAGCCCGTTGGCCCTTGCGTCGCAGATCGCAGACTTACCGGGCGGAAGCGCAGTGACGACATGGCGACATGGCGTCCAAACTCCTCACCTCCCAGCTGGGCGCGCTGAGGCCAAGAGCAGGCAGGCAGGCGGCACGCGAGCCTCGCGGGGCGGCGACCCTGTCAGGTGATGCTGTGACAACCCCCCTCAGTGGGAAGCCTCAGTGGGTCTGAGTTGTGCCGCCTGGACTCCCACGGGCCTTCTCCCCCACGGTATCTCCCTGGGGGAGCACTCCAGGGTCGCAGACCTCAGTGGCCGCCGTCCTGGGGCACTGCAGACGCAAGTCTTCCCGACCCAGAGGTTTCTCTGGTGCTCAGGACACCGGTCTGTATCTTCTTCCTCCTCTTCCCCTGCCTCCTCCTCTCCCTCCTCCTCTCCCTCCTCCCCTCCCTGTTTGTGGAGGCCCCACCTTGTGCAGACACTGTGTTACCTGACATTCCCCGGGGAGTTCCCTTCCCTGGCTCCCCTCCCCTTCCGGGCGGACCTTCACCCTTGGTTATAGCGCATTTCTGCCCTTCAAGGCACTGACCTCAGGGTAATGTCAGTCTCCCCTATTCCCTCACTGTCGCTTGCCCAGCAGAGTGCCTTACATGTAGGAGGACCTCACAGTAAGCTTGAGGTTGGCTCTCAACCTCAGTAGCCTCATTTACAGATGAGAAAACTGAGGCCCCGTGGGTGTAGGTGGCTTGCCTAGGTCACCCACGCAGTAAGTGGCAGGGCTCGGTATGCCTGTGATTTTCACTGTTCACACTGCCTGTAATCACGGTTTTTGTAATAGTTATTCGTTTCTGAGAGACAGAGTACGAGCAGGGGAGGGGCAGAGAGAGGGAGACACAGAATCCAAAGCAGGCTCCAGGCTCTCAGCGGTCAGCACAGAGCCCCACGCGGCGCTCGAACTCACGAGTCATGAGATCATGAGCTGGGCTGAACTTGGACACTTAACTGACTGAGCCACCCAGGAGCCCCTCCTTTTTTTTTTTTTTAATGTTTATTTCTTTTGAGAGAGAAAGAGTGGATGCATGCATGGGGGAGGGGCAGAAAGAGAGGGAGAAAGAGAGAATCCCAAGCAGGGATTTGGGGCTCAGTCTCAAGAACCTCGAGATCACGACCTGTGCTGAAACCAAAAGTTGGGACATTTAACCAACGGAGCCACCCAGGCACCCGTGTCATCACGGTTCTGCCAAGCCCCTCTAATTTCTGGTGAGACTTCGTGTACCCACACTTGCCAAATGTCATTACCCTACGGAAGACCTCCCGTGGGTCTCAGGAAGTCTCAGTGGGCAAAGCAGACATTATCCACAGGGTACTATGGGTTCTCTTCCAAGAGACGGCCACGGCCACAGCCCAACTCTAAGAAAATCCAAAGTCTGCCGTATGTCTTACCACCATGTGAGAGTCCTTGGCACAGGATGCAGTACGCTAGCACCAACTCGTCAGGACTTTTGTGCTGGATTCCTGGCTGATAGGAGCGATTTCTTTTCCCCCAAGAAAGCAGACTTTTAAATGCTAATATTGAGAGAAGGAGGAGGAGGAAGAGGGAGGAGCAGAAGAAAAATGACAAAAGCCGAAACACATCTTTCCCAGCTGTTGGTCCTTTCCTCTAGTGTACGAGCAGAGCTAAGAAAGAACGGGCACCCTTTTCTGCGTGTCACTTTTATTCCCTTGTCGTCCAGATTTATCGCCTGCACCAAGTAGCCGCCACCATAAAACTCGTCTTTTCCATAGACCGCTATTTGAATTGCAAAAACCAGACTATCCAGGAACATACAATCTCGCACAAAGTAAAATGATAGTATTACAAAGCGACTTCCGAACGGCGATTTATTTGCGATTTATTTGCAGAGACCTACCTGAGAGGCTGAACCAAGTCTGCCCGCACTTTGGTTTGGTGCCGATGCTGCGAGACGCTCCATCATCACCGCCTGCTTTTCATTTCATAGAAAAGCGGATGCAGGTGACATCCGTGTAAACCAGGGGAGGAAACCCTCCTGGTCCCATTTCCACAGGGCGAACCATAAACACTTCTAAAAGCAACTTGTGTGACAATTCTCTCCCTGCCGTGGCTGAATCTCCCTTGTAGTTTTGAAAAATGATACGGAGACAAAGATACTTCTCTGGAGGCTTTACACTTTTCTATCAGCGTGGAATTACTCTCACTGGGAGTCAGGGCTGTTTGCTTTCCTCCCCATTCTCCACCCGTCTCAGGGTTGGAAGGGTTGATGTCCGCACGTTCCTGTAGCTTCTCCTTTTTCCACCTGCCGCTACCGCCTTTGGAGCTGGCTTTCAGACGTGAACCCTGGCCTCTCCCCGCCTCTCCACGGGTCCGTTAGTACCAACTTCCTCTGACTCTAGTCCTTGGCTGATTTACTTGTCCAAGTCACTTTAGCTACAGGTTTGCTCCCGGGACGTGGCCACACCCACCGTTAGCTTCGGCTCCTACTTGCCGACTCCTCATCCAATTGGCTCCTCTCGCACTGGCCCGATTTCTCTGGAGCCTTTGTTTATTTCTCCGCCCAGCTTAGATTTCCGCCGAAAGCAGTAGGCACTTCAATAGAAGGGTGTCCCTGCAATTTGCTTTCCAGGTTATTTCTGAAAACGACACTCGCTTTTCCCTATGTTTGTCCTGCCGATGGAATGACCTCAACACAACAAGCAGCAACTAGTCAGGGCAGGTGGATGGCATTAAACTTGGAGTGGGAAGTCCTGAGTCCAAGGCCGTTAACTTCTTTTAGCTTCCATCGCCAGTGGGCAGTGTGGGGAGAACAGACCTGGGGAGCAGGCACGGCTGCACCATGTGGGTTCTTTCAGACCGTCAGGAAGCGGTCATCCAATTTGTGACCTAACGTCCAAGCGGCCTCGTGGCTGAAAAGTGGCTCATAACTGAAAAGTGCCTTCAGAAGCAGCACAGTGACTCAGATCTGGGGTCCTGGTACCAGGGAATTGGCATCTCTTTGCACCTCACATCCAAACGTCCCCTCTGAATGGCTGGGCGGTTTGCTTACCCTTCATCTTGCAGCCTCCTGATTGGACAGACTTTTGCTCAGCTATCGATCCCTGGTCCAATCAGCTGTGACCAGGTAGTACAGCTGATTTAACTCACAAACACGGTGCAACTGACCAAAGCAACTTCCTCCCCAAAGCACTGGCTGGTACCTTTCTCCGGAAGGGCGCTGTGGCCGTGGCAAGGGCTTAACAGGTGCCCGGAGAGGGATTCTTGCAATGCTGACCCTCGAGCTCCTTGAGAAAAAGATCCAGCGGTCAAATAAATTTGACACAGTGAAATAGGACATCTTCTTGTTTAGATTCACAATGCATATTAATGTATCAAAGGCGTGGAGAGGCCCTGCGAACAAGGCCCGTGGCGGCATTTCTCAAGCAAACCATTTCCTATGTAACATCACACAGATACCCAGGACAAGATACTTGGACAAGCGCGAACTTCATCTTCGTCAACTGTAGAGTGCCACCGGCTTGGTCGGTGTCTCCTAAACCCTTGGTCCTCCAGCTCCTGTGCATCGAAACCACCTGGGGACATTGGACTATAAACAGTCCATCAACTGTAGCCCCAGAGATTCTGATTCACCAGGTCTGGGGAGAGGCCGGGAAATCAGAATACAAATGCTCCCCGGACACAGAGCTCTCAGTGATGATAGTTCTGTATGTCCCAGCACAATCGCTGCGCTTGAGGAACGTATATATCCTAAGGTTCCAGGGACTAAACACGTGGGCCTGCATTTTAAAAATCATATCCTTAAATCTGCTCTGCCTAAGAGATATGATCACCAATTTTTAAGTAAGAAAATTAAAGCTCCATGCGGCTGGGCGACAAGCCCAGGAACGCGCAGCTTTTGCCGTCGCAAGGCTGACGAGTCGGTCTTCTGACTTCTGTACCTGAATTCTTCGGTCTACACAACTTGCCTCTTCCAGGAACCCGCCTGGCTGTTACCGGTCTGTTGCCAGTGCCTGTTACTGGTGGGCAGTCAACACACCACTGTGGAATGAACGAATGCGTCGAAGGACGTCCGGGGTCCCCCCTTAGCAAAAACATCCCCAAATTCTGCCGCTCGAGGCTGTGAAGAATACAGGATACTAACAGGAGGTCACATCCACGTCAACAGTTGATTGTCAATACTTTTTTCTTTATGCTTTAAGCACTGGTCTTCCACGGCGAGGCTTCAGTGAACGCCTCTGCTTACAATCTGGTTCGGCTCAAACGAAGTCATAACAGCAATCGCATATGTGATAACCGATAAAGCCTTTCTAAGAAAGGAATTAGCTCCTAATAAGAATCAAAGAGCTAATGTGCCAGCCGTAGATCCTAAAATAGACCTCGCATTCCAAGTAATTCCTCTGCACATCGTTGAGAACGCATTCCGCTAAACACCTTCTGTCACCAGACATCATCTTTCCAGTGCCAAATGCTTTTCACGCAAGTTGATTGGAGTTATTACACAGGACTCAGGTACTGGCTGCAACTAAGATATTCCACACTTAAAGGCGAAACTGTCCATAAAAACATTTTCCCTCAAATCAGGAATGAAACAAATTGGGCACTTGGGTGGCTCAGTCGGGTAGGGCTCTGACTTCAGCTCAGGTCACGATCTCACGTTTTGTGGGTTCAAGCCCTGCGTAAGGCTCTGTGCTGACAGCTCAGAGCCTGGAGCCTGCTTCTGATTCTGTGTCTCCCCTCTCTCTCGACCCCGATCTCACTGGCTCTGTCTCCGTTTCTCTCAAAAATAAATAAACATTTAAAAAATTAAAAAAAGAAGAAAAAAAGGAATGAAACAGAGCCAACCATATGCAGAAGCAAGGGCTTACTCTGGCGCTCAGGTGTCTGGAATCTGTCTATAATGGGATGAAAACACGAGGCCTCAGGCCACAAAGAAGCCATTCGGAAGGGCTTCACTGCCACCTGGTGGTCAAAGCGTGAATTGCCGCCCAAAGTGAGGGCCAATGCGGTCTGGGCACTGCTCTAAGCCACTTCTTTTATGACGAGAATGCTTATGACATCTTTTGACATGCCCCAATAAGCTAAAAGAGAAGAAACGCATTAAAATGTCTGTCAATAGTCCTTGGTTGGGAATAGGTTGTTATAAACAACCGGTTTCTCTAAGGCAATAATACCTGAGCAGATTTTCTTAAATGCTCCTGGTTTTAAAAAAGTGCATATTTTTCCAAATTCTCTCTCCACTGACTGTTTCAAAGAAAACTATTTTGTAACTGCAAGAAAGGGCCTAACTCCAGAACTATTTTCTCTATTCTCTATTTCCCCGATTTTTCTCTTTCTTCCCTCCCTCCTTCCCATCCTTCCTCCCTTCCTATTTTCCTTCCTTCATTACCTGTACACTTGTTTCAATTCCTTCATCAAGGAAGCCCAATATCCAATCTCTCTGTTACTTCCTAGCTGTGTAGCTTTAAGTAAGTTCCTTAACCTCTCTGCTCTCCGGTTAAACGTCTAAAAAATGGTTTTTACATTTTGAAAACCTTGAGGGGGGACCAGCAGATAATGAGATGGGGCAGAGAAGACACGGTCCACAGAACCTTCTAGAATATGAAGTACGCAACAGACACATCTCCGTCTCAGAGTCTGTTTCCCAGAGAACATGCCATAGGACGTCCGTCTGCGGTCTCCTCCTATCATAATCGCTAGAGTTCTCCTATTCCAGGTGAGATCATGACTCCTGTTTGCAACTCGGCGATTCCCCTTTTATCAGAAACAAAGGATGAGAGCCTTGCCACTTGCACCCCAGTCCCAGGACCTCCTGACTTCATCTCCTACTCCTCTGTCCCTCGATCACTCCAGCTGCACTGGCTTCCTTGCTTCTCCTCAAACTTGCCCAGGCATGCTCCCGCCACAGGGCCTTTGCATGTTCTGCTTTGGCTTCTTGGGATGTTCTTCGCCCAGTTATCTCCCTGCAGTGCTTCCTTGGCCACCTACTCCAAATCTTGAGGCCTTCCCTGACCCTCCGCTCAAGTGTACCAGACTCCAGCTCACCCCAGGGACTTACATCCCTTGCTCCTGCTTTAGTTTTCTCCACGGCGCGTATCAGCATCTGGCACACGGTATACCTCACTTCTTTATGCTGTTCACCGTCTGTCTCCTCCGCCAGAACGCCAGCTCCATGATGGCGAGGACATTTTTCTGTTCTTTTCCCAGATCATAAAATAGTAACTGGTGGGGCACCTGGTGGCTCAGTCAGTTAAACGTCCGACTTCAGCTCGGGTCACGAGCTCACGGTTTGTGAGTTCAACCCCTGTGTCAGGCTCTGTGCTGACAGCTCGGAGCCTGGGGCTGCTTCGGATTCTGTGTCTCCCTCTCTCTCTGCCCCTCCCCTGCTTGTGCTCTGTCTCTGTCTCTCTCAAAAATAAACATGAAAAAAAAAAAAAAAAAGTTACTGGTGCACAGTAGTTACCACGTTTCCTGAACAAGCAAGCAAGTGAAAGAACGGAAGACGACGGGCGTGGGACCAGAAGACCTACGATCTTTAGGGAAGCCCCTTCCCGCAAACGGTATCTGATTTTCCTCGCGTGAGAAATGAGAACGAGAATTATGTCATCTTGTACAAGTCACGTAACACGTTTGTGACAGCATCGTATAATCGCCTGCTAAATAAATGGAAGGCAGAATCTTTGCTTAGGCTGAATTCCTCATCAGTGAACTACTTATTTTCATAACCCAGAGCCGCCAGATAGCCAAGTAAGCGTGTCGCATTAAGACGCAGAAAACCTTGAGAACTGTTATGGTATTCGAATAAAATATAAAAAGATTTATTCCAAAGCCATATGCAAAATGTACAAATAATGAAATAAATGCCTCTCTCTTTAAGACTTAATTTTAAAAAGCAGTCTTTACATTCAAACTTTATAACCACTTGAAGATCTTTTGCTCTCGTATAAAAAAGTCTGATAAAAGTTAACGCCATAAAGTGTCAAATGTACTCGTGTTTATATAAAAGCGTTCTCTCTATAAATGCAAAACACTTAAAATATAATAGTTGCATTATGAAAATGTCCGCAATTTCTGGAATTCTCGCTGGTCTATAGAACCGTATTTCTACACGCTTCTTAACATGAGGTAAGAGCAACGCTGACATGTTTTTCAGATACTTCTTTCAGAGGTTTACACCGCTCTGAAGACAAGTGCAAGCTGAAATCTTTCCAAGTGAAATCCTTTCCCAGGAGCGACTCTATTCTGCACGAAGCCCAGCCACACCGCTCGCTCAAATATTCATGCGTTGTGATTCTCTTTACATGATTTTAACATCGGCATCAAAGGTATTACTACAGTCATTCACTACTTTCTTTACAGAGATTTTAATAAATATCCCTAAACTCTAGGAGACCGTTCATAATCCTTTAAAGCAAGGGTCAGCAAAGTTGTGCTGTAAAGGTCCGTATAAAAAATATTTTGGGCTTCTCAAGTTACTACTCTGTTGCATACTTTTTTTTTCTGTTTACAATGCTAAACTGTTTTTTAAAAAATTTTTCAGCCCTGTTACTCCTCTACTTTAAAAAATAGACATCACTCATCTCTCAATTAGATTTCTCAAGCGTTAATGAAATGTAAACTTCACGTTTTTACAGTAAATTAAATCCACGGTTTCCGACCCCTGAAATGCAAGCTCATCAACGGTACGAAATGAATCCCGAAGAGCGAGACCGCATTTCGGATATTCTCTTTACTCAATGGCACTTTCTTATGGGCTGCTTTTTCATTTTGAAATAGAGAACTGACAGGTGTCTTTATTTATATATTTATTTATTTTGGTTTTTATTCTTGATAGAGAAAAAGTCTCTTCATGTAGCTAACTTGGAGTCTGGAAACTCCAAGGGACTTTGGGCCTCTCCCGTGGAGAGGAGGCGGAGGCGCCACACAGGTGAAGCGGTCACGAACACCCACACAGTGCAAACCGCCACGCGATACAGACGTTCGACCTGGCTGCTCTTCAGGGCAAAGGAGGAATTAGTAGAAACCCGCCAGAAGGTCTCCCAAGCAGCCCTAATGGACGGTCTAATTTGTTTTTATCGTGCACAGTTGTTGCATTTGGGGAAAACATGATTTGCATATGAGGTGTGCAAAGATAAATTAATGCAACAGCATGGTTTATTGAGGTTCTTGGTGCATAGAACCTGGAGTTCACTAAAAAGACAGAAGAGAGAATTCTGGGGGAGACAGTCTGGACTCTGAGAGGGTAAAAGAGACGTGGTTGGAACATGGTTTGAGCTCTGACATGGAGTCGGCTACCGACAGCCTGGCACTGAGAATCACAACAGTGTGTGTGTGTGTGGGGGGGGGTGTTGTTTTCCTTTCCTACCACAAAGTGTTAGGAACAGATTTTGGCAAATAAAAAAAGCTGCTGTGAATTTGCTTAAATATATCATAAATACGCTGGAAGCCTCTAGAATTATAATCCCACGGCATTCTGCGAAAACATTTACAAATTCTAAAGCCAAGAAAGTTGAAAACTTTGGTAGACCTAAGAAACTCAAATACACCAGCGAGCCCATGCCTTATTTTTGAACCATAAAAAGTACAGTTTTCAGTGCAAAAATAGTATCTTGATAAATAGCTATGACACAAAAATCACAGGAAACAGGTAAAGACTCTAAAACACGTAAGTCATATCCTGAAGGCATGTTTGGGTCCAGAAAAGGTAATTTGGCGTTAGGAGATAACAAGCCGTCTTACTGATTTAACTGTGTGAGTCTGGGTGGTGGGATGTTTAAACAAACAGACTTTGGCAAACAGACTCGGCGCGTCTAGAGCTCATCACGTTTTTTCTTAAACGGCCACTTCGGGTGTTGTAATACGTGGTCTGCAGCCTGAAGCACAAGGTACATGAATTCTTCTACATCAAAAGAGTAGTTGGTAAACTTTGGATGCTCCCCCAGAGTCGGGTGGTGGCCCTGCAAAAACAAACCCAATCACAGATCTGCAAGTCACTGAGGACATGGCTTTCCGAATAGGAGTACAATTATTTTACTTTGGCCCAGGCAACTATTTTAATTTATGCTCTACAGCAGAAACTGGCAATGTTTTTTCAGTCCAGAGCCAGATAACACATCTTTTCAGTTCTGTGGGCCATAAAGTATCTGTTACAATTACTTAACTCCGCTACTGAAATGCACGAGCAGCCAAAGATGGCGCGCGTAAACAGAGGAGCGAGACTGTCCCAATAAAACTTTATTTATAAAAACAGGTGGTGGGCCAGATTTGGCCCACTCGTCTATAGTTTGCTGATTCCTCCTATATATAATTTAATAGATCTTTCTAGGCTCAAATTTCACAAAGTTGGCTTTTCGACATAAAGAAAGGAAGTGATGAATTTCCCCTTTCACTCACTATTTTACTGTTCATCTTTGGATTGAAGTTGAAGGATAATTTTTCATATTAATTAGATACTTGAAACCAATTAAAATGAAAAAAAAGAGGTGAGTTTTGTCACAGAGCTTCACCTTGTCCTGAGGGAAGACTTTGTTCTGCCTTCGCCAGGTGATGTAGTGGACCCCTCGGAGCCGGGCCAGGTCCAGGTAACAGCGTTCATCTCCACAGTTGTACCTAAGGACACAAGGGCAGCTGTGCATGAGACTTGTGTCCAGGGGTTTTGCCGAATCGACAACTGCCTGGGGAATAAGACACCTCCCAAATACGCTCCTGCAAAAGGCTGTGTAAACAGCACGCAAGATTGATGGGAGATTATTTTTTAAATACCCTCACATCCGAACTACTTTACCTTTAAAATAACCAAACAGGGTCAAGGAATGGAGGGAAATGAAATCTATCAAGAGGGCTGACTGCCTGTGAACTTGTATCATCATCTCCTGCCACCCAGTCCACACACACGGCCGTGGGCTCAGGGGAGGCAACGCATCCCAGGGCACACGGCTCGGGACGCAGAAATGGAAACCGGGCCTGCTGAGCTCCAAGGCCTGAGTACTGTCGGTTCCCTTGTTCCCTCCTTCCTTTCCTCCTCTCGTTCCTTCCCTCCCTCCCTTTGGGAGAAATGAAGCGTTAACATGGAATCCATAATCACCTGGCTATTTCTCTAATGTATACGTAGTTCAAATAATTTTGCAGAATGTTGGAAGTTCACAACTTTTTTCCTAAACAGTCTCTCCTTTCAAAACTGAATGAAGTGGTTTTTAAAGTGAAACCATAAGGTCTAGGTATTTAGACACAAAGAGAGAAATGGGGGGCCAGTAACCACTGTTGGCGTGCCCAGAACTAGAGATGGGCGTGGCGTCCACAGCAGAATTCCTAAAGGCCATGTCTCCATCCTCACCCACCCAGTCAGAGGAGCACCCCAGGAAAATCACTGTCATCTCGAGGCCCCAGCTCCCACGGATATGGAACCAGTGAGCCCCAGGCAAAATGGCCGGCGTGTGTTTCGGAGCTGTGCTCTTCATGAGACGAACAGCAGCTTGAACGCTCTCCTTTTAACAGTAGTAGAAAACATTTAACACAAAGTTTACCATCGTAACCATTTTTAAGTGTGCAGCTCAGGAGTGTTAAGTGTACTCCCACGGTGCAACCATTCTCCCGAAACTCCCCATCTTGCAAAACTGAAACGTTATTCCATTCAGCACGAACTCTTCATTTTTCTCTCCCCCGTGGGCTCCAGGAAACCACCTTTCTGCTCTGTCCCTGTGAATGTCCCTACTCTGAGTGAGTACCTCACGTAAGTGAAATCACACAGTATGTGTGCTTTTTTCACTTAACACGGTGTCCTCCAGAATCATCCATGTCATAACATGTGACAGTGACAGTGTCCCTTCTTTTTAAAGGCTGAGTAACACGCTATCGGAGACACGCGTTTTGTTTATCCGTTCATCCGCTGGTGGACGCTTTGGGGCCTTCCACGTCTCGACTATTGAGAACAATGGTGCCATGAATGCAGTACGCAGCATACGGCTTCCCTTTTACTGTAACATGACCCAGAGTGTAGACAGGTGATCAGTCTGAGGAGGACACGGCAACGGGCTTTCAGGAAGGAAGTCACAGACGCCATCTCCCACATACTGAGATGGAGGGAGAAAGGTGTGTGCTTGCTAACCTTCACACGCTTAGTTTCAGGTCTGTTCGCCCTCTAGATGCCCGTAGTATGTGACTGTCCTGTAATGATTAAGTATTCTGCCTTTTGCAGGCATCCGGGCGGCTCGATCGGCTGAGTGTCTGACTTCGGATCAGGTCATGATCTCGAGATCCGTGGGTTCAAGCCCTGTGTTGGGCACTGTGCTCACAGCTCAGGAGCCTGTGTCCCCTTCTCTCTCTACCCCTCCCCGCCTCACACGCTGTCTCTTTCGCTCTCAAAAATAAACAAACATAAGAAAAAATTTTAAAAACTATTCCGCCTTTTGAAGCTCCAAATGACAGTTGTAGCATACGTATAAAGCATTATTTGTGGCTTCAATGTCAAAGTGTCTCTAAACACTTACAGTTCAAAAACAGCCGCCCAGTCTGGAAGGAACAGTAAATGGGTAAGACCAGCTCCATGCATTCCGATAAATACGTCTGTGTTATGAGTGATCCTTAGCTGATCTAAAAAGCTGAGTTCCCTGTGAACAGACAGAACAACCAAAGACAGACGGGGAGAAGAGAGAAACTGCTGAGTTGAGTTAGCTTTTGACTCAGGGTAACAGTATTTATACAAGCACCTTTCCCAACTTAAATCATATTCAACTATGGCTTTTTGCCAAGTTCAAGTCTACTCCAATTAATTACTTAATTAATAATTTAACATTGTTTTCTAAGGAAGCTCGCCTTAAAAAAAAAAACTTAAATGGATATATTTTATTTTCTTAAAGGTTTTATTTTTAAGTACTCTCTACACAACGTGGGGCTCAAACTCAACAACCCTGAGATTGAGAGCCGTAAGCTCTTCCCACGGAGTCAGCCAGGAGCCCCTAAGTACATTTGTTTCAGGATGAACCTTCCAGAGCTGTCTTAAATGAAAAACCAGTAATGCATGATGAACAAAACTATAAAGACAGATATAATCAAATGAAAAAGTTTCAAATCTAGGTAGATACTATTGTAAGGGAAAGCTCTGAGCCTAAGGCCTGCTCTTTCTTTATGAAAAAAGGAAATTAGCAGGCACTACAGAGACGTTAGGATATCCTAGCATCAAACTGAAAACTAGTTCCTTAAGATAACAAAAGGATTTTTTTTTTTTCAGTAAAATAAATTCTCCTTGTGAGACTGGAGTTTATTCAATGTCATCTGGGTATATGTAAAATTATCTCAGATACCACGAGGGCAGTGTCCTGCCTTTGCAACAGACTAATCCACAAATTTTATGCACATCAAGATTGGAAAAATGTCCTCGGAATTCAAGACCCTAAAAGATACGCAGGGCACCTGGGTGGTTCAGTCAGTTAAAGGTCCGACTTCAGCTCAGGTCATGATCTCACAGTATGTGAGTTCGAGCCCAACGTCAGGCTCTGTGCTTACAGCTCAGAGCCTGGAGCCTGCTTCCGATTCTGTGCCTCCCTCTCTCTCTGCCCATCCCCTGCTTGTGCTCTTTCTCTGTCTCTCTCAAAAAGAAACATTAAAAAAAAGAAAAAAAAAGGTACGCAAGCTATGAACTGAAAGTCAGTGCCAAAAAAGTCCACTGAGATGAGGATGGAGTAAGAATAACACTCTGAATATACGTAATCGAGTTAGACCTCCCATTCCCTCTTACGCGAAGTTAAAAAAAAAAAAAAGAAAAAAGAAAAAAATTGCCAAGAGTATTCAGATTTAAGAAGAGAACGTGAAATCCAGCTTCTCCTTTTTAAAGAGCTTCTTCTCGAAGGAAACAAAAAAACCCACGTTCCACACAGAGAGAGAAGCCCAGGGCACCATGCGTGGGCCTCCCACGAGGTACGCATGCCTCAGTTTCTCAAGGAATGTTGACTGATGCCACGGGCAGGGGAGGGTATTGGCCCAGGTAGAAGTAATCCTGGAGTCGCCAGGTGCGGAAAGTGTCTGAGGCTAAGGAGGCAAAGGCTCCATCTGTCACGTTAGGAAGGCTTCCCTCAGATTGGCAGTGTCTGGATTTACCGTCCTTCCTCCTTCATCTGGGAAACCCTACGCATCCTCCAAAGCCAGTCAACAACAGAGCCCGCCCAGTTCCTGTAGCCCGACGCCGCGCCCTCCCCCTTCCTCCCTGTGGCAACGATGGTGGCCATCATGGCACAGGGTAATTCGTAAAACAGTAATAGTTTTGCCAACTTCAGAAGACCACACAGAGAGAGAGAGAGATGAGATAAAGCAAGTGAAACGTAATAGGAAGTCTCAACAAACCGTAGCTGTCCTTAGACTGCTATTTATATGTCTTCACGGTCTACGGCCCTGAAGACAAGAGCCTTGCCACCCTCCCTACCTGGACTCCTACTTCAAAGCCGTGAGCAGCTCGTGGAGGACACACGACAAAGACCTACTGTATCGGTGAACGCACGCGTGGGGAATAAGGTGCGGGACTCCCACGCTCACAGATAAGGTTTTTTTGTTTTTTTTTTTAAAGTAGGCTTCACACCCAACATGGTGCTTGAGCGCCACGACCTTCAAGTCAAGAGTCACATGCTCTACCGACTGAGCCGGCCGGCCGCCCCGCTTCCTGTGAGGTTCTGTTAGAGACCCTCGTATGCTGCTGTATGTATATGTTTTCTTTTTTAACGGAGAAACTGTTCACAGTTTTAATTTGGAACACAAGACAGTGGGTGTGAGTGGGGCAAGGAGAGGAGAGTGTTCACCTTTCCTTTGAGTTTTTATCCACACTGCTGGACTTTTCCAGCCGGGAACATCCGTTTTACAACATCGTTGGTTTTTTACATTAACTAGGCAGTAAGTGAGAGGCATGGTCCGTCTTTCTAAGCCTTTCACTTCCGTTGGAATTTGAAGAGAAATGTAAATACTTTTTGATATTTTTAGAAACCTTGTGTTATTCTACGAGACTCACATTATTCCCATATAACTAAGTTTAGGTCAAGAGTTGAAATGTGGCAACTAGCAGGACAAATTAGGCCAGTAAGATTTTTTTAAAATTCATTATTAGCTGCCAACTTTTAAAAATTCAGAAATTTCAGGGACACCTGGGTGGCTCAGTAGGTTAAGCGTTCAACTTCGGCTCAGGTCATGATCTCATAATTCGTGGGTTCAAGCATGGCGTCCGGCTCTGTGCTGACAGCTCAGAGCCTGGAGCCTGGAGCCTGCTTTGGATTCTGTCTCCCTCTCTCTCTGCCCCTCCCCCGTGCGCGTGTGCTTGCTCTCTTTCTCTCTCTCTCAAAAATAAACATTTAAAATAATAATGATTATAATAATAAGCAAATAAATAAAAATTCAGATATGTCAAATGAAAATCTAGATTCCTCACTTCTCCTGAAAAATGAGATGGGGCTGAAACAGTGGACCCCAAAGAGCTGAAGAGCCAGGGCCCTGTGTCCTGGTGCAACCCCCCGCACCAGCAGGGCCCCTCACCTGCCCTGGGCCATTCCCTGCTCCATACACTCACTGATGCTTCTGCCTGTCCCTCCCTGGTCTGTCAGCGCCAACAGCTGCCATTCGAAAAATCCTTCTGATCCCCCATTAACTCATTCAAGCAAAAGATGACAGCATCTGCCCAAGGGTGACGCATCACTTACTTATATTTGTAATCGACAATCCGAACCTCAAGTGTAGATACTGTTTTCAGCGCGTTTACCAGCTAGGGAAGAAACAGAAGCATTTAGAATTTCTTCTCTTTCTTTCTCTTCTGTTTTATTTTCCTTTGAGTCCTAAAATTTCTTATCTTCATACAAAACATTCTCCATGTGTTACATATCATTCACGCCTACTGTTTTAACCCTTAACGGACTTCAAATACAGATTTCACGCCTTGGCCACATCACCGCCCTAAAATCCCACTGCGCTGGGTTGTCACAGGGGCTGAAAGCAGAACATTCATGAGAGCGGGGCGCCGGGGTGGCTCAGGGGGTTAAGCGTCCGACTTCGGCTCAGGTCCTGATCTCACAGTTTGTGAGTTCGAGCCCCGCGTCAGGCTCTGTGCACACACCTCAGAGCCTGGAGCCTGCTTCGGATTCTGTGTCTCCCTCTCTTTGCCCCTCCTCTGCTCACACTCTGTCTCTCTCTCTCTCTTTCTTTCTCAAAAATAAATTAAAAACCTTAAAAAAAATTCATGAGAACAAAGTGGCCACTAGGTGTTAGCTGCCACAGTCACTACTTGCTAGATAGTCCTTCAATTTCTCAGCATGTCTTTGCTGGGCACCCAACTCGTTCCGGGCTCTATGACAGGCGTTTTCTCCCTACAGAGTATCTCACTGCAGACAAACCACTTGTGTTTTGGACCTTATCTTCTGAAAACACTAAATTCTTGGCAGAAAAATGTTTTCAATATTTCTACACAGAAAAAAAACAATTTATTCTCTTATCAAACAGAAAGTAACAATGATGAATCTATTATTAGAAACACAGTCATGGCTCTCTGTGTCCCTCACAATTAAGCCATCTTAACCCGGCACTGTGGGTCACTGCAATTCAGAAAGCTTTGCTCTTATATCCTGTTGCGTGCGGCGTGCACCGTACGGCAGCAATGGCAACCATGGCACCCCTTCAATTGCGCTGGCACTGCTCGGTGCTTTGGTGAATGTCACTTCATCCTCATACAAGTCTCATACCAAATAAATAATATTATTATTATTATGCCTATTCTTATTAAAGATTTTATATTTTTAATGTTTATTTGACAGAGAGAGCAAGAGGGAGACCGCGCGTGCACACATACACACGAGCAGGAAAGAGGGAAAGCCGCAGGGAGAGAGAGAACGCCGAGCAGTTTCCACTTGGCGCAGAGCCTGACGTGGGGCTCGATCTCACGAACCGCGAGATCATGACATGAGCCAAAATCAAGGGCTGGACGCTTAAGCAACTGAGTCGCCCGTAAGATTTTAATTAATCTCTACATCCAGCGTGGGGCTCAGACTTGAACCCTGACATTAAGAGTTGCATACTCTACTGGCCAAGCCGGCCAGGTGCCCCCATACGCCTATTTGTAAATGATACAACAGAGGCTTAGAGAGGTTAAGGGCCTTTCCCAGAATCTCCCAGCTAGCAAACAGCACAGCCAGAACTAAATCTCGGTCATCTGACCCCAGAACCCGTGTTCTTAGCCAGCACCTTGCACTCTGCCATTTGTGAGCAACAGACGGGGACTTACATCCAATCCCCTCCCCCATTACGCACGTACACACACACACAGAATGGAAGTTTCTCCCTCTAGAGAGCCGCTGAACTCCCATAAATACGCTGCTTATGCCAAGGAGCTGAAGGAGTGAGGACGGATTCGAATCCGTTTTTCAGGAGGGAATTAATCCCCGGGCATGTGCCCAGGTCCACATAAGATGAGTCACTTGTTTCAGAGGGCTTCTGGCAAGCAGGCTCTTGTTCACAACTTCTAGTCGCACCGTGGAGGTGGCCAGAGCTCTGTGACATGACCATTCCAACCTTGAGGCTGGGCAGGACTGCAGGAAGCACCGTCCAGTGAGAGCATCGGGGGTTTCACGATCTATTCCCGAATCCAGGGAGAGTCGAACGTACTTTCTTCTCTGCTTGGTAACTGCCTTTTCAAGGGATGCCAATCGCTGAGACAAAAGCGGCCAGCGGGTGCTGTCTGGCGTAGAGTGCAGATCTAACTGCCACACCTCACCTCTGGGCCACAAGGCGAGGGCCATCCGTGCGACCGGATGTGAACACGCCCACAGCTGACCCGCGGCGCCCAGCACCTCCCCTTTCCACTGGACTCCCTCCCAGCAGCTGGACGCTGTTCCTCAGCCAGCCTTCCCGATGGACTGGGCGCCAAGGTGTTGTCAGCCTCCCCTCACATCTGCCTGCGTCAGGGCGGTGGCGCTGTCCGGTTAAGAAGCAGGCTCAGACTCTGACGACCTCGGCTCACCCCCGCCTCCATTATTCTGCTCACTGCCTGCGTGGCCTTAAGCACGGTTTTTCACCTCTAAGCCTCAGTGTTCTGTTCTAAAACAGAGGTTAATAATAAACTGTGTACCTCACAGGTTTGCTAGAAGCGTTGGGGAACATACAGCAATATTCTTGGCACATAACTAGCACTCAGTATGTGTTACCTCCACCAATACATACTGCTGGTCTGCCTGTCCACGAGGCTTCCATCCATCCAGCCCAACACGCATCACTTGATACGTTTTTTATTTCCGGGTCTTTGAAACACACACACACTGCTCGTTTCTTCCACCCACGACTTCCAATCAGCGTCTCATTAGCCCGTATGTTCATGTCCTCCACAATCCGTAAGGATCTCAAGACGCTAACTACATAATTCTGAGCAGCCTATTAGGCATCCAAACTGATTTGGATGTAAGCCATTTTACCCACCCAAACCTGCCCCCATCCCCCTCCTACTGAGCTGGTCCCATCTCAGTTCCACTGACCTGCTCAAGCTAAAAGCCCGGGAGTTCACCCTTGAACCTCAGTGCCTGGCCTGACCAAACGGGTACCTATACCTTCCTCCAGGAAGTATCCCAGACTCAACCTCCCAGACAGATCTTAAATCCATTTACTTTGTCATCTCTGCTGTCATCGCCTTTGTCCAAACTCTCCCAGGTTTGGACCCCCACAGTGACGGCTCTAATGATGCCCCCTTGTTCCTACCCTTGCAGCCAGAGTGGATTACAAACAAATGAATAAGCGAGTCCATGTCTCTGTCTGTGAATTTGTTTTCTATGAGCTGCTACAACAAATGACCACAGACTCCGTATCTCACAGCAACACAACTCACTGTTGTGCAAGACAGTGGTCCCACAGCGAGACCGACAGCTGTGGGTTCTGTAGGGCTGTGCTCCTTCTGGGGGCTCTAGGGAAAAACTCATTTCCAGCTTCTAGAAGCTATCAAATTCCTTGGCTCCGGCATCTTCCTCCGTCTTCAAGGCCAGGGATGTGGCATCTCCCTGGCCCTGCTTCTGTCCTTGTGACTCCCTTCTGGAGTCTGTCTTCCTCTTCCACTTTCAAGGAAGTGCTGAACTGAAATCTGCTCGGGAGAAGAATCCAGCTAAGCAGAGAGCTTTCAGGCAGAGGTAACGGTTCTCTGGTGGAGAACACCTGACGCCCATCTGTGATTCCATCGGGCCCTGCTGGATCAGCCAGAGTAATCTCTCCATTTTCAGGCCAGCAGATGACCAATCTTAATTTCATCTACACCCTCAGCACCCCTCTGCTGTGTAACCTAATATCGTCATGGATTCTAGGGATTCGGAGGGGACATCTTCTGGAGGTGGCCCATTATTCTGCCTACCGCACCCGGCCAGAAACGTCACAGTGGCTTCTCCCACTCCGGAATAGAACCCACCCATCTTCTCAGCTAGGCCGGTGGGGCTGAGAGGATATGGGACCTCCCTACCCCCTGCCCGACTTCTCTGACCTCTTCTGGGGTCACCCCCACCTTTCCTGCTGTGCTACGGCCGCACTGGTGATCTCTCCATTCCTGGAGCGCCTCAGGCCCTGGGCACCACAGGCCATCTGCTTCTGCCTGGCAGGCTCTCTCCATGGCTGGCATCAGGTCTCTGCCCAACAGCACCTCCTGAGACGTCTCACCTGACTGCTTCCCCTTCCTCCGGCATCTCTGGCCCCTCTACCGCATCACCTCGTTTTACTACCTTCGTGGCACTTACCACGACCTGAAACCCTCTTACTTAGGGACTTGTTTACTCATTTCTTGTCTGTCACCCCCAGACAGCGCAAGCTCCATGAGGGCAGGGGACTCACTTGTCTGGTCCTCTCCTGTGGCTCCGGGGCCTAGACCACAGCCCAACACGCAGCAGGTGCTCAACACATTTTTGCGGACTCGATCGCCCCATCGTGAGAACGTCTTCCAGCCAGGCTGTGACAGGCAAGGGCCTTGCAGGGTGATCTCAACTCAGTTAAACATGATTTAAGGGCTGATGCTGTCAAAATGAAGTGTAAGACCTAAGAGTGACTAATTTCCAGGACACACACCGATGAAAAGAGTGGAGACTCTTCGAACTCGGTCAGCCTCTGGACGCCGCCGTACTCGTACTGCCACACTCCAGCCATCATCTCTCGAAAGCTACTCTTGTATTTCTGCACCAGCTTGTCCAGAGGGAGAATGTCTGGTATCTATGCCAGTAAAGGCAGGACTTGGAGAGTTTCTGCCTCCGTTTCATGGTGAGCTGCGGCAGGGGAGCGGTTACAGCAAGGCGAAGCTAGTTTGGACAACGGGTGGTTTGCGGACTGCCAGTAGGAGTCTGACACATGAACTGGGCAGAGCCGTCGAACTTTCCTAAAAGCTAATCATTTCGAATCAAAGCACTTAATGCCATGTGAAAAAACTGAAGCACATTAGTTACAGGAAGTTAGATTCCATATGGTGGTATTAAAAATGCACACCAAAAACTAACCTCGTTCTGGTTTAGTATTTTCCGGTACTCGGTGCTCCGTGCAAGAATGGTGACTCGGACCTTTCCATCCTGTAATCAAGAGGAAAAGGCAAGATAACGCTGCGGATGCCGGCACCGATGAATGAACACGAGAACCTTACATGCGACTTTCACGAAGATGAAACTCAGTCGGGATACATTTAGGGAAGGAGTACTTGTTTAGCCCGATTCCTTCGGACTTCCCTCGGGAAATAAAACTGCCTCCGTTTTAGCCACAGAAGACACAACTTGTTCACTGCACTTCTGTCTGACTAGCCGGGGCGGGGAGCTCTGGCAGGGGTTAGTGGGTTAGGTGGGGACGAGGGGAAGAGCAAGGAGATGCAGGGAAAGACAGGAGAAAGGGAATGGAGGAAAAAAGCACATCCTTCCACTTCCTCTTGTGTCTTTTTCTCTGTCACAGGCTGAGCCACCTGAGGTTGGATCACTCCTGGCAAGAAAAGTGTCGACCGAGAAAACACTGCCTTCCACGGATTCCTCTTTGGGCGGAGGGGGCGGTGATCTTCAGTTTGGGGGAGGTCAAGTGCAGGTCAGGACCTACAACGCACTCCTTACCGTGGGACCCTCCTGGGCGACGTTCAGTCTGTGCAGCACGTGCTGGGAAAACGCCCTGAACAGTCCCGTGTTCTGGCAGCCGGATATCTAACACGAAAACAGTGATTCAAGTTCCAGTGAGTAACTGCACATTAGCTACGTAAACTGTTCTGAGGTTACAAATAAAGGTTGATCTTAAAATCTATCCAGAACAAGTGCATAAATAGGAATCCTAATACCCGCTGACATGCTTACCAAAGGGGTGTTATAGAACAGCCCGTATCGCATCCGGGGGAGTAGGGAAAAAACCGCTTCCTTAAAACACACCTAAGAATGAAGGTATCGTACAAGGTAAGAGAACGCCATTTGTACGCGCCACCCCAAAACAGTGTTTGTAATGACAGAGAATACATTTTAAATGATCTCGTCTTTGCATGAAAATATGCTGAACAGCAAACTATTTCTCACACGTGAAGATCGTAATTTCAGAAAAGCTAAAGGGAAAAGTTTTTTAAATGCTACATAGTTAGAAACAATTATTCTCGTTCAAAAAAAAAAAAAAAAAAAAACCCAAACAACCTATGAAGTCAAAAATCGAGGGTAATAGCGAATAGAAACTCATATTAAACATTTATCTCATGAGGGAGCCGTCTGTAATGACTGTTATTTGGAGACATTTCAGGAAAGTTTCAGTACCCTTTTGGAATCGTAGGTTTTCAAATGTATAACATCATAATCAGTGAATGCTCTCCACGTGTCAGAGAAGAGGTCACCGTAGCCATAGGAGCTCTGAAAGTGGAAACGAAACAGGTTAGGGCCACGAAGGGAAGCAATGTGGCTTTTTAAAAATGCAAGAAAATACTCGAATAAGCTTGTCAGTGGTAAGAACTAACGATGCTGAACCAGCTCATCAAATTCGTGTAGGAAAAACGGATTTTCAACTTAGGCCTGAGCAAATACCTAATGCAATGGAATGTCATCAGAAATAATCGCCACAAGGGGCGCCTGGGGGGCTCGGTCGGTTGAGCGTCTGACTTCGGCTCAGGTCATGATCTCGCAGTTTGTGAGTTTAAGCCTCGCGTCTGGCTCCGTGCTGACAGCTCAGAGCCTGGAGCCTGCTTTGTATTCTGTGTCTCCCTCTTTCTCTCTGCCCCTGCTCGCACTCTGTCTCTATCTCTCAAAAATTAGTAAACGTTAAAAAAAATTTTAAAAAAGTAATCACCACAATTATACTCTTGGTCTGCTGAAAACATTTTGTTTTTCTACCTTATCTGCTCTCACACTCATGTCTCTGAATGGTAGCTGGTGTGGAGTTTTCTCCTGGGAATCTTCTATTCAAATCCCAGACATACAGTACCATTTGCACACTCTAGGATAGCTCAGTAAGCAAAAACAATCAGGGTAAAAGGAATACACTTTTTTTATTATTAATATTAAAAAAAATTTATATCCAAGTTAGCTAGCATACAGGGCAACAATGATTTCAAGAGTAGATTCCTTAATGCCCCTTATGCATTTAGCCCATCCCCCCTCCCACAAGCCCTCCCGTAACCCTCTGTTTGTTCTCCATATTTAAGAGTCTCTTATGTTTTTGTCCCCCATGGAATACACTTTTGAAAAGAAATTTCGAGACAAGAAAATGCCTTGGAAGTCCTAACGTTAAAATATGATGAACGTTTTTCTAGGAAGTGATCTCACTGACCAAAGAGTAACATGTGAGAATTCTCCATTAACATTAAGAGTAATAATAGTTATGATAGCATTTGCAATTTCCTACATCTCAGGCATGGTTTTAAGCACTGAAAATCATTAACACCCCACAAACTTAATGAGCTAGGGGCTAGCACAATCCCCTGTTTTACAGATGAGGACACTGAGATACAAATTTAAGAAATCTGCATAAATGGTAGGGGCTGGTGTGTTTGCGGCGTTGAGATTACATCCAGTCGGTTTGGTTCCAGAAGCCAAGCTTTTACCCTCTGCACACAGTTGCCTCTCAGAGGGAGATAGTTCTTTCTAGTACACTGACCAAATGCATTTCATTTTCGCAAAGCAGAAACTAATTACGTGCGCCATCAGCTAAAGGAAAGAGATCAATTTCTTAAAAACGGTATAACTTAGATTGAAAAATTCAGCCAAAAGAAGTAAGAACCAGGTATTGTAGGATGACACGCAAGGTCTACAGTTGGTGATACATTATGTTCAGATCTTTTTTATCATGACAACAATTCTTTCTGCAGATTTTGAAATTTTTATGTTGCACATATTAGAGTTATTTCAAAGTTATTGAGAACTGTTAGATGTAAGGCTAAAAAAAAATTTTCCCCTTCGACGTTTCTCCACTGCCATTCTAATAAAGGCCCCTCTCGACATCATCAAAAATGAAAAGTCCCTATTCTGGTTCAATAATAAATAAAGGGCAATTAAAAGAGTGATTTGAGATAGTTTCTTGAGATAAAATACTTGAGATAAAATAAGATACCTTTGAAAGGAAAATTTAATAATAAAATAGAGCAATCCTGACTGATACCTTTTCAGGGAAATCCTGTATTATTCAGGAACAACCACCTGCAAAAGGTTCTTTCCCACATCCTCCACCTTCAAATTATCTGCCACAGGGGAAGGTCTTCTTTCTAGTCTCATGTTGAAGAATATTTGGATATTCTTGAAGATCCCATAAAATTTCCTCCTGTGTATGTCTCCAGTTTAAACGTGCATATAACCTATGACTTAGAAAGTCTACTTAGAGGACTATGTCCTACAGAAAAGCAGGGATGAGTGTATAAAGACACACGGCCGGCCGCAGGAAGGAGGTTCACTAAGTTTCAATATATAGCAAAAAAAAAAAAAAAATGGCAACACACGAACTGACCGGGGTGGGGGGGGGGAGAAGGGAGAGGGGGGTGGCGGCATGTGTCCAATATCACTAGCATCCACTAAATATCATGTAGCCACTAAAAAAAAAAAATAGTAACCCTAAATGTACAAAGATCTCCCTGATATAATACTAAGCTAGCATAAGAGAGAGCATGTTTATATAATACAAACCAACATACCCTTACATAAATTTTATTATATCCTTATACAGACCCTTACATAGATTTTCTATGAGGATATATTCATATTTGCTAAATTAAAGTCTTGCGAGGGACTCCCACACATGTTAACTGCAGTTTGTTACTTTGGAGGGAAATGAACTTGGAGAAGAGGAAGAAGGGAAGGAGACCTTTTTCTGTTTCTTTTCTTTTTTTATATCCCCATGACTTATTATTTTATATATTTTTTTAATGTTTATTTATTTTTAGGAGAGAGAGAGAAAGTGAGCGGCACAGGGGACAGAGGGGGACAGAGGATCCAAAGCAGGCTCTGTGCTATTAGCGGGGCTCAAACTCATGAACTGTGAGATCATGACCTGAGCCAAAGCCAGATGCTTAACCCCAAAGGAGGAAGGTAACAGCAGGGTGGCAAACCTGCTCAGCTAAATGCACCCTGCCTTTCCTTGCCAGTCGTGGTCGGCCTGCCCTGACATCACATGCCCAGCTGGGTAACCTGGGACTTCGTGGTGGCCGTGCATCCTATCTGCGCTCTCCGGAAGGTGCAGAGAAGGGAGGGCTGCAGAAGGTGCTTGGTTTAACTCAGTCCACTTGAGGAAGACATGGAAAAACATGTAACAACAAGATAAAAGGAAGCTTCTGGAAAGTGTCTAGGAAACTTTCCATCCACTTAATAGGATGTGCAGGGAACTATAGGGAGGAGACCGGACATTGTGGTTTCAGGGCACAGGCTGCGGGTCCGACTCCACCCCTCGCCGCCTGTGCGCTCTTAAAACACCCGCCTGCTGCTCACAGCCTCAGCTTCCTCATCTGTAAACCAAGCTCATAAAAACCTATACCCCGGAGGGTTCTGAGCACTCAGTGACATAACACAGGGTGTAATTTTTTTTAAAAAAGGCACAACAAGGGGCACCTGGGTGGCTCAGTCGGTTAAGCATCCGACTTTGGCTCAGGTCATGATCTCGGAGTTCGTGGGTTCGAGCCCCACGCTGGGCTCTGTGCTGACAGCTCAGAGCCTGGGGCCTGCTTCAGATTCTGTCTCTCCCTCTCTCTCTGTCCCTCCTCTGCTCATGCTCTGTCTCTCTCTCTTTCTCCCTCTCTCAAAAATAAACATTAAAAATTAATTAATTAATTAATAATAAATAAATGACAAAAAAAAGCACAACGACCCTGAGTTAATCACTGAGGCTTCTGATAGCTTGTGACTATGGCCTAGAAGCACTGACAGGAAGAAAAGAGAAAGGAACGGCTGTGCCCTTTGCTCACAAAAGCATTTTCAAGAAATGAAACTGTCATGGTCGCAAAACCGTAATGCAAGAGGGAAGCGTAAATACTTGCGAAGAAGAAAATCAAAAGAGAGCATTGTTAACATGCCGAGAATTATCAACCAGTTCTCCTCAGACTTCAGATCAAACTCCAGGTCTATGGGGCGGTGATACACCTCTCTCTGCAGCTCCACTGCGAGCCTCGTCTCTGTGAAAACAGAACCGGAGTGAAGCCGCCTCCCCTTCTGCCCGAGAATCTGACCTTCGGTTAACTGTCTGGCTCTGCGGTCTGGAAAGGAAGACGGCAGGAGTCAACTCTGTTTCTAAGTAACACTGCTTGTGATTTTTTAATTAAAAAAAAATTTTTCTTTTGAGAGAGAGAGCAAGCATGAGCGCACATGGGCCTGGGATGGGGAGAGAGAGAGAGAGGGAGAGAGAGAATCCTAAGCAGGCTCCATGCCTACCGTGGAGCCCAACACAGGGCTCGATGCCACAAACGTGTCAGATCACGACTTGAGCGAAAATCAAGTCAGAAGCTCAACTGACCGAGCCACCCAGGGGCCCCTGTTTGTGATTTAAAAAGAGGCCTGGCCGGGTACACCGCGTCCGGACTGGGGAGGGGCACAATGAGCCGTGCAGCAGGCTCTCTTTCGGGGATCCGGGGGCTCTTCCAGCACGGCTGGTGCCGGAGATACTGGCCTCCGTGGGACATGAGGGGTGTCTGTACCTGCCCCAGGGGGATCCCCCGCCCCCCGCACCTGAGCTGTGCTGTTGTGTTCAGGCTTCTGGAAGGACTCTCCCTGGAAGAAATGCCTGAAGCCTCCCTGCCTGCAAGAATGTTCTCAACAGACTTGTGCCAAGAGAGGGGTCTTCGCGCACTTTGTGAGTTGGAATGTCCAGCTGAACTTTAGATGATCTCTCAGTGGCAGCCTCTCCCGTGTACCATAAACTACTTGTCCTCCCTGTCACTGCCATTGCCATAGTCAACACGCAGGGCACACGCGCTATGTGCCAGGCACTGCGACTCTTTGCACACCGTACGGTTCACCCGTGACGCTGACGTAGATACCAGAATTATCCTAGTCCACAGCTGAGTGTACTGGGGCAGCTCTGGGGGTTACCTCGGCAGGCGGAGGGGCCCGATAAGGGAAGATGGAGAAGAGAAAAAAGACAGTGCTAAAAACAAGCAAACAGCAGGGGTAACTCGACACGTGTATTCATGTTATGCCTCAGGCTCGCCCTGGGCAGTGACCTGATCCACACAGCACAATCTGGCATCAAGCGAGTAGCAAAGGGAAGCCGCGGTGAAGCAAAGGTGGATGGTACTTCCAGGAGGCCACTCCGTAAAACAGAGGCACGCCCTCCCCGTGTGAGCCAGGTGGGAGGTCACAGAGGTGAACGAATGGCAGTCCGCGCATGTCTCTCTCAGAGAAACACGGAGCACAGGTCTCCGGAGCCTCACCTGCCCAGACGGGGAGAGAAATCTTATAATGCTTCACTCCAAAATCCAAAGAACAAAGATCTATACATACGGGCAAATGTATCTGCCCGTATGTATGCACGCCCGTAAGTGCACCTGCAAAGACACCTTCACACCCATCTACACAGGTGTGCGCCTGTGTGCATATTTAAATGTGCGTGTGTTATCGAATTCCGTCTCAGCACACCAGAGTCTCACACTCACTGAGCCGGCCCGACAAAGCGGAGGCAGAGAACAGGTTCGTACTTACGGTGTCCCACATGACAACGTACACATCGGTGCTGAAGGAATTATTCACGTGCTGAGTAATGTAGAGATTGATGAAATCGCAGAAGTGGTGATACATGTTAACGCCTGGCATTGAAAACAGAAATCCATGTTAATTAACCCCAAGGGGCAAAGGGTTCGGACACTTTTTATTCCACCCCATCTATTTATAGTGTGATAGACTCTCAGCTGAAAATAATCGGGAGAAAAACATCGAGTTTTTTCAAACACCAAAGGATCTGGACTTGGGAAGGCCTCAATTAACTGATGATTGGGTTCAAAAACTCACTTTAAAACTGTCTATTTGGAAATCAGGAATGTATTTTCCCATATATAGACTAAGAAACAAATGAGCAGTGAATTCCAAGAAAAAAATAGTAGAAGTCTATTTAGCTCAAAATGGGGTAGAACTGTAAGGCCATAAAGAGTATTTTTATTTTTTATGATCGTTTATTTTTTAAAACCAATGAAGCAATATGTATTTACCATACAGGTATCGACAAGGATGGCACTATAACATTTTGGTATTTTTCGTTCCTTTATAATCACTATTTACTCACTATGTATAGCATTGCTTCTTGGGAAAAGTATTAACCAACTCCTATTTAAAAGGGCTGAGTGTCTCATGTTCTAACTGCAAGAGCATGAACCCTGGAGTCTGAGCGACCAGGCTGAACCCCTGCTCAGCCATTCAGGGGCAAGGTTTTCAGAAGACGTGCTCAAGTCTGTAAGCTTTAGCTTCTCTAGGAGAAACAGGAAATCCTTATACTTAGATGCCAGCTTTGTTAGGAGGAATCCAAAGAAAATGCACCTAAAAGCACCCTGCGCTGCCCTGGCACCGAACAAAACCGTAACGAAGACGACCTGGATCCTGCCAGGTCAAACAGGGAAGAGAGTGTGTGTGCAGCTATTTCTAAGTCTGTAAGTCCGTCATTAAAAAGAAACCAAACAAGCGCTCTTTCGACTTAGGTATGCAGGACCTGGTCTCTAAACTGGTAACGTGCAAATCTAATTGGGATGAAATTCCAAGAACTGACGTTCAAAACGTGCACTTTGGGGCCCCTGGGCGGCCCAGTCGGTTATGCGTCCGACTTCGGCTCAGGACATAATCTTACAATTCATGGGTTTGAGCCCCGTGTTGAACTCTGTGCTGATGGCTCGAAGCCTAGAGCCCGCTTTGGATGCTATGTCTCTCTTTCCCTCTGCCCCTACCCCTGCTCATATTCTGTCTCTCTCTCAAAAACAAACAAACATTAAAAAAAAATTTTTTTAAAGATGCACTTGAAAAGAAAAACAGTGACTCTCAAAAGCGGAAATCATAAAATAGTCTGACTTCATTCCCACAGTGAATAATAATGTTGTGTGCCAGAAAATAAGAGTTAAAAAAACTTGGTTTACAGAATTCAGGTCATTATACTGTACATCTTAAAGTTATATAGTACTCTATGTCAATTATATCTCAATTAAACAAAAAGAAGAGAAAAAATTCTTTTTAGAAGGGTATCTTATTATAATTTTTTTAATGTTTATTTTTTCAGAGAGACAGTGCAAGTGGGGGAGGGGCAGAGAGCGTGGGAGGCACAGAATCTGTAGCGGGCTCTAGGCTCTGAGCTGTCAGCACAGAGCCCAACGTGGGGCCTGAACGTATGGACTGTGAGATCATGACCTGAAACAAGTCAGACTCCCAAGCAACCGAGTCACCTGGGCGCCCCCAGACAGGTATCTTAGATGAATATTTGGAAAGACTCCTTTAGTGTAATAGAACAGGGAATGGTTCCTAATAGTTGTGGCACTTCCTTTGACGGTGATTAAAATGTTCTGGGGCAGTGGACCTGGGTGGCTCGGTTGAGTATCCGACTTCAGCTCAGGTCATGATCTCATGGGGTTGTGGGTTTGAGCCCCGCGTCAGGCTCTGTGCTGACAGCTCAGACCCTGGAGACTGCTTCGGATTCTGTGTCTCCCTCTCTCTGCCCCTACCTCGCTCATGATCTCTCTCCCTCTCTCAAAAATAAATAAAAACGTTAAAAAAAAGAAAAGAAAAAAAAGACTCCTTTATGCATTCAGAACGACTTGGCAGTGAGCATATTTTCAAATTAAGAAGAAAAAGAAGGTTCTGTGACAACACATTCTTATTTCCAGGTGAGCGCACAGCACGTGCTCGCTCTCCCACGTAGTATCGTCCAGCAGGTTTGTGACAGGTACTGAGGAACGCAGCACAGGCCCGTGCTTGGGGCGACAAGGATCTATCGAGGAGGGAGAAAACACGGTCCCTAAGCTCAAGAACTGTGCCCCCGAATGGGTCGTGTTCTGTAGAACGCTCATTCTCTGACGGAGAGAGTCAATGTGAAAAGGGAGCTGGGATGACGGTGGAAGTCAGAAGAAACAAGTGGAGTTACGAACATAGGAAAGAAACAGCCCGGGTCTACGCCAGCCTATTATTCCTTCTTTACCTCTCTTACTGCCTGAGGAGGGGCGTCCACTGAAGAGCTCACGCACGTCCCTCTCCTTTATAGGCAGATCACAGGGTTTTCTGCGCCCCTTTGCAATTTGCATATTTAAGCCATGAGTCAGGACCTCGAACCTAGCATGCCTACTTGCTCTTATTTCAAAAACCTCAACGGGTCTGATTTCTGAACCTAATACTTTGTTATAAAAGAATTGCAGCTTCAGAAAACAGCGCCTTAAAAACAATCAATAAAGTATAGTAATTCTGAAATATTTGTGACACAGGGCTTTCTCTATTTCACGGGAAGTCCCAGCCCCTCATGTATTGTGATACGCAGAGCAGAATAATCTTTATCTCTTTTCAAGTCTATTTTTTTTATTTTTAGAAAGAGAGAGAGAGCAAGCAGGTGAGGAGCAGAGAGAGAGGGAGAGACAGAATCCCAAGCAGGATCCATGCTGTCCGCACAGAGCCCGATGGCGGGGGATGAACTCACGAACTGGGAGATCATGACCTGAGCAGAAGTCGGACACTTCACTGACTGAGCCCCCCACGTGCCCCGTGATCCTCATCTCTTATAATGAGACAGAGAGTGCAGCACGATCCGCGATCACAAAGTTAAAGTTGTCCTTGCAAGCTGAGAGTCAGAAGCTATAGGTACCAATGGGAAGATAATCCTAATTTTAACTCTTTTCCCCCAGTAATACACTGCACTGCTAACTTCCGGAGGAAGTTTCAGTTCCTTTCAGTCATGGAAAGGATCTTAGAAAGTTTGCCAGAAGAGGTCAATGGACATTCCTTTCCTACCCACGATATATGCATGGCTTTTCCTTTTAATTTTTGCTAAGGAAGCACAACACAAGTCAAGGGATTGCAGAAACCAGATGCGGTAAATTCAGTTACAGGTGTCCATATACGTTTTTCTCTCATCTTTCGGTTTCGATGGAGTCATCTGATACGAGGTGCAGGTCTCCGCTAAAATACCAGAAGTATTATAGAATGGGAAGTTCACACTAGCTCCCTTCTTCAGAGAAGAAAGCAAACAGCAAACCCACTACTGAATGTCACGCAACCTCTCAGAAAGTCACAGGCAGTCACTACATACGCCTGTCAAAGAAGGAACAATGCCTTATTCACCGATAAATAACAGACAAGTTTAACTTCTCACCTGCATCCAGCTTCATGAAGTAGGTTGGCTTTTCAATAACGACGTCACACTTACCATCTTCTATGGGTCGGAAGGAGAGCTGAGTATAGCTCTGTAGCTCGGCAAACCTGGAATTAAGAGTAGGGAGACGGTGTCACACGGAGCCTCCTGAACTTCCTACTACAATACTCTAACTCAGGATGTGCTCCTTAGGGGGACTTTACTCCTAGAATTTGCTCTTAGGAAGACAAGTGGAACTTCTCAAACTTACTAACATCTATATAACTTGATACCGATTTTAATGTCGAGACAGGGAACAAAAATGACAGTCTCATGTACAAGAGAAACCAGGAATTTTCCAGACAAAGAAGAAATCCACACATTGCACTGACTAAATAATCTACCGGGAAAATGGGAAGATTCAAAATGGCTCCCTGTGATCTTGTGGTCAACTTTAGGATTCTAAGACAGATGGCAATCCAAAAATTACCGAGTGTCTCGGAAAGACAGCCGGCAGCTAAGCTTCCCATTAGAAAGTTAAAGCCTTGGGAGACCACATGGCAGTTTTCTTTCAAATAAAAGAAGATAATCACAGGCACGTGCCAAGAGATAATTAGAGTTAACCTAGAGGTTGTAACTCTTCATCTTTGAGGAACTGGTGGAAAACAAGTATCAAACAAACCTGTTAAAATACACGCGATGCCGATCTATTGTGATGGTTTCAAAACTATGTCCACAAATTCTCTGCTACTTCTCCCTTCAAGAGGGAGAGATTAACCCCTTCCCCTTAGGTGTGGAAAGGACTTAGTGATTCACTTCTAATGAACAGAATATGGCAGAAACACTGGTATGACTTCTCAGATTAGAGTATGTAAAGACTGAATCCTCTATCCTAGGCACATGCTCAGTCTCTCTCTCTCTCTCAGAAGCTGGCTGCCATACTGTGAATAGCACTAAGAGTGAGGTCCGCGTGGCAACAAGATGGCACCAGACAGAGAGAAGAAGGTGAAACTTACCACTACATAAGGGAGCCTAGAAGCAATCTCCAAGCCGGCCTAAGCCTAGGGATGGCTAAGCCCTTGTCAACGGCTGAACTGCAACCTTGTGAGAGATCCTGGGCCAGAACCACCCAGCTAAGCTGCCTCCAAATCCTGACCATCAGAAACATCATGAGATAATAATGTTCGTTTTCTTAAGCTGTTAAATTTTGGATTAATTTGTTGTCAAATAGATAATGAATGAAAACATACCCCAGTGCATATTTTGGAGTGATTTGTTACATGGCAATAAATAACTAGTATAAATACACTGTAGGGAACTACCACCAGGTGGAATCGGATATCAAAATGTACTAGGAAATCAAACGGCCCACTGCAACAGAGGAACTCCTACTCCAAAACTCACTGAGTATTGAAAAGGAACAAGAAGCCAAAAATGGAGTCACTTGTGCTACGCCCACGTCACCAAACCAAAGCTTAACGTCTAACCTAATTACAGCTTCTCTAGGAATGGAGTGTTAACCAGCCAATCTTTAATTTTCGGGTCAGCAACATGGAGGCCATCTGCCACCCGACTCCCCTTCTCCCACAGGAAGATGAAGCGACCTGCTCTTTCCTCACCCCCGCCTCCTTCTGCCTATACAAGCAGCAGAATGTAGCATAGCTTCTTGGAGCTCGTTTCTATTGGCTAGATGGGATGTTGCCCAATTCATGAATTGCCGAATGAAGCCAACTAGGATCTTTACTCGGTTGAACTTTGATTTTTAAGCTAAGTTACGGAAGACGTTGCGTTATAGACTGTAAAATGCCCTACAGATATACTGTGGATTATTATCTGGATTATTATCCTGAAGATGTGCTTAGCATAATGTCTGACCTCAAAAATGAACATTAAATAAGACTATCCTTTGTGATTTGTGATAGTGATTTATAGTAAGATATACACATATTTGGTCTTCATCCCCATTTCTGGCACAGAGCTCCTGAAACCCTTGGAATTTCCAAAGGTAAGAGCCAGAAAGGTGTCTTTTGTTATGCTAATGAGGTACACTATGACCTCCCTAAGAGTGGGGGCTGGCCACCAGAGGAATCACCAAATCACCCAATCAGAATCACCATCATTACAGGGTTGGAACTTTCAGCCCCATCCCCACACCTTAGGGGAATAAAGAGGGGCTGGAGTTTGAATCAACTGTCAAGGTCCAGTGACTGCAGCAGTCAAGCCTGTGTAATGAAACCTCCATGGAAACCTAACAGGACAGGGCTTAGAAGGCTTCTGGGTTGGGGAACATGTGGAGACAGGGGACAGTGGGGTGGGCCTGGAGAAGGCATGGAAGCTCTGTGCCCCTTCCCCACACCTTGCCCTATGCAACTCTTCCATCTGGGTGTTCCTGAGCTACATCCTTCTAGAATAAACTGGTAGTCTAGTAAGCAAAATATTTCTCAGAGTTACCTGAGCCACTCTAGCAAATTAATCTAACCCAATCTACAGCCGATCGGTCAGAAGCACAGGTGCCCTCCTGGGCTTGCAACTGAGGTCTTAAATGGGGGAAGGGGACAGTCTTGTGGGACTGAGCCCTTAACCAATGTGGGATCTGATGCTGTCTCCAGGTAGATGGTGTCAGAATTGAGTTCAAGTGTAGGACAGCCAGCTGGTGGCGGACAAGTGCTCGGTAGTGTGTGGAAAACCTAACATATACATTGGAACTGAGTGCTAAGCCAGACTCAAAAGGGGTAGTGCGGGAGTTTCTCTGGGATGGCAGAACAGCTCTGTATCCTGATTGTGGCAGTGGTCGCATGCAGGCAGACATGAGATACAAATTGCATAGAATTTTGCATCCAAAAGTAAAAAATAAAGAGTTCACGCAGGCACTGGTGAAATTCAAGTGTGTTTACTTAATATCATTGTACCAATGTCAATTTCCTGGTTTTGATCATTGTGCTACAGTTATGTAAGATGCCATCATTACAGGAACCTGCGGTAAGGGTACAACGGGAGCTCCTCGCGCTATGTCTCAACTTCTGAAAGTCTACAATTATTTTAAAATAAAAAGTTTAAGGGGCACCTGGGTGGCTCAGTCAGTTAAGCGGCCGACTTCAGCTCAGGTCATGATCTCACCGTCTGTGAGTTCGAGCACCGCGTCAGGCTCTGTGCTGATGGCTCAGAGCCTGGAGTCTGCTTCGGATTCTGTGTCCCCCTCTCTCTCTGCCTTTCCCTTGCTCACACTCTGTCTCTATGTCTCTCAAAAAATAAAATAAAAACGCTAAAAAAAAAAAATTAAAAAAAAATAAAAAGTTTAAAAAAGTTTTTTTAAAGTACCCTAATTTCTTAATTTCTAGAGACAGCCAATTAGACTACAGAATCAGTAAAAATGTTTTAGGAGTACCTAGATGTCCATTGGTTGAGCGTCCGACTTTTGATTTTGGCTCAGGTCATGAACTCATGGTTCCTGGGTTCGAGCCCCACACTGAGCTCTGCGCTGACAGTGCAGAACCTGCTTGGGATTACGTCTCTCCCTCTCTCTCTGCCCCTCCCCTGCTCTCATGCTGGCCCTCTCTGTCTCTCAAAATAAATAAATAAACTCAAAAAATATGCTTGAAATCAAAATATATTCCCCGGTTTATATAAAGTTCAAAAAGCTGATCAGAAGTGTGGAAAGGCAGGAGAAGGTTTCCCTTTGAAGAGGAATCTGGGATGCCAGTGACGGTCTATGTCTCACCGGGCTCAGAGTTACACAGCTAGGTTCACGTTTTCATTGCCCAAACTGTACCCTCCTCTATATGCTTGTTACGTACCTCAATAAATGTTTATCTCTTTTAAAAAATGTGTTCCCCAAAACACAGACACAATTATGAAGGGTTAACAAAAATTCATTTTTGAACTGATTCTTTTCTTTCATTGGCAGACAGTAAATCTTGTATCATACTTCCTAATATTTTATAAACATATATTTAATTCAAATACAACTGACAGATTCACTCGGTAGCCGTCACTCCCTGGAAGCTCATGCCAAATTCTCCACAAATGAAGTAACATTTTCCATCTAAAAGTCCCTTCCAAGGTCTGCAAGTACCAGAAATAAAGGCAAATATTTTAGAAACATATATACATATATATGTATATATGTTAAATCTTACCAAGACTGCAGAGGGCTTTTGCGTTGACCCTGAGACATCAACGCACGAGTGTCCAGCACGCAGTGTCCTCCAATTTCACCACTCTGGAAAAAATCTTCCTTAAACCTGGTGAATGACAAAACATTAAGCTGAGTTTGAAAAACTGTATCACTGCTCAAAGCACAAGGGATGTAATACAGTGGTTTACCAATTTCCAAAACCCATTCCTCATTAGAATTGAACTCTTTATAATAGAATCTTTTAACCATACACAAAAGTAGCAGATGGCTATAGAAACCCGACGGACCCATAAGCCAGCTTCACAGGGATCAACCTGCGGCCTGCTGGGGCCTTCCGCCCTCCGTTCATTCCCCAACCTCATCGCCGTATTACGATGAAGCAAATCCGAGGTGTATCCCTGGACCTGGAAACACTTCAACATATCTGTTAGATTTTAACACTGGCCACCAAGATACCTGTCGTGGTTTCTCTTGATGTTTCTTAGATCAAGATAGAGGCCGGTGGCTCTGCAGTACTGCAGGTAACGGGAGCACACCAGACTTGAGTCACTCTGGAATGAGGCGGAGAAAAAAGGAAAACAGTAACTCCAGGTATTAACATTTCAAGGACACACTCAGCCTTGCCAGACAAGAGGCTGAAACCACACCACGTGATGAGAGCAGCTTCCGAAAGGCTGCTTCTGTGAATGCCTTTTTCTCCTGCCCGGCAGACTCCGGCCAAGCATACTTTTGCCAGTGTGTACACTTTCAGGTTACTAGGAAGAACTCCCAAACATTCTATTTATATCATCTCAGACTTTAAGGCCAAGAGCTTTATGTGCGGTTTAGTTGTGCTCTTAAAAAAAAAAATTTAAAAAAAGCTCTCAGAGCCATCGCTACCTCACGGCTATGGGAGAAAGCGTTTTTCAAAGCCAAGCCAAAAACAACAAAGAAGAATGCACACGTTAAGAGACATTAAAATGAAGGCAGGAAGGGCGGGTTGCCAACTGTAATAAGAGGTGCTCTCTACAAACTATAAAGCTTCCTGGAATGCCTGTCTCAACAGCAATAAGAGGCAGTGTCTTTTATTTTTTATTTTTTTTAAATATTTATTTATTTTTGGGAGACAGAGAGACAGAGTACATGCAGGGGAGGGGCAGAGAGAGAGGGAGACACAGACTTCAAAGCAGGCTCCAGACTCCAAGCACAGAGCCCAATGTAGGGCTCAAACCCCCGAAGCCCAGGATCATGACCTGGGCCGAAGTCTGACACTCAACGACTGAGCTGCCCGGGCGCCCCGAGGGCAGTGTGTTATAAATCACTGTAATAAAAAAGCTTAAGGGTCAACTACCAATCTGGTTTGTGCTGAAATAGGGACGGTTTCAAAAACTGTTAACTTCTCTGGATTTTATTTATAGATTTAAATGTGATTTTATTGTTTTCCCATAATTCCCGATGAACATAAGGCCTTAACCTGAACCCACAGGGTGCTCTGGAACCCACGGTTGGTAAGTGATCACAGTCTGACTGCACAAAATGTGTCAGGGTAGATCTTGTCCGGGAAGGCACTCTACGAAGTGCCTTGGAGGAGGTGGGTGAGGGGCGGTGTGGCTCTCCCTTTGCGCCTCCTACAAGAACGGCTGGGCTCCAGCCAGACTCTGCGACATACACAAAACAGTGCCTGGTGAGGGGGCCGGTGGCGGTGCAGGTTAAAGCCACGCCTTCCTCCTTGGGGGTTCATCCTCCCCCCAACACCTGCTTCAAGTTCAATCATGCGCTATCTCCAAAAGCGCTAGAGAGTACATCTTCCGTTTCCTAATGAAAGTGAATTAAGAAAAAAATTTTTTTTTAATTTTCTGGATTGCCTGGAGATAAGAGAGACCCCTGAGAGGTGAGAGACACGGCCAGGGCTCAAGAACCTGCCAGAGAGGAGTCCTTAATAAAAAGTGCTCACAGGGGCGCCGGGGCGGCTCAGTCGGTGAGGGGTCTGACCCTCGATCTCAGCTCAGCTCGTGATCTTGCAGTTCGTGAGTTCCGGCCCTGCTTCGGGCTCTACGCTGATGGCGGGGAGCCTGCTGGGGATTCCGCTTTCCTTCTCTCTCCTCCCTCGTTTGTGTTCTTTCTCTCTCTCAAAATAAATAAAGAACCTTAAAATAATAATAATAATAAGTGCTTAAAATTAACCCCATGAACCTTTAAAAACTAACCCTGAGCCCTTTGCTGGAAGTCCAGTCCTGCCACGACCAAGGTGATGAGCAGAATTCCATCTCCTCCCCACCATAAGCTATGACACAGGCAGAGCTTGAAAGGAAAAGAAATTGAAACATGGCCGGGGTGGGTGCTCTCAGAATCAGGTTTTGAACCCTGCCCTGTGGAGCCTGCACTTCCCCTGACTACCCAGAACGGGCTCTTAGCAATGCGCCTGGCTGGCCCATGGGCGCAGAGCACGCTGAAAACACACAGAAAGAGAACTGTATCTGAGTTCTGGACATACAAGTCCACGAGTGTGGTCCTGGAGAAGGTGCTCAACCTCTCTGAGGCCCGTGTTTTCCTCTCTGGTCAAATGGCATCGGCAATCTCTGCCCTATCTGCTCTGAGGCTTGCGGAAGTCAAGCTAGCTGACATAGAGGAACACTTTTTGCCAACTGTAAAGCACTAAACAAACACGAAGCAACGTGGTGGGGGTGTGTCATGTGTCCCGAAGACTTGGGAATTTGGAAAGAGGCAATTTAGCAATTTATCTTCTGTAGCATATGTTGGGGGAAAAATTCTAAACCTAGTTATATTTTAACTGCCTCAAAATATGACCTGATATATGTGTGAAAATGAGGACGCGGCTTCCAAGTGACACAGAACAACTGTTTCAGAAGTTAAATAAAAGTTGAAGCCAGGGCCCCGGGGTGGCTCGGTCCGCTAAGCATCCGACCACAGCTCAGGTCATGATCTTGCGGTTCGTGGGGTTCGGGCCCCGCGACAGGCTCTGTGCTGACAGCTCAGAGCCTGGAGCCTGCTTCAGATTCTATGAATCTCCTCCACTCATCCTCTGTCTCTCAAAATATATAAATGTTAAAAAATTTAAAAAAAAAAAAGTGTCTGACTACAGCTCAGGTCATGATCTTGTGGTTCGTGGGTTTGGGCCCCTTGTCCTGTGTCTCCCTATCTCTCTCTCTCTCTCTCTCAAAAAATAAATACGGAGTAAGGATTCCTCTCACCGAGCCTTGTTATGACATGACAACACAGACACTAACGAGTATCTGAAAACACACACCCACCGTTTCCTTCGGCTGGCACAGCGCATGAAGCTCCTCCAGCCGCTCTCCGGCATAGCCGAAGTCGGCCTGTTTCCAGAATATGTCCTGGGCCGATTCAAGGGTATCTGTCCTGTTTGCAATCACAAACATACCACGATTTTTCTCTTTTTAACTTCTCCGAGCCTTGAGTTTCCTTTCTAAAGGTTAATTTGCACCAAGTTGGCCATTAATTTTTTTGAACTATCATCGTCTTCCTGTAACTCCTCAGCGACATCAAGTTACCAAAATAACTTATTTACAGGCTTGCTTCCATTTACTAAAAACACACCACAGAAATTTATTAAGTTAGGGTCATCTGCAATTGAAGAAAATGAGCTAACTGCTGTATCTTCTTTCCTCCCCTAACCTCGCACGGACTGGAAATACTAATGCTACACTTCACACTCGCCTCCACACGCAAAAGGGAGCCGTCGATTTATCTTCTTAGCGTTTGTCAGGGGAAAACATTTCCTGGTGATCCGTACGGTTTTCCCTCTCTGGTAGAAGAAAAAAGAGAGATCCCCACACAGGGTGGCAAGAAGGAGGGGAGGCAAGTCAACTGAATTCATCACTGTGAAAGCAAACTAATATCTGAAAGAACTACTATCTAAGACCAAAAGAGTCTGGCTGGGAAGTGGGGCGTCAGCACACAATGCAGAGAAGGATGATTTAAAGAGGAGGGGAGGGCGCCTGGGGGACTCAGGTCGGTTAAGTGTCCAGCTCTGGCTCCGGTCATGATCTCGCAGTTTGTGAGTTCGAGCCCTACATGAGGCTCTGTGCCGACAGTGAGGAGCCTGCCTGGGATGCTCTGTCTCCCTCTCCCACTGTCCTTCCCCCACATGCCCTCTTTCTCTCTCTCTCTCTCAAAAACAAATAAACATTAAAAAAGAGAACTTAGAGGGGAGGAGGATTCCACCCAGAAGCTTACCATCCCATGTCCACGTAGGTGCAAAGCGGGTAGTCAAACCTGAACTCTGGCTTGCAGGACTTCTCGTAACCCCAGCAGAAGTTCAGATTCTCTAAGTGTTTCTAGAAGATAAAACACGTGCCTTTAGACTGGTCTCCCTTTTTCGACACGGAGAGACGACTCTAGCTTTTTCCGTGAAGAAAACAAATTTTTATAGAACTTTCACTCTTACAACTTATAATACATATTCATGTAATAAAAATCATTAGAATAAATCCTAAGAGTGGCGCTCTCAAAGTTCTTAACAACCATGGTCTTTAATCACCACTCCCCCAACACCATGTCCGTCTGTGCCCCACCCAAAGTGCAGGCTTGAGTTACATTCCCAAACACCACTTGCATCGGAATTTCCTGAAGTAGCTTAAGGAAACTGCCTTTCTCAGTGAGAGAAGTGATTCTAAAAGCAGTCCCGAAAGAGTCACAGAATGAAATTTCTAGGATCGAAAAACAACCACAGACAAATTAAATGGATTGGCCACTTAACTCATCCAATGAGATGAGCAGAAATGCCACAAGATGCCACAAGATGGGACAGGGCTGCAGCCCTGGGGGGACCCAGCAGCCGCTGTTGGGAGAGAGTGTAGGCCGACCGTCTGCAAGGCTCGGAAGGCTCAGAAACGGTGCTGATCTCATTCCCAGGTGGGCCTGCCCATATGCTTCCTGTGCAAGCTCCATGGGAAAGGAAGTGTCTCACAAGACCCAGCTTTGATCTCCCCGACCTTGTGAGACGTCTTAATGGGCTCCAATTTGAGGCCTTTCCAACGACCTTAAAAGAGAAGGAAGGCCACAGTAACAGTCGTAATTAGGCGGAGACAGAGGCGGAGGCGTGATTAGCGAAATTAAATGCTAAGAGACCTTCTCAGGCACCATTTAAGAAAGAAGAGGTGTGAAATTCTTGGGTTACTTTTAACAGGACCTGCCTGTCCACATAAAATCTAATTTACTTTGCAGAGAATATCGATAGTATCGGCTGCCTGTGTATTTCATTCGCGATTTAGCTTTCAAATTTTATTAGTGATTTCGATATTAAAATTCACTCTCGCGAACGGGATCTCACTTTAACCCAAGGTTAGCCACTTGGCAGCACCAGACGAATGCAAACAAAGTCTTACTGCTACCCTTCAGAATGCAACTGTCAAGTTCGGGTTATAAAACAGAACTAAAACCCTTTTAAAAGTAAGTTAAGAGGAGAAAAAAAACCTCCCAATACCTACCTTAAAAGGACAATGTGAGTCTTTCTTACAGACCGTGGCAACGTGCCTGTTGTTGTGCAAGAAGAAGGGCATGTGTGCCTCGGGCAAGCGGATGCCGGCATAGTGAAACAGAGCCTCCTCAGCCTTGGGAGAAGCCTCCTCCGGGCCACTCAGTGAAACACCATGAGGCAATACTCCAAGAAGCAGCAGCAAGAACATAGCAACCTCCGACCTGGAGATCCAAATGAAAAGGTTTTTGTGAAGGCATATCCTTTAAAGGTTAAAGGGATCAAGCGCTAAATATAATGACCCGAGCTTTGCGACGTCACCGAGCAACGTTCTCTATCTGACAAACCCGTATTATGCGCCGGGCACCGCGTCGGGAGCCGCCACGTACACAGGGGTGAACACAACAAGGAAGGCGCCTGCTCTGTTGGAGGAGGAGACATATAAGCTTTTTCAGGCTCTTTCAGTAGACAGTCAGATAGTGAATATTTCTGGTTTGGGAGCTCATACGATCTCTGCGGCGCGACTCAACGGTACCTTTGCCACGAAAGAACCCACAGCCCATGCTACAGAATGGAAGCGGCTGTGTTCTAATACAACTTTATTTCCGAAAACGGGAGGAAGGACTCGGTGGGACCCCAGGCACATATTACTGATGCCACAAATAAAGCAGGTAATATGACAGACAACATAGCACGGTGGTTGAGAATACGGACTTTGAGACCAGACCACTTGGGTCTGAATCCAGCTACAGTTTCCGGGCTGTAGGATCTTGAGGTATTTAGCCTCTCTGTGCTTCGGCTTTTCCAACTGCAAAATGGAAATAATAATAAACCTTCCGCATAGGGCGGTCGTGACTCAAATATTGGTGAAATGTTTAGATGTACCTGGCACATTAAATGCCATACAGGTGCTTTATGAAGTAAATGTTTAAAGTCACGTGCGATGCAGGGGGAAGGAAGAGGTTGCTAAATAATAGTTGAGCTTAGATCTGAATTTTGAGGATCAGGGAAATCACGCCAGGGAGAGAAAAGAAAAGAAAATGCAATAGCTCTGAGCATATGTGTATCTGCTGAATAAAAACTAAAATCACGGGGCGCCTGGGTGGCTCACACGGTTGAGTGTTCTGACTCTTGGTTTCAGCTCAGGTCATGATCCCAGGATCGAGAGAGTGAGCCCCGCATGGAGCTCCACACTGAGCATGGAGCCTGCTTAAGATTTTCTCTCTCTTCCTCTGCTCCTCTATTCCTCTCACACTCTCTCTCTAAACTTAAAAAACAACAACTGATAATCACAATCGCATATGGGTTCATACAAGGTGCCAGGTCCTATTCAAAGCACCAAGGATGCAGCAATGCAGATGGGGTCTAAAACTCCCGACCGTGCGAAGCTTGCGTTCTAGAGGGTGTGATAACGATCTATGATAATAGAAACTACGACTTAGAAATCTCCAGGAGAGAAACCCAGGCAGTCTGTCTTCGAGACTGTGCCACGACTCTGTCCCCGTCTTGTGTCAGCAAGATGAAAAGAGACGATAACCATCATGGGAACCTACTGCATGTCTAACTCACCCCATGAGGATTAAATCTCATGGACTAGAATTCTCCTATGTATCCAGACCATAACTGTATCATTTTTTGTTCACTTTAGTGGTATATTTTGCTCTATGAAAAAAAAAAAGTGTTCTTCCCACCAAAGCCAGGGCCGTATTACACATTAACTGCTCCCCAGCAAGACCCACAAGTCCCCAGGGCATGTTGGAAAACCCAGCTTTCAGAATCAGCCTTCATGAACCTTGGGTGACAAAGATGGGGCCTTGAGAAACAAACTTCTATGTTCAATCCAGCTGCCAATTCCAAGGCCAAGGCTTCATAACAAAGAGTGTGGACACTGAAAAGGAAGCCTCTTCCCCTCCGGAGGGGTAAATACAGTGGCTTCTTTCGTAGCTCTGAAGAATATATTGTCACCTGTTGTAAAGTGACCTGAATTAATACTTTTAGTTCCGACTTTCATTCGACGGTGACTTGACAACAATTTTACAAAATTTAAAAATACATATTAATAGTAACAGTGTACTTATCAGGGAAATAGTGACCTATTTAATTCTCAGAACCACACAGAAGCTTTTGCGAGGCTTCAGGTATCTGAAACTTGGCAGACATGAAACTTATTACCTTAAAAGGATACAAAACGTAGACTTTATCATTCAGGTGCCATTTTAGATTCAAGGAAATATTAAGAGAGAAAACAATGGAATGGGATAACCTCTAGGTCAAAGGTCTAGCATTTGGCGAGACATTCAGTAAGCAAAGGGCTGACTGACTCTTAGTAAGTTTTCTTTTCCCTAATGAACACCATGCTGCTAAAAGCTAAGTCACAGGTACCATCCTCAACACTGTGACTTAAACCAGATCCTAAAGGTAAGCAGGCTACAGCCTGCTTTATACAGTCATCAACTAGTACAGGCCAAAGGGACACTCTGTAGACAAAACACCTCCAAGAGGCAAACAATGTTCCTGGTTCTGACCTTAATATCCTGCGCACTGAATCACACTGCTACTTGAACCTTAACTATTTACTACTCTGGGCCTTACCTTTTGAAAGGCAAAATGGCCTATTTTTTTGACTCATCCTTTCCAGGGATGAAGTCACTGTTATGACTAAGTCCTCAGCTTCCGGGGTTCAACTCCGCAGTCCTTGAGTGAGCTCTACCCAAAACTAAACCCTCTGATCCATGCAGAAGGGGTAACTTCAGTCACTGGAAAAATCTGGTCTCAGACCAGAAACCAGGCTTTTGCAAAGGGCACGTACCCACTTGCAGACGCTAGAAGCCAGTGGCTGCTGGAGCATGAAAGCACAACCCCGGGGCCTGGCAGGAAGCCTGGCAGGGAGCGCTGTCAGGAGTGCAAGGCCCCCCACAGGAATGGGTGCCGGTGCTGCACGTCTCCAGCAAACGGAAGCTTCAGCGCGGCGCTACTTTCCTCCAGCACAATGCAACTGGCTCCCTCCTCTTCGGTATTCCTGGGCCGATTTCCTCAGGCCTAAAAGGTGGAGGAAGAGGAAGGGAAAAAAAAAAAAAAAAGGAAGAGCATGAAAGATGGTAAGAGGATAAAGCCCGAGGCTGATCTAACCACAGTGGGTGAGCGCTTGGGAAGTCTAAATTAAAAGTCAGTGGACAAATCAAACGTTGAACGCATGTGAAACTCGCATGGACTTCTAAACGGCTCACCCCACACTGGGGCCACAGGTCTCACGGTCGGTACAGGCAGGGGGTCAGAAAGGGCTCGGCTGCCTGAGAGGCCGAGGGGAGGTCCACCGGCTGGGTGCGAGAACGGAAAGCAGGGCGGCAGCGGGGTCGGGGTCCAGCACGCTTCCGCAGCCAACCCGCCGCGCTCCGGATCTGCACCCTAGGCGCCGGCGGGGCCACCTCCCAGACGCGGAGATCTCCGCAAGTCGCCCGCCACCCAGCACTGCACCCCCGCTCCACCCGGTCCCCAGCGTGTCTGGGAGGGGCCCGGGGAAGCGGCTTCGCCTCGGGTCTGGAACACCGACCACGGGGCGCGGGCGGGGAAGAAGGGCATCCTTCCCGGTGGCCGCCGGGCTCCCGGGAGCTCCGCGCGCCGCCGCAGGCACGGTGAAGGGGCCGAGCGCCCGCCTCTCCGGCCCGCAGGCAGGGAAGGCGCGGCGGTGTCCGCGGAGAAGCTGCAGCCCGCGGCGAAGGTGCGCCGGGAGCCGCGGAGGGAGAGGCGCGCGCAGCACGGTCGCCGCGGGAGGGCGGAGGGTGGGGGCTCCGCGGACCGCCGAGCGGGTCCCACCTGGATTCGGAGGGGCCAGGACTGCGGAGGGGGTCCCACCTGGATTCGGAGGGGCCAGGACTGCGGAGGAGGAGGAGACAGCCGCCGCTCGGGAGCACGGAGTCGTCATAACCGGCTACTGCGGCTCACCGGAAACCTCGGGCGCCGGAGCCGGGCCAGGGGGCGCCAGGGAGCCGCCGGGACAGCGAGGCGACCGGCGCCGGGAGGCGGGCCCGAGCCCCGCCGAGGGGCATGGGCAGGAGCCGGGGCTGGGCGCGCGCCGCGGGTTACGGGGCGCCAGCGGGGGCGGAGACACGGCTGCGCCGCGCCGCCCCGCCCTTCGGGGCGGAGACAGAGAGCCTCTGGGCCGGCCCCCCGAGCTGAGCTGGAGAACGGAGCCGAGTCTCGCAGCTGGACTGGCCCTTTTGCGGGAAGGCGATAAGGCGCTGAGAGCACACAGGACACCCGACTCTCCTCGTCTTCATTCCGATTGCGTCTTCCTGACGCGGTTGGCTTCATTAGAGAAGTTGCCGCCTTCGCTTTCTAGTTTGAGCGCGAACGTAGTAGGCAGCACCTTCTAGTGGCGGGATTCCAGGATACTTGCTTCTCTCCGTGCTTGGGGGACCCTCGCCAAGTTCAAATGCTGTTCTGCGGGGCTGCAGCTTTGTCCTTAGATTATTGTATAATTATTTGAGTTCCTTTATAATTATATTGATTATTTTATCATAATTATTTGGATGCCCATCTTCCACCCTGTCTTCAATCTGGACACCCTAGTATGCTAGTATGCTATCTCGTATAGCATAGTCGAGTTGATCATTACTGATTCAACTTGAACTGATTAACTGAAGGCTGATACCATCAAAATAAACTTAACGCTCAGACACATAGAGTCACCACTATTCGTATGATCTTAAAAACAAGTTTGTTTTCAAAGGCTTGCATGCTTTTCAAATACTTTTTGAAGATACTGTTATGAGAAGTATTACAAATTCCACGAGTAATCTGCTAAATAAGGAATGTTATCTGGACTTTTCCCCAAATAACAACACCGGGAAAACACATAGGGTATTGACATGTGTCAGGCATAATTCTAAAGCACTTTACAGTGTCAAGTCATTTACTCTTCATGTAAAAGACTGCCTTTAAAGGAGCTATTGCTCTATAATTTCATACTTTGCCCACCCCATACCAATAAAAGCAGTAATTTGTAAAAGTGCTTTCTAAGCTTACTTGTCACCATCCCATTTTTGTCAGTACGGAAAATGTAGCTTTCCTGTTAGCTGATTCAAAATGAATTGTAGTCATTTAAAATAATTTTTGTCACTAAGCCATGTGACATGTATTTACATTTATTATGTATATTTTAAACAATACCTGAGAAAAGTTTCTAAAAATAGGTTCATCTCATTGCAAGGACATACAAACCAATTAAATTGGTGTGACATACACATGGTACTAGTTTAAATGGCTAAATATTAAGTTGTGGTCACTCAGGCTCAGAGGAAACAAGATACAATATAGCTTTAAGATCAGGAGATTGATTCTAACATACTGCAGCAGCTACTTGTAAAAGAGAATTTCTACCCAAAATACTGATCTTAAAATTTAATTTTAAACTTTAAGTGAACATTAAAATAAACTCAAATGTCCATTTCTGTTGGACGATTGTGGTATATCCACACAAGATAGAACTCTGCAGGTGTAAAAAAAAAAAAAAGAAATGAGAAATATCTTTATACACTGCAGGGTGTATTGAGTGGGGGAAAAGATGTGTAATATGCTATTATTTATCTAGGAAAGGGGATATATATGTTATTTTGCAAATAGAATAACATTTAAAATGTTTATAGGGAATATGGGTTTAGGGACAAAGAAAATAACTTCCCTAGATGTACATTATATAGAAGTGGCTTTAGAATCATGTGACTATTTTACATTATGAAACAAATTAACGTTTAAAAAGTAATCCTTTAAAATTGCAAGTAAAATGAAATTAAATGAATTTAAACCCTGTCCAGCTGTGGTGTAGTCCACAAGAAAGGAACTATCTCAAGTGACTTTGAAACGTAGTACATCCTGGGGGATGAGCCGTCAGGATTAAATGAAGTTTAAAATCATAAACTGTTTTCAGGAACCAAATTGTTGGTGGGAATATTGGTTGGGGTAAACCAAATAGGAATAATTAAGACAGTATCTTGGTAGGTGAAGTTTTTGACATGTGGTATAGATGTAAGCCTGATAAGGTTATATAAAAATCCCATAGTTATGAATTTGGAGGTAATAATATAAATTAACATACTTTATCATTAAAAACAAATCTCTCCTCCATCATCCACTGAAAAGGCCTAGAACAACTAACCCTAACAACTAACAAGAAGCACCTGTTATGCCCAGATTGTGATCTCTGCAAACCACTTCTCATTAAAAGGTACATGGGTTCCAAAGAAAAATGGATCATCTTCGATTTGGGGCAGGAAATGTACAAGAAGCAGCTGAAAGATCTACATGAGGCAGGGAAGTAATTAAACTTTATGAGGGCCATAGCAAAAGGACTCAAGAACCAATTTTAAAAGGCTCCCTCTGGCCAAAGATGGAAGAATTTAAACCATCAATAAAGCTAACTGTAATGGATTAAACCATATATATTATACTCTAAAAGATCCAACCACCCAGCCAAATACATAAGCCAAAACCTCACTGTTCATCTCTGACGGCAAAAGGGAACCAACTCGTAATGTGAAAACTGGTAAATAAGTAAACAAATCAAACATTTATCCCACCTTTCCTGTATGAGTCACGCATGATGCACGTAACCAAATGGTTGATGAGGTACTTTTTATGGAAACATTCCATACTTAACTATGATCATCAAATGTCTGAAATTTGCTTCCAAGTAGTGTGGATTGAGATGAAGCACATGTGAACTATAAATGAAACCTTTACAATGGGCCACGAACTGCTGAACACTGTTCGAGCGTATGTTAATGAGTATATGAGTATTCATCATCTGTTCTCACAAGTTTGAAATTTTATATAATTTTCATAGTGCATCACAATTTTATTAAATATGTGTTAAGCTCGCTACACATAGTGACCTTCGGATAGCTCAAGATGCCGAAGTATCAGAATACAGCGGTTTGGGTCTTGATATATCCAGCTGCTTAAACTGTAATTTAAAGGTTGAAGTTGTAAGTGAAGAAATTTTGACAAAAGTTGATCTTATGCTAGTGATCTATGTGCTTATGGTTTTACAGAAAAGGACCGAGACAAGCACCCCTGCAGTTAATGGTTGAGAGCATGCTCTCTGGAGCCAAACGGTACCGACGACAACCCCATCATTGCCACTTACTTGCCATATGACCTTGGCAAGTAAACCATTCTTCACTTGTAAAATGGAAATGGTGATGGTAGTGACTTTAAAGGCTGAAGACAGAGTGCAGGTACAATCCCTTTTTCAAAACCCATGGGGCCATATGTGTTCCTGATGTGTTTTGTAAAGAATGGGGTGTGCAGTTGACTACTTAACACCTTCAATGTGCCCGGGGTTAACACCCCATCATCTCACCCAGAAAATGTATGCTTACTCACACTGAATGAGACAAAGCCTCTAAACAGCCCCATGTCAGTAAAGTCAGGCTCTATCACCAAAGCAGATCTGATAGTAAACTTATAAAAAAATACCAATTAGTTTTCAGAGCTTTCTAGACTTCAAAACAGTGAATAAGGGATGATGATCCTTTTTCTGTTAATTCTTTCCACAGTAACAAAGTAACCACTGTATTTCCTATAATCAACATGACTGCAGATCTTTGAACAATATGTATTTTTAAAAATAAAGACTGTAATTTCAGGAGACAAATGGGCATGGCATTGTATAAAAGTGCAAGGACCACCTCTGTCCGTCACTTCATGTAAAAGCAACAAGAGAGCTCAGTATTAAGCAAACGGCAACACCTCTTAATACCCCTTGCTTAGTGTTATTTGAAGTTTCTAAAAGTAAATTTAGCTTACTTAGGAGCAGGGCAGAACGGGGAATAAATTCTAGATAGCACTAAGAGCAAATTCTCTGTGCCACAATCGTGGGCCACTGAAGCATTTTGGGTTTTTTATTTGTTTTGAGAAGTATTTAGTATTTAGAAGAAAAAAAAAACAATTTCCATTCTATCTTATTAAGGGATCTTGATTTGCTAAAGGTAAGATGGATAGATGTTAGGGCAAAAGCTTGTTAAGTATTTCTAAGCATCCAAGTTGCAGAATTCAGTAGTACAAACAGTATGAACTCAGGGTGACTTATGAAGAGAGGACAACTTATTTTATCGATTATTATTTCAATATGTAACTGTTACAAATCCTTTAGAAGAATATCCTGACAGTTTGATTTTTAAAACACAAATCATCCTTAGAGCAAATAAATTCTCAGAATTGTTTTCCAAAACCCTATCTTCATTAGAAAAACTATCCTTAATAACATTCTTCATAATGTAACTTGTAGAAAATTTGGGCTTATCCTCATTTTAAAATATGAATTCTAGGAGTACCTAGGTGGCTCCGTTAAATATCTGACTCTTGGTTTTGCCTCAAGTTATGATCTCCTGGTTCATGAGTTCGAGCCCCAAGTCAGCTCCAGGCTGACAGCCCTGAACCTGTTTGGGATATTCTGCCTCCCTCTCTCTACCCCTCCCCGACTCACTCTCTCTCAAAATACATAAAAATAAACTTAAAAAAATTCATCCATGACGTGCCTGGGTGGCTCAGTTGGTTAAGCGGCTGACTTCAGCTCAGGTCATGATCTCACGGTCTGTGAGTTCGAGCCCCGTGTCAGGCTCTGTGCTGACAGCTCAGAGCCTGGAGCCTGCTTCAGATTCTCTATTTCCTTCTCTCTCTGCCCTTCCCTGCTCACGCTCTGTCTCTCTCTCAAAAATAAATATAAATGTTAAAAAAAAATAAATTAAAAAAAATGAACGCCAAAGTTATACATGTTATATTATCTTCATAAAACAATACTATCTTCAGTCATTGGTATGGGCCAGTCTAAATTAACAGTGGAATACATTATTAATATTTTTACATCTTTATTAAAATCAGATCCATGCTAATGTACATTATCTTTCATTTAGAATTAAAATATGTCAATCTGTAGTTTAAATCATACTTTTAGCCCTTTAAAAGTATGTAATTAAAGTTATCTTGTAAAACTAAATGAAATAGGGGAGATTGGATATTTAAAGGAAAATAAAAAATTATGATACACTAGAAAAAAATGTATATACACCAAACAGGAAAACAAGATAAAGGTATCTATAGTCCCTTTCTCTTTTTCTTCTGGATATTTTCTAAATGCTACAAATCATACACTTTTAATACACATCTGAATAAAATTTTCAATTTAGCAATCACATGCCAATTGAGGGATCATGAGGAAAAAAAATTTCACTTATTAACTCTAAAAACTCATGTCTCCCAGGTCAGAAGTTATCCATACTTAGAATATATTCAATCATAATACAGATATATTCGGTACATTCCCATATGCTCAAGAGTTTACAACTGGAACTTCTCAAAAAGAAGCAATGAGGGGCGCCTGGGTGGCTCAGTTGGTTAAACGGCCGACTTCGGCTTAGGTCATGATCTCACGGTCTGTGAGTTTGAGCTCCCCGTTGGGCTCTGTGCTGAGAGCCTGGAGCCTGCTTCAGATTCTGTATCTCCCTCTCTCTCTGCCCTTCCCCTACTCATACTCTGTCTCTATGTCTCTCAAAAATAAATAAACGTTAAAAAAAAATTAAGAAAAATAAAAGCAGCAATGAAAAATAAAGAAGTGGTAATCTCGATTTACCTTCTCAAGAGTTGGGAAAACACCTAGTCTGTGTTCAGTTGTCTATATATCAACAAGGTTCGCACCTCTTCTACTCTTTTTTCGTGTTTTTGAAATTGTTATCATCTGTAGTTCTTTTCTTTCAAGAATAGAAACATCCGATTGCGAACTATTTTCTTAACATTAAAATATACACATTACTAGAATATGGGGAGAGAAGTTTTAATGACAAACGGCAAAATATAGCAACCAATATTCAATACGTATTCTGCCACTTAGTAGAGTTTTTCAAGAAACGTATTCGCTCCACCTTCTCAACTTACAAACGTACTGAGAGATCTAAGTGTATAACAAAATCTGTATGAATACCCATTATTAATTTTTGAATAAAGAACAATGGTAATATATAGCAAAAGCTTTAAATAATCATTTTTGAGTTAAATAAATTGAAAACACTTTTAAAATTTTAAGTTGAATTGATTTTATTAATATTAATAAGAATTAAGAAAAGAGAATGTTTAATATTTTGAAACTGAAAGGTATAGCTTTTATTTCAATCTTTTCTCTACAACTGAAGACTTTATTTTCTCACTAATGGATATTTTAAAAGAATAATTTCATAATTCCTAAGCTTCTAATTTCAAATGCTTGGCAGAATTCTGCAAGTTAAGTTACCTTTATTTTCTAATTCTGTAGTTTTTATTGCTATCAGTCTTGCCATTGCTTGTCAGCCCTGAATATTTAAATTAAAAAAAAAAAAAGTCCAAGCTGACAAAAAGCTATTACACTGCTTTTTACCACTAATATATAGAAAATTAATTTTATGAGTTTGGTTCACATTGAAAGAATCTATATTAGTGCTACAAATCAGAGATCCGTGACAGAAACATTGTCTGGAATACAAAAAGAACGAAAATGAGGTCTTTTGAATTGCCCTGAAAGGCATTCCAAATTCTTCAACATGGCTTACTTGTAGCTATGCTCCAAAGTTCTAGTGTTTAAAATTAAACTAAAAATTAAATGCGAGTTTTTATTTCCAAGTAAAGGCAGCTAAATGACTTGCAGTAATAAAATGTATCAAAATATTTCACAAATCTAAAACACAGCCTGGTTAACTTTTAAAAACAAAATGACATTGGGAAGAAAGCATAGCTATTTTTTAAAACTTTTCCACAGTATTTTTGTGTTTAAGTTTTGAGAAAAAATAAAATGATAAATTACATAGAATTGCAAAATGCCAAATTTAAATTAGCTCCTGTAACTTCTCTATTTTTTATGAACATTCTGTAATATCAAAACATTGATTTTTAATGTCCCAAAATATGACGCTTTACAAAAGGTGAGCAATTAATTTTTAAGAGAAAATTATGTTATTATTTTTCACTTATGATTCATTTTATAGGGTAGTAGAACAATACTTCAAAATCAGTTAAATGTCGCTGATACCATCAGGAAATCATTGTAAGTAAAATTTTTCCACTATCCAATCCCGCCTGTACAACTAACTGAATAGTTACAGCTTTTACCAGAGAGGTAAAACTTGTACAGACTTAATTATAGAATCTGGGTAAAATCATTTCACAGGCCACAAAAATTTTAAAGATTAAATCGTTCACCCTTTAAACTTCACACAGTGTCAGCATGACTTCTACTTAAAAAAAAATTTGCTCAAAATTTTGTAATTGCTCAAAGCTTAGTCTTTTTTTTACTAGAAGACTTAATGTCCATTTTCATTACGTAGTAATTAGGTATGTTGAGTTGTGAAAGATTTCGAAGTTTTAGTATGTTAACATCACTCTTTAAATGTCCTTAATATATACAAACACATATAAATTAGAGACACAATTAATTATATATTTACAATACCACATATGAACACCATTCTCTCTCCCTAGCCATACTTCTATGAGGAAAAGTAGTTAATCTCTGTGCTTTCAAGACCAAAAAAAAAAAAAAAAAAGATGCTTTAAAAAATAAATCTTTAAAGAATAGTTTCAAAAATAAAGTTCAAATATTGCACAAAATAATTTAACTGCAAATATTACCATATACTAGAAAACAATTTTTTTCAGTTTTTGACCTCTACAGTAAATTCCGCTCTCTAATTCTATAAAAGAATTTATTGGAAGTCTACATTTAGATATTAAATGTTTACATTCAGTTTGATGGGAATGTAATTTTCAGAAGTTAACTGAGTCTTTGTCTTAAAAGTTCATCTATTTGAGTCTTATACATATTTTTTACATCTTCAAGATCTAATCGAAGTTCTTCTGCCTCTTCTGCTTTCTCTCCATACATCTGCAGAATAGTGTTGTATCTCTGATCCAAATCCTACAAAAAATATGTGTTCACAATTTTTAAAATAACTTTATAAAACATCTTTAATATTATAGTTTTATTATTCGAGTCACCAGTTCACCAGTAAATATATTACAATCTAAATAAAAGTATATACTCATCTCTTATAAAAATTAAACTGATATACTGCAATCTAATGGAATATATAGCAAGTAAAGGAATTAAGAAAAAAGAAAAAAAAAAATCCCAAGCCAAATGGCTACCGATTTTGCCTTATATGTCTGCTATTCTATAATTCTCCCGTACATCGCTTCTCGGCTTTTTGGCTAAGATCGAGTGTATAATTCTCCCATACAAAGGCTTATATTAATCTGTCTTTTCTCCCATTAACACACATGTGATCAAATTTTAGTCTTTCTGATTCATTGTGGTTTAAATATTACCTGGCATTTACCCCACAAAAAAAGCTGAAAGAAAATATATTCTCATATATGGCTTAACAGTGACTCCTAATGCCAAATATGCAAATTGTAATGATACGTATAACATCAACAAACAAAATACTGGTAAGATCTTGTAAAAGAACTATATTTTAAACGATGCTTGGTCAAATAATTTCTAGTTATTTTCCTCTATTAGGGCTACACATGATTATGAAAAATACTTTGTGTAATATGACAAGCAATAAGATTCTTTAAACTTCTTTATTGAAATATTAATACAAGTTTTTAAAGAAATCATTAACTTACACTTATGCATTTCATAGAAATTAAAATTATGAGATTTAGTACAACTGGATAAAAATATTTTGGACTTATTCCTAAGTGAAGAATACTTACTCTTAGCTGAGTTCGAAGTTTGGGTATCTCCTTCACTTTCTCTTCAAGTTCATCATTTTGATTTGTTAATTTAACTAGCTCTTCAGCCATTATTGAGCGTGTTTTTTCGAGATTGCCAATTTCTAGCTGAGAAACATTACCAGAAACTAATTTAAATAAATATATATCTTGTCTAATAGTCCCACTAATATAAACATATTCAATATTACATGTATCAACATGTAACCATGAGCTAACTCTTTCTGAAGGAAATGGTGGCAAAAATAAGGCTTTCTGCTTTCCTCAGAGGTAACCACTCATAGGGCTTACTATGAAAGAACGAGAAAGAACTAAAGAAAATCCAATCATCTGTTTGAAATATGTATTTTTCTCTAGAAAAAGAGCATGTATTTCAGTTATTCTCAATTACTACAGAAACGCAGAGAAATAAAAACATACTTTAACGTAGCCTCAGCTGTGCAGGCCATACTGATGGAAATCCCTCATCGCTACCAAAGAAGTTACTATGGGCCCTCAAGCATGACACACTGGGCTACCCAAACATAACAGGTATTAAAATTATTCTGATTTTTTTTCCCAATTCAAAGACTTCTTTAATGGAGTAATATTTTCAACTAACTAAAAGTACATAATGAGAATAAAAGAGGAAAGATTTACTTCTGAGTGTATCGAGCTTAACACTGAAATTAGGCACATCTCTCACCGCATTAAGTTCTTAAAGAGCAAGATCAGATGGGAGGGTGCTCCTTCCCTACTCATGATGTCTGCTTTCCCGTGCGGGATGTTAGAGTTCTCCTCTCGCTCATATTCTCTACTCCTGTCTCACAAGGGGGAGCGATTAACCTAAATAGTAAATTTGGGAAGAATAAAATGATGATGTTCAGATGAGCGACTTCCCTTTTTTTAACGTTTGGGAAAAGGTGCCTGCAAGGAGCTCGCGGCTCTCCTAGAGGCTTCCAAGTCTTCCCTGGAGCGAGCTCCAGCACGCGGGGAGGCCCGCTGCGGCCCAGCACTGGCGGTGCTGCAGGGAGCAGAGGAGCCTCCCCAATTCCGGAGGCAGCTAGCAGGCGCGTCTGGCTCTCATCCTTGGCTACTTTCTCCAGTCTATATCACTGATCTGTGGGATACGTTTTAAACTTCATAGCGACCATTTCACTTTATTTCTCAATTTGCTCAGAAATGAGGTGGAAGCGAAGGGTGCTACTTATTGGGCCCCCAAATTTTATTTACTTCGGTAGCACATTTAATGTTCCCGATACCTGTAAATGAGTAATTTCTCCTTCCCTGAGCTTGAGCTGAGACTGCAGATTTTCAATAATGCTGGATCCTGCTCCCATTCTTACAGCGTCGTAAAGATTGCTTCCATTTGCTGACACAGACATTGGTCCAAATGAGTGATCATGAGGCTCATCCTGTATTAAACAAACCATATACAGTTATTCAGTTATTACAGACTGAGTTCCAACATAAGGTTCAAACAAAATGATTCTGTTAATTCTTGCTTTAAAATGTCTGTAACTTTCTCAAAGGCAGAAAATCATCTACAGTTCCTCAGTCCAATGAGCACTCCTGCAAGAATACTCAGATTACTTGCCTAAGGGATTTTGATAGTCAAAATGCTGCCTGTGTATTTCCTTTACCATCATTCAGTTTATTTTTTTAAGTTGTATTTATTTTGAGAGGCGGGGGGGGGGGGGAGGGAGGCAGAGAGAGAGAGAGAGACAGACAAAGAAAGCTGGAGGACAGACAGAGAATTCAAGGAAGCTCCGCACTGTCAGTAAGGAGCTCACATGGGGCTCGAACCCACTAACTGTGAGATCATTACTTGAGCCAAAACCAACAGACACTTAACCGACTGAGCCACCCAGGTGCCCCACCATCATTCAGTTTAACAACTAGGCACATGTAAGAAATAAAATACCACCTGAGACGGAAAAGATGTCTGCAGCCCTGCCATATCAACTCCACTTATTGAACTTGATCGTGACACTGTGGGAGTGCTAGAAACAGAAAATGGCTTCCGTTCCTTAGGGAGTAAAAAAAAAAATTCAGATCACATTAAAGACTAAAATGGTAAATAAAAAAAAGTAAAAACTTTTCTACGATAAATGACAACAAAGGCTCATTCTAATTTCCTCATAAAATGTCAAAGATAGGGTATGTGAAGTCTTAGTAAAGGCACAATACTTAGAAATTTAAAAACTGTAGACAGACTTGATCAAATCATCTCAGGACTCATTTATATTACAACCTGCTTTATTTTTAATGGAATGAGAATGTTTTTGTTCTAGCAAGTTTATGAACTAACTTCTTCATATGATTATACATTACATATATAATATAACCACCAATTAAACCTAATTCTTTAGAATAAGATTACTGATGAGTTTTACAAATCACAAATTTTCTGGCTTATCCATTCTATTTTTTTTTTAATGTTTATTTATTTATTTTGAGAGAGAAAGAGAGAGAGAGAGAGAGAGTACAAACAGGGAAGGGGCAGAGAGAGAGGGACAGTAAGAATCCCAAGCAGGCTCTCTATTGTCAGCACCGAGGCCATTGCAAGGCTCAAACTCATGACTGGTAAGATCATGACTGGAGCTCAAATCAGGAGTCAGTTACTCAACTGACTGAGTCACCCAGGTGCTCCGCTTTTTATTTTTAATATGTATTTTTAAAATTCCAAATAAATTCAAAAGGTAATTTCCATGCACATATAGGTAGTTTTAACATACCATGCTATCAAGTATAGTCCAATCCCATATAGGAAACTCATTTAACAAAAATTACCTTCATTAAAAAAAAAAAATTACCTTCATTAACCAGAAATAAAGAGAATAAACTAGTTTTATTCCCAAGGTGCCCAGAGGCCAAATGAAGTGCATTAGTTTCAGTGAGAGACCACAAAATTCATTTAAAAATGGGCAAGAGGTTCTGTAATTCAAATCCTACAAATCACAGATCTCTTTGGATAAACTCAAATACTTTGGATTCACCATGACAGACTATAACATTAGAATTCAGCACTCTACTGAAGTTAGACATAAGAAATGGTATGTATAAAGAATAGCTAAAATTATGTAACAATGATTAATAACAATAGCTATTAACTGGTTACACCAAAAACAAAACGAAAAAACAAAATTCAATACCTTTTCTTTCACTGCTTCTTGGGTGAAAATTGCTTTCTTCCTTTCTTGTTCAACTTTCATTTTCTCCATTTCCAACTGACTATTCAATAGTGTCTAATGGAGAATGATACAGTTAGGTAATTTCTGTGACGCTAAATCATCATTGTAAATCAATTTTAAAGTCAGGAACATAAAGTATACATTCCCCTTTGTTCTACTACTAAAGATCAAGTTTCAAAAGTAGTCACATCGCCCATTTCATCCTGGCATCTCATTAGTTCACTGCCATCCCCAACCATTCCTGGGTGGGAGCCCTAGAGGTAAGCAGACACTGGTACATACCTTTTCTTTCCTTGTCTCTTCGAGTGTTCTTACATATTCATCTTTTAGGTTTTCTAATTCAACCTGGTACCTAGTAAGCCAGAGAGAATTAAACGAGAGAGGATAGTACAGAGTCTTGAAAACTCACTACTGTATTAACTCTCTAATAGGCATTTCTATGACCAGCTTGACTTTCCAACCATATTTTCCCGATGATGTGGATTTTACACTCAGAAGCCAAGCTACTACTTTTGTGCATTTTATTCTGCTGCTGCTCTATTTTAGGATTTAATTTAAAAAGAGATTTTCTAAAAAGGATTTTGAATACCACCATTCTATACCAGGGTCAGATTCTACAAAAGCTTGTTAGGGAGGTATTTGAAAATGTTTATAGAGGTTCAGGTGTTTTATTTAAATCATTTCTACTTCACCATTTTTTTAAATTAAAATTTCTAAGGAAGAAAGAGAGTAAAACCACACTAATAACAGCCTTAATAAAAATGCAGAGAAATGCCTTTTATAGCTCATGTTTCCAAAGAAGTCGGATATTTATTTAGGAAGATTGGAACACTGCTAAGGCCCTTGTAAAATATAAAACTATAAAAATAACTCTAATGAGTGGTCTCCAAACTATTCTGTAGTTACACATTCCTTTAAAAAACCTGATTAATGAATCCTTTCCCTAGAAAACGCAAATACATACAAACCATGCCACACAATTTCATGAACCTACGTACAGTTCAGTGAATCCCAAACCCACCTTGCTATAATATTCTATTACTAATGATCCTGACTTTAAACACTTCAACACTTTTTTTTAATGTACTTTAAAATGTCACAAAACTACCAAGAATAACACTCAAGAAACATGCTCACCTACTATTTTCATCCTCCAGTTTTCTTAGCTTATTTTTCTCTGATTCTAGCTGGGCCTGAAATCTACTGTTTTCCTGCCTTAAGAGAGAATTCTGTGACTCCATAGAGGACATTTGAATTTTGTTGGCAAGGAGTTCCTCCGTAGCTGCACGTTCTCTTTCGACTGCTGCCGCCAACAGGGTCTGGGACTCACCTGATTGAAGGATAAAAAAGAAAAACCACATATAACCGAGAGGCCAAAAATCTCTAGATTCTGACTTCAAACAGTTAATGATTCAAGTAGCCATACTTAAATCTGCCTATTGCCAAAAGCAGGACTGCCTCCAAGAGACACTTAACTTATATCAGCTTTATTATTTTTTCCCAAAATATTTTAATTTGTATGTGGAGTCACAGAGATCAACAAATGGTGCTAGAGCAATGGGATCAAAAGGAAAAAAAGAAACGGGCGAAAAGGAAAAAAGGAACCTCAAACTAAACTTCTACCGTATAAGAAAATTAACTCAAAATGGATCATGAACTTAAGTGTGAAACCAAACTGTAAAACGCTTAGGAAAAAAACACAGGAGAAATCTTCAGCATCTGGAGATGGGCAAAGAGTATTTATGTTAGACACCAAAAGCAGAGTCATAAAAAGAAAATCAGATAAACTGGACACCTTCAAAATTTTAAACTTTTGCTTTATGAACAGGATAAAAAGACAAGTTACAGACGTGGAGGGGAAAAAACGCAAACCACATTATCTAAGTCTGGTGTCTAGAATATATAAAAAAGTCCTAAAACTCAATAGTGAAAATAAAGACAATCCAATTAGAAAATGGGCAAGACATGAAAAGTCATTTCACTGAAGAGGACACAGAAATGAAAAGTAAGCACATGAAATGATATTCAACATTAGTCATTAGGGAAAGGAAAACGAAAATCGCAGTCAGCTATCACTACACACCTGTCTGAACGACTATAGAAAAAACGGGCAATACGGCATCCTTGCTGGCAGGGACGTGGGGCGACTAGATTCCTGTCATACCTACAGCTGCTCTGGAAAAACAGTTTGGCATTTAAAAAAAAAAAAAAATCAAACATACAGCTACCCACCCAACCCAGTTTAGCCAGCGAAATGAAAACATGTTCACACTAAATTCTGGACAAGAATTTTCACAAGAGCTTTATTCGTGTGAAAAGATCTAGAATGAGCCCCGATATCCTTTATTAGGAAGATGATTAAAGAAAATGTGCTATGCACATACCATGATATGTACACATATCACAAACACAGGGAGCAATGAAAAGACTAAGTCACTGATACACAAAGTAACTTAAATGAACTCCCGGGGAAAGAAAAAAAAGCCAATCCCAAATTGTCACATAGTATGTAATTCTATTCATATAACATTTGAAATCCCAGAATTTTAGATGGAGGACAGATTAGTGATTGCCAAGATTTGGGACAAGAAAGAAAGGCCGCGAGGGTGGCAAAGTGAGGTTCTAAAAGGGCAACGTCGAGGATCTTTGTGGTGCTAGAACTGTTGAACGTCTTGAGGGCAGAGACGGGTACAGCGACCCAGGCGGACGAGAACACTGTGCAGAACTTAATACAGACACGCACAAATGAGTACCAGAACTGGGGAAATCTGAATAAAACCAGTAGATTGTATGAATGTCAACACCCCGGTTGTGATATTATACTATAAATTTGCAGTGTTAACATCTGGGGATGCTGGATAAAGCATCCAAGGGACCAACTGTATTATTTCCTATAATTGCCTGTGAATCTACAATTATTTCAATAAAAAAATTCAATTAAAGAAAGGTTAGTGCATACAACTCTTGAGATTTAACCAAGAATTCTATTTTTGCCCCACAAAAGTAGCCTTAATACTATCTCTATTTTTCACTTTATATTGCTACATAATGTATCTGTGCTTCGATTTTCTTTTTTTTTTTTTTTCATTTGAGAGACAGAGAGTGAGAGGGGGAGATGGGCTGAGGGAGAGAGGGAATCTTAACCAGGCTCCAAGCTCAGCATGGAGCCCACCCTGGGGCTTGACCCCACAACCCTGAGATCATGACCTGAGCTAAAATCAAGAGTCGGATGCTCAATCAACTGAGCCACCCAGGTGCTCCTCTGTATAAACATTAAAAATATTTACTATGTCTGTCCCTTGGCTTTGCCTATATTCCAGCAAAATACCACATATCCTTGAGGGCATGTAGACTCCAGGTTAAAAACCAGAAAAATAACAGCTTCTACTTTTCATTTATTGCAAAATAAATATTCATTTCAGGAGGTGTCATTTTCAGATGTCTCATTTTCATAGCAAATGGGTCTCAGTAACAAATGATGTGCCCCAAAATTTACACCTACGAATTAAACATTATATAAGGGTTCATTTAATTCACTGTTTTTTTAAGCAGATAAATCCCTTTCCAGACATCATCTCACAAGGAACTCAAAAAAAAAAAAAAAAAAAAGAAAAGAAAAAAAGAGGAAGGAGGCACTACTTTCATTACATATATCCCTGAAGGGGGATACCGAGCACCTCATTTACAGAGCTTCCCTCTCACCACGACAGGTAGTCCTAAGACATCTAAGGATCTACTGAATACTGCTGAAAACCACAAATCTCGTTTACCCCTCACGATTTACAGGGACACCCATTCAGGCCTGCTTTTATCACTAGACCATGGCGTCTCTCAAATTACAGTTAGTTTTAGGCAGAGAACGGACACGTGAATTTTTCATGAACTTGCCAGCTTCTGGGGTATCTAATATATATGTGTGTATACACATACATATGTGTATATGTACCAGCCTGTGCTTGAATAAACATCTAAGAATAATTATTTTCTGAATAGCATCACAGCGGGGCAACCTGGGGGTATTTCCATAAAGAAGACTCTGAAGACTCCACATCATCTGTCTAGTAGAGTTTGATCGGGATCCTGCTCGGATCCCTCTTGGCTCCTGGAATTCTATGAACAACTGGAATCCTATCTGATCTCTACTCCTACATTATTGCAGACAAGCTAGAAAGGGGTCAGATTTAGCAAGAGACAAGGAAAAAAACTGAGTGCAGCAGTCTGTAAAAATGAAAGGATGACATGGAAGTATTTGGGACAGTATCTGGCACATTGTGTAAGGGAAAACAAATGGTTTGAAAGAGTCACTTAGGATATTAGAAAACAAATGTAAAAAAGGAGAAGAGATAAAAATCTCTAACTCAGACATAAAATATATCGGATCGAGAGAATTTCGATTTTACACCATTATTCTAATTCTATAAACAAGCTTCTGCACTGAGCTCAAGAAGTAAAGATATCAGTTACCAAGCCTATCGGAAAGGTTCTTCTCTAACTTCTCCCACGACGACGTCTGCGACCCTAGAGTAGCTTGCAAATTTTCTATCTGTCGAAGCAATGGTCTTGTTGTTGAAGAAACACTTTGACTCAGCTCTTGGTTTCGATTCTCTGCTTCCTGAAGTCTCTGAATGATGAAATTCTTAAGTCATTATCACTAGCAGCAATAAAGACTCTAAGAACACGAGCCAACAAACTTTATGAGAGATTTCTGGAAGATATTATTTCCCCAAGAAGAAATCATTTACATTATTTTCTAAATTATTCCATCTTTAAATTAGATTTAGGATGCATAACAGAATCTAAATAAGTGCTTTACAAAGCTTTTCGAATGTAAAGATAGCTTTTGATTACCTTAAGGTAAAAAAGACTATCATCCAAACCTCCTAGCAGTTGCCTCATCACCCAAATATTTCTAGCTATTTATAAGAACAGAAAGATCAATCTGAGTTGCCTTTTCTCTCTCTTTTCCTATTCATGTTCACTTACTGAAAACTAACAGTGTAGTGTCCTATCCACCTCACAGCAAGCAAAGACTGATAATAATAAATTAGCTATAACAAATCGAAAATCAATACTGAAAAATAAACTAGCTATAACAAATCAAAAATCAATACTGAAAAAAATCACAAAATTTTTTTCTATAAAAAAATTAAGGTTTTTCATGTTTAATTTTTAAGGTGCCCACTCTGATTTTATTCATATAAGCCACAAAGATACAGCAAATGCTAAGTATGGTAGTAATCCTCTCAATTCCATGAACATTATCCCCACGGCGCCATTTTTTATTTCTAGGAAAACACACCTTGGATTTGTGTTTAGGAAAACTGTGACAGTACCTGCTGGAGTTCACTGATCTCATGGCGTAAATAATCCTCTTTTCTGGCGGCCGCTTGCTCTGCACGCTGCAGGGCCAGCCTGAGGTCTCCCACCTGTGTGAGAACCAATACACACAAGCACACAGTAACAGAATATTACCTACCACTTCCCAACTACAGTTGTGTTGTGCTTACTGTTTACGTATAATACTTCTCCCATCCAATGAGCTTTTTTACATGATTATCACACATCCCATTCATCGAGCAATTCTCAACTGTATGTATACCCAATATACACTTAGAAACGCATTGTTAGGCCAAAAAAAAAAAAAGTACATAAATAGGTAGGAGGCACAGCCCCTGTACAGCACAGAAAGAGAGACAACGCATCATAAATGTTCATAAATGTTCGCAAGGTCAAGCAGAATGTGACAGCTATAAAAGCAAGCTGCTACACACAGCCGCAAATGTAAACTGCTACGCACATGTAAACCGCTATGCAAATGTAAACTGCTACGGTGTTTTTGTATAACATTATGGCAACGTTTAAAGAATCATAAACTTTTTCACCTTCTTGCACTTGGTCATCCTAGTCTTCAGAATTTACTCAACAGAAGCAGATAGAAACATAAAGATACTCCCCACTCTGCTGTTGGCTAGACCAGCAAAACGAGACAGAACAGGAGATGTTCCACATACCCATCAGTAGTCATGTATTTTTGCAAATCTTTATACAACATGAATATGATATTCCCATTAAAAATTATGATGAATGTGGGCACTTGGGTGGTTCAGTCAGTCAAGCATCCATCTCTCGATTTTGGCTCAGGTCATGATCTCACAGTTCCATGAGACTGAGTCTGCATCAGGCTCTGAGCTGACAGTGTGGATTCTCTCTCTCTCTGCTCCTTTCCCACATACATGTGTATATATACTCTCTCTCTCAAAATAATTAAATCTTAAGTGAAAAACCTCTAATATATATGATATCAATTATTTAAAAATAGAAAGGTAAGAACAAGAAGTTAATACACAAAACTGACATTACTTATAAAAGGTGATAATTTTATAAATGGTACCACCATATGCTCTCTGTCTCCCATTCCCACACTTTTTGTTATTATTCGAGCATATATACAGAGGTACATAGGTAAATTTATAGATTTTCTTGCATTTACAAACAGAAACACTGAAAAAATAAAGCAAACACTAATAAAATGGCTACTTATAAGCAAACAAAGGTGATGGGGTGGAGCCGAGTTGGAAGCAAGTGTGTCAATATATGGTTATACAGTTCTCACTTTGGAATCAGGTGAACGTTCTACACACTTATGTGAAATTAACTCAAAGCTGCACTGGGGTCAATGAGGAAAGAAAGGTCTTTTCAATAAATGGTACTGTGCCAGGTGGACATCCATGTGCAAAAAACCTAAAGGCGAAAACGAAAACTTTAAAATTCTTAGAAGGAAACAGGTGAAAACCTGCATGACCTGGGACTAACCAGTGGTGTCTTAAATATGATGCCCAAAGCACAGGCAACAAAAGAAAAAATAGACAAGATGGACTTCACCAAAATTTTAAAAACTGTACATCAAAGGACACTATCAAGAATACCTGTAAAATGGGAAAAAGTATTTGCAAATCCTGTATTTGATAAGGACCTAAAATGCAGAACACATAAAGAACTCTCACAACTTAACAATTTTAAAATGAGCAAAGGATAGGAGTATCTGAATCAATTTCTCCAAAGAAGAAGACATATATGGCCAGTAAGCGCATAAAAAGATATTCGACATCTCTAGTCATAAGGAAATATAAACAAATACACCACAATCAGATACCATTTCATACCCACTGAAAGGCCTATTAAAAAAAAAAGAAGACAACAAATACTGGCAGGATATAGAGAAACTAAAACACTCACATGTTGCTGATGGGAATGGAAAATGGTGCAGCTGTTCTGCAAAGTTACGCAGCTCTTCACAAAGTTACGTATAGGGTTACCATATTAACCTAAGGATTTATGTCTAAGAGAATTTATTTTAATAATTTTTTTTTGATGTTTATTTTTGAGAGTGAGAGAGTGAGAGAGAGAGAGAGAGAGAGAGAGAGCGAGCACAAGGAGTGGAGCAGCCGAGAGAGAGGGAGACAGAGAATCCAAAGCAGGCTTCAGGCTCTGAGCGGTCACCACAGAACCCAACACAGGGCTTGAACCACGAACCGCGAGATCATGACCTGAGCCAAAGTCAGAAGCTTAACTGACTGAAACACCCAGGTGCCCTATGTCTAAAAGAATTTAAAATAAATGTTTACACAAAAACATGTACACGAATACATGTTCATAGCAGTATTATCTGTAATAACCAAGAAGTGAAAATAACTCAAGTAGCCATCAACTGATGATTTTGTAACACGAACACAAAAAGCCTGACAAATTTTGGTTTTCCTCCCTTATCTGAATTATATGGACTCCCACAGCTGTTATGAACAAGCTCAGGAGTTATACGGATTCTCCAAAAATTATACCCAATGTCGAGTATTTATCTGCATATATGCAGTAACACAGTCTTTGCCTTTCACAATATTCTCTAATAAGTCTGAAATTCAAAAAAATAATAAGCAATATTAGAATAATGTAGGTATCACTTTAATAACGGTTAAAAAAACCACGCAAGACTGCCATAACACAGTACTCTTAGAAAAGTGTCCGACAAGATTAGAAAGGAAATAGAACACGTGTATCACTCCATGAAGTTCGAGTCAAACCAGCTAATGTATTCTTAAATTTGTAAAAGCGCAGTTTTTAAAGACTAATTTAATGATTATCTATCACTTACCTGAATCGCTAACGCTTCTTGCTGCTGACGGGCTTCTTCCTGAGCCTTCTCCAGTGCTGCAGAAAGTTCTTCTCTGGCTTTCATTTCACGACTCAGAGCAGCTTCCTGTGCCTCGCTGTCCTTTGCAGCATTGGCTTTGTGGAGATCAGTAAGTTCTCTTAAAAAATTGGATTGATAATTTTTATTGAAAATAGTTAATGACATGACCAAGTGAATGAAGTTTGCATGTAGATTCCCCTAAGAGCTACACAAGGCAGGAGAGTTCACCCATAACAAACACTGACCAGAGTGAGGACTTTCCCTGTTGAACTTGCTTTGACCAGTTACACGTTCATATATAGCTAAGTTTCTAAATATTGTTAGTGATCAGATAACAGAAAAAGTGTTTCTTCGACATCTTGTTCAGACAATTGATTTTAAATCGGTTGTATATTTGTTCATATTCTTACTTGTATGCACTATCCAAAGCGGCTTGAATACTTCGGTTCTTTTCCTCAAGTTCATCCAGGTCTACCTGAAGTCGGCCAAGATCCTTCTCTTGGCGTTCTACCACAGAATTTAGTTTTTTAATGTTTTCTCTATGTTGTTTCTCAACCTCTTCTTTGCCATCAAGGACCTATAACACAGAAAAAGGATTTTTTAATTAATAACACCATGGTAAATAATTGTATTCCAGGAATCTTAAGTGTTACAGTAATGAAGAAAAATCTTAACTATCATCTATTAAGTTGCTTGAAAAATTCTTCCCATGAATTATCCACACAAACTGTTCTACCTGTTTTATAAACCACAGCCAATTGCTCATATAGGAAGTATTAACAATAGAGATATTTAGATAATAGTTAATATTCACCTGTTTTAAATGTTGCAACTCTTCTTCTAGCTCTTTAACTTTTTTGTTCAGTTTTGCAATAATATTTTCATTTTCTTTGTCTTTGGCTCTTAATTTCTTAATAATGTTAGAATTATGCAGCTGCTGTTTTGAAAGTTTTTCTCCTAGCAATGGCAAAAAAAAAAATATTCAAATAATGATTCTTTAAGAATCTGGATAGTATGTTTGATCTAACCAGTGACATTTTTAAAATCACAGTATTATAACCATGAACATTAAACTGATTTGGACAAGAACCATCAATTAATGCTAAAATTACTAGATGGAAGGGTGGTAGGCAACAGGACATTCACAGCTTTAAAAAATCATTCTCACAGGCAAACCATTAGAAGCTCTTAAGTAGCAGAGATCAAATTGAGGGGAGGTAATGGGGGAATGGGCTAACTGGATGATGGGCATTAAGGAGGCCCATCACTTGCTGGGATGAGCACTGGGCGTTATATTTAAGTGATGAATCACTGGGTTCTACTCCTGAAACCAATACTACACTGTATGTTAACTAACTTTAAATTAAAAAAAAAAATTTTTAAAAAACCATTGCCACGTGTTACTTAGGAATTACAAAGAGAAAAGTGTGCTTGTAATACAATGGAGAAATCTAGCTATTACCACTTTAACCATTCAGTTATGGTTACCAGTGATATTTCTTACTAGAAATTTTATCTGAATATAATCATGAAGGGGACAAATTCCTGAACATGGGGCATACTATAGGACAACTGGCCTGGACTCTACAAAGTCTTCAATGTCATGAAGAGAGACCTATCCTTAGATTAATGAAAGACCAGAAGGACATAATGGCCAAATGCAACATGCAAACTTTGACTGGACCTTGGGGCAGGACAAATGATCAGGTATAAAAGTCCTTTTTAGAGGCAATGGGGACGATGAAATATATGCTGGAGTATACTGAATAAATACTGATTTTCTTAATATGGTTACGATGTTGTGTTTGTGAAGCAAAATGTACTTGCTACTGGGATAGGGAGTCTCATAAATTCACGAGTGGACTACACATTCAATGCAATGTCTATCAAAAGTCCAATGGCACATTTCACAAGAATTTTTAAAAATCCTAAAATTCATACGGAATCACAGAAGACCTCAAATGGCCAAAGAAATCCTGAGAAAGAACAAAGGTGGAAGTATCACATTTCCTATTTTCATTACATGTTATAAAGCTAGCATAATCAAAACAGTATGGTACTGGCATAAAAACATCTAGACCAGCAGAAAAAACAGCCTAGAAAATACACACAGAATTCAGAAATACATTTTAGCCACGTGATCTTCAACATAGAGACCAAGAACGCACTATGGGAAAAGGGAAGTCTCATCAATAAAAAGTACCAGGAAAACTGGATAATCATATGCAGAATGAAATAGGACCACACACCAAATACAAAAGTCAACTCAAAACAGATTCACAACTTAAGGTACTTAAAAGTGTGAAATTACTAGGAGAAAAAAAATAGGCGAAAAAAAATTTCTGACATTGGTTCTGGCAATGATTTTTTTGGGTACAGATCCCAAAAGCATAGACTACAAAAGCAAAAATAGACAACTGGAATTATATCAAACTAAAACCTACTGCAAAGGAAAGGAAACAAATCAACAGACTGCAGAGATAATCTGCAGAATGGAGGAAAATATTTGCAAGCCATACATCTGATTAAGGGATTAATATCCAAAATATACAAAGAACTCCTGTAACTCAAAAGCAAAAAACAAGCCAATCAAGAATTGAGTAAAAGATGCGAATACACATTTCCCAAAAGAAGACACATGAATGGCCAGAAAGTATCCGAAAAGGGGCTCAATATCACTAATCATCAGAAAAATGCAAATCAAAACTCTAAGACATATCACAACTGTCAGGATACCTATTATCAACAAGACAAAAGATAAGGGAACTCTGGTATACTATTGGCAGGAATGTAAACTGATACAGCCATTATGGAAAACAGCATGGAGAATCCTAAAAATTGAAGATAGAACTACTCTATGAGCCAAGAGTCCCACTTCTACGTATACATTCAAAGGTATCTCAAAGATCTGTGCACTTCCATGTGCACTGCAGCATTATTCACAAAAGCCAAGTTATGCAAATGACCTAAGTGGGCATCAATGGATAAATGGATAAAGAAAATGTGGTGTGCACAGAAATGCAAAGAATTTTAAAAGAATACTATGATGATTATATATGCAAACAAACTGGACAACCTAGGAAAAAAAAGGATAAATTCCTAGAAACATAAAATCTCCCAAAACTGAATGAGAAAGAATAAGAAAATTTGAACCAATCAATCACTAGTAACAAAACTGAATCAGTAATCAAAAGACTCCTCCTCTCAAACAAAAGCCCAGGACCGGATTCACTGGTGAATTCTACCATTTAAAGAAGAGTTAATACCTATTCTTCTCAAACTGTTCCACAAATAGAAAAGAAACTCTTTTTCAAGTTTATCCTGTAATGCCAATATTACCCTGACACCAAAACCAAAGACCCTTAAAAAAGGAAAGACAATGATAGGCCAATATCCCTGATAAACACAGATGGAAAAATCCTCAACAAAATATTAGCAAACTGAAATTGACAATACATTAAAAGGAGCATTCACCAAAATCAAGTGAGAGTTATTCCAAGGATGCATACATAGGTGGTTCAATATTTGCAAATCAATCAACATGAAGCATCACATAAACAAAAGGAAGGATAAAAACCAATATGTCATCTCAAAAGAAGCACAAAAAGCATTTTATAAAATACTATGTCTGATCATAGTAAAATTCTCAAAGTGGGCTAGGAAGGAACATAACTCAACAAAATAAAGGCGATATATGAAAAAATTGTAGCTAACATCATATTCAATGGTAAAATACTGCAAGCTTCTCCTTTAAGACCAGGAACAAGATAAGGATGTACACCCTTACCTCTTTTATATAATACTGTAGTGGAAAACCTAATTACAGCAAGTAGACAAGAAAAATAAATAAAACGCGCCCAAAGTAGTAAGGAAGAGATAAAACTGTCACTATTTAGAGATGATATAATACTATATATAGAAAAGCCTGAAGATCCCATCCAAAAAACTATTAGAATAAGTGAATTCAGTAAAACTGCAGGATACAAAATATATAGAAATCTGTTGCATTTCCATACACTAATAACAAAGTAGCAGGAAGTACAATTAAGAAATAATCCCACTTAGAAGTGCACCAAAAAGAATAAAACACCTAGGAATAGATTAAACCAAGAAAATGAAAGACATATACTCTGACACTGATGAAAAAAATGGAAAACAACACAAATGGAGAGATATACACCATGCTCATGAAGTGAAAGAATATTGTTAAAATGTCCATACCACCCAAAGCAATCTACAGATTCAATGCAATCCCTATCAAAATACCAAAAGCATTTTCTCCCAGAACCAGAACCAGTAAGTCTAAAATTTGTATGGAAACACAAAGACCCCCAAATAGCCAAAGCAATCTTGAGAAAGAAAAACAAAGCTTGAAAGTATCATAATCCTAGATTACAGCTACAGTAATCAAAATAGGATACTAGCACAAAAATAGACACAGAGATCAATAAAACAGGATAGAGAGCCCAGAAATTAACCCACACTTAGATGGTCAAATAAATAATGAAAAAGGAGGCAAGAATATATAATGGGAAAAAAATATTCTTGTCATAAGTGATGTTGGGAAAACTGGACAGCTACATGAATAAGAAAGAAACCGGACCACTTACTTATACCATACACAATAATAAATTCAAAACGGATTAAAGACAGAGATGTGAGACATGAAATTATAAAACTCCTAAAAGAAAATACAGGCAGCGGGGCGCCTGGGTGGCTCAGTCAGTTGAGCATCCGATTTTGGCTCAGGTCATGATCTCACGGTTCGTGGATTCGAGTCCCACACTGGGCTCTGTGCTGACAGCTCAGAGCCTGGAGCCTGCTTCAGATTCTGTCTCCTGCTCTCTGTGCCCCTCCCCCACTCACACTCTGTCTCTGTCTCTCTCTCTCAAAAATAAACAAACAAACAAACAAAATTTTTACAAAGAAAGAAAACATAGGCAGTAATCCCCTGAACATCAGCCTTAGAATATATTTATGAATAAGTCTCCTCAGGCAAAGGAAACAAAAGCAAAAATAAACTACTGGGACTACAACAAACTAGCAAGCTTCTGTACAGCAAAGGAAACCACTAACAAATCAGGACAGCCTACTGAATGGAAGATATATGCAAATGACATATCCAATAAGAGGTTAATATCCAAAATAAATAAAAAACTCATACAAATCAATCCCCCACAAAAGCGATCTGATTAAAAAATGGCAAAAGGACATGAATAAAAATTTTTCCAAAGAAGACATACAGACGGCCACCCAAAACCAAACGGGTCGCTAACCATCACTAATCATCATTACTACTCATCAGCGAAATTCAAACGAAAACCACGATGAGATATTACCTCACAGGTCAGAATAGCTATTATCAAAAAGGCAAGAAATCACAAGTGTTGAAAATTCCAATAACATGAAGCCTCTTCAAAAATTTAAAAGCAGAAATATGTGTTCCAGTAATCCCCTTAACAAGGTATCTACCCAAAGAAAAAGAAAACACTAATTCAAAGAGATATGATGCTCTACGTATACTGCAGCATTATTTACAACAGCCAAGATATGGAAACAACCGAACTGTACAATGATAAGTGAATAAAGAAGACGTGGTGTGTCTGTGTGTGTGTGTGTATACATACATACATACATACCTACCTACCTACAATGGAGTATTACTCAGCCATAATAAAGAATGAGATCTTGCCATTTGTGACAACACAGATGGACCTAAAAGGTATTAGGCTAAGTGAAAGGAATCAGATAAAGAGAAATACCATATGATTTCACTAATAGTGGAATCTAGAACACAAAACTAACAAGCAAATTAAAAATCACTCTTAAATACGGAAAGAAAATGCTGGTTGCCAAAGGTGACGTAGGGGGAGTGGGAGGGGTGAAACAGGTGAAGAGGATTAAGAAGTAGAAACTTCCAGTTATAAAATAAGTCACAGAAATAAAAATTACAGTATAGACAGTCAACAATATTGTAATAATGTTGTATGGTGACAGACGGTGACTGTATTTATGGTGAGCACTGAGTAATGTACAGAATTTGTGAATCACTATGCGGCTTGTACACCTGAAACTAATATAACATTGTATGCAATTATACGTCAATAAAAATACTGGATATACAAATGTATAACTTGTTTTGTCATCTAAAATTGTGAATATTTTCCTAATTCATTAAAAATTCTAAAAAAGAAGTGGCACCTGGATGGCACAGTCAGTTAAGTGTGCGACTTTGGCTCAGGTCATGATCTCACGGTTTGTGGATTTGAGCTCAGCATTGGACTCTGTGCTGACGGCTCGGAGCCTGGAGCCTGCTTCCGATTCTGTGTCTTCCTCTCTCTCTGCCCCTCCCACCACATGCACTCTGTCTCTCGCTCTCAAAAATATATAAACATTAAAAAACTTTTTAAAAGAATTCTAAAAAATAAAAAAGTGGCATGTGTGTACATATGATTTACCTTGAAAAAAGAAGGAAACCCTGCCATTTGTAATAACATGGATGAACCTGGAGGCTGAAAGAAGTCAAGGTGAAATAGATTCAGATACTGTATCATCTCACTCTTCTGTGGAATATAAAAAAGTTGAATTCATGTAAGTACGGAGTAGAATGCTAGTTGCCAGGGGAAATGTGGAGATAAAGATACCAAGTTTCAGTTACAGAGATGAATAAGTTCTTCAGATCTATTTAAAGAATGGTAAATAAAGTTAATAATACTATATTAAACACTTGAAATTTGTTAAGAGAATATATCTCAAGTGTTCTCATCACATAAAAAAAATATTAACTACATGAGATTGCTATGTTAATTAGCTTGAGTGTGGTAAGCATTTCACAATTTATACGTTATCCAAAAAAATCACATTGTGCACCTTAAATATATACAATTTTTATCAGCCAATCATGCCTTGATAAAACTGGAAAAAAAAAAGAATTTGTGAGTGGACCCTTATATCTGTCACCTACATCCAAATGGCTTGGCAAAAGGGAAGAATATGTGTGTGCAGAAAGCTATGAAGCGGGCGTGCCTAGATGTTAATAAATGATGAAGTGAGGTAATAATGTTATTTGTTATTTACTGTAGTGTGCTTCAGCTTTGAGTCTTTCAGCTGAGAATTTAAAAATACTTCTGGGGGATACGGAAGCAGTAAATAAATGATGCCATATGAAATCATTCTATTTTCAGTATAAAGAATTTCATTAAGCAAAAGAAAACATCAAACAACCCTGACTAACTTAATAAAATCCAAATAGTGACATTTGATATAAACATTTTTTATTTTTATTTTTTAAGAGAGAGAGGGAAAATGAGCAGGGAAGGGGGTGGGAGAAAGAGAATCTCAGGCAGGCTCCACGATCAACGTGAAGCCGGACGCAAGGCTCGATCCCGCAACCCTATGATCATGACCAGAGCGGAAATCAAGAGTCAGAACTCAACCAACCAAGCCACCCAAGTGCCCCTTGATATAAATATTTAAAATAATTTTTTAAAATTACAAAAGCACGCACACCGCCTTTCCCTCGGTCTCTAGCGGTCTCATAAAGGCAGTTCGTGCCCTCGAGATCATGTCACACAGTGATTCTGTGTCTTATCAATTCTCCATTCTTCTGCGGTAGTGCTCAGTCTGTGTTTTACAATTATCTGTGTACGTGTGTTAGCAGACATGAACACCTCAAAAGAAAAGAAAATTATCTGTGTAGTTATATTTCCTTTTCACTAAACCGCAAGCTCCTAAAGGAGAAGGAGCGTGTCAAATGTATCACGCTACCAAATATAGTATCTGACACGCTATTAAATATTAGCTGAATAACTGAAAAGGAAAAACTGGGTAAAACTAACTTTTTGAAATGAAGTGATTGTTCCACGTTGTTTTCAAAGCCTCTGGAAATTCTAAATTCAAAGATTTAAGTACAGAAATGTTCATACCACCACTATTTACAATATTAACATTTTAGAAATAAATGTACAATATGAGGAAAACGGTAAAATAGTGGCATATATAGCCACATAATGGACTTTACACTTATTTTTTTAAGTTTATTTATTTATTTTTGAGAGAGACAGAGAGGGGCAGAGAGAGGAGAGAATCCTGCACCATCAGTGCAGAACCCGATAAGGGGCTCGAATTCACAAACGGTGAGATCATGACTTGAGCAAAATGAAGAGTCGGATGCTTAGCCAACTGAGCCACCCAGGCGCCCCTGTAAGGGACTTTAATACAACCATTAGTAATGCTAGCAAAATTATTTAGTAGCAAGGGAAATGTAAAAGAAGGAAGATTACAAATAAAATATGTAACCTTAGTTATGCTAAACAATGTATTAAAAATGCATTAAAAAGGACTAGAAGAAATTAATAGTTCCTTGTAAAACTTGATTAGGATCTATTTTTTCTTCCTACACCTCCTAAAACTTCAAAAACTTCTGCAAGTACCAAGTGTAATTCTTACAATTCGAAAAATTTTAATTACAACCCGAAAAATTTTAATTCAGAGGAAAAGAGGGGCGCCTGGGTGGCTCAGTCGGTTGAGCTTCCAATTCTTGGTTTCGGTTCAGGTCATGATCTCACAGCTTTGTGGGATGGAGTCCCGCATGAGGCTCTGCGCTAGCAGCATGAAACCTGCTTGGGATTCTCTCTCTCCCCCTCCCCACTTGCACTATGTCTGTCTTTCTCAAAAATAAAATATATGTAAAATATAATAAAATTTAATAATTAAAAAAGAGGAAAAAATTCATTTAATCTCCTCTTCCAAAATCACCTTTTTTCCTATGAAATTACATAAAGAAATTAATCCAGTGTCAGTTTATAACAACTTATCTAATGAAAAATATTTAATTTCTATAACCCTAATTATAAGTTTTTTCATAGAGTACTTAATAACTGCAAAATTAAAATAAGAATATAATGAAAAGTTCACTATCAAATGCCCAAATAATATGAAGATACCACAGAGTACCCAAGCTAGAGATTCAGATACTATATAAACTACAGAATTATAACCTGAAATATCTTGGTTTAAATGACAGGCTGCAAAACCTATTAAAAGCTTTTTTACGAAGCACAAACACTTATTTTTCAGCAAGTTATTTTAGCAAGTTATGTGTATGTAGTATAAAAGGCTACATACACATATCTCTGCCTCTCTACATACTGCTCCCCATTTTTCCATAAGTTGTCACCTACCATTTCTGAGGTTGAAGCACAAAGCCTTCTTGCCTCCAATATTTTTTATTGGGAAGCAGTAGCTTATCAAGGGCAAGCATTTTTCCTGTTCTTACAGTATTTTTTTTTTTAATGTTTATTTATTTCTGAGAGACATAGAGGCACAGCGTGAACAGGGGAAGGGCAGAGAGAGAGAGAGAGACACAGAATCGGAAGCAGGCTCCAGGCTCTGAGCCATCAGCACAGAGCCAGACGCGGGGCTCGAACTCACAGACCGCGAGATCATGACCTGAGCCGAAGTCGGCCACCCAACCGACTGAGCCACCTAGGCGCCCCTACAGTATTTTTCTTAATCAACTAAGTATTTTACACACCTTCTTCCATTAATCCTCGGATCTGCTCATCTTTCTCTTTCAAAAGTTCTGAAGTTTCACTACTATTTAACCGAGTAGCAAGTTCTTCTTTGATACTTTTGATTTCCTAATAAAAAAAAAAAAACCGGAATGTGAATACCATAAAGAATTACTTTCAATCTGGGCATATTTTTCAATTTTTTCCATATTCAAAGAAGTCATCAATAATCTAATTCTCAACAAAGATCCGTAAGTTGTAGTCTGTTAACCTACGTTTATTACCTTGGTTAATTAAGTAAACAGTTTTGAAACAATACAAAAAACCTAAAATCAGATATAAAGAAGTTTTAATACAGAAATGCAAGTGAGAAGAAGTTAACTTTCAATACCTTTCTTTCTTATATCTATACACATTTTCTTCAGATCAAGTATTTTATTTGGAACATTTCAAGCAACTCGTCTCCTTTTTTCACTTTATTTCCTTTCCTCATCTAAAACTTATCACGCTTGCTAGTGCATTGTGAAATGAAGAACAACATAATTATAGAAGGTTCAATCTACTTTAATAAAGCAAAGATTCAGCAGAAACATGTCAAGACAGTTTATTTTTTAAAACCACAACAGAGAAGTATGGTGATGGGAAAAGTGCTCCAGGATCTAAAATGTGGTTTTAAGCAATGATCTGAAACGACAGCTAAAAACAACTAACATAAGGTATTTAAACTATGCTCTGTATCCAGAATTCTATTTTCACAACAGTCCTTTGAGGGAGGTACTACACAATTAAAGACTGAATAAACTTTGAAGGTCAGAGACCTACTGAGTGGTGGAGTTTAACTTGAACCAGGTTTATGAGGACCGAAGCCCTTACTCCAAGTCATCCACAACACTGCTCTGCATTTTCCGGCTGTCAAAACTTGATTCCTCCATGCAGGCCCAGTAAGACCATCCTGCCTTTCATGAAACTTTCCGCAATTCCCCTGGTCAGAATTCATCATCCTCTATGATACTCTTCCAAACTGCTTAATCGTCTTTATCTCTAATTTACTTCATTCTGCCTAGTACTATAGAGGTGCTGACATTATCTATTTTCTATCACTAGAAAAGCAAACTCTTTACTTAAGGTTAATTCAATTCGCTTTGAATTTCCTATGGATCCAAAGTTCGGATAAACTAGTACACATAAAAAACTTAGGGTCCAAGCTTTTTCCACCTAGAGTTAACAGTTTGGGTCGATTTTAGATCTATAATTCAAAGTACATTACAGAAAACAAACATTATGTTACTTAAAATCTAATTTCTCAGACTGGTCCATATGGATGACAGTAGGGAAAAGAAGAGGTAAATTGGAGAGGTAGTCTGAGGTTACTGTTCCTGTCTGAAACGACCTAATTAAAGCAAACAAGCAAAGAAAGTATAGGACTTATTTCTCTTTTTTAAGAGTATACCAAAAATTAAAGATTAACATTAACACTGGTCAAGAAGAACAACTTAACCAAGAAGGGCAAACGCCGAGAAACGTTATTACTAATAGTTAGGATAGTGGAATTACTAACCTGAGTTGGTTACCAATTTCTGAAACAGTCAAATGCTACAAACTATAAGAATTAGAACAATGGTTCCCAACCAGGAGTGATTTTTCTCCCAAGAGGACATTTGACAATGTCTGCCAACATTTTTAATTATCACAACTCGAGGAAAAGGGTGGTGGGTGCAGAGTGGGGAATGGGAGGTAAGGGTGACACTGGCGTCTTGTAGGTAGGGGCCCAGATACCGGTCAACAGCCTACAACGCACAGTACAATCCCATACGACATAAAATTATGCAGCTCAAAATGTGAATCATGCTGAGAAATCCTGTATTAGAATAAATCAGTGTTATGCCTCACAAGACTCACTAACCATTACAATACTTTTTTGTTTTACTTAAACGTCTATTTTGAGAGAGACAGAGAGCAAACAGGGGAGGAGGAGAGAGATAGAGAGAAAGAGAATCCCAAGCAGGCCTCACACCATCGGCATGGACCACGATGAGGCGCTTGAACTCACAATTCTGTGAGATCATGACCTGAGCCAAAATCAGGAGTCAGGCGCTTAACCAACTGAGCCACTCCGGCAACCCTACAATTTTGTATTTTAAAATCACTGACTGGAAGAAGAAGTATATATATGTTTGAAGTGGTTAGAAAGTAACAAATGAAAGTAACAATACTTAAAAAGAAATTTATACAGTGCCATTTAGATTTTTTAAAGTTTATCTTGTTTATTTATTTATTTATTTTATTTATTCATTCACTCACAGAGCAAGCACATGCGTGCACACACATGCGCATGAGTGAGAGAGGTGCAGAAAGAGAGAGGGAGAGAGAATCTCAAGCAGGCTCTGTGCTGACAGCATAGAGGCTCAAACTCACAAATCATGTGATCATGACCTGAACAGAAACCAAGAGTCGGAGGCTTGAGCCCCCCAGGTGCCCAAAGTGCCATTTAGATTTAAGTGTTATTTATTTTGATGAAATTTTCATTTATGAAGTTATTCTAATGATCCCTGCTATATACCCTGCAAGGACTTATAGATAAATTATACAAATATTTGCTTAGATTTTTTTTTAAGTATCAAAAATCTCTAAGTCGAAAGGTATTCAATAAAAATCTGTAATTTAAGTGTTAATATCCTATATGGTATCCTTTTCATTTTTGGGAAAGAGAAAGAGCTCATTTGGGAGAGCACACAAGCAGGAGAGAGGGGCAGAGGGAGAGAGAATCCCAAGCAGGCTCCCTGCCCAGCGCAGAGGCCCACACAGGGCTCCATCCCATGATCCTGGGATCATGACCTGAGCTGAAATCAAGAGTCAGTTCGGAACAACTGAGCTCTCCCAGGCGCCCCTGGTGGATACATGGTATCCTTTCCCCTTACTTTCTTTTTTTCCATACCAAGATATTATGAATGCATTCCTCAAAATCTATGTCTGTACAGAATCTAATTAGTATTATTTTTAATTTCCATTACCTTTTTAGCAGCATCTCTCTCTTTACAGGCTAGCTGAACTTTCTTTTCTGCTTCTGCAATTCTTTGAGTAAATTCATCTTTCAAGGAAGAAATGCTACTGCTTTCTTCTTTCACTCTGAACATTTCGCTAAATTAAAGATAACAGAGAGGCACTTGTTTACATATTTCTAAGGTAATGAGAGGAGTTCAGCTTGCAAAAGGAAGATAACATTGTCTTCAACACATGCTTTACTAAAATAGGTTAGTTTTAAGCCCGTGAACATTTAACAGAAAAATTACGTGCTTAACTTATTTTAAAACGCCTCAACAACAACCCATTAGAAATCAAAAATGCCACCAATATTTGATGTATAAAAATAACAAAACGGTAAAGTTTTTAAATTTTGAATCTGTGTAACATTTGACTAATCACCTCCTTAAGGCAAACAAACATTGTGGGTTTTTCTTAATATCACAGGTTTCTTTAAATATATGTTTTAAATATCTAATACTAAAAGGGAAAAGGTTTTTTGTTTGTTTTGTTTTTGAAAATCATCTCTGTTCAATGCCAAAGGTAATATGGTACAGATAATTTGAGGAAAAATCTCTACATTTATAACTGAAATGCTATTCCATTTTCAATTATTGTAAACAAGTTAATTTTTAAACATTTTAGTTTAAACATTCTTAAATAATAACCAAGTATTT